>CM028129.1:1411524166-1412143958 GCA_016271365.2 Neoceratodus forsteri
TACACTAATGCAGAAGCCCTGAACTCCGCCTTCTCGGACCTCTCCCATATCTTCCCCCCTAATTTCTTCCACCCTGCTCCCCCCCACCCCCCTCCTGACACACCCTATAACTTAGACCCATTACCTTTTAGGCTGAGAGTCATCTCCTGCCGTGAGGCAAAACACTACATTTCCAAAGCTATCGCCAATTCTCGTCACAGCAATGATTCACTTGATCTTAAACTTATCCGGCTGACACTTGGTGTCATACTACCCCACCTTACTAAAATTCTTAACTCTCTCTCTGCCACGGACAGTTTCCATCAACCTGGAAGAGGCCATAATCACCCCATTCTGAAGAGTGGCGACCCAGCACTACAAGCAACTATAGACCAATCTCAATACTCCCCCTCTCCAAAGCTCTGGAAAAAATAGTCTCGGACCAGTTAACTGAACACCTAACCAAACACAAACTCCTTTGCCAGGCCCAGCATGGTTTCAGGACAGGCCATAGGACGGTCACTGCTCTCACTGACTTCACCTCTTTCATCCATGAGGCACTGGACCAAGGTTCTATCCCTGGAGCAATCTTTGTGGATCTGACCAAGGCATTTGACATGGTCAGTCACGATCTGCTGCTCCGTGTCCTCCCTAAACTAAATGTGGTCCCAGAGACTTCGGCCTGGTTCAAAGACTACCTCTCAGGCCGGTCTCAACAAGTCAAGTTAAATACCACCATCTCCTCCTGCAAAGATGTGCGCTCTGGTGTCCCACAGGGTTCTATTCTCAGCCCTCTTCTTTTCACCCTCTTTCTAAACTCCCTTCCCCAGGCCTGCAGTGGTCATCTGCTTCTCTATGCTGATGATGCAGTGCTATACTGGAAACGCCCACAGCCAAGCACCCTCCAACTGGCCCTTCAGGTTTTTATCAGGGAGCTGGAGACATGGTTTAATGAACACTGCCTTATCATCAACTTTAAAAAAAACTAAATCCACGATCTTTGCGCACCGGCAAAGCCCTCACAGGCAGTCGACCCTCCTTATCATAAACTCACAAGGCACCCCCCTTGAACACGTAATAAACTTCAAATATCTGGGCATCACACTAGATACCTCCCTTTCCTACCATAGTCACATTCAACACCTCTCCTCAGCTGTCAACGCCAGAGTGGGCATACTCTACAGGCTCAAACACT
Organism: Neoceratodus forsteri; assembly: GCA_016271365.2. Lineage (NCBI taxonomy): Eukaryota > Metazoa > Chordata > Ceratodontiformes > Ceratodontidae > Neoceratodus > Neoceratodus forsteri. The sequence goes on from CM028129.1 coordinate 1,411,525,341, forward strand.
GCCTACCCGCACAGGCCATGCGTTTAGCTGTCTTCTCGTCAATCCTCTCCCTAATTGACTACGGGATAATGATATATGGATCAGCTGAACCCACCGTTCTACGAAGTATTAACACTGCCTTGAATAAAGCTTGCCGACTAGTCACCGGCAGTGACAGGCTAACCCATACCTGTGACCTATACGATTTGGCCGGTTGGTTAAACTTCCAACAAAGACTAAAGTTCCATACCTGCGTTCTAGCAAAAAAAATACATCTCCAGCTTGCCCCATTTGGCCTCCTCCCTTAATCAGCCCTGTCCCCCACAGGCAAAATACACGGCTCGCAGCAAACACCACATTACAGGTCCCTCACTGTAGAACATCTCTAGGCCAAAGATCTTTCCGGTACCGTGCTCCCCTCTGGCTAAATGCTTTACCTCCCCAGCTCTCTCAGACTCACAGCATTTCCCTATTCAAATCAGGCCTCAAAGTTCACCTACTTGAGACTGCAAACTGTGACTGTGGCTAATCTCCCTTCCCTCCTCGTGCCCCCCCTCCCCCACAACCGACTCAGGGTCCTCCCCGACCCTATGAATCCTTTTCCTTCCTATCCCTAACTAATGGAAACCTGACAGCTGCATACCACTGTCTCTGGTAAACTAAGTTAACGCCTGGACTGCACTGCCAGTACTGTTTAAGAATGCTGACTGTTAATTGTATGTTTCTCCCTGACTACTACCTGAATTACGTTTGGTTCATTGTATTTTTGTAATCCCTCCACCCTCTGTAACCTCTGTATTTTTGTACTCCCTCCACCCTCTGTAACCGACGTGGAGCCTTTGCAAAAGAGTCTTTGACTCAAAGGATTGTAATTCCAATCTTATGCAATAATAAAAAAAAAAAAAGTAGTGTCTGATGTAAGCCAGTTCTTCTTCACAAGAAAAGTAACATTAAACAATAGCTGTTCAAATGCTGCTGAGAATATTGATGAACACCTGAGCCATCATATGAAACTGAGTCTGCCTCTAATTATTTAAATCTTGAAAAAATAATGCTAAAGCAGATTAAAAACAGGGGGAAAGGACATCTTTAGGAAGAAAAGGCCATTTAATATGGACTAAAAGATCCACGTACAAAAATGTCTCCGTAACATGAACTGCTGCTGTAAGTGAAAGTGAGACTGTGCAAAAGTTTAATTATTCAGCAGTGGAATGTACTGTATCAGTGCCTAGCAGATATTTATTTATTTAAAACATATTTTACCAGGCAAGCAAATGAGTCTGGGAGCGTTCGTTTCCAGTTGCAATCTGAGAGGAGCGAGACAGGGGACAGCACAGGTAATAACAGAGGTACATTGCGAATACATGTATTTACATTCTCAAGTGAAATACAGAGATAATTTATTTATACTGGTTGTCTTTTGTCACGTTACTAGTAAAAGTGAACTTAGGAAAGCAGTCATCGTTTTCTTTAAATGTTATCACTAATTTCAGACTTAAATGGGGCTTTGTTTTTTAATCATCACTGCCAACCTGGCAATGAGTTTATTGCTGCTTTTTTAATTTAGTAAGGGATTTGAACTCCTATTAAGCTGTTATGCCCTGTGTTTATTTTATTCAGAACAGCCTTTTAAAATAAACTATTTGATGGACAAACTGCTCTGGACTGCCAGTGTCCGTCTGCTTGAGAGTGGTGTGTCCTTTTTCAGCTCAGTGAGCATTCAGAATCCAGCTCAAGGAGTTGTAATTATGCAGGCCTTATGGTGAAACTTGTTTATTGCATAACTAGTCCTTAAGATATAGAGAGCACTGGTTGGGGAAAGGTGTAGAACCAGTGATTCACCCACAGAGGGGGGTCTGTGTGAATCAGAACCCCGAGGTGGGTGAGCGCACTGGTTTTGACACCTTTCCCCAGCCAGTATTTTTTACAGTGTATGTTGAAACACAGCTGAAGAAAAAAAAATGTTAACTGCTTGATGGTAGTGCTGTGGTTTGCTCTAATTTTAAAATTCATCCTCGTGCTGCTCACTGCTCGGAACACTGTTCTAACCAGAAGGGCTGAACAGCGTTCTGAGCGACTTTCTACTAGGGAAGTACAGCTTTATAACAATGCTGAAAATCAAAGGAATACAACATTCCAACATACTCTGTAATTGTCTTGGAAAACAGTAAACAAAGAACTTGGTTTCTAAACATATGAAATAGGCATCCATGTTGTGGAAGAAAATAATATCAAGGGTATAGCTAGAAAAATAAAACTGGCCCACCAGAACTCTTACCTCCCCCCCCCCCCCCCCCCACTATGCATATGCATAGCTTGATGCATAACCCAGTTTGTTGCCCTGCCCCTTTTATAGATTATCCCATGTTGTACTTTAAGACATACAGTACATAACAGAAACAAAATAAGCAGTTTTATTAGCATACTGTTTCAAGCAATCATATAGCATTATTAAAGGGGAACAGTGAGTGGGAGCAACAAAATCAACTGCTAAGGCCTAGAATGTCACCCCCCCAAAACAAAAATCAATGTATCAGCCTTATCATACATAAAATATGCATTCCTACACCCATAGATGACATAATTTATGATATCCCTAAATTTGTTACTGTTATGACCAGATGTTAATGAGCATCTCCAGGCCAGGGACAAACAGGGCATGTGCCTGGGTAAAAATCTGTTTTGCCCAAGCTGTGTTCCAGCAGTGACACATATTTTGCAGCATGTTCCAGATTTAAATCTGCAGACATGCCTAGACAAAACCCCTCTGTAGCCTACCTGTGCCGCTGTCATCTTTAATTCCTTGAGCCATCACTGCAGATGTTCAGGAGAGCAAAGGAAATATTTCTTCATGCAAAGAGTGGTGAGTGTGTGGAATAGCTCACCAAGGGAGGACGTAGACTTAGAGATGTTTTGTTTGTTTAAGACAAACTTAAATAAATACATGAGGGAGGGAGATCTCAGGAGTTACTCTACTAAGAAATAGAGGATGGCCTCGGCAGGCTGCAAAGCCTGTTTCTGTCTTGGATTCTTATGTTCTTGCATTTTTAGAATCTTGATGGTCATTGCTTTATTGTTCAATTCTTGTGTGCATTAACTGCCATTAGCTGCTGTTCTATGTTCTCAGTAAACATGTACGAAATCAGTAACTGGTCTGTGCTTCATAAAAATGAATAGTAGTTAGCTGGTCCATGGGCACAGCAGTAGCATTACAACTTGTACAACTGGTTACCTGGGTTCGGGAATGAGCCTGAGGTGCGGGGGGTGGCCAGGGGTTGGAGGATCGGTCATCTCAAAGGACACTCACTGGGAAGGGAGGTTGACCACCGCCACCATGTATTCACTACCAGGGTGAACGCAGACAGAGCTGCAAGTGGGCACACCTGGGGGAGGGAGGATGCTGGACTGAACGTTTCTGTGCACACACACACATGTACACTCTTGCCACTAGTATCTGAGGAAAAATTTACAAAATCAAAGAAATAAATGCCCTGGCACTGCAGGATGCTTTCCCACAGATGCAGACTCAGTACTGCTGACTGCGGCTGACTGAGTCAGCCTCCTCAAAGGGATTTGGACTGCAGAGGTGCTTGTGGTACTCTCCCCCAGGGACCCACTATGGGAGGTCCATCATTGAGACATGAGGATGGAATAAATCCAGGAGAAAGTGGGTGATGGGGCTGGGAGGGGCAGGGGAAGGGGCATACCAGAAAGTAAAGGAGCGTGCATGAACTGAAAATGAAAAAAAAAAAATAATAATAACGTAATAATAACCAGAGGCTGTACATAAAGCTAGCAGAGCCTCTACATATAAAGAAAAGAACTGCAACAGGTGTGCGCTCTATTAAATAGACTTCAGATGTTCATTGCCACTTGGAATTGCAGCAACCATGGCAGTAGCTCTGGAAAATAAACCCTAATCCTGATGAAATTGGACACTCACACTGAAATAGTAGAAGGTGATGCTGTGCAGCCCATAATGAAGTAATATGAAAAAGGAATGTTTGAGACAGATTCGACAGGCATGAAACTGAAAGCAAACCTTTCTGGTGCTTTCTTAACTGCCAAATATAAAACTGAGGGTTAACTAAATGCTCAAAACATAATTTGTTTCTAAATATCTATGTTATAAGAAGGTGGTCTAGTTGCTGAGTTTGAAACTCACTCCTGAGGCCTATTGACTTGGGATCAAACCCCTCGGTCTTTGCTGTTATGGTTATTGACATCAGCAAAATACCTTTAGTGAGTGACTTATTGCAACCTTTTAGCTAGACCCCACTTATATGACATACTCTGTATAATATCCAAGAGAGTTACCCTTCGCAAAGGAAGGTACTGTATATCTCTTTGATTTTCTGATACCAGTCAGATTTCATCACTAAACATTATTTTATTTTATTTATTTATTTATTGAAAAGTTTCACCAGGAAAATTACACTGACCAACAAAATGCTCATCTCACGGTACATCCTGATGGAAGGGGAGAGGGAGCAGTATACATAAATCAGGTAAATAGCTTAACTGTACATAACCAAACAAACGCGCCAACAAGCTCAAGAGTGTTAGCATAATCAGCATGGGATATATAAACAAAGTGTAGCAGGAAGGAGGGATTTGGAGACTAAGGAAGGGGGTGGTAGAGGAGAGGTACAAGAGCCAGGATGCAGGAGGAGTTAGGATGGGGGAGACATTAATTGACCCTACTGGAGGAAGGTGGAGATATAGACCATCAGCAGAGACAAGCCCAGAGGGACTAGGTGCAGTTGCAGTTCACCACTAGGTAGTTTGTTAGGGATGTAGAGAGAGAATTGAATGAGGAGGAGTTTCGGATTTGGGTCGGTAGTTGATTCTAAAGTTTAGGTAGACGATGGGAAAAAGCCATTTGGCCAGACATTGTGCTTCTGTAAGGTATATTCAGAGAACATGAGTCATCAGATCTGAGGGAGTATTTGGAGAGAAGAGGGGCAGATAAGGAGGCAGAGAGGTAGGCAGGGAGAGTACCCAACCAGAATTTTGAGGTGAATTTAGTCGCATGCATGGTTCTCCTGTCGGCAAGGGTGGGAACATTTAGAGAGCGGTAGAGTGTGCAGTGGTGGGTCAGGACAGGGGCATCTAAGGCAAACTGGCAGAAGGAGTTAAAGAGAAGATCCAACCTAGATAAGGAGGATTGGGAGGCAGCTCTGTATACTATGTCACAGTAGTCTAATATTGGCATAATCATTTTATGTACCAATTCGTGCCTTGCCGGAAGAGGGATACATCTGCTGTTGTGGTATAGGGCCCCGAGCTTAGGCCAGAGTTTCTTCAGAATGGCATCAATGTGGACAGAGAAATTTAGGTTCCTGTCTAGCCAAACTCTGAGGTATCGGAAGGAGGAGGTGTCTTCTAATACAGTCCCATCGATGGTGTGGAAAGTGAGTAAGGAGGAGAGCCTTCTTATCCTCTGCCTAGTACCGAAAGTCATCGAGACTGTTTTCTTTGGATTTAGGAAGAGGTGATGCTCTCTAAACCAGCATTGTACATTGTTGAAATCCATTTAGAGCCTGGAGGTGACATCGGGGACTGATTTGCCTGTTGTGTACAGTACCGTGTCATCAGCATACATGTGTATGTTCGTGCCATCCTGATGGTGCCATAATCCCACTATGACATTTTGTTTTTCATTCTTAAAGGAGATAGGAAATAATTTTAAGTAAAGTGTACATTCAAGTGACTAGTTTTTTTTTATTTCAATCATAGTTAATCTTGATTATCTCTGGTGAGAAATATTAAAATTGCCCTTTCATAGGCTTCCTGCATCTAAGCTGCAACAGATTCAATGTAATCTTTTGTGCTGAGTTTACTATACACAAGAGGTTAAAAAAATGAATTCAGATGCTACAAACAGATGCTCAAGGTGTTCAACAAACCTTGGTTCTCTTTTTCTTATGTTCCTGGGCTGCTGAAAGCTTACTAAATTTTACAGTTCTTGTTACTTTAGTAGAAGCTACAGTGATATTATCCTGGGTGTAGCACCACACTTCAGTCTGTATACAGGATTTCAGCAGAAGTGTCTTGCATTGGGTTTAATTAATGCAAATAAAGTACAGTATTATGAAGAAATGGAAAGACTTAAAGTCTCCATATGTTAAAATGTGGTTTAACTTAATGGTTGACCTATTTAAGCTAGAAAGATTGCATTACTGCTTGTTAGATAAAAAGGATCAATTTAACTTGGCTTTAGAACCATTTTATAGAAACATTATGAGAGGTTGTCTGATTGAATTATGTTGTTTTTTTTCTTTGTTCTGCTGTCACTTGTATTACATGCTCTTGTATGAGTTTTGTTCATTTTGTGCCATTTAATGAATTAAGATAATATATAATATAATTGTATTTGCTGCATACACTTGTTAATAAACATTAAAAAATATATACTCTTCTGATATATTTGGCAGCTCTTTTTCCTTCCCAAAAAGATTTGTCTTACTGTATGTGCTACTGCATTACAGTATATGGTTAGGGCTTATTGTGGATGAAAATCAGTGGCTTGCAAAATCTTGCTGTTGGACAGTTCAAAGGTCAAAAAAATTGTTGTACTATCGTTCTGACATCACATCAATAGTACAACAACTTTCCAGCCTTTCCTGCCACCTGATTGGCTCTCTTGACTAGCTCCAAGTGGGAAAAAAATGATCGGAAACGTGGCAGCATGATTTTGCGTGCGCCGACCAGTAGACCCCCCTTGTTTTGACATGGAGAGCCTAACACGGCTTCATGTCACAAAAATGATTTTTGATATTTTATTACAAAAATTAGGAAACTGCCAAAAACTGAAAACTGGAGCAAGCGGGAAGACCTCGGAGCAAGCGGGAGCAGGGAGAAATCGGAACGAGTGTGAGTGGGAGAAGAAGCAGGGCTCCGTGTCACAAAAATGATTTTTTTTAAATTTTATTTTAAAAATAAAGACTGCCAGCAGCTGAAGTGAGCAGAACCTGAAGTGAGCAGAACCTGAAGTGAGAGGAAGCAGGGAGAACCTGGTGCGAGCAAAAGCAGGGAGTCATCGGAGCGAGTGTGAGTGGGGAAAAGTAGGAGCCCACGGCAACAGGAGCAGCACCAGGGCAGAAGGTAACATAAAAGTAAAAAAAATACACAGAACAGTCCACAATAAGCCCTAACCATATACTATATAAAACAGTGGATGAGTGACCATCCACAACTAAGGCTGTGTTTCAGTCTCGGGAGATGATGACATCTGCAAGACCCCTTGAGCTTCACTCTCAAGGTCTCTATGATGTAATCATCTCCCTCAATTGAAACACAGCCTTGTTGTGGATGGTCACCCATCCACTATTCTATACGTGTTCTGCATATTCCCTCTTCAGTGTTTTGCTTCTTGTCCTGGACTTATCAGTGCCGAACAAGGGATGTTACAGAATGTGTAAGGCATACTGGAACACCAAGCTATAATAAGTAAAGGTTATGAATCTGAGGCACACTCACGGGGAACTAAAACATAATAAAACTCATTCTGAATCAAAAAGTAGTCAAAACGTTTTGAAATTGTGGCTATAATAAAATGGAAACTACAAGATGATGTTTCAAGCTATTACTAATAATTTCCTATCATTTTTAATGTGCCACAGTTGCACATACAGTATAGTTGTACACCTTATCTAATGGAGGTTCGAGCTTGAATACTATAATTTGTACTGTGTCTGCTGTGTTTTACAGCCCTGTATTTCTTGTGTACTGTAGTCAGTACTCTCCCAGATAATGCCTGAAATTAGACATTGTACATCTAGTGCACTTACTGTACCAGGTTAACAAAAATGAAATAAATAAATTTAGTTTCACCAGTGACTCCAAAAAAGAATCAGCACAGAGTATAAATGTGGGACAGTTACCAGCAATATTTTCGATGATCTTTACCATTACCCACCCATTTCCCTTTTATTTAATGTGGACAAACAGGCACACAAAGTTTGGCCGGATATACAACCCTAAGGTTACTCTGTAATGTAGCTCTAATGGTTTAATGATGTCAGCAGAGCCTTCTGAGTGAGCCACAGCCTTATGACTTGTGATCATATATTACTCTCTGTATTTCTGCAACACAAGTTCCAACTTTTCAACCTCAGTATCCCCATTCTGAAGCCTAACAGCAATCCCCAATAACACTCAATTTTTATTTAGTGAACATATTTCTTGCATCAGGAACTCAAATAAATGTGTTTTTAATGTTTAAAAGTGTACAGCACAGAAAGAAGAACGAAACATACCATTATAGCTGGTGGTGTGACTGCTAGCACTGACCGCCTTATGAGTGGGAGGCAGTGTGTTTTTTTTCTTATAACCACTGGCTTGAGCTTGCTTATTATCTGTGATGCAAGTCTAAATGAGTTCAGCAGTAATGCTTGAAGAATGTCAGGGATGGGCCGTCTGGTCAGCAGTTCAGTAAGTAGGAGAGCAATAGATTTAGAACTGGCTTAAAATCAAAATGAACTGCTCAGTGTCATACATGCCTAAGATGCACAATGTCATAAGGGAAAAATGGAACTTCGGGGCCCAGTAGGCCTACTCAGTTATCAAATAATGGAGCACAGGACATTTATCATTGCAAGCCAGATTTCTAGTGAGAAAACAATTTCTATTCATACAGTGTTTTACCCCTGCCATCATCTGCTTGGTCCTTGAGCCTGTCAGTGTACCCCCATGGCAGCAGCCCTAGCCCTGTCCTCTGCTAGCCCCCAGCTACCCAGATTATGGTGGGAGAGCCACTGCATGGGGCCTGAGAAGGTGGAGACAGTCAAGACAGAAGGCCCCCACTGCACCACTTGTCTAACGTGCAGGCTCCAAAAAAGACCAGATACATTTGTTTATTTCTTCTTCATGTTAAAATCCAGTCAGTGCCACCAGACTCCCCTGAAGAGAACTCCCCATGCACCTTCAGTGCACCAGCTCCTTTCTCAAGGGGCCTTCAGAACAGAGCTGGTGCTCTGAATGTGTATGGGGAGTTCTCTTTATGGGAGTCTCATGTCACTGACTGTTTGGATTTTGACATGAAGAAGAAGAAATAAAAGTTGTTTTGCTACGGTCTCCTAAGTGCAGGCATTCCTTTTTTTTGTATCTGACAGGGGAGACAGTCACCAGCTTTCATTGCAATAGCGATGTGGTTTTTACCTCACGTGTTTACTCCCTTCCACCTCCCCTGCCATCAAGCCATGCCTTCTGTTGGCCTGCATGTTGCAGCATACCATGAGGGGTCAATGCAGTGGTGGAGCCAAGTCATCCCCTTCCCTGCTTGGCAGCACTCATAGCCTAGACTGCCATGATCCCAGCTCCCAGAGCATACTCTTGAACCCAGGTCACTGGCACGGAAGCATGACCCACTTCCACAGGGCCATCAGGCTGCCCTTAGATAACTGTTTTATGAAACCTGAAAAACAAACAAAAATAAATATTTTGTATACATACATTTACTTTCAGACCTTTGTTGCTTTTGAATGTATAGTTTTTTTTGTTTTGTTTTGTTTGTTTGTTTTTTGTTCAGCATATACTGTAACTTAATCTCACAGTTAAACAATAAACTGAGGGGTTTTTAAGTTTTGGTGGCAGAGTTCAGAATCCCACCCTTGAAGCAGTATGCATGCTGCATTAATACCATCTGCCATCTGTGCTCTTCCTGTAGCCAACCAGTGGCCATCATTGCTCACTCTTGGGATAATGGTGATTGGCAGTCTCAGCTGGTGTGAAGTGTGCGTTGTCCATTCCTACCCAACCACCACCTCACACACACACACACACACACACACACACACACACACACACACTACACAGGATGAATGTTGTCTCCACGTCTGCTTGCTGTAGTGTAGATTTGAACATGCCCAGCACCTTTATAGAAATGAAATCTCAGTCCACAGGAGCACATGAGCAGGATGGAATAAAGGATGTCAGTTTGCTACTACATTAAAATATTGAGCAATCATATCTGTTTTGATGCTAACAAAAAACAATCCAGGGCTACTCCAAAGGCCTTGCCATGCTGTCACAGGAAGCTGTGTGCAGGGGAGTCCAGGGGTGTGCTGCTGTGGAGGTTGTCTGCCCCCCAAACAATCCACAATATCTTTCAAACTCAGCTGCACTCCCAGAATAGAAATAAGCAGTCAGCACACTTCACAAATGCTGCCAGTATTTTATTGCAAGTTATTTATTCAAAATAAATTCAGTAAAGGCAGCATACACATATAAATGCTGGAAACATTGCTACATTTACTATAAAGAGCACTAACCTCAGTGCCTTGCAACAGAGACTATGTCACAAACTGTAGTGAGAAAGAAAGGAAGTGTGTTGGGGAACCCCAGATACAGCCATGACAGCCTGTAGCTCAGTGGTTAGGGCACTAGGATGGTATTCCGGTGGCTTGGGTTCAGTTCCCAGTAGGTCACATTTAAGCAATAATGCCCGACAGGGTGTGTGTCATGCTGGGATAACGTCACACCTCAGGTGGTTGGGCACGAGGCCACAGGCCTAGTGCATCCAACAACTGAGGCGTGACGTTTTCCCAAACGACACACACCCTGGAGGGTATTATTGCTGTTATACAATGGCTCGTTGTTATACAGAATAAAGAAAAATTATTTTAAAGATGTTTTTGTGTAGAAAAATATTTTTGTTTTTTAAGAGCAGATGAAACATTCAAGCTCTAGATGCTCAAGAACATCTACAGGTTCACAGTAAGGCTGAGACTAGACCCGTGACGTTGTACTGGGATAACATCATGGGTCCAGCCCAAGACTGACCAATCAGAGTCCAGGATTTTGTCTTGCCATTGTATAATTAAGCAATAAGGCACGACAGGGTGTGGTATATTGTGGGATATCGTCACGCCTTGGGTGGTTGGGCACAAGGCCGCAGGCCGAGTGCGTCCAACCATCCGAGAAGTGACGATATCCCACGATATACCACACCCTGGAGTGACTTATTGCTATTATGAACTGGCTTAAAGTTTCAGTTCATTTATTTAAAAAAAAAATGTGTTTAAATACTTTTTTATTGTATTTGTGATGTGGAAGTATACCTTTTAATTAAAAAGTGCACAGTTTCTACTTTCTCCAGCAGATGGTGCTGCTGCTACATGGTGACTGAGCTCTGTTAGTGTGTGAAGCTGCTACTCTGCCACGGTATTTGCAGTCTCTGTGTGTCGTCCATAGTCCCAGGTCTCCCGATAAATGCAGTACTGAGCGATGGACTCAGACATGGTGAGGTTTAGTAAATGAAAGAAAAATTAAGCTGCTGATCGATAACTGAGGATTTGGAAGCAACGGGAGTGAGGACGAGTTCAGTAAGTGTAGAAGCGCTGCCACTGCCGTTTTGAAACGAGCGCGTGCTTCAGTGGGTGAGAAACATGTTCGCTGGGCACTGTGTAAAGAATTGAATTAGAGTTCAGATAAGGCTTAGTTTTAAAATAGCTGGACATTTTGTGAGGCTTTCGAGAATTACTTACGTGCTCCTGCATAAACCGGATGTTCACCATTGCTACCCGGTTTGAAAAATCTACAGGCGAGCGATGTGGCGAGCGTTTAGGGTCGGAGGAGTTTGTTAATATGGCTTAGTAAGGAGGCTGGTGGCACCCGGAGCTTTTTTGAAGCCGTAATGATGTAGCTCGATATCATCACAGCTTCAAAGAACTTTCAGCCAATCAGATTGGTGTATTTACGATCGCCAGTTCATAATATTTCTTTCTCACTGTAATTTGTAATTTAAATTGCTTAGCAGTCATTAATACTTCACACCCCTCCCAAAAAAAAAAAATTTCTTCTTAATATTGTTACCATACATAAAATAACACTGACCTTATGTTAGAGTCCCCCTCAAGTCGGTGCTGTGCCAAATAATTAACTATTCATTTTTCCACAGCCCAGGTGGGGTCCTAGTGACTGCCTTAGGTAAACTGCAGCTCCAGAACATTGCTGGGGAGTAATACCCCTGAGCGTCATCAGCCGGGTACCCTTGTTATTGTTACCCCCAGGTGGAAGCACCATGTCATTTATAGACCCGAGACCCCAGTGTAGCACAGCCTCAGTATCCTAGGCTGGCCACCTCAGAAAGTTGGGAGAAGAGGAACCTGAGGACCCTGGAAAGACGCTACACATTTTCATCTAATTTCATATTAGATGGCCATGTAGACTTAGTTCATGTGAAAGCAAGTGAAAAAGTCTGTTTTACTTAATCTGTGCGAAAGCAAGTAAAAATATGTATTTTCTCAATAGCTTGAAAAAGAAAAGGGTTGCCAAAGATGTGTCTGGTTCTAGTGTATAAATCACAGATTTGACCCATTTTGACATATGGGTGTCTTGTTTGTCATTTTGGTTTGAGTGCTGAAGACAGTGCCAGACTGGAGGGAGTTCAAAAAAGGACCTTAAGAATACCTGAGCCAAATCTCACTTTTTCTCTGACCCTCCAGTAGAGGGGATGGGATTTCTTTAGCTAAAATAAATGAAATAGTTTTATGCAAAAAATAATTTAGAAAAAATGATCATACCAGAACCCAAATGAAATGATAGAGTGTGATCTAATACTCTGATCAAGTATCTAACTAGATTTAGGAAACTTTAGGTAACCACAGTTGGTAAGATGAAAAGGGGAAATTATCGGTTATGACAAAACATTTTGGAGACCTGCATTTATCTAGCTGTTATGCCATTGCTAATTTGATTTTTAAATTATTTGATAAGAACTCATAATGTCATTTAACCCCTGGTTGTGATGCCTGCATTAGTCTAGAATATGTGTAGACTAGAATAGAATACGGAGGCAGTACAGCACAGTGGTTTAAGGCTCTGAGTTGCAAATCTGAAGACCTTTTCCCACAGCCCCCACTTGCATACCGTGTGACCCTGAGCAAGTCACTTAACTTCCCTGTGCTCCCAGGTTGCACCTGTAAACGAGCTTTCAGCTTAGTGTGTCTTACCTGGTTAAACAATTGAATAAATAAAAGAAAAAGAATGTAAGGCTATTAAACTAGCAAACAAGTACTGAATTGTTGAGTTTAGCAGATTTTGTTGTGTTTTCATGGTCAGTCTGTGTCTGTCTATTGTGCTCTGGAATGGATTAATGTACAATGTTTCCACTATAATTTCACCCTAACACACACTAGTGCCTAGTCTTCTGTTCTTGTGTAAGAAACAGTAAAAGCTTGGGTGATTTTCTCATAAATTCCTATGTCTTTTTGGTTTTTATTTTTCTTTTCTCCCCAACTCTGATTACTTACCAACATTTCTATAGTCAATAAATTGTCATTTTTACTTCCAAAATCCATATGCCATATGTTCAGCAGCCATTATTTATCTTGGGGGGAATTTGCAAGGGGATACAGCCCCACACACCCACCAGGGACACTGGCATGCTGGGCCCATGAGGATATCAGCAAAGGTGTAATGATTTAGCAGGAGCAACAAAGGCCATTAGGTATGCTCAGTACTGATTGGAGGTACACCTCTCAAAGTGGAAAAATTTGACTGTTATGAAAAGCAAAAGGTAGAGGGCACATCCCAAAAGCAAAGAGTTAGAATGAATCACACTCTCACAAATGTATCATCTTCTGTTTTTATTAAATGCACCACAAAGTGAATTACAAATTGTGGCACTTACAGAGACCATTTAGTGGACTTCCACTAAACCCCAGCAGCTTCATGCAGCTCTGGCACTTCCTCAGGGGGTGGAGCTAGCCCCTCATCACATCACTTATATACAGGGTCCCATATTCACTGTGGCAAACTGGACTTGCATTCTGCGGCACGTCCTTATGCTTGCTGCAGTCAGATTCTGTGATGGGCTTTACAGTCTCTGGCAACTCAAATGAGCCCCAAAATAAAAACTAGTTACCCAGAAAAAATGATCTGAAAAAGCCATCCTGGGGCAGCTTGGTAGATGCAGAGGCAAGGCAATGCAAAGCAATTCTAGCATCATGATTTGGATTGGATGTAGGGTGTGTGGGGAATTGAAGGGTTATTTATTTTTTTACTGTAGTTTGTTTTATTGTCCCATGGCTCCCTCCCACCTGCCCAGTGCTGGTTTACTACAGCTATGCTCCTGATAATTTCTCCTTCTGCCTGCCCAGTTGCTTGAAGGCCAATACTGCCTGGTTGTAAAACAATGCTGCTCCAATGGTTCCCTCCCACCCACTTGCTTGAAGCCTGGTGGCAATGGTTTGTACTGTAACACTGCTGTAGTTGCTTCCTCCTGCTCGTGTAGTTCAACACCGGTGGTGTCATTTGTGTCAGTGCCACTTGGCTGCCATACCTTCTCTCCCATTCTGTAAGGATTTACTGTGAGGCTAGAGAGTAGCTGGACCATTTTACATTAGACAAAGGTTCAGATTATAGAGAGCCTCCAATTTTTTATCTGCAGTAATTACTAATACTTTTGCATTCCACAATTCTGCAATTGAAAAATAGAACCACCTTTCTTTGTCATGAAATAGACTTTCTGCAGTTCCCTCAGTGTTTATAGAATACCATAATGGTCATAAGCTTCAGGGCTGAGTGCCAGTGGACTGGAAAGAGGTGGCCCCACTGAGTACTGCAACCCAGCAGGGATGGATGCATAATGGAGCTGCCAACAACTCACATTAATGCCATTTTAAGCTTGCTCACAATCATTTCAGCCATTTAGTTGGGGGTTTCAGTGATGACAGCCATTTTTTACTGCACCACATAACGCTGTTTCTGCAGCAGAGGCTTGTTTCTGTGGCAGGACCATCTTTCTATAGCAGTTGCTGCAACCACAGAATCACAGAAAACATGGGGCCCTGCATATATATATATATATATATATATATATAGGACTCTTAAAGGTACAGCCCTACTTCATTGCATTTATAACACAAGACAGTAAAACATGAATTTGTACTAACCTTGTATTGGATAACTTTTAGAACTCTTGAATAAAATAATAATAAGATATCCATAGTTATTTATTTATTTAGCTACAGCTTTGGAGATTACCTTTGAGCACAAGTGCTCATTTACAAAGGTTCCACATCACATTTATAGTCACAAAAAACATTACAAGTATAATTAGCAGTTCCAGAGGAAATGCAGTCATATCAGGCTCAACACACCTAAGGCAGAACAATTACATACAGTTTTGAAAAAAAAAATCCATATAAATCATTGTATAAAAAGTCACAGGTAATGTACAGAGAGAAACCAAATAAAACTCTTTAATATAAACA
Organism: Neoceratodus forsteri; assembly: GCA_016271365.2. Classification (NCBI taxonomy): domain Eukaryota; kingdom Metazoa; phylum Chordata; order Ceratodontiformes; family Ceratodontidae; genus Neoceratodus; species Neoceratodus forsteri. The sequence continues at coordinate 1,411,540,541 of CM028129.1, forward strand.
ATATCTACATCCCTAGCAGATTGTCCTTAAGATATACACATTGTTAGTATCAATTTCAAATACAGTGTACATACATTTCTATATAAAAATAAAGAAGAGGAGAGAACAATTCCTTAAAGCTATTACTTACCTGATCAGCCACGTCAGAGACCAGACATGAGCGTTCAGTCGTGAAAGAAGGCAAGAAATGTTCACATTCATCTAAAGAAAAAAACAGACAAAAAGGGTGAAAAAATAGTCAAAAAAAGAAAGTTATATAATGGTTATAAACTAAAAACTATGCTTAACTATTTGAGAATTTTAGTTGTTTTAAAAATATTGGCCTGTTTCTTGAGCAAGAACTGACTTGCACCCCTCTTATTTCTACCATTCTTTCCATGCCATTTGCTAAACTAGGTGCACCCTATAGGCTGCAGCATAGTCTCTCATTGTGCTGTACACCCATAGATGTATAACTGAACACATGATCTTGCTGACTCAGGATTAGACTCTGGATTATGGGGATGTGGTGTTTGAAACAGCTCAAAAATTGTCTCTGTCTGAATTGGACTGCATATACAGTGCTCTACGTAGGATGGCCCTTGACTGTGCATCACGCTAACACCACTGCTTAATACACACTATCATTCGTTGATTTAATCTGGATCTTTGGCATGCTAGTCACTGCTGTCTAAAAAGCCAAATTCTGGCCTAGCAAGCTCCTTTCTTATCTTAGTTAACCATTCTCATCTGCTTTAAACCCTGCTTACCTATTGCATTGACAGCTTGACTAAAGGCTGCATAGTCCTGCTAGGAAAAATACATCTGTCCAAGTGGCAATTAGTTTCTGCTTGTTCAAATTATAAAACATGTTGTCCACTGACTTAACCTGCTTTCCTCCATTCTACATTTCTAAATAGAAAACACAGCAGCACTTTATTTCCACCTGTGAGTGTGCAACCTAACAGGCACAGTATCCTTGCTATGAAATTATATTCTAACTCGCACTCACTGTATGTTGTTTCAGCTGATGCTGTTGCTGTAGCTACATATGCATTGCATAATGTGTCAAGGACTGTTATCATTTACACTCTGGCATTATTGTTTATTTATTCCTGTATTACTTCCCCCACCCTCCCTTCTCCTCCCTCCAGGTCACATCTGTAAACAAAACTGCTGTTTTCAGATTGGCTTACCTGGTAAAATATTTTCAAATCAATAAACGTAGAATAATAACAATTGATCAAGGGAGCACTACAGACAATCATAACACTTCTTTCCCTGTGTGTGAGGCACTCTTATTCTACAAAATGTGTTTCAAAATCCAGGTGCACTGAAAATGGGATTCTTCAGGGGAGAATTTTTAATATATTATTGATTGACATCAATTAATAACAAATTAATACTGCCACAAAGGCCACTCTTAGGTAAACATGGTCTCATATTCTAAGGGTATCAGAACTGCTCACCTTCAGTTTATGGTTTCCATACCATAAGAATGTGTGTGAGACCACTGTAACAACCCCAAGAGTGGTCTGAGTGGCAGTATTAACATACACCATCAGAATGTTAGGAACAGGTTTGTTCAGCTATCAAGGTGTTCTTGTGACATTATAGAACCACAAGAGTGATGCTCAAGTGGGAAAAATAATGTCACAAGAACTCCAAGGTGCCCTAGCAACCCATGTTCTTAAAATATTAGGCCATTTTGCAATAGAATCATTCACAACACTGAGGTTTTTATTGCCCACACAAATAGTCTGGGACCCTTCTTTTTTCTGTTTTTGCCCATGAATCCTTGGCCTGCCCATTCTGCTGGCTCCTCCCTAGCCCCGTTACCTGCCTTCGGTCACCAAGGTGGGGGTAGTGCAGCTAGTCTCCAACAGCCAAGGCTTATTCCCAAATCAGAGTCATTACATCCATCATGAGTAGTAGCTCTTCCACTGTGTGAATGGGCCTGCCCCCCCCCCCCGGTCCCTTGTTTTACCCAGAGAGTGAAGAATCACTACTGCAGTTTTACATATACTGTAGAGCACCTAGAGCTGAGAGTATGTTGTGAATGTGGACTTTAACTTTCCAGATATAGACTGGGAGAAGAGAACAGCCAAGTCCAAGCATAGTTTGCAATTTATGGATCTTATTAAGGAGTGTTACCTCATACAGTGTAACAAGTAAACCACTAGAAATCAAGCAACCTTGAATCTTTCTCTTAACGACAAGGACCGCCTGGTCAACAAGGTTAAAATCCATGCAAAATTGGCCAATAGGGACTATATTTTATTAGATTCACTACTGAGAAGCACAGAGAGAAAATCAAGGGGGGGGGGGCAACATATACAATGCTAATACACAAGGTGAACTTTGAACAAATGAGTCATATTACAGCACAAGTAAGCTGGGAAAGCAAGCTTAAGGGCATCAGTGTTCAGCAAGAGGGGTAATCACACGGATAACAAAACAAAGAATGCCTCCCACAGAGAAAAAGTATTGTACAAGACGTAGAGCAATGTGGATAATAATAATACCTAAGGTTCTACACTCAGTTAAGGAGAAAAAAAAGAGGCCTAAAGGAGGTGCACACTGTATGACACAAGTATAAAGAGAGACATTTGCATGGATAAACTCAGAGTGAGCAAATGCAAAATCAGAAGTGTTAAACAAGTAACTGAAGACTAGGAGGCACTGGAAGTTAAATCCAACTTTAAAAAGATTTTCAGAAATGTCTATTAGAAATGAAAAAACACAGAAGAATGTTGGACACCCTAAAGTATCATGAAAATGGTGACAAAGTAACAATGGGACAACAGATGGTGGAACATCTAAAAGATTTTTTGCATCAGTATTTACAGTGGGAAAGGATGCACAGTAAAGTGAAATGTTATTCAAAGGAGCACAAGATGACACACTACAGGACAGGTACATAACAGCAGAAGGAGTTGAAAGAATGCTTAAAATGGTTAGCACAGCAAGGCAATAGACATTTTGTCTGAAGACCGAGATTTGTATTCAAACTGCCTGTTCTGGTGTAGTAACATTACTTCAATACATTTTAGTACTGCGGCATAATACTGTTTATGATTTTTGTTCTTTGCCTGTGTGAAAGTGTGCTGTCATTGTTGCTTCTGTTCAGGTGGGGTACATTTAAACAATAACAACCAAGACACTGGTCATTTCTGAGGGATTTATGACAGACTGGGGGATGGGAGGTCCAAGGTGCAACTGAAGGTCACCTCCCTCCAGCCTGCCTTTTTTTTTTTTAATCAGATCGGGTAGAACATAATCCAAACCAATCCGGAGTTATGATCCCCATTTGGTTTACTGTCAGGTACGTAGTGCCCATCATCATTTCAAAAACATATGCCAATTTATGCCAATTAATAATTATTTAATATTTTAGTGATTTAGTGTCCACAGCTGCAGATCCGCTACCCTCTTCCCATATACGAAATTAAAGTTATTCAGAAAAAGAAGCCAAATTTGTTCAGGTCTATTTTCTGTTTGTTCTATTTCATAATAAATTTTTTCAAGTTTTGCAGTTTCTATCATCATAACCAACTATTCTTTATATACAGGTGGATCTTTATCCTTCCATTTGTGTAATATTAATTTATTTGCAGCCATAGTCACTATTTGAATAAGAGCCATTCATTTTTTCTCTACTAATTGATTAATACTTTTTACATATCCTAACAATAATACTCCTGGATCAAATGGAAATTTAATTACCAGAGCCATTTCAACCAGTTTCATAATTTTTGCCCAGAAAGTTGTAAGCACTAGGCATTCCATAAACAAATGTTTAACCCATAGGCTGCTGGAAGATTTAGAACGCATAGGTTTTTAGGACACAATATTATATAGGCAGCAGCCTAAGGGTTAATAGTACCTTTTTCTTTTTGACATCTAGGACAACATTCTGAAACTAAAGGGCCAAATGTATTAAGTGTCACAGGAGTGTAGTGCAATCTATGCACAATGTTAAACTGAATTTGTTGAAATCTTATTGATTTTGAAACATTAGTGGTATTATTTACTATTTCTGACCATTCCTCAGATGTTATTTCAGAGTTTAGCTCTTTTATCATATCCAATTGTAATTTTTTTTTTAATAAAGAATACGTTTTACCTATTGTTTTTTGCAGATTTTCTTGATTTTGAAAAAATTCTTACAATGGTGTCACCGGGGGTTCTAAATCAGAATTCCAAATGTTCTTAAAATAACTTCTTAACTGTAAATAGGACATGTAGTTATTTTTACTGATATTAACTTTTGTAATAAGATCATCAGACTTGGCCAATTTACCATTTATATATGCCTCCTATATTATTTATGCCTTTCTCTGCCCAGGCTTTCCAGACCTTAGTTGCATGAACTTTTTTTTTAAAATTAATTATTCTGAAGTGGCATTGATCTTGCCAATTTAACTTTATGGCTTAACTATTTATTGGTTTCCTGCCAGACTGAAATTGAGTTTAGCAAGAATCTAGATATTTGATTTTTAGCTGTTAAATCTTCAACTGGGATTTTCACTATTTCATTTAGATTGATGTACTGTAGAGCTTAGTTCAATTAGCTACCAGTGGATCTGAATGGCTTCTACAAGATAGCTATTCCTTAATCCCTCTATTTGTGCTGCCATATAGTACCACTTAAGGTTTGGCAGATCAAAACTTTCTTTTGCTTTAGAAACATACATTTTCAAACATATATTTTGTCCACTTTTAGCCTAACTTTTTTGTTTTGCCATAAGAAGTTTTTAATTTTTTTCCCCAATCTTGAAAAAAATTATTTTGATAGAACAACAGGTAAAGTTTGGAATGAAAATAAGATTCTTGGTAGGACATTCATCTTTACTATATTTGCTCATCCCATGAGTGTTAAGGGGAGGTGTATCCATCTCTTTAAAAATCATTTACAATTTCTACTGTTAATGGTACAAAATTTGCATCATATAATTTATTTAAATTTTTAGTAATAACTACACCCAAATATTTAAAAGAATCTTTAGGTTTAAATATGAATTCTTGTTCTGTTAGTGTTAACTCACTAAGGAGCATCATCTCTGTTTTTTTAACATTTATTTTATATCCAGAAACCTTTGCAAATTTCATTATTACATCCATTAACCTCTTTGTTGTTTCTTTAATGTTTGAAAGATACACTGGGATGTCATCTGCGTGAAGTGAGATTGTATAAGTCCTTCCTCCTAATTTTATTCCTGAAATATTATTTCTTATAGACTGGGCCAAAGGTTCAATATATATTGCAAACAAAATTGGGGAGAAGGGGCAACCCTGTCTCATCCCTCTATATAAATTAAATGAATCACACAATATTCTATCAGTATATATCCTTGCATCTGGTTTGGAATATATAGCACTAATCCAATCAAGCATATTTGGACCCAGTCCAGCCTTTGACAGGGTGGAAGATAAAAAAATCCAATCCACCCTGTCGAAGGCTTTCTCCGCGTCCAATGCAATCAATGCTGTTTCTTTTTGTTTAGTCAATTCAATAATGCCCAATGTTTTTCTCACTGCATGTGACAATTTCCTTTCCTGTATGAAACCAACCTGGTCCAGTGCTATCAAAAACTTCATTATCTTGTTTAAGCTATTTGCCAAAATCCTTGTAAAAATGTTATAGTCACAGTTTAGTAGTGATATTGGTCTATATGATGTTAAAGGAATAACGCATGACAGGTGTGTGTCGTGCTGGGATAACGCCACACCTGGGAGGGTTGAGCATGAGGTCACAGGCCAAGTGCATCCAATGCCCCAGGTGTGGCATTATCCCAAACGACACACACCCTGGAGTGCATTATTCCTATTATGTAATGGCTTGTTGTTATATATAAAATAAAGAAATCATTTTAAAGAATGTTTTTATTAGTGTGGAAAATATTTTTATTTCTTAAGAGGAGATGCAAAAAAAGAGATCATCCTAGAGGTCCATAAGCTCATCTACATTGGTTCACAGTGCTGAGACTAGACCTGTGGTGTTATGCTGGGATAACACCATGGGTCCAGCCCCAAACTGACCAATCACAGTCCAAGATTCTTTCTTGCCATTGTATAATGCTTCTTCTAAGCCTTTGTTAGGTTTTGGAATCAGAATAATATAAGCATCATTAAATGATTATGGCATTTCCTTTTTTTTCACAATTAAATTAAATATTTGTTTCAGTTTAGGAATCAAGATATTTTGATATTTTTTATAAAAGTTTATTGTGAGGTCATCCGGACCAGGGGATGAGTTTGCAGGCAAGTTTTTAATAACATCACGTATCTCCTGTTCTGAAATTTCTTAATCTAATTCCAATACCTGCTTGGTTGTTAATTTTGGTAAGTTAATTTCTTCTAGAAATGATTCTACCTCTAGTCTATTAGTTTCTTTTTCACTGGAATATAACTTAAGTCTTGATAACATTCTTTTAAAGTTTACAGGACATCTATACTACAAATCAACACTTCCCTCATCAATCAAAGTTGTTTGCCTTCCATGCATAATGACTGAACCCTGTATTCCTGTCTTCTGCTGTATTCTATGTATGGACCATATGTATTATTTGATCCATATGTAAAAATGTTCTGTATATGGTCTGTTAAGTTGCATGGTGATATGTATTTTCCCCTTGTTTCCTTCCCCCAGGTTGCACCGGGAGATGAGCAACTTGTCCAGTGTGCCTTTCTGGTGAAACATTTAAAAAAATAAAATAAAAAAATATTGTTCCGTTATTACATTTCCATCTTTACCTTTTATTTTAACTATCATTCTGCTTGCTTCTTCTGTTTTTAATTGGCAAGCCAGCAATTTGCTGAGTGTCTATCCCAAATAATGATATTTAGATACATATCTGTATAATGCAGCTCTAGCTATTTTTCTGCTAGATAATTATATAAATTTGTAGTAGTCAATAATTTCTGTAAATCTAATTCAGATTCTGATTGCATGTAATCCTGTTCTTCCCTTCGTAGTCTTAACTCAAGATTTTTCCGTTGTTCTGAGTATTTTTTATTCCTATATGAAGTATATTTAATAATATGAGATTTTACTGTTAATTTCATCACTTCCCTAATATTCAAAATTGAAGTGTCCTCTTCTTTATTTTCTAAGAAATAATTAACTAATATGTCATTAATATTTAAAAAATTCTCCTATTCTTCCAGAATCATTTAATCTAATCTCCAGATTTTATCTGACTGAAAACTACCAGCAAGCTCCAAATCCCAAGTCATTAAGGCATGATCAGACAGATTAATTGGGGGCATATTCAATATTATTAATGCATTGTGCAATTACTATGTGCTAGTGAAAAGTAAGATTATACTTCTTTACTTGGTTCTCTCATTCTAGAAGGATCTATTAGGTTTATATATCTGGCATAGCTTGTACCTGAACAGCTCTTTTTTTATTCTAAAGATCCTATTGATCTATCCATTTTATCCAGTGTAAGATTATAGTCTCCAACAATTATATAAGGAGCAGGAAATTATGATAGTGTCAAAAATAAATCTGAAAAGAAACTTGGTGAATCGTTGTTTGGAACATATAATCCTAAAATTGTAATATCTTGTTTTTTAAACTGTAAATACAACATAACATATCATCCATTTGTATCCACTTTAACATTTTTACAAATAATTGGGGAATTTTTTCTTATAAAAAGGCCCCACCTCTAGCTGAGGAGTCAAATAAAGCATAATGCCCACGTGCGTTCATTAAATTTGCACAATATTTTGTATCCCATAAATCAAAGTGCTTTTCCTGTAATATTAATAATTATATATTTTTTCTCTACATTGTTGTACCACACTTCCCATTTTAATTCTATTTCTTATCCCCCTATCATTTCAGGAGGTGCATATGCAGCTGTAGGACTCTCTCACATTTACCATATTAGCCATATTCAATAATACTAAAATTAAAGCAGATTCGGCACATTGTGTTATCTTTTTTCATAACCATAGGGATATTTGAATCCCTTAAATTATTATCTAACTTTTTCTAAATTCATTTATTCATCGTATTTTTCCATATCTTAATCAAATCATTCATTCCAATGTGTATTTTTCCCTGTCCCCCCCTCCCTTACCTTTACTACTATTCTCCAAATGGAGAAAAACTACCTTCCTCACCTTCAATATGAAAGACTGGGCACTGCACATGCCCACTAGTCAAGAGTCTGAAAACAGAATTAGTCTGCCTGTCATCCAGGTCAAAAAACCTAAAGATAAAAGGTGGCCCTTTTTTTAGACTAATATATTCCCTGTCCTTCTCTCTATACTTTCTAACATTCTAACATTCTCATTCTCTTTTAACATTGCCCCTTTCTCACTACCCCCTTCCTGAACCTTTTTATTTCTAACACCTTCTGTTACATTCTACTAACTCTTTTCTCCTTTCTATCTCCCAACAGTCCTCTATCTATACCTTTTAACCTTCCTAACCCATCCTCTGTCCAATTTCTGACCTTCTTTGCCTTTCTTGTCACTTTCATATACTTTCTGATCCATCCTATATTTTTCAGCCTATACTAGATTTTTATATACACATCAATTATAAATACTAGTCGAGGGGCCTTCCCTTGCATCCATAGATCCAGTGATATTCAGTTCTGATGAAATATCTTGAACTGTGAGTTTTTCTAAGTTTAAGGTTTCAGTATAAAAGAGATTCATCTCATCAAAGATAGAGCTTGCATCCACCCAGTCTTCATTTTCTGTTTCTTTTAACATCATCTTTTTTTAGGGGTTGGTCCATTTGCTGATTTTATATGACCTGTTAAAGCTTTTTCTGATTCTGATAGGAATCTTTTAATTGACATTTCTGCTTCATGGGGGGTATAAAAATTTGAATTCTGCCACGTAGAGTGACTTTTAATTTGGCAGGGGGCAGCATCATGAACCTTATATTATTTTTCCAAAGTAGATCTTTAACAGCTTTAAACTCCTTTTGCTTCTGAAACACTTGCTGTGGCAAGTCTGGAAAAACCTGCAATCTCAGGTTTCTAACTTGAATTCCTTTAGTCATCTTTGCTTTCCTTAAAAGTTCTTCTTTGTCTTGATACTATAGTGGCTTAACAAAAACAAATATTGAGGCATTTCCCTTATAATTGTTACTCTTAAAGGTTCTGTGAGCCCTGCCCAAAATTACTTTGTAAGTTGGACATTCTCTCCCCAGAGCTTCAGCAAGAAGTGCTTCAAAGTACGGTAATGGATTTCAGCCTTCTAGGCCTTCAGGAATCTATCCCAGTTTAAAGATGTATCTTCTAGCTCTGGTTTCTAGAGCTCCCACTTTTTCTTGTAAAATTCTAAGTACTTTTGTATGCTCTTGAATCTTATTAAATGCTGGGTTTACTTCATCTTCTAACTTACTGATTCTTTTTTCTATTTCATTCGTTTTTAAATTAAGTGACTTAAGCTGCTTTGCTACTGCTGAGACCTGTCACGAAAGCTCTCCAAACATGCTTTTCATAGAATCAAAACCTGTTCTCATGTTCTGCAGTAAAGCTGCTGTCTGATCTTCTTTCATTTCTATAGGTTCATTATCACTTTCATTTGTATTCACTTTTTCTTCTTTCTTTCTTGTCTGCCCTTTCATCTCTGATTTTGCTTTACCCTTTTTATTGTTTCCCATAATCTATTGAGTTTCTAATATTTTTTGGCAGGATTTGAGCTTGCTCAATATTAATATCGATAAGTTTTTCTGAATGTTCCCTTAAAATATAATTATTCATTTTATTTGCCAGTTTTATTTATAAGACTTCTTGCACTTTTGCTTGTGTATATACACAGCTACTTTGTGATGCTTCAGTTCTTTTTACTTCTTCAAGTTCAAAGTCTGTTTTGTCATCAATGAGATCCAGCTTTTTTTTCAATCTCCAAGCTCTAAGGTGTTTCACTGAGCGAAAATCTTTTAACATGCCCCCTTTTGTCTCTTTTTTAAGATCATTCCTTTCCTGCTTCTTATTCTCCCTCATATATATATATTTATTTATTAATTAAATTTTGATGACCGGACAGGCCCACTGAGCCCTGAAGGTCCTTTTTCAGAGGTGACCTGGGATACATTACAGTAACAGATAAATATATACATATATATATATATATATATATATATATATATATATATATATATATGAGACAAAGAACCTCTGTGCACAAGCAATGAGGCAATGATTACCCCAAAGGGCATTTGGCTGGGAAGCCAAGTTTCAAGGAAATACAAAATCACACATGATCCCACAATGCAAAGCATCATGGGCTGCATATGCAGATCACCACAGAATATTATGCTGGTTCAACTTTAAGCAGAAATGCATGGTGCAAAAGGCCTCTCACACAGTTTGCAAAGGGTGCTGTGTAGGAGACCTTTCGGTACCATGCATTTCTGTAAAGACAAACCAGCATAATAATGTGGTGATTTACATATGCAGATGATGCTTTCGTAATGTGAGGTCATGTGTGATATATAATATATATATATATTCCCCTCTCTAAAATGTGTTAATCTTAATCAGTACTATTCAGTAGCAAGCACTAACATGAGGCAACAGAGAATCAGACCTTTTTAATCAGGTACTGCACTCCCACCCCCTTCAGTTTCTCCTGTACTTTTTTTATAAGTTCTCAAGAGCGTGTTCTGTAGGGGTCTATCTTATTATAAACCAGTAGACATTTAAACCAATAAATATTCTCAGAGGTTCAAAATGTTCAAATGTCCAAACATTAAGCGATAGTCACTGCACTCTGCTCACACTTGAAAATTAGATGCTGATCTCTCCTTCATAAAAAGAAAGGTTTTAGCAGGAAGGAACAACTCCTGTGCCCCTTTTTCTCCATAAAAAGCATGAACAACATAATACTTAACTTAGTAGAGCTTCCATTGTTCCCTCCATCCCGTATTCAGCGTATATTTTTAACCAAGTGGCTATAATAGTTGAGAGGGGTCCATTTTAACTTCAGGCTCCACGTCAGTTGTTCCTTTCATTTCTAAGCAGAAGGGGAATCAAGCAAGCCATAGTAATTAAAATAAGCTTTTTCTAGCATTCTTCAAGTGCAGAAAAGCCATATTTATCTTTCAGCTATAGTGAGCCAGCCATTGATCTTCCCGAAGAGTCCTACTGGGTCTATGTCCTGCTGGTAGCTGGCGTTCTCTTTTTGTGAATGGCATGTAACTGTCTGCCACAACTACTGGCCTCCCCACAGAGAGAGAACTGCTTGGAAATGGAAGGGGAACTCCATTAGCATTACACAGATACCGGCTGCCAGAAAAAAAGAAAAAAGACCGAACAAGGGGACGGCTCCATTTCCACCCGTTCTTGCTCACCACTCCGATGTCTTCATACCCAAAAGACTGGCTCCATTTATGCAGCAGCACCTCAGTTTTTTAAACACCTTGGTTGGCTAATGGAAAAACCGCCACAGCTGATTTCCCTTCTGTACGTTGTCCCAACTCCAACCATTACTTTTTTTTGGCACCGACAAACTCCACAGAACACCAGCTCTCATGTTAGGAAAAAGACAAACTGCCGAGAATGGGAAGAGAGTTCAAAAAGGAGAATCAACGTCCATGAACAAACGGTAAAATAAAAAAGAGTGACAAATGATTTGTTTAATTCATCTAAGCCTTTCTACTGATTCTGCTCAGAAAATATAGGCCAAACAGACACAAAAGCCAAAATGGCCTGGAGCAAGAGATGAGCTTCCTCTCACTCGACCAGCTTTTCTGCCGTCTTGAATCCACCACCCCTTCCAGCCTGTCTTTAATGACCACCTTGAGGTTGTTATTTCAAGTTTAATGACAATAACAATTTTTATTTTTGCCAGTTTTTTTTTACTTCCTTTCAGGTTTTGAGAGGGGTGGTATGAGCCATGTGTGCTATACAGCTTCAGCTGGCAGCTGGATCAGTCATTTCTAAGACGGTAATGACTGGTCCAATAGCCAATCAGAAGCCTTGCTAGGATCATAAATATTTAATTAAACTTCTAACCCTATTTACAGTTGCACTCCCCTGTACCACAAGTACATGCCCCTGTTTGAGTTGCTTGAATGGGCCCAATGTAATGCGCCCAAGAATCCTAATAGTGTTGGCTCAAAACTTTTCCATCCCACTGGGATGGATATTCACTGGGATAATAAGATTGGCTTATGTTCCTAAAGAGTGGAGAGTGGTCCGTGTGTTGTGAATATTTGAAAATGGCTCCAAGGCTGAACCAGAAATTATAGGCCAGTAAACATGAAACTGAGACCAGTGAAACTACTGGAAATAATCATAAGAAACAGAAATATTGAACACTTACACAAAAATAATTTGGAATCAATAACTCAGTATTGATTCTATAAACAGAAATCATGCCAGACTCATCACATTGTATTCTTTTAAGAACATAGGAATTACACCAGCAGAAAAAAAGGCTTTAGCTTCTATAACCTGATTTGAGGCTGGCCCACTGGTGCAGCAGCAAGGCATCCACATGCAATGCCGACATCCTGGGTTCAGGAATGGACTCCGCAGTTGGAGGGCTGGTCAGGCAGAGAAGGACTGACTGCCTGAGAAGTGGCTCTCCTTCTCTGGGGAGGAGCATCCAGCATGTTGATGGAGGCTGGGGGACCCACAATGATCAGTGCCCAAATGACGTTGGCAGCGGGACGGACACCGGACATCATTACACATCCTGCCTCCATGGGAACACTCAGCATTCAATAAATCTGGCCTTCCCCCCATATGAAGCCCTGCCCAGCGACCATTTCTGCTGCCACCAGTGTCCGCCAGGGGGTTCCTGCTCCCATGACCCTGCCCTGGAGGGGGTAAACCAGGGCAAGATACCATTGTCCTTGGGAGGGGGCCCGGAAGGGTAAGGCTAGGCATAGTGGGGTGGCATGCTGGGCAGGGGCTGAGCCTCAGCCCAGAATGGGGAGAAAAGGGAAGGCCAGGCCAAAAACAAAAGTATGCCCAATTCAAGCCCATGTATCCTACGTTATGTGCTGTTACACCACCCCTGGACCTTTACCCTCTCCTTAACATTTCTCCACCCCTCTTGAAGCTATCCACAGTTTTCTTGCTCACCACCTCCTTTGGTAGTCTGTTCCACCTCTCCATCTCACTCTCTGCAAAGAAGTGCCACCTTGTCTCCTTCCTGAATATGCCCAAGCCAGTTTGTATTTGCTTACTCTCACATTTTATTTTGTTGGTCCTAAGTAGTTCCCTGGGGTCTATAATTCTTATTTCCTTGAGGTACCTTAAGGTCTCTGTAAAGCTGCAACATCCTGCAACCATAACAGGAGTACTGCCAGATGCAGTGGCAGAGCCAGGTTCGGGACCCAGGGGAGAGGGGCATTCCATCAATCATGAGCTCCACAGTGGGAACTAAACAGTGAATAAAGATTGCAGTGGGGCACCACTAGGGCAGCCAGAAGGGGCAACTGCCCCCCAATCCCACCTTTAGTTCCGCCACTGGCCAGATGCACCACACACAGGAAAAAAAACTCAGATATATAGTCTGCAAACACATTATAGTCACCACAGGCAGCTAAGCTTCTTGTCTTGTCCTGGTGTACCACTATATTTCAAATGGAATGTCTTGATCACATGGCAATACGTGCTGGCACAAGAGCACTTAAATACCCCAGAATTTAAAGTTACAGTACATCAATAAGTAGTATAACTATAACTGACTATCGATAGTCCTAGCAAAAGGAAATTTAAGAATGTTAACAACAGGAAAAAAACAAGGACATGACCACCAGTGTTCAGTAAAAAATGAGTGTCCCCTCCATGGAAGCGCAGAAGAAAAAAATCATCTGAGAGATAAAAAGGAACATAAAAAGAAACAGATAAGCCAGCGAGACACATAATAAGGGAAGGCAGCATTGCAGCTATAAAAAGACTGAGCACTGCAATTCATCATTAAGTCCATGAGGTTTCAGTGTTTTCTGTGTCAAGATCCAGAAGGTCTCTCCTTGCAATAGTTTATTCAGTACTAGATCTCCTTCTCTTTCTGATAACACGACATACTCCAAACTGGCAAACCTGAGATTGGCAGCAGATCCATGATGAACTGCAGTTCACAGTATTTATAGCTCTTGTCCTACCTAGGATGCCTACCATGTGGCCCGGGAGACTTACCCCACCTTAAGGGCTGAAAGTCCCTTAAGGGCCCTGTCCTCCATGAGTGTCTCCTCACACATCTGTACCTCCTTCTGCATTTCTATCCTACCTTATGGTATTTGTCCATCTTCCTCTTTAGTGAATACTGAGCAGAAATATTCATTCAGTGTAGCTGCCTTTCCTTTACCGTCATTTGACAATACCTTTCTTTGCCCTTTTTTTTACAGTAAAAAAAGACTATGTTGAAAATGTGGGTTAAAAATGTAAAAAAAATGCAATGATAAGAGAAAACATTGAAAAACATTGATATTTCTTCATCACATTGCTGTTTTCCAAGATTCTGACCCTAAATCTTCAACATAGACTATACCACACCTCATGAACATGACAGGTATCATTTATGAAATCCTGCCCCAAACATCATTTTGTGGCATGACCATGAAAACAAGTTTTGGGTTAGATTTGAAAAATGACACCTCTCATGCTCATCAGGTGGGGTAAAATAAAACTCAGTGTTGAAAATGTGTAGTCAAAATCTCAAATAGCAAAGTTATAGGTAAACGTTAACATATTTCAATGTTTCTTCACACATTCATTGTTTTTTGAGATTTTGATCCCAAATTTTCAACATAGTATTTTTATTAGCCCACCTGTGTGGCCTTGAGCAAGTCATTAACCTTCCAGTGTTCAAGTTTGCCCAGCTATGGAAATGGGTAGAAGCAGGACCCCACTGGAAATAAGCTGTTGCATCTCAGCAAGGCTATCCTAGTTAAAGAGAGTATACAAATACTCTACCTTATGATCAAGACATTAGGAATAATTTTTTAAATCCCATCCAGGTGAGTCTAAGTCCCCAGTGTGGAACTTGCTCCCCCAGCCTATGGGCCAACAGCTGAGAGGTACTTGCAGAGTTTTCCAATAAAATAATCAAATTAGGAAAGTCAGTTAATTAACAGGCCTCCTGTTGATCTATTATCATGTGTTCTATTTTTCACCCTGCATAACTGTACAGTTCTGGATCTTCAGTACTTTAAATGTCTCCCCCTGAATACCTGCTAGACCTTAGCTGTGGATCTCCTGCATTTCAATCTGACTTCAACCAGCAGTGATTGTAGTTTTCCTCTGGCACAGGAAAAATATGTTTTTATCATATGTTTCTTTAACTTGCCATATGGTAAGATGCTATGAAAGAAAAAAGCAACAAAGAAGGCTCAGCCAAGTGATAAATTGCCCTTCAAATATAACAGTTCTCTTACACAGCAAACATAGCTAGCATACAAGTAGCTGTTTTAAGTTGCACCACACAGCTAGATTTCCAGAATGTGGCAAGAAACTCAATTGAACTCAACTGAATACACGTTGCGCATGTAAGCCTTTCTCCCTTGTTGATATCATTATGAAGGAGGTTGTTATGGTGTTGTTGCATCTCAGGTCATTACTGTAATCTGGCCCAAATTAAAAAGAAGCTCCTACTTTGAAATTTGCACAGCCCACATAGCATGACTAAGCTTAAATCAGGAGTTTAGATAAATCATACAAGATATAAAGCTTATAATGAAAACTCTGGGCATGCCTTCAATAACCGGCAGATTTGACAGTGACTATACTGATGTTAAGTGAGAAAGGATCAGAAACCCTGTGCCACTATCACCCATTTTAATAAGCTAACATTTCAGTTAATAATAAAACACCCTAAACATAAAATTTAATACAAAAACACCCGAGTTAGACAGGATTAAGTCTTTTGGGGCTGGCAAAGGGAAACCTTGTTCTGTAGATTTAATAAAATAGTTCTTTCCACATTGAACATATATTAAAAATGTTCATGTCATGCAGAACAATACATACAGAATGCTACCATAAAATGCTAGCATGTGGATATCACCAAAGTACTCAGAAACCACCCAGTCCCCGCCCCCCATCCCCACATGCACACACAGATATAATAACCAGAATGATATTTTAGCAGGTATCAATTGCCAAAATACCTTTTTCTTCAAGGAAGCACAGTTCCATTCATGCCTGCTGTCCAGCATGCCATGTTCTGAGGTAATGGAGCAGTGGTTTATTATCAGTCAACATACAGTAGTTGACTGTCTGGCTGAGTATTTAGTGTCAAAGTTAAGAAAGAAGAGTTGGATAGCTTAGAGAAGTGGTTAAAAAACACTGCAATTAAAATTTAATGTCAAAAAGTACAAGGTGATTTATAAAGGGGAAAAGAATCTTGACACTGCATACTGGATGGGAGAGGCTATAATGGAAAATAATTTGGAAGTATTTGCAACACCCCCAAAGGTTGGGCTTACCTGTTGAGCCCCTAGAACTGGTGCTGGAGGCCAGGAGAAGAGGAGTTGCTGTACGTTCTTTTGTTCTTTCACTGCACCCAAAGATGAACTGGAGGAATCACTGATGTTATCATGGATAACATAGGCTGTATCTTGGTTGGATTAAGTGTTAAAAAGTTAAAACAAAATGGCAGCCAGCAGCAATAAAAGCTGTGTGAAACAGCAGCCAGACAAGGAATAGAGTGTAAACAAATGGACATCACCATCTTGTGACCCTTGGCCATCGCAGTCGACCAACCAGAATGCAAGGTGTCCTAATAAAGACACAGGCACTTGAGAGGAACAGCAACAAAGTGCTTAGCACCCTTTTGTAGCCACTGAGGGAGAAAATTGGGAGTGACAAGTCTGGCAGCTAATAATAGATTGAGAGAGGAGATAACTAAGCTGAACCTTTCCCCCACTCTAGGAAGAGTTCAGGACAGTCCTCTCCAAATGGTTGGAGAGGAGAGGTGTGCTGAGAAGGAGAGCTGAGGGCCTAGCCAGGCAATAGAGCCAGAGACTCTGATGTGATTGCATCCAGTACCTGGAAGAGCCAGCTGAGCTAAGAAGAAGTGCTATAAGTTCTGAAAAGTTATTAAAGAACACATTTGCCAAACCTATCTACAGACTGCTGTAAACAGAGTTGAGAATAAGCCATTCTACTTTTTCTGGTGCACCAAGGGAGCAGGTGGTCAACAGTTTGTCTCCAGGGTACTTGTGCCCTTGAATGAGTGACCACCCACTGGGGTGAGGCTGGTTAGCTTGTAAATCTCAGCTCTTCTGAACTTGCCATGCTGCCACATGCTGACTTGAGAGGAAAGAGAGCTGTGATGCAGTGATTGGGCCTGGCCTGGGCTTACAACCACCATCTGCCTGCTGCTGCAATATAACTTGCCCAGAAGTGTCTGGGGTTACTTTCAACTTGGTACAGGACATGTGTGAACTGGCTTTCCAGCCAGAAATTGTTGCTGTATTGAATTTTCCTGGTTGGAGTACAACTTTTGTGATTGGATTCCCTGTTGAATTCCAAATTTGTTTTGGTAAAATGTGCTTGCGAGAAGTCAGTCAGATAGGATAAAAGCAAGCTTGCCTATCTGTATAACTGCACCTCAACACAAGATCCTGGGTACTGCAACATCAGGCTTGCAACAGTATTTAATTTACGTAGGTACCCAGTAGCTAGGACTAAACAGTAGTCTGAAAAGGTAGTTGCTGAAAGTTATTTGAAACTGTGGGAATCTGCTACTGAGGGTAGTGGAAGGCCTTACAATACAGTAGGCCTTGTCCAGAAATCTTATGTGAGGGTGTTGGGAGGCCTACTACACAATGTCAACAGGGAGGCTTGGTCATCCAAGATCGCAAAGCCTGGGGTGATACAGAAAAAAAGTATTTGGAGTAATAATACTGTTCAGGTTGCCTAAAATCATTGCTAAAACCATTTTGCATAACCTCTATTCTCTTCATAGGACTTGTGTTGCTGACTAGTAAAGTCCTGTTGTTAGTTTCTAAATTTTAGTGTGTGAGCATATTATTAGCAATCTACTCCAATCAGTACAAAAGTGTTTGAGATTGTAATTAAAATGTGGGTACTGGTACAAACTGGTTTCTAGGTGATGTCCGACAGCCATTGGGGAGGTGGGAAAAAGGCACTGTTGTTTTACTTGGCTACTCAGTCCTGGCTCAAAACAAATCCCCTAAACCTTGAAATGGTTAAAATAACAATTCAGTTTGCAAAAAACAACAAACACAGAGTACCACCCCCACTTAATCAAACATCAACGTTTCACGTTGCTCTGATGCTTTTTCAAGACTTGGTCTTGAAAAAATGTCAAAGCGCCATGAAAAATGGGGGTGCTATTCTGGTGTTAGTTGTTGTTTGCAAAATAAATTGCAATTTAAGCACTGTAAGGTTTTTTAGGATTTGTTTAAGCCAGGACTAAGTAGACAAGCAACAGTGCTTTTTTCCTGTTTTCGGCTTTGGTTCCATCCTATGGTGTTCTGAGTCACTGTCAGTCTTCTTTGCAAACTGGGGAGGTGGGTTGGTACTGCATCCCAGGGGGCAGTATTCTACTTGTCATCAGGTCCACTATTACTTTCTCTGGGTGAAGGCACCATGCTATTCCCCTTGTTCTCCTTCCAAACCAAACACCTTGCATGAGGAGTTTAATGAGCCCAGACCCCTCAACCTTGCTTGGCCCCCACAAGTGCAAGGCAAAGGCAGTAACTGAGAAAGTAACACTTGTAACAGCTGCACTGTGACCCAGTTTACTTATGGATTCCAGACAGCTTGAAGACATCAGCACAAAGCAGTAGGGTGGTGGGTAGATAGGGCAACTAGAATGTTGGGGTGCATTGGAAGGGGGATCATCAGCAGGAGAAGGGAGATATTGCTACCACTGTATGGGTCACTGGTTCATCCTCACCTGGAATACTGTGTGCAATTTTGGTATCCACATTTGAAGAAGGGCAGGTCCAGAGAAGAAGCAGCACAGATGAGGGTAGCCAGGATGATCCAGAGACAACGGGAGAGGACTGACTGCAAAAATATTAACAGATCTAAACATGTTCATACTGGATTCAAGAAGGGAGAGAGGGGACATGAGTAATGCATGCAAATACTTTAGCAGAGTAAATAAAGTGAATAACGGAGAACTGTTCAGAATGAGTGGGAGCACAACTAACTCCATGAAGGAGGTGGAGGCCATATTTAGGAAGGATGCCAGGAAGTACTTTTTCATGGAAAGGGTGGCAGAAGGTTGAAATAAGCTGCTGAATGAGATAGTCTATGTGAAATGACTGGGGAGATTTAAACATGGGTAGGACAGATACAAGGGCTTAGTAAAGGACATATCAGGAAGGGAGGGGGGGGAAGGGGGGTTGAAGAGCCACTAGGGCTCTCTCATTCAACATTAGATAGGTAACAATGGGCAGACAGGATGGGCCAATGGGCCTTTTTCTGCCAACATATTTGGTATTTCTATAGAATTAAGTGACCAGTGGGGTCCCACAGGGTCTGTCCTCAGACAATTATGGACAAGGCCACTGATTTTTGTAAAGTTCCATAACTTGGGTTGTCAGCACACTGGTAAAAACAAAGAATTTCATGGAATCTGGCATTTTATATCTGATCAGTAAAGCTACACAGCTTGTTTATTTCTTTAAATTGCTACCTGTACTATTTTCATTTTGCTTTATATTCTCTGTTTATTACTCCTTTTATTCTACTACAAATATACACCCTACTGTAAAAGATTGACAGTAGAATCCTGGGGAAATCTGGAAATCCAGCTAGCAATCAGCAGGACAATCCCAGACTTCAAATCTCAAAAAGGGAACTTCATTATTTTAGTCACCATAAATCAGTGTCCTCGATCATGGATTATTTATTTATTTTATTTATTTTGCTGTTTTAGACCAAGAAAGGCACAGTGAGGCAAAGCTCCTTTCCAAGCGTATACCAGGAGCAAAGGGAAGTTAAGTGACTCACTCAGGGCCACACAGTAGCAAGTCGGGTTGTGGGAATCAAAGTCAGGTCTTTTGGATATACCAAGCTCATTGTTCTAACCTCTGGGTTATACTGCCCACCCAAATATAATATAATTTTTGTGGCCTGGAGGTGGGCAACAGCAGCTGACAGGGAGGCCAAAATTACTGCTGGACATCCAGGAAGAGTTATTATACGGTCCCTGTTGAATGGTATTTTACAAGAGATGCTGTTTACCATAAAATTATGGTTTGTGCAGTTTATAGTCCGAAAATAAGCCAAGTGGAGAAAAGCAGGAGATGCTGCCAGTGAGAAAGGGACAGAAATGTTTAAAGGGGGATGTCCACATACAAGCCTCATAGCTCTTCAATCTGCTGTACAGTTTTGGTGGACGTAATGCCCATTCCTCCTTATGGTTTTCCCCATCCCAACCCTGACATGTGAATTTCAAAGGCGCAACATTGATTGACCTTCCTCTGGGACAATGAGAGAGTTTCTGCCTCTATAGTAGGAATCCATACTGTAGCATTGTTGGGGGGGGGGGATAGCGAACACTTGAAGGCCCACACTCTCTTCCCCCCCAACAGACAAATGACTGCCTTCCACAATCTGCCTGAGCTCCTGTCAGTCCCATTATTGGTTGCTTAAGTCTGCATGCAGAACTCAGCCTCACAGGTGGTACTGCAGAGCACCAGACCCTTGTTATGATAAATTAAAGAGCAGCTGATGCCCCTGGAAAAACATTGGAAAATGTAATGTTTAGATACAATTCAGCTTGTTTCATCGGTATTCTATAGATTTCTCATCTCCATTATTTATTACTAAAGAAATTCCCACAAAAACAAGATCTTTAGACCTTAGAGTCCCTCTGACTTTATAGCTTATTCCCTACTTGAAATCATAATGCTCTGTTGTGACATCACAGTTTGTTGCCATGGGAATAACTGTGATGCCATAACCAGAGTATTAAGACATCAAGCTGGGAAGAAGCAGTAGGAGCTGGTGAACTCTCAGGGAACAGCTATCCTGTTTTCATGCATATGACCTCAGTAATAAATAACTGGGATGAGAAGTACAGTGCTAATGAAAAAATAAGCTGCTTTGGGTCCAGATATTATGTTTTTAAATGTTCTTCTCAAGGCATTGGTGGCTCTTTAAGTAAGCTGGGTAAATGCTGTTATTTAAATTGTACTCTCCACCGTTATCCTTCACAGATACAGAGCAGATAATTTCACCAGGTAATCTTTGTTAGCCTGTCCTTTTGGTAATGATAATCTGAGCAAAACTGAGAGTTACGAGAATAGGCAATCCCATCCATCCTGGCTGATGACCATCTAGGTCCAGAAATAGAAGAAAATGGGACTACATAATCAACACTCAACTGAAGTAATAATGATTGGACCCTACAACATCCAAATCTCTGGGTTCTGATGGCATCAGGGACCTCTCAAGCTTCACTCTCAAGGTCCCAATGAGGTCAACAGAACCTCTTAATTAAAAAATAGCCTTGTGCATGGTTGCCCATGCATTATTCTCGTTATGTACTGTATGTATGTATATATGTATGTATATACATACGTGTGTACTGTCTGTATGAATGTATGTATGCTATATACAAATGTATACATATTTGTATGTATGCATGCATGTAAGTATTGTGTACTGTACAGTACATATGTATGTCCATATGTATATTAGTATGGAAACATGTAACTCTAGATATTACCACTGACTGTGCTTACTGTTTTCCTTATTACTGGTAAGGACGGATTACAGCCTAAAATCCAGTACTGCAATAGAAATCTCTGTTATATACACCCGTGTATAATGAGGTCACATAACAAAGAGCACGTGCTGTCAACTGACCTAACCCACTTTTACTTTCTCTGTCCTCGCAGGACAGCATTTGGCTTCCAAAACACAAAAACATTTTACACATCTGAGGTGTATGAAAAAAACCTTGTTACACACCACTCCCCATGCATTATTCTGTATTTTAAAGATGGTTCCTGAAAATGTAACGGTCAAGCAAGCCCTTGTTTCTAACTTTACTTTCTCTGTTTTTCATGTATTTAACTGATTACCATGGTTTTACAAAGAAGCTTGGCAAGCTAGTCCATTAGTGAACCTCCAGAAAAAAATTATTTTATTTGTAAAGAAGCAGAGTAGTAAGTGTCATTTACCATGTAATTGCACAACACTGTGATGTTATGAAGGTGAGACAAAGTGCTATAATCATCTCACAGCTCTCTCCCACTGCTTTATCATCACAAAGAACATTCACAAGTGGCCATTCTATCCCAATTATGATGCAGTGGTGCTCATGTGTAAAACAGAACAAAAACACTGAAACCCCCTACAGATGCAATAACATGCTTAAAATAACACAGTAATAATTCCAACACATTACGATGCAAACAGATCGATGACAGATGAGGTATTCTCTTTATCAATATGTTCCTTTCTAAGCATTTGTTTCTGGCATTCTGACCCTGCACACATCACACAAGATTATGCTGTAAGCCTCTTAAGAGGAGCCTCATTAATGAGTCTGCCTTACACAAGGCTCACTTAACTCCGAGGAACTGTTGCTGGCACGTAATAAAGAATTACATCATATTGTAGAGAATGTCTCTGCTTTACATTCCTTTTGAGGCTCCCACATTAACTAAACATGGAAGGAGGGGGGGAATCACAGTATATCCTAAACAAAGAACTACATTCTGTGCTGAAAATCTTGAAATAAGGTTTCAATCTTTAAAAACATGTCAAACTAGAACAGAGAAGCTGGTCTGGTAGCACAGTGGTACCACTAACACTCAGCACACCAGCAGCCCGGGTTCTGGAATGGGCTCAGGTTGCAGAGGGGCTACCTGAAGGAGGGAGGGAGGGAGGACCGAGCAATCCCAAGGACAACTGTCCTCCCTCCAGGATTAGAGATGCTGTGTCCCACTGCTTGGCTGCCACCTGGAGGAGGGAAGGAGGACTGAGCATTCCCAAGGACAACTCTCCTCCCTCCAGGATTGGGGATGCTGTGTCCTGCTGCTTGGTTGCCACCTGGAGGAGGGAGGGAGGGAGGGACAAGCATTCCCAAGAACAACTCTCCTCCCCCCAGGATTGGGGATGCAGTGTCCTGCTGCTTCACTGCCACCTGGAGGAGGGAGGGAAGATCGAGCATTCCCAAGGGCAACTCTCCTCCCTCCGGGATTGGGGATGCAGTGTCCCACTGCTTGACTGCCTCCTCGAGAAGGGAGGGAGGGAGGACCAAGCATTCCCAAGTACAACTCTCCTCCCTCTGGGTTTGGAGATGCTGTATCCCTTTGCTTAGCTGCCACCTGGTGGAGGCCAGGTGGCAGCATGGTGAGAGCACCTCGATGATGTGAGGGGGAGCCACAGGATGCCTAGTGTGCATGTTTGCCTCTACACACATGCATGCATGTCAGTGCAGGCACCCTCAGACAGAAAACCAGCAGCTGTAGAAAAAAAGCCCTGGTCTGTTGCATTGGCACCCTCCACATGCACAAGTAACACGGCATGTCACCCACCACTGTCATGGTCCTATTTATTATTTAAGTCTCAGATTTAAACCTTTGAGCTAGAGAGTTTGTGTACAAAGGTTCCACATCGAAAAAGTACAAACAATTAACAGTGACATTTACGTTTCAGGTAGGATACAGTATAAGGAACTCTAAGCAAGTGCATCAATTCAAATACATAAGAATAGGTTTAGATGACAAGAGCAAGATTATGGCAATTGTACAACAGAAATGGTGGAATAATCAAACAGAGGTGCTGTGTTTACATAGCTCATTAGGTGAGGTGAGGTTGAAGGAGGACCGGGGGAAGAGGAGTAGCTCTCTATGTAAGGGAAAGGATCAAAGCAACAGAACTAAAGGGTAAACAGGGAGGAGATGAGGCACTGTGGGTCACCCTGGAGACTGGAAATGGCACCACAATCTGCACAGGGGTTGTATGCAGACCCCCATCTCAGGGGGAGGAAATGGACAAGGAAATGATAGAAGGCATCCTTAGGATGGCAGAGAAAGGGGAGATATTGCTGATGGGGGACCTGAATATGCCAGATGTTAACTGGAGCACCTTTGCTGCAGCTACATCATTCTCGATGCCCTACAGGGGGCATGCCTCAGACAGCTAGTGTTGGAACGCACTCAGGAGGGAGCAATCTTAGACCTGGTGCTCTCAAATGGGGATGGAGAGAGGATCTCAGATTTAGAAGTGGGTAGCCATCTGGGAACAAGTGACCACCAAACAGTGTGGTTCACGATAAACTCAGCTGTAGAGTCAAGTCATACAAAAGTGAAGGTACTGGACTTCAGGAGGGCTGATTTTGTCAAAATGGGAGACTGCTTCAGAAAAGCACTAGCAAACAGGCAAGAAGGAGGGGTGGAGCCACAATGGGGAAACATCAAAACTGCCATCACAGAGGCAACAAGCCTTTGTGTGAAGCAAATAAACAAATCAAAATGAAAGAAAACACTATGGTTCTCAAAAGAGGTGGTGGGGAAGGTTAGGGAGAAAAAGATAGCATTCAGGAAGTATAAGGAAACACAGAAGGAGTAGGACAGAGAACTGTACCAGTTAAAGCAGAAGAAAGCGGGGAAGGCAGTCAGAATAGCAAAGGCCCAAACCGAGGAAAAGATAGCCGACTCGGTTAAGAAGGGGGATAAAACCTTTTATAGGTACATTAGGGAGTGAAGAAAGACAAAGGGAGGGGTACTGAGGCTGAATAAAGGGAAGGGTGAATGGGCAGAGAGGGACAGTGAAAAAGCAGGGATACTGAACCAATACTTCTGCTCAGTATTCACTAAGGAAGAGGAGGGGGAGGTACCTAATCCAGTCAATAGAAGCACTCTGGCTAGGGGGTCGATATCAGTCCTTTCACAGAAGAAAGGGTTCTGAAAGAACTCCTAAAACCGAAGGTGGACAAAGCAATGGGGCCTGATGGGATTCACCCAAGAATTCTAAAAGGACTAAGGGGAGAACTAGTAACACCATTGACTACCCTTTTTAACAAATCATGGGAGGATGGTGTGGTACCTGAGGACTGGAGGAGGGCGGATGTGATTCCCCTTCATAAAAGTGGGAGCAAGACAGAGGCAGGAAACTACAGACCTGTCAGTTTGACCTCAGTGGTAGGGAAAATTATGGAATCACTTCTGAAGGGAAGAATTGTTGAGTATCTAGAGGCCAGTGGGGCACAGAACCCAAGGCAGCATGGATTAACAGTGGGAAAGTTATGTCATACTAACATACTATTTGCCAGCAGATTAGGCCTTACGGTCTATCGAGTTTGCTCGAACCTCAGATCCCTAGTTGGGTGCCGAGGCCCTCCCCTCCCTTGTGTTCCAGAAACCCCTATCATCCATCCCCACCCCCCTGGGACAGGCCATCATCTGATACATCCACTTTCTGTGTCTGTCCCGCCCTCTCTTGAAGCCCTCCACTGTGGATCTCTGAACCAGCTCGCCAGGCAATGCATTCCAAGGGTCCACCACCTCCCAGTGAAGAACCTCCTCCTCTTTTCCCCTCACCCTTCCGCCTTCCAACTTCAAACCATGCCCTCTGGATACCTCCTGCTTTAGTCTAAGATCCCTCCATGTTTACCCTATTTATTCCCTTGAGGTACTTGAAGACTTCAATCATGTCCCCCCTGTTTCTCCTCTCCTCCAATGAAAACAGGCAGAGCTCCTCAAGTCTGTCCTCATACGTCAAATCCCCTAGCCCTCGTATCATCTTAGTTGCCCTCCTCTGTACCCTCTCCAGGAGCTGTATGTCCCTCTTCAAGTGTGGTCTCCAGTACTGTACACAGTACTCAAGGTGTGGTCTAACCAGTCCATTGTACAGCGGCAGATGTCAGATGAATCTAATCGATTTCTTTGACTGGCTGACCAAAGTAGTAGACCAGGGAGGGGCTATGGACATGGCCTACCTAGACTTTAGCAAGGCATTTGACACAGTCCCATACAAAAGATTAATAAACAAATTAGCCAGCCTGGGAGTGGGTCCCAGGGTGGTAGCCTGGGTAAAATATTGGCTGAACAACAGGACTCAGAGGGTAATAGTAAACGGAGTCCACAGTGAAGAAAGGGGGGTTACTAGTGGGGTACCGCAGAGTTCAGTACTGGGTCTGGTCCTTTTTAATGTCTTTATAAGTGACATTGCAGAGGGACTGGAAGGAAAAGTATGTCTCTTTGCAGACTACACAAAGATCTGCAACAGGGTTGATACACAAGGTGGGGTGGAAAGGATGAGAAAGGACATGCCAAGGTTGGAGGAATTGTCAAATGTATGGCAGCTTAGATTCAATGCAAAGAAGTGCAAAGTAATGCACCTGGGAAACAAAAACCAAGGGGAATAGTACACAATGGGGGGTGAGATACTGACAACAACAAAAATGGAAAGGGACCTGGGGATAGTTATATCAGATGACCTAAAGATGGGCAAGCAATGTGAGAAGGCAGTAAGGAGGGTTGAGGGGATGCTGGGATGCACAGGGAGAGGCATCACCAGTAGAAAACATGAAGTTGTTATCCCTCTGTACAGACAGTTGGTGAGACCCCATCTGGAGTACTGTGTGCAGTTCTGGAGACCTCATCTCTGCAAAGACATAGACAGGGTGGAGGCTGTCCAGAGGAGGGCAACCAAAATGGTGCAGAGTCTGCACCAGAAGACATACGAAGAGAGACTGAAGGAGCTTAATATGATTACCCTCGAGGAAAGGAGGGAGAGGGGGAACACGATAGAAACTTTCAAGTACTTTAAGGGAATCAACAAAGTCCAAAAGGGTAGCATCTTTCAGAAAAGAGATGCAAGAACAAGGGAGCACAATTTGAAGACGGGGGACGGCTCAGAAGTAATGTGAGGAGCATTTTTCATGGAGAGGTTGTGGATGCATGGAACAGCCTTCCTGAGGAGGTTGTGGAGTCAAAAACAGTGGGGGAATTCAAGTATGCATGGGACAGATATGAGGCAATTCTAGTGGGGGGTAGGAGGAAGTAGGCTGCTGGTTAACTAGGATCTGCAGCTCATCCATTAGGTAGGGAAATGCGCAGACTGGGCGGGCCAAGCTGTCCTTATCTGCCATCAAATTCTGTTTCTATGTTTAAGTGAGGTGAGATTGAAGGAGGACCAGGGGGAAGAGGAGTGTTGGTTAGGAGAGCTGGGGGGGTTGATTACTGAACAGAGGGAGGGGCAGATCAGGGGGCAGCATAGGAAGGGGGTTTGAGATTGGAGGGGATCCACCCCAAAAGAGTTTCGTTAGGATGGGATGGCATGAGTAGGTGTTAAAGTACAGGGGTATGGAGTAGCCGGGCAAGATTGATGTGGGTGGGAGCCAAATAGTAGGCAACAAGGGTGAGGTGGCTTGAGGTGGGGAAGAAATAGGTAACCAGTAAGTCCAAGAGAAGGTCAATGATGGGGCTAGGGCTGTGCTGTCGGGTGAGCTGGAGGACGAGAAAAGCTGTATGGAGAACAAATAGAATAAATCACCATATTGCATTGTGTTGGGCATGCTCTCAGTATGTAAACAATGCCGGTCGCACACTATTGTTGTATTTCATTAACTTTTGTTAACATTATCAATCTTAGAATCTTTGTTAGCTTTCTCCTAGCTTTCTCCTTTTGTGTGTTTTTTCATATTGCTGTTTGCCCCTGAACATCAACCTTCTCCTGCTTGTCAGGTCTCTCAGTGGCAACCTCCCAGCCCTGTCTGTCACTCCCCTCACTGTCAGGACCAGTTGGGATCTACATCAGACAAGGCACAAGACTGCCAGCAACAATCATACTAATGGTTCGTGGTACATGGGTTTTCCATTTTTCTCACTTGGCACCACCCACCTCCTACACACTGCAAACATGCACGGAGGAGGCAAGTTCAGTAGGCCCACCACAGGGGTCACTTTGGCTATAGTTATGGAACCCAGTGCCTTCCCTCCTCAGCTGCAAGTGTTGCCACAGCCGCCCCCCCCCCCAGTCTGCCTACCCAGCTCTCAAGTCTGCTTTCAAACCTGGATCCACTGAACCTGTTGAGCCATCAGGAAGCCTCCATTTGACTTCTTTACTGCTCCCTGCGACTGTGTATTTTTCTGTTTGTTACTATGTACTATACTAGGCATTTATATCTTGTTTTAGGTCATCCTTGAAATCCGGTATTTGATGTTAATGGGCCTTCCCATCAAACAGCTAAATGGGTCAGGGGGGCAGAAGGAATCAGGGAGGCATAAATTGCCCCCCTTCTCACAGACTGATGTTGAGATTAAGGAGAGCCTGAGGGGAGATGAATCCCCCATGGTGTAAATTAATAAAAGAAGCAGAGTGGAAGAAATGAGGGGGGATGGGAATTAGAGCATTAAAAAGAGAGGGGGGAAGGAGGGAGGGCGAAAAGGAAAAAGGTGGTTAACAAGCAGAGTGGTGTTAAAATCTGGAAGGCCATGTGCGTGAAGTCTAGGAAATAAATTTTGGACCTAGAGGCAATCATGGCAAAGCGGGTGGCCATTACTAAGTCATAGTGCACTAAAACCCATGAGTGGAACATGGCCATACCAGGCTATATTCAGTTCAGGTAGGACAGGGTGAGAAGAAAAGGAGGGAATGTGGTGTTTTATGTGAAGGAAGGCATAAAAGCAATGAAGATACAGGGAATCCAGGGAAGGGCAAAGGTATTGTGGGTCACCCTGGAGACAGGGAACAGAAACGGTATTCACATGGGCATGATCTACAGATCCCCAACATGGGGGAGGAGTTGGATAGTGTACTGGTGGAAACCACTGGCAAAATGGGGAAGGTGATTCTGGTAGAGGACTTCAATCTGCTGGATGTAGATCAAAGTCTTCTAGCTGCAGCTTCAGCTAGAAGCAGGGACATCCTGGGCCCCCTGCAGGGTCCGTTCCTCAGGCAACTAGTCAGGGACCCCACTCATGATTGGGCAGTACTGGACCTGGTACTCACGAACAGGGACAGTGCTGCAGACATCAAGGTGAAAGACCACCGGGGGCCAGTGATCACCTTACAGTGTGGTTCAACACAAGGATGGCTGCAGAATCAAACCACATAAGGGCGAGGGTCCTGGACTTTGGAGGGCAGGTTCTAAAAAGACTGGTGAATGCCTCAGGGATGACCTGGCAGGGTGGGATGACCCAGGTGGGGTGGAGGAATAGTGGGTGAAGCTAAAGGAGGGCATAGTGAAAGCAACAAACTTCTGTGCCAAACAAATTAACAAAAGCAAGAGGAAAAAGAGACCGCTATGGTTCTCAAAAGAACTGTTTGAAAAGGTAAAGGCTAAATGGGTTATATTCAGAAGGTGTAAGGAGATGCAGAGGGAAGAGGATAGGGACTTGTAGCAGAGTGAACAGAGGGAATCAGGGAAAGCAATAAGGAGTGCAAAGGCACAAACTGAAGAGAGAATAGTCCAGGTTGTAACGAAAGGGTACAAGACATTTTTAGATACATAAGTGAATAGAAGAAGACCAGGGGAGGGATCGTAAGGTTAAGAAGGGATGGAGGGGGCCGTGCAGAAGGGGGCCAGGAAAAGGTTGATATCCTGAACAAATGTGTCTCTTCAGTGTTCACAGAGGAAGAAGAAGGGGAGGGGCTACAAAAAAGTAACAGAAACTTTGCAGGAAGGGAGGTGGACAATAGTCCTTTTTCAGATGAGAGAGTCCTGAAGGAGCTTATAAATCTGAAAGTGCACAAAGCGATGGGGCCAGACAGGGTGCATCCAAGGGTATTGATGGAGCTCAGGGAGGTACTTGCTTCACCTCTGACAGACCTATTTGACAACTTACTGGAAACAGGAGTGGGTCTGGAGGACTGCAGATGTAGTCTCACTTCACAAAAGTGGTAGCAAGGAGGAGGCTGGCAACTACAGGCCAGTCAGCCTGACATCAGTGGTGGCAATGTTAATGGAATCATTACTGAAAGAAAGGATTGTGGAATATCTTGAATCCAGCAGGTTTCAAGACCCAAGGCAGCATTGATTCATGGGAGGGAGGTTATGTCAAATGAATCTGATAGAGTTATTTGACTGAGTGACCAGGAAATTAGATCAGGGTGGAGTAGTGGATGTGGCCTTCCCAAATTTCAGTAAGACTTTTGACACTATTCCACATAGGAGATTCATAGGGAAGCTGAGCAGTTTATGGGTGGGTCCAAAGGTGATAAACTGGGTAAGAAACTGGTTAGGGGATAGGCAACAGAGGTGGTGGTAAATTAAATTCACTCAGAGGAAGGGGTGGAGACCAGGAGTAAGGCAGGCCAGGGCCAGCCAGAAGCACTGTAGGTGCAGCAGCTGTCAACATACATCACGAGGGTGCGAATGGCGTGCATCACGCCAGCACTGCAGCTTCTGGGGAGAAAGCAAGGAGGGAATAACTTCTGATGGCAGAATGACGCTGGTCTCTCACAGACCCTGTCTTTGGCTAGCCAGGTACAGTCCGAGCAGAACTGGATCCAGTACGATTGCAGGTTGGGGAGCCCATTGACCCCAATGGGGGGGCAAGTCCTGGGGGAAGATACTAGATGAGGTAAGTCCTAGTGGATGCCGGGGTGACAGTGCTGGGGAGATGGGGGATGGGGACCAGTCGGAAGAGAAGACAAGCAGAATAAAAAATAATATTGTAATTAATAACCCAAGACATTAACAATGGCTCAGATTCACAATTTTTAAATAATCTGTTCTGCTGAGGTTACCTATTAAATGCACATACTAGATTCATACTGTGGGTGTATTAGCTTGATGTTACAGCATGTGTCTGATGATAAACAGCATAGCAATGTAAAAAGATATGTATTGTTTTCATGGTGGGCATGGCACAGGAGCAGGAACTTTCAAAAACATCAGAATACAGCATCTTAGTTCAGAATTGAAAGAAAATAAAACTGAAAATGGATTTATTGATATTTTTACCAGAAAAAAAATCATTATTGCTGAAAAAAACTACATGATGACTAACAAATACGTCTGTTTTAACCTGCAAGCCAGAATTTCTGCAGATGCTGTTTTTCCAATGCCTGTTTACATTCTGTTATTGCTCTCACCTTACTGGCCTTTTGGTTTACTTAGTAGGTGGTTCTGATTCAAACACTGATGATGAGAACCATTAAAGAATTGTGTGATGTAGTTTATGCTCACATGAAGCTCTTACATTGTTGACACAGTGCATCTGTGTTCCCCCATACAGTAGAATCCTGTGTTTGAAAGGGACGTAAACTACATCACAGAGTTCTAAAGTGGTACTTATCAACACCAGCGTGTAAATCAAAAACACCTAGTGACTTCACTAAAAGGCCAAAACAGATGCAACAAAAACAGATGTGGAGCCAGTGTTTGAAAACACAGCTATTACTATGAACAAATACTTACTGGATCAATGCAGTTCTCCGTGAAGCTGTTAACTCCATCTAATGGCTGCATTAGGCACCTTTACCCTTATGATCATGGCAGGCAAGTTGCACCAGAGTGCTACCTCCCTTGGGGTCTAAATAAGCAGTTTAATTAACAAAAATTGAGTTATTAATTAGATGAAACCCTTTGTATTGCCAGCTTGTATTCAGTAAGCTTTGGAGTCTGAAGCTGTTGCTCCACCCCCCAAACAGTCCTTTGATGTTGCTACATGAGGAGCATGGCTGCAGCATGTTCAACATGAAGCATAGTAGAATGGAGGTAGGGCTGTTTATACAAACTCTGCAAGACTTAGATGGAAGCCATCTTCATTATTGGAATAGTATATTAAACTAAATTCTACCCCCATTAAAGAAAGGTGCCCTGGTGTTGAGTAACATGACATAAAAGTCCTGTGCTGTGGCACTCGTGGAGCATGTCATGCTCCCATGTGGGTGACCCGGGTTCATGCCCACCCACCTTGGGTCAGTGGAGCTGTGGGACTGCTGTGGAGTCAGTGCTGTTCAACTCAGGGAGAGAGACATAAGCGTGAGTGGCTCCTGTTGGTAAAGGGGGCCTTAACCCCATGGGTGACTACGTGATATTGTCTCCACCTCTGCAGGTTTTAATGCAGTGGGGCAGTACATAGTAGTGTGGGGATGGAGATAAGAAGACATCTGAGGAGAAAAATACTCCTTCAG
Organism: Neoceratodus forsteri; assembly: GCA_016271365.2. Taxonomy (NCBI): domain Eukaryota; kingdom Metazoa; phylum Chordata; order Ceratodontiformes; family Ceratodontidae; genus Neoceratodus; species Neoceratodus forsteri. The sequence goes on from CM028129.1 coordinate 1,411,572,541, forward strand.
ATGCAAGTGACAGCTGACTGCTTGCCCCATACACACTGATCTGGTTCCACTCACCTCTTTCCTGACTCCTGGCAACAACTATGGTCTGATTCATGGACTGGTAGCCAGGACCTCTCCATATTCCATTATGAGGAGGTAATCTCACAGGCTTCAGCCAGTGGTTAAGGCCTGGGCAGAAAGGGCAAATGGTGAGGATGGGAAACGCAATGGCAAGAAAGGCCTGAGAAAATAGGTGGGATAAAACAATTAGAGCTGGTCTGTCGGTGCAGCGACAGTGCTACCGCTCAAGATGCCTGCAACCCAGGTTTGGAAGTGAGCCATGTCATTGGGGGTTGGCCAGGGGGAGCAGGACTGAGCATCTCATAGGTCACTCCCTCCTCCAGGAAGGGAGGGTTGTGAACTCTGATGTGCTACCACCACTTGGGTGAACGCAGGTGGTGGTGCAAGCTGTAGCCACAGTGGGTCAGTGGGCACCTTCTCATGGCAACATAAGCATGCTTGCATACTGACCTCACTTGCTGCCCTTGCCCTTGAGGCTCCCAGTGGTTCAGGGAAGAAGAAGAACAATGGAAAAACCTCCTGGGGCTGAGTAGGATGCTGCAGCAACACTCCACAAGCCCACACCACCTACTGGCCACCGTACCTCATCTGGGCTAAACACCTGAAAGGGGAGCGCTGAAAGCCCCACCACTGGGAGTAAACTATGGGGCACTAGAGGCAGGTGGCTAAATCCCAGACAGTGGATGATGGGACTAGGCTGGTCACCGGTGATGGGGCCGGCAGGAGTAAAGGAGCAAATTACCCACAAATTCTTTTCAGGAGGGTTCCTTTCCTAAGCCAGTTAACTGAGCCCCCAGTACAAGTTCCCAGGCCATCTGCTCCCTCTGGCCCCCAGTACTAGAACTCAGCTGTAAGGGACTGGCATGAGAGCTGCAGGATTTCAGAATTTAATTTCGTCTGCACCATCTGTACCACAGTACAGCATGGCTCCGGCTGCACATCAATGGACTTTTGGTTATCAATGACAGAAAGGGTGAGCAGTGTACAGCACCATCTCAACTCGCAACTGAATACATAGATACATAGATACATAGAAACATAGATACGTAGATACATAGATACTTAGAAAATGACAGTAATAAATTTTCAATCCTGATTGGCTGACATGGGCTCCAAGCTGGGCATTTATTTTTCAATAGATGCACAGCAAAAAATAAGTTCAAGCCCAAGTGCCACCTCACCACATGCCCTTGTACTGAGCTGCCCAGACTGCTTTGTCATTGGTTGAAAGCAGTTGATGAAATTGAAATCCCGCCATGTTTTTTCGCTTAAGCTTAGCGAGAAACTACTGATCTTCAACCCCCCCCAACACTCGTTACCTCTGCAGTTACAACAGCTCATTCTCAATGAAAAATAAAATAAGAAAACACTGCAGTTCTTTGGCGCTCAGGAAAACGGGCAAAATATTTTTTTTCTCACACTCACACACTCTCGACTGAAGGCTCACAGGACTGCGCTGAACAGAAAGTAAAGCGAAGCCATCGCTCTGAACAGCTTCTTACTAGGAAGCATATTTTTGAAATCACAGATTAATTCCCTCTCAGAACGATGCCCCTACAGTTAATCAGTCCACTGATTTAAAATAAAGACATTATTTACCTCGGGGCTGTTCTTCATACCAGCTGCACTATAAGCTGTCTTTCAGGTCACGCAGGGTTGCGTGCTTACTAAACGCAACCAAATATAAACAAAAAAACATATTGCAAAACCGGGGAACAACTTAAAAAAGATGCCCACAGTCTGCTGGTGGATTTTGTCTACATGATACATTTCATGTTCACATAGATGTGTTTGTGTGTCTGTGTGTATGGGGGGGGGACTCAATCGATCAGAATGACTTTGTAGGGAGGAGCAACAGAAGGTGGAAAAGCCTTAAAAAAATGTGGACTACTTTTTCAATAATTTTTTTTTTTCTACTAATTCTATTAATTTTTTGTGCTCAGTTCCTCTCTACTTTTAGTACTTTTTTAAACCTTACTAAGAAAGTAAGCGCAATAATACCCTCCAGGGTGGGCATTATTGGGAATTACTGGACCTTCCATGGGCTAAAAGGCCCTCCGCCTGTGGCGTCGGGCCTCATTACACCCCTGGGTGGTCCGGTATTTACCAATAATGCCCACCCTGTCGGGTATTATTGCTTACATAACAACTGATTTCAAAAGAAAAGTGTTAGAAGTGTACATTTTGACTGTTTTCCTCATTGAGAGTGAGAGTTTTAATGAAATGGTTCATCCACCAACTGTTTAATAATGCTTGTTTAGAATCAGAATGCATTTTTTTTATTCATTCAGTAGTGCTAGAGAATGGAATGCTGACAGGAAGAATTCATGCACCATGGTGATCAGGCAGTACATGACACTGTAACAGAGATTATAAAAAGGGTCTGAGAAATACTGAGTTCTGATTGGCTGATGGCATTCTGACAGCCCTATATTAATATTTTAATTAATATACTTGTAGGGCCTGATTACCAGAGCATTGATTTTCTTAGTGACATCCTACATTCTTAATTAATTCTATATATAGAACTTAGAGCCGCCATGACACAGGAAGACCTGGCAAAGACGAGAACTTAACATTACTCACAGAAAAAAAAAATGCCAACCAGTAAAATAAATCTGAGGAAAAATAAGTTTCCACGTTTGAATACAGACTGCTTAGCCATGCTGCTGTCTGTGGGCTTTCCTGGCCCTTACACACTGTACCGCCCCCACAGTCTCAATGCAGCCCTGTTCTCCTTTACAGCCTCCTGGGACTTACATACTGTATAGCCATGGTGCAGCTCGTCCAGTATTCCCCTCTGGAGTGCTCAGTCCTGCGTGCCTTCAGCAGGCTTTTACAAATAAATTTATGCCTGCTGGTGTTTCTAAAGCTGCAGTGCAGCTTGGAATGTGTGGCACCTGCCATGTTTACTGCTGCCGTCTTCTCTGCTCTCCCCCGGCTCTCTACTATAGTCGAGGAAGTGGCTCTACTTACTAGCAGCTCCTACCTCCACTCCTGGCTGGGAGTGTGTACACAGCCACAGGGTGCAGCTCTTTACTGGCCTCCTCTTGCTGCTCCAAACCCCTTCTGGGCCTGTACAATTCTGCCACCGGAGTGGGAGTTTGGGAAGGTGGAGGGGAGGCGCATCCACTATTGCCTCCTCCTCCACCTTCTGCTGCCTCCTTTTACTGTCCCTCTCCCACCCACGCAGTGTAGGCCACAGCCTGAGCTCTGTACGGGCTGGGAGTTGCATGTGCCCACAGACACTTTCACTTTTAGCGTGATTGTGCTAAGAGGCTGGTAGCAGCTGCAGCCCAAACTTACATAGCACTGCTCAGAGAGCATTGCCACAGCAGCAAACAGCACATCCAGGCAACACTCATAAGCCATAGAGTATTTTAAATTTAAATAATATTTTGGAATTTACTCTTAGTCTGTGAGATTATCAGAAAATCTGTTGGCAGCTTGGGGCAGGTTAGTTCACGTCATAAAACAAAACGGAGGCATAATATGATTAAAAAAGAATAACCCTGTACAACATAACCCATTTTTAAGCAAGCTGAACAGCATTTACAATCCCCGAGCAGGAGAGAAGCCAAAGTTCTAAAAAGCATTCTAAAGACAGCGGAAGTACTACTTTACAAAATATCTCACTTTGATTGCTTTATTTTATTGATGTATTTATTTATTTATTTAAAATCTGGTAACCGGGAAAGTCACGCTGAGCCAGAGCTCATTTCCAGGTGCGACCAAGGGAAGGGGGGTGGAGAATATGCAAAATGAATACAAAGGTGACTGCATAGCAATAGGTACAATAAAATACAGAACATTTTTCAAAATATATACAATAAAGTACAGTAATAGTTCAAATTTACACCATGGCCCAGATATTCAAAAGGGTTGCACCCCGGCGTGATATTCAAATGGGAATTGTGCCTGGCACAAATCCCAATGCACCAGAGCGCATCAGTAATGTATGCTGGCGCAGGTAGGGGGGCATGCCCATGCATACTATGCACATCCTGATATTCAGCCCGGGATGTGCTGAGCCATGCATGCACAACCCCTATTTGCGCTGCACAAAGTTGATCCAAAAAAAAAGGATCAACGGCTGGCCACCCACAGGTGAGCTGCCATGTTGCAGGGCACAACACGGCAGCTGCCACCTGTGGGTGGCCACCCAAGCTCCAGCTCCACCTCCATGGTGGCACCCCCCCCATGCCCGATCGCAGGCCTTGGTATGAAAAAAGAAAATCCAATATCCCTGGTGGTCCAGTGGACCGCTGTCAGCCCGATCACGGGCTTAAGTAAAATAATAAAGAATTCAATATCCCTGGTGGTCCAGTGGACCTCTGTCAGCCTGATCGCGGGCTTAAGTAAAATAATAAAGAATCCAATATCCCTGGTGGTCCAGTGGACAGCTGTCAGCCTGATCGTGGGCTTAAGTAAAATAATAAAGCATCCAATATCCCTGGTGGTCCAGCGAACCCCCTCACCGCCACTGATCCCCACCGCCTCCCCCTCCAGTCAGCGGCGGGCAGCAGCCCCACCGCCTGCGCCCCACCACCGACTGACACCATCGGTGGGGCTGTCGCCCATTGGTCCACGGGTGAGCCAATGTGCATGCAGCCCATACCGTACTACACATTCAGAATCGGTTCCATTCACATATCTGGAATGTGCGGTATATGCGGAGCTGCATGCCCTTAGGTGGCTCACACTGTGTGTCAGCTACGCAGTGGTCGGTCAGCTGGCCGATGGGCGGCAGGCAGTGGAACTGCTGCCACTGACCGGGGAGCAAGCGGTGGGGATCAGGTGAGGCGAGTGAGGCCGCCAGACCTGAGATTCTTTATTTTGCCAAACCCGCGATCGACGGCAACTGATCGAACCACCAGTGGTAGTTCTTTATTAACCAGCGATCAGGCGGGCTCACTGGACCGCCGAGACTGGTGCTATTATTTTAGCAAGCCATTCGAGCTGACCTGAACCTGAGATATTGAATTCTGATGTTTACTTAAGCCGCAATTGGGCTGACAGCAGTCCACTGGACCACCAGGATATTGGATCTTTATTATTTTACAAAGTGCCCACGATCGGGCTGTGGGGCACATTGCCCCGCTGCAGGGGGTGTCGGTCCCCGACGGCTGCTGCCTGGAAGGGCGCCAGGTGCAAGTCACCTGGGATCAGCGCACCTGCATGCAAATGGGGCCGTAATGACATGCAAATGGCCCCATTTGCGCCTTACATATATTATGGCCCCATTTGCATGTGCACTTTTGAATATCGTGGTTGTTGCACATAGTGCAACGGAACTTGCGCTAGCGCATCCCCCTGCTCCACTCTGGCCACTTGCGCTGGTGCAGTGCCACTGCACCATGTGCACTGTGGGTGGCCAGGGTGCAATATTCAATGATGCTGAACCATGGTGCAGCTCCGTTGAATATCACCCAGTCAATGCCCCTGCGCAGCCAAGTTGCGCTATGCCCAGGCTTGCACCACAGCCTGGCGCAGTTTGAATATCTGGGCCCATATGTACAATGAATACAAATGAGAATGTACAAAGTTTTACAAAGATTTAAATAAATAATAACATAAACACTTTTAACACAGTTTTTTAAAAAAACAATTTTTATTTTTATAATAGCAATAATGAACTCTGGGGGGTTACGTTAATGTTCTAGTTAATCACCCCTGGGGGCAATATGGCACTTGGCTGCACCTCATGCCACATTACACCCCAAGGGGGTGATTAAGTAGAACATTTATGTAACCTCCGTCATTTATTATTGCTTAATTATTAAATGGGTCTCAGTAATGCTGCAATCTGATTGGTTGTCAGCATTCTGAGAGCCCTACAGTAATCTCCTTATTAATATACCTGTGCAGCCTGATTACCTGTGCACTGATTTTAAAACAATAAGTTCCTGTTTACCTCATCAGTATTCTCTTTCTGGAATTTATGACTGCCATTAGTGGTAGGCTAGCACTGCCACAAAGGCACATGTAAAATGTTACAACTACCAAAAAATACACATAATAGTAAGGCTGCTTTTATATTTGTTAAAAAAAGCCATCCTTTTTCTATTCATTGAGTCACTTAGTTATATGCTGCCAGTGATTTGATTTTGTTGTCCCCCTCTGATGGACCTGCTGCTGATTGTTTATTTGACTTTGGAGGGGGCACTGAAAAAACTGCCGTCGATCACAGCATAGGTATGTACCCCTCTCCAAGAACTGCCAATGCTCCTAGCATTGTTAATTTTGAGACCTGTCTCTGGTCCTGGCTTTGCTGATTTGAGGAGAGGGGGTGGGAGAGCAGAAGAGCTGCCGCTGATCGCAGTTATGATGGCGGGGGGGGGTCAAGAACCAACAGCCAAATGTGTCTTTGGAAAGGCACTATGAACTGCCATCGATCACAGCATTCCCCTTTCCCAGACATGCTGCTAATCACGGTTTTGGGGAGGGGGGGGGACACAGGAGGAGCTGTTACTAATACTGGCATTAGTCCATCCCCTTTTGAGGACCTGTCACCGTGACACCGATTGATCTGAGAGGGGCCCTTAAAGAACTGCCACCGATAGTGGCATAAGTATTTCCCCCTCCCCCCAGATCTGCTACTGATTGCAGCCATACGTGATGGTGGAGGGGTGGGGGTGCGGAGGAGCTGCCGGCAGAATAGATGTTTATTAATAACTCACTTCTGAGAGAGACAAACTTTGGCGCCACAGTGGTTAACACTCAGAAGGCAGTTCCATGAAAGCTAGACAAAGTATCACAATAGATTCAGCTTATGACCTTTATCATTGGGGTTCTTCTGTATATATGTTCACTACTGAAATCGCCGGCATTTCTACTTTTCTTTCCCAGCTGGCAGTTTACTACCAGAGCATGTGAGTAACAGCCAATCTCCATGGTAACAGAGCTGGGATTCTGGAGCGCGGTTTCACTAACCACCACCATGCAGGATCATGCTGAGGATTCAAAGAAATGCGGAGGAACAATTGTTTCACAAAGTAAGTTAAAAATGGAGGAAAAAAACACTGGTTCATTACATACTTTATTGAATGCAGACTTTTAACAAAATCAATAGTGCATGCCCAAGGGTTATATTAATGGTCTAGTTAATCATCCCCCTGGAGACATGTGGCCGGGGGTGACTAACTAGAACATTAACATAACCCCTGGTGGGTCATACTTTATTGCTTAATTAATGTAAAGCTGTCAGAATGCTGACAGACAGTCAGAATGGAGCATTTCTGAGACCCTTTTCATAATTTTCTTAAACTGCTTTTTTAGACCCTGAAGCAGATATAATCCTGGTGTGAGTCCCCTGCCCCAGGTAAAAAAATGGCATCAGTACAGCAGCTCTTAAAGCTGCAGGATTGCATTCTGGGCCTGTAGTTCTGTACTGGTGCTGAAAGCAGTGCTGCAGCAGCAGCATGGCTCTGTGCTAAGCAGTACATTTTCTTATTATAAGCTGTCTCCTGTACGTTTCTGTTTGCTGAACTGATTGCATCTTGTTTCGTAATCAAATCCAGTCACTAAAGTGGTGACAGTGGTGACCAGTTCTATCATGGAGTTTCCTGGCTGTCTGCAATACTTGGAGAGATATGTTTCAGCTGGATTGCACTGATTTATGACTGGTAGGATTTTTGTCTTTCCTTTTCTGTCTGTAGGCCAATAGGATTACTTATCACTATGGCTTCCTCTTTCTGAGACATTTTGGCACTGCTAGATACATCCAAGAATGTCTTGGGATGTGATGTTAAATAATTCTGAAGACAGATCATTTACTGGCGGACATGTAAAAGATTGATCGTCTTACTCCATTTAAATGTGACGATGGCACACAGAGAAAGTACTTATCCTATTTATGCAAATGCTCACCTTCATAAATCAGTTGAAAGTTTGAAGTATATGCAGCTGCAATGACAAGGCTAGAATTGGATACTTTTGTTGATGATGTTATAAAAGGCTCAGAGTGGTGAATGGTTTTGTAGTTTATGGATGGATTGATTGATTGATTGGTTGGTTGATTGATTGATTGACTGACTGGTTGATTGATTAATTGATTGATTGATTTAAAATTGGTGACTGGGAAATGCACACTAAGCCAAGGCTGATTTCCAGGTGTGCCCCAGGAGAAGGGTACAAAGGGTAAAATACAGATGGCAAAGAACAGCGCAGGCAGCAGTATAATGCTGCTAAACATGATAAAAGCAAGCAAAAAACAGTGCAAGACTGAGAAAATAAATATGCAAATAGTGCAGTGTATCATGAATAAAACCTTGAGTAATATACAGTATACAGGGAGCACAACATTGGCAATGATATTGAATGGGGTGCACTAGGGGACTTAGAGGACTAAGAAAGTTATCAGCTGAAAAAGAAGGGGGCAGAGTAAATATTTAATACTAATAGCTGCTTAAGAGGGTGGTATGAGGAGGAAAGGAGGAAATGGGGAGACAGGTTGTTCCAGAGGAATGGAGACAGAAAGGAAAGCAATTTGCCCAGCAGAAGTATTGAAATGAGGAACAGCAAAGGAATATGAGCCCACCAAGTGGAGCGAGTAGATGGAAAAGGAGGTGGGAGGATGAAGTTTGGCAGGAGAGGTAAGGGGAGAGAGAGAGAGAGAGAGAGAGAGAGAGAGAGGAGAACCAGCATTTAGACAGAAAAGAGTCACGATGTGAGAGACGACAGAAACCAAGCAGATGGAGGGAGAGGTTAAGGTAGACAGTGCAAATACGGGTTACACTATGAGATTTGGTAGCAAAGCAACAGTCGACAGAAAGCCTGGAAAGGAGTGTCCAGTCTGGCAATAAAAGAGCTTTGCAGTACTGTAGACCGCATCTGCATGTTCAAACACCAGTGGGATCATCTTAAAGAGCTAGTGGAACCAAAACAGACAGACAGGAAAATGATACAAATTTAAGAAGTAGCCAGTTGTAACTTTTTATTTCTGAAGCAGTTTTCTTTTTGCTTTTGTTCATTAGAAAGTTTCCTGTGTGAAAACATTGTGCTGGATGTGTAGAACAGCTCTCAGCCTGGCAGCTGACATATCTGTAGTTCCCCCACTACATCATCAGCATTGGGATCTCACTGATAGTGACATCACAGAAAACTGAAATGGCAGTCACTGAGTGGCTGTTCCCAAGCAGCAGTGATGTCACAGTCAGTGAGGTCACAATGCTGAATATGTAATGGGGGAACAGAGCTGGATATGTCAGCTGTCAGGCAGAGTGCTGTCCCACACATCACGCCTACTAACATCAGGTAAACAATTTTGTAATTAACCAAAGGGAAAATAAAAAAGTACCTCAGATATAAAAGGTCATGGTTGACTACTTTTAAAAACTAATATTAATTTTAGGCAGTACCCAGCTCTTTAAGGAGGATCTCACAGCAAACTGTGAGGGGTAAGTAAAACTTGCTCTGATAGAGGGACCCATGTTTGGAGTAGAGTTTTTTTGGATAGCATCAATGTGGGTAGCAAAGTCCAGGCATCTGTCTAGTCATACACCGAGGTACTTGAAGTAACATGATCATGTGCTTCATTTCAAATGTCTTGGATCAATGGGTGCAAATAATTTAGATCAGGTGTTATGTGTTGCCAGCCATGGCAAATATGCAAGTGAGGCACTTAAGGGAAGTTTGTCACTTTTTTATCATTCTCTTTATACCCCTTTCATCACTGGCCTTGTTACCACCTCAGCACACCTCATGGTGCACCAGACACCTTGTATGCCACATAAATGGACATCGCTGTCAGCCTCCATTGTGTCCTTGTAATGCCTCTCAGGTGGGGTCAGCATGGGGGATGTACTCCCAACAAAATCAGTCCTCCCTGACATCCTGCACTGGCTGGAGCCCAGATATATTGGTGTCCTTGAGATCTGAACTCAGGGCCATTGTCCTTGTCTTTCTGTCCCAGGATGGTGCCACTGATTATGTCATGGTGCATATGAATGCCTTCACACCAGTGTCTGCAGCTGCCCCATCCCTGTTCTGTGGTTCTCCAGATGCACTGTAACACATGACCACACAGATGGCAGCGATCAGTCCAGCCATTCCTCCGTGGAAGAGGAGAGCATCCTCTGAGATTCTCAAGCCTCCTCCCCCTAGCCAGCCCCTCGACAACTGAGGCTCACCCTGAATCATGGTCACCAGTGTTGCGAGCAGTAGCGCTACCATTGCGCAGATGGGCCAGCAGGAGTTTGTCATTTTTGAGATAGAGTTGGGCAAGGCGGCAAGCTAGGGACTTTTCACCTACAGCCAAGTCAGAGCTGAGCCACGGCTGCAGCAGGCTGTCCTCTACATTACAGACAGTGTCCCTTATGAGTTGTATGAGAAAAAATTAAAGTTTTAGCCACTGCACATACTGCTAAGGCTGACAAAAACATTTGACTTGATCTTAACTTTCTTGGCATGACCTTGACTCTCAATTAGTAATAGAAGTTGAGCCGAGAAAGGTAGGCCCGATTCTGCTCTGGCTTGCCCACCTCTATTTTAGGAAAACATTTGAAAGCACAATACAGTAATAAAGACAAAAGTTAGTATACACTTAATAGATTTTCTGTATTTTCTTTCATTTTTCATTACTAGGTATATTTACATGGAAACATGATTGAAACTAGATGAAAGATATCACTCTCCACTCATCCGTTATAAAACAAAACCTTGGAAATGGAACTGATGCCTTTCAATTCATTTATTCCATCTAATGTCCAAGATAAGTGCACAGGTGGCAATACCAGTGCAGGACAGAACCTGTAGACCTAACATTTCACCCCAACCAATCAGGGTCTTCGTCAGTGGTAGTTCAGCCACACACAGGGCTTCTCTTTAAACAGTGACTGATTTGCATATGCAAAACCGTGATGCACTATTGGCAGTGTGTATTTGAACACTGAAGCAAGTGAGTGACAGTGACAATATACACGCCCATCAGTGTTACACAAAATTTAAAGTGACAGTGTCCCATAAATGAAATTTCAAACAAAAAAAAAAAGTTCATGTTCTTGCTTGGTCATTCATCCACATCTAAACAATGTGGGTAAATCTATCCTTGTCAGTATCCACAGTATCTTTGGTAAAGTATTGTCACTATAAACATCTGTGATGACAGACAGAAAGGAATATGCTAATACATGTTTTTGTGAACTGGTTTGCATGTAGATGATCAAATGTCTACATCATGTTGTACTACATGGTAAACTCATTGCTAAATTAATCACATATGGTTTAAATATGAACATTATTAACTGGATCACTAAAAGGCTATAGGATAGAGCACAATTAGTAGTAATAAATGGGCATGTATCAAAATCAACAAAAGTTACTAGCGGAGTAGCCCAGGAATCAATACTGGGCCCTTACTTTGTTTAGTGTCTTCAGATCTGATACTGGTTCTTCTTTGGTTAACAATGATGGTATCTTTGCAGATGATACTAAACTAGGAGGAGAACTGGGCACTGAAGGAAAACAACAAATGCTGCAGTCTTACCCATCTAAATTGGAAGCATGGGCACTGGAGTGAGGAATGACATTTAATTTGACCAAATGTAAAGTAATGAATGCACTTTTGGAAAAATAATCCAAGGTACAGGTACTATTTACAAAACCACCTGCTTACTATAGCTCAAAGTGAAATGGATTTGGGAATAACAATTGCCAATGATTTAAAACCTAAAACTCACTGTGACATTATCCTTAAAATAAATCGAACCACTTGGTAAAATCCATAAGCAGACATTTTATATTTAAGTCAAGTAATATAATCATTCCCTTATATCAGAACCGTTCAGGTTATTGACTATTGCTCACAATTTGGGGGTGGACTAAATATGGGGGAACAACTTAAATTAGAGAGAATACAGAAAAGTGTCTTAAAAACAGTTAAGGGTTTAGAAGGTAAAAGCTACACAGAAAAGGTAAACATTTTAAATCTCCATACTCTGAACAGAAGGACAACAAGAGAGGATCTGCTATATATGTACAATATAATAAAAATAAATTACTGGACAATATGAACCTTAAGCAAAAAAACAAAAAAAATTACAAGAGAGCAAAATAAGCAGTTGAAACCATGTACATTTAAAACTAACAGATGAAAATGATGTTACACACAAAGAATGGTTAGGATATGGAACAACCTACCTGCGGACATAGTGCAGAGTGAGACATTTAATATGGTTAAAAGCAAATTAGATATTTATATGACAAAGGAAGAGCTAAGAGATTACTACCACTAACATAAAGGTCTGCATAAATGGACCTTAGAGCCTTCTGCTGTTCCTATCATACAAGTGAAATAGGAAAGACAGCTAAATTTGCAAGGGGCATTATATGACAGAAAGACAGAGGGCCAGATATTCAAAACTTTGCGCTGGGCAAAAAACGTTTGCACGGGTTTAGCGCAGGTCTGCTATATTCAAAAGGCCAAATAACGCGCGCAAACCGTATTAGCGCTGGGCAAACCATAATTATATGCAAGGGGCAAAAGTGAACATGAATACAGGTGCAATGAGATATTCAGTGACTAGTGCCACACTAAGGTGTTTAGCGCGACTTAGTATGACCCATAGCGCAGTCCAAATTACCGCCCAGGAAAAGCTGGTCTTAACCCTGGGCAAACAGCTTTGCATGACATTGTTGCTTTGTGCGGTGATAGCATGGCATTAGCGCGGTGCTAACATATGAGTATGACACTTAGAAACTGCCAGACATGAAGAACACATGCCACTCACTGATGGCACCACCATGATGTCAACAGCTGTCACAGGTCCCAACCATGCACAGGCAGAAAGGGGTGATCAGGCCTACAGAGGTCATCATGGTAGTGTGGCAATACAGCACACACCTGCAGACCATACGTCTGTAGTGCCCAACAGATGCCAGCACACACAGGCAGCACTGTGGGCATGGTAGCCATTGAGGGGAGGGTGTATGGGTGGCCAGACCTTACCACAGTCCACGTGTGGCCACAAGACTAGGACACAGCATGCAGTGCACATGAGCCAGTAGTGGGAATACCCCACCACCTGTGTGTCTATCGGATCCTACATGCCCCCCCGCCACATACAGCACAACTGTACAGATGCCACAGCACACACAGCCGGCCACGTATGTCACTGTGTGCATCCCATGCCACAGGTGCAGCATCTGTGGATCACACAACAGTGTAACAGTAATGTCCACAGTCAGTAAACACCTGCACGATGGGCCTGTCACTGTGTACAATGCAGTCAGCATCACTGCCCTACACACCATAGGCAGTGCTGTGTCCCTCACACTACTGGTCCCCTTGCTACTGTAGTGTCTGCTGTGCACTGTAGCACGCATGCAGCACCACCACCACCTGTGCATTTGCTGTCTTGTCCCCTGGGGTACAATATGCTATTCTATGCTGTACTGATTATATGTAGCCTGCAGCTATCATCGTGCACTGCCAGACTGACCTACAGGTGGAGCTGCAGTCGGACCTGGCCAGCCCCTGTACTTCCAGACTGACCTACAGGTGGCTCTGTGGGACCCTGCAGTAATGCTGGGCAAACTGCATGCAAATGAGGGCATAATGAGTTGCTAATCTGGATGTTTGCCCAGAGACTACCTAAGTAGGCTCATTTGCATGTCATTTTGAATGTGGCAAAGTTTAGCACGGGGCAAACGTGTTTGCACCGGGCAAACAACTTAGCTCCGCGCTAATCCCACGCAAATGCGTTAGCTCTACGCTAACAGTTCGGGGAATATTATACTGTTTTGCACACTGTACTTTCCCATAGTCTGCTCTCTGCAGCTGTACTGGGTCCATGCATTTGCTGGAACACACATTTGCCACATAGGTCGCCTCTAGCTACCTTCACGTCACTGTGCTCTGTGTTGCTGTTGTGGTCTGTACTTCCTGGTTGCTATATTCAGAGCCGTCTTATTCCAGGGCTAAGTTTGCCCTGCACTCCCAGCCCAGTTTGCCCGGCCTCATTCCCATGCTATATTCAAAAGCTGTTTGCCCTGAGCTATTCCTTTTGAATATAGCTTGCTTTGTGCTTTGAATAGCTGGCCCCCAGTGTGTATAGTGGTTGCAGGGACCTTAACATGCTAAAAACTAAAATTGCCAGTCCCCCAAACAGCATTTGGATTTGTATGCAAATTAGCAAAAACCAAAGTGCTCTAAATTGCATCAAAAAAGTGGTAAAATAGCTAAGAGTACGTTAGCAGCCTATGTGTAGTAGCCGAATGGACCAACACTTGTCAAAATTGATGACTCCCAAGCCAGGTATCCAATTTCCCTGCATATGGTCAAAGTATCAAGTGTTGACAAAACCACTACTTTCTGTCAAAAACAGTGAAGTGCAGTAGATCTGTAACCTTTTGGTTACATTGATAGCATACTGGTGCTCAACAGACGCTAGTTAAAACCTCAATGTCATTAGCGTCACACAGTTTGATACTTGAAAAATGCCTCACACTACAGGCTGTTCAGCTGCAAATGCAGTATACAGGGAGAGTCTCCAGGACCTCAAGGCATATACCAATTATCAGAAACGGTAAACACACCAAAAAAGGGCTATGGGGCCAGGGTAATAAGTAGTAAAAGTGGAGACTCCCAATAGGTGGCCAATGAAAAACACCACATCAAATGTAAAAAGGAAAAATCTGTTATTTGGGGCTCAGGACCACTCCAGGGAGCATTCTGTTTTGGGGACAAACTGTTCAAAAAAACATAGGTATCATACAGACTGTATGAGTAAGGGAAATACAGTTTACACGTATATGTCCACTGCGTGACATCTTTTGTGATAATCATTTCCTTAGGAATGGGGCTAATTCAGATTTCGCATTCAGACCCTGTTTATTCAGGCCACCCAGTCTGTAGACCCACTCCACTACAGGTTCTGTCCTGCACTGTTATTTTTACCTGTGCACCTGTCTTGGATATTTGGTGGTAATAAATGTATTGAGAGTCACCAGTTCTATTTTCAAGTGGTTTTTTTGCTGTCAGATGAGTGGTGAGTGCTATCCTTCATCTAGTTTTAATTGAGCCATTGGGGATAGGCACTGCCACCCTTCTGCTTCCCCCATCCACCACCATGGAAATAGGATTCCTGTACCTTACAATTCACCTAGTCTTGTTGTTTACTAAGTGTCATTTATGTATTCTGATGTTAGTTGTGGTTTTCTTTAAGGATATATATATATTTTTTTATGTTATTAATTGTGCTATACCCTGAACCTGCAGGAAAGGGTGCTTTATAAATAAAATTTGTCTTGCCTTGGCTTGCCTTAATCCTTTTCTGAAGTCACAGTCCTCCGTTTATGACATTCATAATCATTCCCTCAGCAACAAACTGATATCACAAACAGACAGAGGACTATGACTTCTGCAAAAGATTAAGCAGACAAAGCAGATAAACTGTGAGGCACGGGATCATGCTTCCATGCAAAATAACCTTGTCATGAAGAACAAAGGGAAGATAAATGCAAACAGTATATATTATTGTCCAGATGTCATAATTTTTCAAAGTTTTCACAAATGCACCAAACTCATTTTAAGGTAACCAAGTCCATTGCTATCCCTTAGCTCCCATCTCATCCATTGTTGTAGGTAGTCAGGTGTCTGCATAGCCATTTCATCTAAGAGGAAGACCAGTCTTTTTTCAAGCAGCTGAGTAGCTCATAGCAAAAGCTGAGAATATGCAAATGGTTGTGAACTTTGTTTGTGAGTGTGGTTGGGGTGCATCTGGTAATGAATGCAGATCTCACTTTGTTAAGCTTGGGTGGGATTCCCAACATGGTCCATCTCCATACCTTCCATTGATTCCTACCAGTAAGCTCTTGTCTTACCATGGATGTTCCCACTGTGAGAGACTAAGATTTGATGAGCATCAGTGATGATCTCTTGACCACTGATTTGTTGTCTACACTCCCAGAGGTCATTTTCCTGACTACCATTATTACTAGTGGTGGCTTCAGGATTTAGGATTGTTTGGGTCTCTGCCATGGTACAGAAATATTGATATGGGGTGCTTGTCCAACACACCATGGATTCACAGGTAGTCTGGAATGGGAGCTGACAAAACAGAGTGGCACAAGCATATGCCTCTCAACTGTACCACACTGGAAGTAATATCCCTCATGACCCCCTGTCCATCCCGCTAACCAGTTTCATAGTAGGAAGGATATCCCTTATTTTACTTCTCAAAATCTCCCAAACATCTCAATCCTATTTGTACATGATATAGTCTAAAATCAAACCATACAGTAGCAACTTGCAATTGATACAGAACAAAACAACATAATTTACAATCATTTATAAAAATGGGTTTCAAAATGACAGCAGAATCCATTAAATCAATTGGCCAAGAATGGTCACATGGCCACTGATTAATGCTGTAGTTACCCACACAGTAGACTGTCAGAATAAACATATAACCACCTCCGTCTACTTTGCTCTCTCATTTTGTTGGACTACCCAAGGTCAACACACCCTCTCCTACAAGGGTGTGAAAGTATTCCATAGCCTGCCCCCTTTCCTAATCCATTGTACCTCACTGGACTCATTCAAGTACAACCTGAAGGTTTACCAGTTTAGTTCCCAAACCTGTAAATGCTCCAGTCCCTGATTACCTTGGGCGTCTCCTGCTTGCATCAACCTATGACTGCCAACTTTGTTTGTTGCTGTTTATATATTTTTTATTACTTCTTGTATACCCTAGTAATTACTATATTGACCCTGTCTGTATTGTACAAAATGTTATAACCAGTTGGCTTCTGGGGAACCAGTTCGAAGTATAATTATAATGTCCCACAAGGTGGGGGACAATCTTGATGGGCTTAGGCCTACTTTTGTCCATAACAACCTAGTAATACCTAGTAGCCTGTATGTATCTGTTATCTGTGTTCAACTGGATGCTTGTGAAAACAGTCAATTTTTGCTCACATGCCTTTCCAGTATAAAAAAATAAACTGAAACAGAAACTATAGACAATGTAGACTAAAATCACTACACATGTTTGCTCCTAAAAATAAACAAAACCATATCATCTTTAAAACCATGCTAAGCGAGGGAAAATGAGTGACATTATGCCAGTCAATTTTATTATGCCAGCCAATTTTAATATGTTTGGTACACTCAGTACCTCAGAGTGGTTAGATATGTTCTTTGGTTTAATGATAAATGAACAGCCAAATGTCAAGAAGGCTAAAAAAAATGTGAGACTGAAACCAAAGTTCAACTTGAAACTACCACGGGGATGAAGGCAGTTGAAATGAAAGCCATCATGTTATCTTGTCTGCGGCCAATCTCAATGAGACTGAGAAAAAATGGAAGAGAAAAATACTCAAAAGAGTACCATGTGGGATGTAAATATATTTACAGATTGTCTGAAAACAAAAAATATTGACATCAACTTCAAAACTGTGCCATTTGAATATCTAGCTACACTGCTGTAAGAATTGTATCCACTCAGGAGGGAGCAATACTAGACCTGGTACTCTCAAATGGAGAGAGGATCACAAATTTAGAAGTCAG
Organism: Neoceratodus forsteri; assembly: GCA_016271365.2. NCBI lineage: Eukaryota > Metazoa > Chordata > Ceratodontiformes > Ceratodontidae > Neoceratodus > Neoceratodus forsteri. The sequence continues at coordinate 1,411,590,110 of CM028129.1, forward strand.
TAGACATCTGGGAACAAGCAACCACTGCACAATGTGCTTCACAATACCTGAGGAATACACTAGCAAATGGCCAAAAAGGAGGGGTGGAAGAACAATGGAGAAGAATCAAAACTGCCATCATACAGGCAACAAGCCTTTGTGTGAAACAGATAAAGAAAACAAAGTGGAGTAAAAAACCACTATGGTTCTCAAAAGAGGTGGCAGGGAAGGTTAAGGAGAAAAAGGCTTCATTCAAAAAGTATAAGGAATCACAGAAGGAGCACGACAGGGAACTGTATCAATTAAAGCAGAAAGAAGTGGGGAAGGCAGTCAGAATAGCAAAAGCCCAAACCGAGGAAAAAATAGCCAATTTAGTTAAGAAGGGGCTAAAACCTTTTATAGGAAAATTAGGGAGCATAGAAAGGTTAAGGGAGGAATAGTGAAGATTAATACAGGAGAGGGGAGGTGGGCAGAGGGAGACAGTGAAAAGGCAGAGATACTGAATTAATACTTTTGCTCAGTATTCACAAAAGAAGATGAGGAGGAGTTACCTAAACCAGACAATAGAAGCACTCTGGGTAGGGGGGTTGACACTAGTCTATTTACAGAAGAAAGAGTCTTGAAAGAACTCCTAAAACTCAAGGTGGACAAAGCAATGGGGCCTGTCGGGATTCACCCTAGAATCCTAAAAGAACTAAGGGAGGACCTAGTGACGCCACTGACCACACTTTTTAACAAATCATGGGAGGATGGGGTGGTACCCGAGGATTGGAGGAGGGCAGATGTGATTCCCCTTCACAAAAGTGGGAGCAAGGCAGAAGCGGGAAACTACAGACCTGTACGTTTGACCTCAGTGGTAGGGAAAATGATGGAATCACTTCTGAAAGAAAGAATTGTTGAGTACCTAGAGGCCAGCAGGGCACAGGACCCAAAGCAGCATGGATTTACAGCAGGAAGGTCATGTCAGACAGATCTAATAGATTTCTTTGACTGGGTGACCAAAGTAATAGATCAAGGAGGGCTGTGGATATGGTCTGCCTAGACTTTAGCAAGGCATTTGACACAGTCCCCATAAAGATTAATAATCAAGTTAGCCAGCCTGGGAGTGGGTCTCAGGGTGGTAGCCTAGGTAACAAACTGGCTACACAACAGGACACAGAAGGTAATAGTGAATGGAACACATTCCGAAGAAAGGGGTCACTAGTGGGTACCTCAGGGCTCAGTACTAGGTCCAGTCCTCTTTAACATCTTTATAGGTGACATTGCAGAGGGTCTGGAGAAGGTATGCCTCTTTGCAGATGACACAAAGAACTGTAACAGAGTTGATAACACAAGGGGGTAGAAAGGATGAGAGGGACTTGGCAAAGGTTGAAGGAATGGTCAGACATATGACAACTTAGATTCAATGCAAAGAAGTGCAAAGTAATGCACCTGGAAACAAAACCCAGGAGAAGAGTACACAATAGCAGGGGAGATACTAACAACAACAAAAATGGAAAGGGACCTGGGGGTAGTCATATCAGATGATCTAAAGGTTGGTAAGCAATGTGAGAAGTCAGTAAGAAGAGCCAGGGGGATACTGGGATGCATAGGAAGGGGCATCACAAGTAGAAAAAGGGAAGTGGTTATCCCTCTGTATAGACAGTTGGTGAAACCCCATCTGGAGTACTGTGTGCAGTTTTGGAGACCTCATCTACTCAAGAACATAGACAGGACGGAAGCAGTCCAGAGGAGGGCAACTAAAATGGTGCAGGGTCTGCATCAGAAACCATATGAAGAGAGACTGAGAGAGCTTAATATGTATACCCTTGATGAAAGGAGGGACAGGGGGGACATGATAGAAACATTGAAGTACCTCAAGGGAATCAACAAAGTCCAGGAGGGTAGCATCTTTCAGAAAAAGAGATATGTAAGAACAAGGGGGCACAATTTAAAGATAGAGGGGGGATGACTCAGGGGTAATGTGAGGATTTTTTTTTCACGGAGAGAGTGGTGGATGCATGGAACCGCCTTCCTGGGGAGGTTGTTGGGTCTAAAACAGTGGGGGAATTCAAACATGCATGGGACAGTCATAAAGCAATTGTAGTGGGGGGCGGCAGGAAGTAGGCTGCTGGTTAACTAGAATCTGCAGCTTATCCAGTAGGTAGGGAAATGGGCAGACTGGGTGGGCCAAGTGGTCCTTATCTGCTGTCAAAGTCTACGTTTCTATGTTTCTATGTCAGAAACTGTCAAAAGGAGCAATACATGATCAGCAGCTTCACTGGGCTAAGAGCAGGTTTGAACAGACACTTAAACAGTGTAGATATTAGACATGTTGTCAACCTCATCAGTGGTCCCATTTTTAACTCCTTCAATAATGTCTTTGAGTCAGTGTCCAAACAATTTAGAAAAGCTGGCAAAGATAACGCTTTACATCACCCCCAAATTAATGACACAAACTTCAAAAAACGGAGACAGCCCCCGAAGCTATGTCACCACCAGATACAGCACCAGGGTTAATCCTTATTTATTTTATTTATTTTTTCTTTATTGAGATCTTGGATTAACACCTTTGAGCAGAAAGCTCTTTCATAGGTTCCACGTCAAGTATGACACAAACAAGAATACAGAAATATTCCACAGACACAGATACTGCAAGAAAATAACTGAAAACTGTCTCCCGGGCATAAATTCTAACAATAGTTACACAATCTAAGCACGCACAGGGTGCAGAGTCAAAACAAAGGCTAAAGTTTCACTAGGTAATGGTAATGTAACATAAGGACACTTGTTTAAAAAGGAGAACTGTACAACTAACAACACTGGCAGATAATCGGATTGTGCTTGAGTCAAAGAAAGAAGGAAGGTCATGTACCAGTAGAGAGGGACAAGGGAGGGAGGAGGACAGTGCGGGGAGGGGGAAGGCAAGCAGAGGTGAAGGGGTAGGATGGGGATAGATAGGAGGGAAAGGGAAGAATAGCTATGTAGTCAAAGTGGAAAAAAGGGGGAGGACGGTGGGGGGAAGGAGGGGTGGAGGAGAATAGGGAGGAAGAGGTAGTGTAGGTAGTGGGGTGATGATGAAGATGTATTAAGGTGGTAGGGAGGAAAGAGGTATGGAATGACAGAGGGGCAAAAAAGGGAAGAGGAGGTGGAGGGAGGTAGGAGGGGAAAATAAATAATTTAGGCAGAGGCAGAAAGCCCATGAAAGTGTTAACTTGACCAGGAGCCCAAGAAATGGACATGAAGTGTAACATTTTACTAATCAATAGAGATCACAGAGATTGCAGATGGTAGGAGCAAGGTAAAGGCAAATTAGTGGTAGCAGTCAAGGCAAATCAGGGGTAGCAGTCACAGGTTGCCAGTGAGATTAGATGCTGATGGACTTTTTTTCTTAAAGGAACCCAGCAAAGTAGCATTGGTTATGTCAGGATGCAGGGAGTTGTACCACTACAGAGCTCTGTATGCAAATGCACATTGTCCAAAGGTGGTGCGGCACCATGGGATTCTGAAAGCTTGTTTGCCAGTGCTTCTGGTACTGTGTGGTTACGTGCAGGGGAAAGAAGGGCCATTACTTCAGGGGGTAGCAGTCTCAAGGTGGCTTTTTTTCAAGCAGTCATGATTGGTATTTGAGCCTGCTGTCAAATTGTAACCAGCTAACCTGGGCATCAAGGCCACATGTGTGTGTCAAGCATGCGGCACCAGTAAGAAGGCGGCATGCTTTATTTAAGGCCATTTTGATATGTTGGAGGGCAGCGTCTCTGTAGCTGCACCTTAAATGACAATACCATAGTCCACGAGAGAGACCACAGAACTGTGGATGGCCATGTTCAGTGCTTCTGGAGTGACATTATGTTTGTTCCTGTATAGAACTCCTAAACGCTGGTTAATAGCTTTGGCTGTCCAGTCGATGTGCTGGGTGAAAGACAGGATAGAGTCAATAGTTATACCCAGGTACTTGAAATGGTGAACCAGTTCAAGAGGGGAGCCAGTGTCAGTAACGAAGGTAAACAGGAAGGTTTTGTGTCTGCTTTGGGAGGTCAAAAACAACATTGTCTTAGTCTTGTTATAATTAAGGATGAGCTTATTATCCCAAAACCTCTTCTCTGCAGATGTAAAGGATTGCTGAAGTTGGTCCTGGAGAAGGTGAGGGTCCATGTTACTGGTAAGAAGTACAGTGTCATCAGCGTATAGAAGTATGTGGTTGCAGCAAGCTCCTGGTAGTGAATTGAGGAAGATGCTAAACAGCAATGGACCCAAGATAGATCCCTGTGGGACTCCAGAGCATACAGGCCTACTATCGGACAGGACATTACCAATTTTTACCTGCTGTGTTCGGCTGCTTAAGTAGCTGGAGAACCAGCTTGTAGTGTTGGAGGAAAGACCAATGGAGGAGAGTTGTCTGATGAGGAGATCATGGTTGACAGTGTCAAAGACCTTGGTAAGGTCTATGAAAGTTGCCCCTACCAAGAGCCCTTGTTCCAGAGAGTTACTGATAAAGCCTATAAACTCCAGGAGCGTAGTGATGGTACTATGCTCACACCTGAACCCATGCTGTTGGGGACATTGGAGTTGGTAGTTATCCAGATACTGTACGAGTTGGTTGGCCACGATGTGCTCCAGGGCCTTAGAGATTGGGGAAGAATAGAGCTTGGGCAGTAATTTCCCTGCAGTGCTCGGTCACCACTCTTGTGCACCAGGGTGGCCACTGCTGATTTCCAAAGATATAAAAATTGTGACTGAGAGAGTAACAGTTTGATTATTTTGGTAAGAGGTGTAAGGATTTCCTTGAGGGTAAGGGCAACAAACTTTAAGTCCAAGGAGTCCCCACTGAATCTAGCTTTCCCCAGTACCTTCTTAAGATAATGTCTGTCTTCATTTATAGACACTGCTTTGAAGTAAAATGGTGGGTGGTCTTGGGGTGGGTTCTAGACTGCAGTGTTCATACCTGAGAGGGTAACCATGAATTAGTCACGGGGAAGAACGTTGCTAAGATCTATAAATGCTTTGTTGAAAGTGTTCTCAATGTCTTTTGGGTCCGCGGTAGGGGTTCCATCAATGTTAAGCATGTTAGGGGTAGTTTTGGGGTCCTTGCCAGTGATGTCTTGGATGTTGTTCCAGAACATCCTGCTATCGTTCCAGGAAGTGGAAAGGGCTTCTTTGAAATACTAGCTTTTAGCAGAATGGATAGCACAGGTACACTCGTTTCTCGCTGCTTTGTACCTCTGTGGGTTAGCTTGTGTCCCCAGTGCTCAAGAGATGTGCCAGAGGTGATTCCTGTGTTTTAGTATATCAAGAAGAGCAGGGGTGATCCAGGGATTATGGGTTCCCTTGATTTTTGTAGTTTTGAAGGGGGCATTCTTATCACAGATTGCATTAAAGAGGTCAATGAAGAGTTCCAGTTTAGTGTCGACATGCGGTATCTGGCAGGGGGGTAGAGAGGATGTCAAGAATTCAAAACAGGACTCATTTCAGATTTTCCAAGATGCAAATGGTTGTGAATACCTCAGTTTGTGCTACAATAAACAACAAATCATGGAAACATCAGGGAAATAAACCAAGACTCCATGGATTCTTATATAACGACACCCTACAACCCAAACTTCCCAGTCAAACTTTATAAAAAGCTTCTTTCTAAATGTCCCCTTGATGCTTTTGCACTGTACCTGCATCCTAAAAAAAAATGCCTCAGCATGTCTTCAACCAATAAAGCACACGGTACAGTAATCAGTCCATGGGCATTAATTATTTGGGAAACCTGATGATATCTATTTCAAAGCAAGCAAACCTTTCTACTCACTATACAAACCACTGCTTAAGAGGCAGTATAATTATTAGAAGTGGGTTTGGCAAGTAGAGAGACTGTGGCCATAGCCGACCATCAGTGTGAGTCAGGCTTAAGAAATAATTGGTCTGCCTCCACAGAAGATTGAAAAAAGTGGTGCATTATCTTAACAAGCAGTGCCAGTACCCCACCGACCCAAACCATGCCAACAGGCAGTACCAGAGTGACAGAAACAGTTACGACAGAAGGCAAAGGCAAAATAAGTGAATGAAATTAAAAAAAGGAAAGAAATGACTGACGTAAAAGACACAGACACAAAAGAACAGGAAAATAACCAAACTGCACAAACTGTTAACCTTTCTGGTACTGTTTACCTGGACAAGTCAACATAAAGACATTCTACATACAGGGGCCATAAAACTTCAAAACTTACAACAAATAAAGCACCAAAAACTAAAGCACTGAAACTGATTGCTCTGAAATTGAAGCTCACTTTTACAGCAATTTAAAAGTTCACTTTTCTTTTCAAAACCAAACTATATTAAAACGTTTAAAGTTAAAGAGGCTGCAAATGAAGAAACAAAACAGTTTTATCTGATAAAGTTGCTGTGTTCACCTTTTGGTTCTGCCTTTGCATTTGAGGTTTTTCTTGGACTTTCAAAGAACAACAAAAACTGCACTTTATGATCTAAACTATAATGTTGCATGACATCATTAAATATTCAAACTGTTATACAAACATTTTATAGAGTTAATGTTCTTTGAAATAAAACTTCACAAATGTGTTCAACACATTATTCTTGCCCAAATTGTGAAATTCCCTACCCTCTGCCATCCTCCATGTGCCTTCTCCATGCTACTTCAACACCCTCCTCAAAGCCCACTTCCACCCCACCAGTTCCTTCTCCTAATCACCTAGCTAATTGAGTTATGTCCTGGCACTTGCATTTGCATACTTGGGTAGGCTGGGCTGCCCAGCTCTGCTGTCGCCTCTGTTGTTACCTGTGATGTAGTTGTGCTCACTAATTGCTGTACATGTTCGACTATTGTAATATATAATTGCTGTGCATATTCTACTTTTGTACTTATTATGTAGACAAATGTACCTTCTCCCATGTCCTTCCCACCCATCCCACCCTGACGCATCTGCTCAGTATGCTTTCCTAGTTAAACTTTTAAATAAATAAATATAAATAAATAAATCCTTGCAATTTTAGTCACTATGAAACTTATGAAATATTGAGATGCTTTATAAATTTTTAAAATTAATAACCAGTTTCATAAGTGCAATAACCCACTCCAGGCTATGGGTGTATGTGGCATTAATGCACTTCCTGGGTAGTTGAAGGGCATTTGGCCTTCAGCCTCATACCTCACAACACACCCAAGAACCTCATAAATTCATGGCCTGTTGTGGGTTATAGCTTATCTCTAAACCTACAATGGAGCTCTCTTATCGCACTACTTTGAAGCAACTCAGAGCATAATGTGCACAGAGACAGATAACAGCTGGTGCCATAAAAAACAGTGAAACAGATTTTTCATCAGTTTCCAGAGATTTTTACAAGGGCCACAAAAGGAGAAAATGTGTTCTAAAATCTCTTAATTAGCACCCTACCCCCAAATAAAAATTTCACTAGATTAAAGATTTGGAACACTTCATTTTACACTTCAGAATCCCTCACTCCATACCTTTCAAATGTCGCACATTTGGAGTGGTGAGGGTGTACCTCATAACCCATCTCTCCATCCATACCTCACACCTGTAGGAGGTACAGTCCCTTATTTTACCTCGCATCTGCTGTATGGTTGAAACTTCTTAACTGTCCTTTGATGACATGAGGCAGATTAAGGGGTGTTACTCACTCTGGCAGGTGCTGAGTGTTTCTTTTATTTATTTATTTATTTTATTTATTGAGTATTAGGAAAATACCTTTGAGTCAAAGACTCTTTTTCAAAGGTTCCACGTCAGTACAGGAATAACATGAGAGAACAGTACAGAGCAATACAAAGGTACATAAGCAGACAGGCATGATACAAGGGGTACAATAACAGGCTAACATTTAGAATAATAATAGATTCACAGTAGGAGTCTCAATTGCAGATACATATTTAAGCTCCCATTGGGAACTAGTTCAGAGAGTTTCAGATAGGAGGTTAGCAGGCTAGAGGCCATAGTCAAGGGGAGAGGGACAGTGATTGGTTCAGTGGCAGTCACAGGGATTAGAGGACTGAAGATGGTTCCTATGGAAGGCTTTGTAGGGGCCAAGTCTATTCATGTTCGTGAGAGTGTAAGGCAGGTTGTTTACCCAGGAAGGGGCTCGGTAGCTAAAGGTTCTTTGGAACTGGGAAGTGCAGCATCGGGGAACCATGAGGTGCTGCTTGCTTGAGTTTTGGGTGAGTTGGTGCAATGGGGTCGGTTGAATTAGAGGCGAGAGACTGGGTGGGGAAGGCCAAGTGAAATCTTTTTAGCCATAAGGCAAGTATGAAAGCTGATTCTGTTATCCAGGTTTAGCCAGTTTGTGGCATTATAAAGGGAGCATGTATGGGTAAGCCAGTCACAGCCCAGGATGAGGTGGTAGGCCTTATCGAGGGAGAGCCTAAGTCTAGTTAAAGCTGAGGAGCTGGCCGCGCTATAGATAAGCATGCCATAATCTAGAAGGGAGAGGACCGAGGAGGAGACCACTAAGCAAAGGGCATCAGGTGTGAGACAATGTTTATACCGGTAGAGGATACCAAGTCGGGTGTTCAGGGCAGTAGATAGTAGATGAATGTGTTGGTGGAAGTTAAGGGCTGGGTCTAGTGTGACGCCCAGGTATTTAAAGTAGCCCACTTGTTCAAGTGGAGTCTGGCTGACAGTCAGGACTTGTGGGCAGTGGTTCTTCCTGGAATTTCGTGCGTGAGAGAAGTACATAACTTGGGACTTCTTGTAGTTTAGAATAAGGCGTTGTGTGGTGAACCACATTTTCGGCCTCACTGAAGGTGGATTGGAGGGAGAGGTGGCACTGGGGGGGTCAGGATTGGAGGAGTATAGGACAGCATCATCCGCATAGAGTAGAATATTGCCCGAGCAGGACTGGGGGAGGGAGGGAGTTGAGGTACAGGCTGAATAATAGTGGTCCAGGATGGGCTCCTGTGGGACTCCAGAGCTGACTGGCAGCATGCTGGATAAGGTGGTACCAATTTTGACCTGCTGGCAGCAACACGTCAAGTAGTCTGTGAACCAGCAGAGAGCATCTTGTGAGAGTCCAAGTTTGGATAATGTAATTAGCAGAAGGGAATGGTTGACAGTGTCAAACGGCTTGGTGAGGTCGATGAAGACTGCACCAGGGAGATGACCACTGTTGAGGACGGTATGGAGGTGGGTAGTGAACTCTAGAAGGGCAGTAGTCCGTACTATGTCCTTTGTGGAATCCATGTTGCTGGCTGCAAAGTATATTATATTTATGGAGATGGTCAGTGAGCTGATCAGAGACTATATGCTCTAGAGCCTTGGATAAGGGGGGGGTGAGAATTGAGGTGGAGCAATAGTTGTGAGGGGAGGTACGGTCAGAACTCTTAAATATAGGGGTGATGGTGGTGGATTTCCAGCGCATGGGGAATTTCCCAAGGCATAAGGACTGGTTGATAATGTGAGTGAGAGGGGTTAGCACCTCATGAAGAGTGAGCTGAAGACGTTTGAAGTCTAAGGAGTCACTACTGTATTGGGAGTGGCATATGGCTTTTTTGATGTAAGGCTCAGCCGACCTGGGGGACATGCATCGTAGGCAAAATGGGGGGTGAGCAGGGGGAAGGGCATTGGAGAGCAGTGGAGGATCAAAGAAGTTGGAGGGAAGGACGTGGGTGAGGTTCGTGAAGGCTTGGTTAAGTGAGATGGCTATCCGAGAAGGGTCGGAGGACAAGCCCCCTTCCAACCATGATTTGCGTGGGGGCCGGGTTTGGTGTTTTGCCATAGATGTCTTTAATATTGCTCCAGAATTTACGCCCCAAACCCCAGATAGAGGTTAGGGCCGATTTGTAGAACTCGGCCTTGGTTTTACGCAGGGACCATGTGCATTGGTTTTGGGCTTCTCTGTATTTCTGCCTGTATGACAGGAGGCCAGTCTCGTTGGAGAGGTGCCATAGGGAGTCCCTGGTCCGCATCAGGGTCAGTAGGTGGTCAGAGATCCAGGGCACTGGGTTCCCTTTGACCATCCTTTTGGTATGAGGGGCAAACATATCACAGATAGCATTGAAGGAATGAATAAAGAGCTCAAGGGCTCTGTCTGGGTCAAGGGTATGTGTTATGTAAGACCAGACCAACATACTGAGATGAGTTTTTAGGAGAGTGAGTTTATCATGGCCAAGTTTACGTTGAAGGACCATTTTTGGAGGGGACTTATGGGCCTTGCTAGACCAGGTGCAGAGGACAGGGGAGTGATCATTAATTGCATCAGAGAGAATAGTAATGCTAGTGACTTTATGGGGGTGATTTGTGAAAACTAGGTCCAATAGGGAGGAAGAACCTGTGCATTGGTCCAGGCAGGTGGGGAAGGGGACTATTTGTGTCAAGTCATGGGCTGTGTCTACATCGATGAAAGGGGTGGCAGACTTAGATAGCCAGTTGATGTTGAAGTCCCCGAGAACAAGTTGTTATTACAGGACGGTAAGATGGCCAGGTAGGACATGACAGAGTCAAAGGCCACCTTTTGGTCCCTGGGGGGAATGTAAATAGCAGTGATGAACAAGGGGGTAGGGGAATGACCAAGGGAAAGTTTGAGAAAGAGAGCCTGGGGTCTGGGTAGAAGATGGGGAGTGGGGAGCAGCTGAACGTGCAGTGTCTCCTTGGTGTAAATAGCACAAGCCTCCACCTTGCTGACCCTGTCAGTCAGCCCGGAAGACATTGTGCCCAGAGAGGGTCACCGATGAGTCTGGGATATGAGGGGTGAGCCAGGTTTCACCCATGACAATGATGTCGGGTTGATGTTGTAGTACCCATCCCTGATATGGATCCCATTTTTTGAATAAGCTGCATACATTAAGGGTGGCAATACGCAGTCCACCTGTAGAGGAGTGTGAGGGCGTGGAGGTTGAGAGAGGTCCAGGGTTGGGGTGCATATTGCCTGACATAAGGAGGAGGAGGAGGAAAAGAAATCTGAGGCAGGAATTCCAGGTCAACTTTATGGGGCAGTGGGATTAGCGTGCTTGGGACCCTTTGGAGTTTAAGAAAGTGGGAATGGGGAGGGTTAGCAAATGAGGGGAGGCCAGGACCAGGAGGTGCAGCGAGGGAGGAGATAGCTGGGTCGGGGGTGGTTTGTGGGATGTCCCAGAGGCGCAGGGAGCCAAGCACACACTCCTAGTACCGGCATGATTTTGTGTGAGATGGTAAAGTTGACAATTGCTCACTAGCAGTGTTATGGTACAGTGTGTCAATTGCAGTGCTATGGAATATCTTAACGGGGGTATCAGCCAGTTGGGCAGATGGGCGTTGCATCCATACGAGGTATTCAGGAAAAGTACAGGGTGGAGATGTCAGCACAGGGAAAAACAGCATGAGTGTGAGAATGAGTGTCAGAAACATGGTGAAAACCAGTGGGAGGCAGACCTCAGGAACAGCCAGTGGTGGGTATGGAAAGCCAAGCGATCTGCCCCTAGAGGTGAGCGTGTATAGGCTGCTGGTGGAGAAGTGGGCTGATTGCTTCAGATGCACCCTACATAATGGAGAGTTCACCAAGGGTGGTGGGGGTGGTGGGGAGCCAGGTGGGGGCGGTGGGGAGCCGACGTGGAGCATCGGCGGGGACCAACTACACAGGTCCCAGAAGCGAGCAGAACACGGAGCTCCTTAACCAGCTGATATTCGATTTCCATACCTGATGTGACTGATGATTTCGGGGGGGGCGACTTGTCCACTGGCCCTCGCGACCTCTAGGATCCCTCTCAGGAATCAACTGTGGAGAAAGGAGGAGAAACAGGTAAGGATATAGAGTTAAAGTGGGCGGGGTACAGCTGGATGCTAGGGGCCTTTACAGAACGGAGCATGTCCTGAAAGTTAATCCGGTTTCTGAGGACTTAAACTTGAGCTCTCACAGATACAAATATGTGTGCAGTAGCTCTAAGCCCTACACAGCAGGGATTTATTTAACTCTAAAAATTGATTAGCGTTTTGCTCATAAAAGTGCTACATCTTTGTGAAAATGCATAGCTCTTGCCTCACTGTGTTTAACAAACACAGCACTTCTAGAAAATCTATATTAATACTTTCTGAACAGTTAGTATAGTCCCAGGAAAAAAACTACTAATCAATTATTTAAAATCCTGCACAGTATACTAAGCTTAGAATCCGTTCAGAACTTAGGCTTAAAAGGGGATTTAAAAGGGGATTTTTGTTGGCTGTGGTAAAAATAAATGCCTTTAATCCCGGGCAACATACAGTAACCTAAGCACCTGAATAAGGCTGTTATTTTAGAAGTCCTTTCTGTTCATGAATTTAGCCTTAAATTAACATTGCAGTACAGTACACAGCCAACCTATCTTTAAGGAAACAAGAAATAAAAACTATCTTTACATGTACGCTGGCAGAATTAAATTAACAAAACACAGGACACGGTTTGAAATTAAAAATGGCGCCAACTACGCGGGTCCCAGAAGCGAGCAGGACACGGAGCTCCTTAACCAGCTGATATTCGGTTTCCGTACCTGATGCAACTGACGATTTCGGGGGGGGGGGCGACTTGTCCGCTGGCCCTCGTGACCTCTAGGATCCCTCATAGGAATCAACTGATGTGACTGATGACTTCAGCTGACAACTGACAATGCAAAGATCAGAGTAGTCCCTACCTGAAATCTGTGCAGACATCATACCACCACCACCCCTTCTTGGAAATGATCCTAAAGTTGGTTAAATGGACTACTAGTACTGATCAACAAAGCAAGCAGTGCAATGCTTGAAGTCATACAGTGGAGAGGAGCTAGTGTCACCTCAGCCTACCCTTACCTCCCATACACAAATTTTATGTGAGAAATTAAAACTCCTGGTGGGTGAGCCATTGTTTCCAATAGCATCTTTATGGCTGAGTCATAGGAAGATTGTATTGGGGCAATTGGACTATCTGGCCAAGGCCTGGCACTGCTCATTATTACAATACCAAACCTTGTGAGCATAAACCCAATAAAAAACACCCACACTATGACCTGGATGAGGATTACAAATGGTAGACATGGAAAAAAGACTATAGTACACAACAAGTTCCTCATGATGTCAAAGACTTCAATAAATGAGGTACCAGATTTGGCTCCACCAAGGGGCAAACATTAGATAAAACAAGAATTTGAATCAAGGAATTTAGGAAACTCCTATTAGCCAATGTTGAGGCCCAGCCATCAGCATGTCGTATGATGGGCTAGTAAACTAAACACAATGGGACTGGTCACCTGAACTTTCTTAGCACATTGAATTACAGTGACTTATAGACAATAGCCTATGTTCAGAGCATTATTTTAGGCAAATCCTGACTGATACTAGTTTTAGTGTTTCCTTCAATAGTGAAGATTTGTGCATGTTAATGCCAGACATTAGACCATATTCCATAAAAAGGGATATACCCTTGCATGTGCTGTCAATTGACAGTGTTGTGGCGCTCAAGAAACAATCAAAGTAAACTTCCAGTTGGAGAAAGAGATCAGACAAATGATGTCAAATGGTTCATGGAGCTACACAGCCAGCACTTACAGGATGGGACTTCTTGTCCAGGAACAATGCTGTCCCTGATATTAGGGAAGGTATCCTTCATTTATGGGGCATGGCAATACCATCAATACAATGTGAAGAGATGACTCCTGAATGTTGTAATGCGTTTGTGTTCTCAGATGTTATTGTGCCACCCCTGAGGGAAATAGCTACTTCTGCATGGGCTGACTCTTCTAATGGTTCAGGAGAACTTCCTGACAATTGCATTGGGATGTTGGAGACCTGTATCAGTGACAAGCCTGAACTCCTGGTAGCCTGTACTCTTAAACCAGTTAAAAAAAGGCATTATAACTATTTGTAGTTTACATCCTTCCAATTAATCTACGGCAGTTTATCAGGGTATTTATCTGGGTCAGTTTCATTAGTTATCTGAGAACCAATACATTTCTGAACCAGACTCTGTCTATAGAGACTGCAGTACCACCCACTGATGCATTGGCATCTGTGGATATGGTTGGACAAGGAAGTTAATCTGTGCAACAGTAGCTATTAGAACATTTAACAGCCAGTATGCAGCTGGGGTACTAGTAACTGTTACAGATGAAAATATCATCCAGCATGAATCTGTATATGTGATGCTCCTCAAATCAAGCAATGACCTTACTGCACTTCCCTAAGTACCCACGGAGAGATTTCTTATCAGATGGGCAATCTGCTTCATGATGGTTTTGTCGAAAATAAAGGCTATGGTCCTTGGGCTTCACTTCTGTCCCTTGTCAAAGAGAAGGATGCCAGTTGGTGATTTTGTTTCGACTACTGTAAACAGAACTCTGTTAACATCGCAGGATTCACACCCACTGTCTCGTTTTGATGATACACTTGCTGCATGTGGCTGATTTAGCTTGGTTCAGTACTGTGGACTTCTGTAATGGATACTGGCAAGGGGAGGTGGCAGACAAGGATCATATGAAGACAACCTTCACAATTGGCTATGAACTGCATTATGGCACGCTGTTAGGGACATAATACAAAATCTCTGGCTGTATGGTAAAACACATACACTATATAGTGAAATACATACATCATATACCTATACCTAGGGCTTACGGGGGATGAACTTCACCACCTGCAGCTAGTGCAGAATGCATCAGCCAGGCTTTTGACTGGTTCTTCTAGGTCCAGTCATATAACACCTGTGCTCCGCGGACTGCACTGGCTGCCAGTTTGTTGGCGAATCACCTTCAAGGTCGGCTTGCTGACCTATAAGGCCCTACATGATCAGGGACCTGCTTCCCTGAAAGATCTCCTGCATCCTACCGTCCCTCCCGCCCGCTCGATCCACTGGCCCGGACTGCTAGAGATTCCAGGGTCTGCTTAAAAACTTCAGGGGCAAGATCTTTTAGTTTTATGGCCCCAACCCTGAGGAATTCTCTACCGCGTCAGGTATGAAATTGCCCGACAGTCCAGAGCTTTAAAGTAGCTCTGAAAACCTACCTTTTTAACAAAGCTTTTATTGACTGTTAATTATTTAATTTTAATCTTGTTTAAATCCTGTTTTAAATATTTATTGTTTTATGTCATTTGTAAAGGCACCTTGGTTTGAGAAAGGCGCCTTAAATAAATAAAAATGGATTGATTGATTGATATAGTGAAATATATATTACATAGTGAAATGCTTACACAATGTAGTGAAACATACACAATATACTGAAATATATATATATCATATAGTGAAATACATATACTATATACTGAAATGCATATATCATATAATGAAACACATACATTACATAGTGAAATGCTTACACTATATAGTGAAATACATACACTGTCTACTGAAATACACATACTGAGTACTGAAAATCCATATACTCTATATACTGAAACAAATGTACTATGTACTGAAACATACACAGTACCTATTGAGATACATACACTACAGACTGAAAAATCCACATAAACTATCTATTGAAACAAATACTCTATACATTGTAACACATACACTATATATTGGAAAAATCTGCATGCACTATGTACTGAAACAAACACTACATATTGAAATACATACACTATCTACTGAAATACATACACTACACATTGAAAAATCCACATACACTGTCTACTGAAACAAATACACTATATATTGAAACATCTACACTTCATATTGAAATACATACACTATCTATTGAATTAAATACACTATGCATTGAAAAATCTGCATACACTATATACTAAAACAAATACACTATATATTAAAACACTCTATTGAAAAATTTTGTATACTCTGGTGAATATTCAAATGGGTTGCGCCATGCGCCCAACAGGTACTACGTCTTGCTAACTCAAAAATGCGCCATTCTGCAATATTCAGAAGGGGCCAGATTCATACGAAAACATGCTGAGCAACAGCACAATGGAAATGAAGGCATGCGCAGCTTGAAGAAGGCGGTCCATACATAAAGTGCGCACGCGATATCCGAACACTTGCAATGCGCAAGAGTGGCTTAGCCGGAAGTTAGCAGGACCGGATTTGAGCCAAAATAAAAGGCTCAAGGAAGCGCAAGAACTCTAGCAGGCCGAAACTGGGGAGAGAGAAGAGAGAGAGAGAGAGAGAGACAGGAGCTGGAAGGGCAGAGAGACAGTGGGTCCAGGAGGACAGAGAGGCCAGTGGGGGTGCCCGGTGCAGTGGAAGCAGCAGTGGGGGCAGCGGGGTAACACAGGAACAGCAGCCGGGGGCAGAAGCCAGGAGATGGACAGTGTCAGCTTCCACATGGAAGCTGTAATGAGGGTGAGACACCAAGCTGCAGGGGGCGTGGCGCGGAGGGGCCATCGGCAGTATGCCCCGACAAGGCGAGTATCGTGCCGCATCAGCCGAGCTGTACACAGATGTCGAGAATTGGCCCGGTACGCTGAACAGAAGCAATACTGAAGACGGCTCTGTGAGCTGTGCAGTGATGTGATGCAGGCACCTCACGACGGAGTCATGCTCTGTCCGTGGAGACCAAGGTGACAGCCTGCATGTGCCTGCTCGCCACGGGCACCTTCTAGAGGCCGACAGGGGACACCACAGGCATTACACAGTCGGCCATGTCACGCATCCTCACCCAATTCCTCAGCGCACTGCTGCCTCATGCTGCGGAGTACATCCATTTCCCCAGCACAGCGGCAGAGCGTACAACAAACATGCAGGAGTTCCACAGGGTAGCACATATGCCTGGCGTGCTAGGGGCCATAGACTGCACCCATGTGGCCATTTGCATGCCACCTGGCCCCGACGGCCAGGCTTATCGGAACCGAAAGGGCTTTTCCAGTGTCAACTGCCAGGTGGTGTGTGATGCCACTGGGCACATTATCAATGTCTGTGCCACACACCCTGGCGGAGCACATGATGCCTTCATATGGCACCAGTCTGCACTGTGCCATCGATTCGAGAGTGGGAACATCCCCACGGGTCATCTAGTGGGTGAGTACACATGTATGGAATGCAAACTCTGTGCAAGGGTGGGAATGACACAGGTGCCATGGTAGTGGCACACAAGAATATGGGCAATATGGACCTGACATGACACTGATCTCCACTATCTCCACACAGGTGACTGCGGATACCCACTCCGTCCCTGGCTGCTCACACCATACCGGCGCCCCACGACCCCAGCGCAGCTGGTTTCAATGAGGCACATGCCGCAACACGTAACATCATAGAGCGGGTGTTTGGGATGCTCAAGGCACGCTTCCGATGCCTGGACACCTCCGGCGGAGCCCTACAGTACAGCCCCCAAAAGGCCTGTGGGATATTCCTGGCCTGTTGCATCCTGCACAACATGGCCAAAGACCATGGGATAGCCGTACAGGTCCAAGAGAGGGACAGCGATGGGGACGCCAGTGGCGCCGGTGATGTGGGTGATGAGCAGCCCCCCCTAGGACGGAGGACCCCCGACTGACCCGGCAGGCCCAGCTGCACCAGGACACCATTGCAGAAGAGCACTACACCCAACACAGGTAAGTCAAGGGGACATGTGCAGGCAACACTGTCCATGCACAAACCACAGGCACACAGGGGAACACACCGTGCATGAAGGTCAGGGAGTTGAAGGTTCCAGGCATACCAACACACCATCAGAGAGGGGAGCACCATATGGACACACACACACACCAGGCAGCATACATGGCAGCAGCACAGCACTGCGAAATGACATTGCCAACACACAGCACCACAACCACCCCACCACCTGGACTGTCCATGTACGTGTGTCAGGACCTGGGCACCCTTGCACCTTGGTGTACAGTGCAATGCAGGCATCATCATGCACATGCACCTGTGGACAGCAGTTGGGAGAGTGTGCAGGTGGTCCGTGTGTCAGCTTGGTGTGCAGAGCACCAGCAGTGCACTGCCCACCATGACACACACTACACAGGGCAGCATCAGACAGGGCCTGCACTGGGAGACAGTTCAGTCAGGTAGCACTGTCCCACGGCCACCACGGATGCGTGGGCGGCCCCACCATGGCCCAGCAGCACTGGCAGGCTGAGCAGGGGCCACATCGGGTGGTGCTGGTGCACCACCAGGGGTCCCACTGCGTGAACGCGACCTTGCCCGCACAGAGGTCTGCATCCTGCCAAACAAACTTGCACCAGGGGTGCTCGGGATGCCCACAGCAGAACCCGGCGTCGACAGGCCTGGTGTCGCACGCACCGGGAACGGGGAGTGGAGAGCGCACTGTGTGGGGTGTGTGGTACAGGGGCACCTGACAGTGTGGCCAATGCGTCCGTGACAGAGACCACTGGCTGGGTCAGACTGTCAATGGCAGCGGTCACATCCGTCCGCATAAGGACCAGCTCGGCTCGGTCCCGAGCACACTCCCTGCTATGCCGCTCCACGGACACAGACAGTGCCTCCATGGACCTTGCAACCCGCCCCTGCAGCTGTACCGAGTCCTGCAGCAGGCGGGTGTGCGCATCCAATGGGTACTGTGCCCCAATGGCATCGTGACCCCCAGGGTGTGGACGGTCCTGGTGCACAGCACCCCTTGAGGGTGGGTGCTGTTTGCCAGGACCAGGTATGGGCAGATCAGAGGGCGGTGGACATGTGCCACTGCTTGACACTGTACCCCCAGACCTGGTGTGCAACTGCTGCTGCCGCCCCTCCAACTGCTGAGCCCCCAGGTCCACCTGTTCCACCTCCGTGCTGACAACAGTGCCAGACACCTGCACAGCCACCGGTGCTGCCCCACCGGTGCTGACAGGCACAGCCTGGGACTGTGCCAGCATGCTGGTACAGTGTGGAACCAGGAAGGCCCAGGGGCACATGCTTGGCCTGCCATGTGTCCGTCATGGGACACACCTATCACTGCCCATTGCAGGCCTGCTATCATCAATGGTGCAGGTGCGTACTCACTGCCATAGGCACAGCATGCTGGCATACCTGCATGCCAGACTGCTGTGACACAGGCTGTGCACCCCCTGCACCCGTATCACTGACACCGGAGTTGTTGGCCCAGCGTGCATGCTGCTGCAGTGCCTGCAGGCTGGTGGCGGAGGTGGATGCTCCCTCCTCCACGTCCAGCAGGTCTGCCTCACTGTCTGAACCCACCACCACCACCGTCTCCTGCAGACGAACAGGATCTGTAACAGAAAGAGAGTACATGTGAGTGCATGTGAACAACAGCCCCCAACAACATCACCATGTCATACCGTGCAGTGATGGGCTTCCACCTGTCTGGAATCCTCCGCCTGGTACGCCCGCAATGGCACTCGGCTGCATGGCCGTGACCAGTGTCTCCTCTGTAGGGGTCAGCTGCAACACCACTGGTGGGCCCCCACCAGTGCCAGCATGTGCCACCCTGAAGGCTGCCACCTTCTCCTTCAGCCTCCTGCGGTCAGTCCATCTTCTTTCCTGCATTCCTGCGGAGCGCTGGTGGCTTCCGTGCAGGTTGATGGCCCACCCCTCCCATGCAGCTGCATGCTCCTGAGGGTGCCCTCTGTCCACTCAATGTTGGCTCATCCTCCAGGTAGGCCTGGAAGAGAGCCTCTGTCTCTGCCGTGGTGAAGTTCGGCCTCCTCCTACGCCCGCTGTCCACACCCTCAGCTTGGCTCTGGTCAGTCATGGTGATCTGTATGGGTGGAAGTGGACACCTGTCACTGTGCAGTCGACAGCATTTCCCCATGAGCATAGCTGCTAGCCCGGGGGTGCAGAAGCCCCCCGCTTCCTCTCCGCATGGCAGATACTGATAGAAAGGGTGCCTTTGTCCCTTTCTAAGTGCCCTTTCATGCTCAGCCCTCAGCCTTTATCATCCTCCGCCCATGAGCATTGTCCTGAGCATCACACAGCATGTAACTCACCTCTCACCTGCAGTAACCAAATCTGGCCAGCACAACCCACAGTCGCATTTTTATAGTGCAACACATGCAAATGAGGTGGCTCAACTTTAATGACATGCTAATGCCCACCGCGCCTTTGAATGGCTGATCGGATGATTTTCATATGTCGGCTGAATATCGCGTGATTTGCGCTGGCATCACGGACGGTCCGGCTGAGCCAATGGCGCAGGTTTGTGGCCGCGCCCCACACCGCATTGCGATGCCCAGACATCTTACGCATGTGTCTATCGTGCTGCAGACCTGCAGCGCGATAGGCGATTCAAGCCATGGCCACCATTGTGCCAGTGGCGCTACAGCACTGGGCACATATGGCGCTGTGGCACTACTGTGCGATAGTCCACTGTAGCACTGGTGCTCCAGCTAGCAGTCGCGCAGGATGCCTCTACGTCCCATGGCACTGTGCGTAGCCTTGCGTCATTGCCGTGACCTTGTGTATGCCCTCCTGACCCCTGGCGCTGTTGGCATGCCATGTATAATCCCTATTGCGCTGTCAGTGACAGCGCCATGAAAGTGACAGCGCTGTTCGAACAGCGCGATTGGAGCCTTGTGGTCTATTGCCAACAACTCCACGTGGGGTTACGGCAGCGGGCATATATTGCCTGCTGTAAAGTTGGTGCCATGGCTGGGAGGAGGGCAGTGTCCTGGAGCCAGCTTGAGTAGCCAACCTGGTGGCCCTGGTGGAGCCCCACTGTGAGGCACTGTATGGTGAGGCCCCCTCACCATGCCTGGGACCGCGATGTGGCAGCAAGTGGCCACTGACCTGGTGGAGGTCACTGGCGGGGCGGTCTGCTGAGCAGTGCGGCACCGGTACAAGTGACCTCCGCCGAAGGACCCAGAACTCTTGGCCGGCTGCATTCACGTGCCAGGTGGGATGGTGCCTAGGCAGGTGAATGTACCATCTATGCACCTATATTCTCTGTAGGGGTGTGTGTGTGCTTGGGTGGCTGTGCATAGGTGTGTCAGTGTGTGCAGCTGTGCGATGGATGGTTATGGCTGTGTGGGCAGGCACTCTCACTGGGGCAGGGGGCACTCTGCTTTTGAGTCACACTGATGTTTGTCTCAACATATGTCTCCCACAGGCCGGATTGTGAGGACACAGGGCCAGGGTGACGTGGGCCATGCCAGGGCTCCGGTGCCGGGGGGTGTTGTGCCCCAACAGCAGCAGCAGCAGCGGCAGACCCAGCTGCTGGAGGAGTGTGAGTATCATTACTTCATGGATGCTATTGGATGCTGGGGGCAAGACCACCAGCCATGCGGACACAACCAATGGGGAGGTCAAATTCCACTATACAAACACTAGTGAGTCCCCACACTGGAGTACAGTGTACAGTTCGGAGACCATACCTACGTATGGACATGGACTGGGTGGAGGAGGTTCAGAGGAGGCGACATGGATGGTGCATGGATTGCATCACAAGTCCTATGCAGACAGGTTGACGGAACTGAACATGTACTCCCTGGAGGGAGGAGGGTGTGGGATATGATGGGGACATACAAGTATCTTACAGGGGGAACAGAGTGCAGGAAAACAATATTTTAGCGTAAAGGATGTTCCAGGACTAGAGGGCATGGGATGAAGTTGGAGGGGACGATTCAGAGGAAACATGAGAAAGTATTTCTTCACAGAATGGGTGGTGGACAAATGGAACACCCTGCCAGAGGAAGTGGTGGGGCTGACTTGGTCACGGATTTATGAATGCATGGGTTGGCCATAAAGGAATTCTGGAGGTCAGGGTAAGGGGAACGGACTTATAGGACAACAGAGTGAACTTACAAGGTCAAATGGACAGACTGGGTGTCCCATAGGCCTTATCTGCCGACACTGTCTATGTATCCATGTATGTCGGCCGATACAGGTGACCTGCATCACAGTGCAGTATCACGCGACGTCCTTGTATGCATCACTGGTAGTCCAGGCATGCACTGGGCACATAGCTGTGTAACTGGCATCGCACCGTTGCCACATCACTTGCCAGCCTAGTTTGTACTGTGATTGGCGTGGGCAGTGTGTGTGGGCGGTGGTGCGCATAGCTGGTTCCGCCTGTTTGTGATGGCCATGTGCATGTTCACTGTGGGTGGGTGCATGCCATCACAGGTGCGGGACATTGGGCTATATGGCTTGCAGGTTGGGTGGTGTTCAGGGTTGTGGTCAGTCACAGCCATTGACTGTGTTCCCATTTTCCTAGGGCCTCGAGGTTCTCAGGGATTGACGCAAGACATTCGGGGCCTGACACAGGTGGCCGTGAGAACCAGGCCATTCTTCAGTCAATCAGGCGCCATGGCCTCACGGAGGAGCGTCACCGGACAGTGCAGCACCAGGCAGAGGATGACCAGCCAGCTGGGCCTTGGTGGCACATCCCTTTCACGTCTCCCATCCCCCACCCTCCCCTTCCCTCTCTCAGTTGTTCATCCCTACCCTTGAACACCCTACCTTGTACCATCCCCCCTTGTAAATAGTTGTTGTTTATGGTTTTGGTTATTTAGTATTTGAAACTTTAAATATACCTTTATATTTTGATATGAATACTGTGTTGGTCTCTGATTTGCAGCTTTCTATAGGTGCTCAGTTGCAGTGGTGTGCATGCCATCTGGGGTGGTATGGTCCTGGGTGTGTGTGTGTGTGTGTGTGTGTGCATGGGAGGTATCTCAGCATGGAATTGACTTTCTGTTGGTCTTGCCGTCTGCTGCCACCACTGCTGGGTGCACAGGGTGGAGTCTGGCCTGTATGCTTCTCTGCACATGCAGGGGTTGGCGTGTGCCAGGGGATGCATGGTGTTTCCTGCAGTTGCAGTCACTGCACATGGGTGGTGTCTTGGGGTCATGGTGCAGGGTGTGCTGTGCATGGGGGGGCTGATGTGCACTGTGGTTGTCAACCCCTGTGTGTGGCACTCTCTGCCTGCCAGTGGTTGTGCTGGGGTGTCAGGGCTCTGCTATGCTTTGTTGGCTTGTCCCCATGGGCACGTGGATCATCCGTCCACCCCAGTGATGCTGTGCTTGGGTGTGCCGGTGTGGTGTGGGTTCTGCAGTGTGTTCCTGTGCCCATGTGTGTGGCATGGCGGTGGGCCCCAGCCTGCCTCCCTGGATATTAAGTTCCATTGCTCTGGGGGGCTGTGCTTGCGCTTCGCAGCTCTGGAATGCTCAGCTGAGCTTCCATGGTTGCGCCATGGCGCAACATTTTGGCTCAGCTTCTCCTTCCTGGTTGCGTGATGGCGCAGTATGTGCGATATTCAGACGTTGGTTGCTTGTGCTATTTGCTCTGCTCCATGTTTGAATATCGCACCTGTTGCGCATTTGCGCAACTGGTTTGCGCTTGCTCCTACTGTTGCGCCAGTTTTGAGCGCAGTTTGAATATCCAGGCCTCTATATACTGAAAGAAATATATTGCATATTGAAATACATACACAGTATATTTATTAAATCAACATTCACTATATACTGAAACAAATACACTACATGGTGAAACACATACACTATGTATTGAAATACATACATTATAGACTGAAAAATCCACATACACTGTATACTGAAACAAATAAACTATATACTGAAATGGACTACACTCTGAAATGACTGCTCCCCCATTGAATGACCTGCCCCTGCACTCATTTCCTGTTGCATTCAGAGAGCTACTGGTCTGGTGAGAGGATGTCTAAAGCTGCAGAGCAGAAGGCAAACAAAACAGGGCTATCCTTTATTCTACTTCTTTATAGGGGGTTTCCATCTTGTTTTGCTTGCACGCCTTTAATCAAATTTCAGAACATTGTGATGTGACAAGAAACTTTTAGAACTAATTTAAAATGCTGTAGTTTATTCTTTTAAATAAGCGCTGCCCTCATTTACTGTTAAAACACATTTGTATGGGAACCTAATACTTAGGATATTCCTAACATAAAGCATGTGTTTTTCCAAGTAACATTTTTGATCAGATTTATGTGTAATTAATTACTGGGTTATTCCATCAACTTATTCGAGCTGAATGCTTAGGAAGCACTACAGAAACTGTGATAGTGTAAGCCAAAAGCTTTGCTAATTTGTGCTCTATGAATTATGTTTTAATTTAGTTTTTGTTTTTATTTTAATGTTTTGTTTAATAAAAGTTTCTTGGTTAAGAAACAAAAATACATATTTTTGCTGCAATCCCTCAGTGCCCAATTCTCATCAGGGGCTTAGCTGGCATATGCATATCATTTGCATGTTTCTATACTAAATAACTTTACTGTGATGCCTCACTGGAGGCATTCACAGTCTGTTTGGGGGTTTGAGCTTCTCAAACTGTGTTTTATTTCTTTTCCTTTTTCCATAGAGATTTTTATCTCCTTGGTCACCCTGTAACCCCCTTGCCCACTGACATCTCCAGCCCAATCACCCACCATCCACAGGACTTACCTCCTCTGAGATCCCCCCACACACACACACACATATCCCCCATGTTGGGGCTAGGAGGAGGAGGGCCTTTGACAAGGAGACACATATTCAGACAGTACCAGAGCCTGGTTAGTAGTGCAGAATCTGTGGCAGGTTGTTGGATCATTCTGCCATTGGTGGGTTTCTACCTTTGGTCTCATCCCCTGGGCAGCCAAGCATGCAATGATGCCAGTGCATGTAAATGCATGTACTTGCTTTGTGCCTGCCTGAGCCTCCTCTCTTATGCAACTTCACTGCCCTGCCAGCCCTCCTCAGCTAGATGGATGTTGAAGACCAGGTTTGTCAGACTCCTTCTCCCTGAGAGGAAAGCATTCCCCAAGACGCTCAATCGTATCTCCCCCCCGGTTAACCCCTGTGCAACCCAGGTCCACCCCCGAAACTGGGCCACTGGCATGGGAGGCAGTACAGTTACCACCAAGCTGCTAGACCAGCCCACCAGGCTGTGTTTTTATAAGTAAATAAAGACAGCTTTCAGATGAAAGAAGAAAAAAAACTATTTTTAACTAGTTTGTTATAAACGTTTTAAGTCACATCAAAATGTTCTGAAATCAGATAAAGGTTTGACAAGCAAAATAAGATAAAACAATACATGAAGAGAGAGATATGAAGAAAGACTGAGACTCTTAAACATGTACACACTCCAGTATAGAAGACTGAGAGGTGATATGTGTCTAATTTATAGTGCATTAAGTGACCTCTCCCTCAACAATGGACTAGGAATTGCTTTTGCCGACAATAGAGTCATCAATAGAAGACATTCCAAACAGTTGCATTCAGGCAAATGGAACACCCTGAGAAGAAAGAACTGGTTCAGCTTCAGGGCCGGCCCAACTTGGAATCCCCTCCCATCTGAAGTTGTGAATAGCTCAAATATGGATTCTTTCAAAATAAATCTGGATTTAGCAACTGAAGATAAAGTAAAACACTGTCTCATTTAAGTCTAGTCTTAGCAAGCGTTATGGACTTCTGTCTACTTTAGCTTGTTATTACCTATGCTACCTATGATAGATAAGATAACCCTTTTATGTTTACTTTCTGCATCTTAAGAGGCATCGGCCAGGATTTTTAGTCAATTGGGTGGGGCCACATTTTCAGAAGGTTAGCACAGTGCTAAACATTATGCTGTGTGGGAACAGCATGGTTGGATGGGTGTCATAATTCAGCAGCCCCTGATGCTAACCTGATCATGTGCATGTGCATATGTACTACTACAGCCTTGCAAATGAGTACTTCTCTCCTGCATACAGAGCACAGTGCAATATAAAAGGTTTCCTTCTTAGTGACCATCAGTACCTCCCCCCACATTTTATACTCACCTTCTAGGTGTCTATGCCCTAGATGCTTGATTTTGCACTTTTTGGCTTTGAACCCAAGCTGCCATGTCCTGTACCACTCTTCAAGTTTTCTAAGGTCCTTACTCATTCTCTCCATCTGCACCTATCAATGCTATTACAGATCGTGGTGTCATCTGCAAAAAGGCATATCTCCCCTTCCAGTTCTTCTGTAATGCCACTTATAAAGACATTGAAGAGGACTTGTCCCATTACTGATCACTCTGGCACCCTACTGGTCACACTCTCCTCATTGGAGTGCCATTAACTACCGCCTTCTGAGGCTGTGCGCTATCCCAGGTGCAGCACTTAGGAGTGCACAACACTAATGACTGGCTCTAAAAATGGAGGCCCAGATAGCACTGTAACAGCATTAGCACTGTGCTGTGATAAGCATGACTGGTACTATTTTAAAAAGCATTCTTCTGTGCAGTGCTAACCTGTTAGCGTGACACTATTTTCTTTTTTTTTTGCACAGGATTACTAATTGCAACCAGGTGCCCATACAACTGGGGGTTACTCTAATACATATAAGGTGTACAGATATATGAAATGCTTTCTGGGAGTGCTAACACACTGCCTGGTTAGTGCTAGTTAATGATTCTGGGAATCGTGTTTTAACTGCACACATGCAGCCTGCCAGCAACCTCCCCCACATGCATGCATGCACGTGTGCACACAAACACACACACACACACACACACACACATACTGTCAGTCCTGGACACAATAAAAAAATAGTTCCTTGGTAGTCTGGTGGTCCCCCACTCACCTAATCCAGGTAGGTCTAGAACATTTATTCCTCATTCTTGCTGCTATTATACTATAAATATTTCTCAGCTTGTCTGGTGCTGGGGAAGTGGGTACAGTCTGAGTGTGTTTCTGCTGTCTGCTCCTGAGATGCAGCAAAATGGGAGACTGTTGTGGTAAACCTCTGGATTTCAGACTCTACACAGTCCTTCCAGAGCCTGATATTTGGGAAGGTAGCCAAGACTGCTTGACTACACACCATAGTAGGTAATTGAGGAAAGGATGGAAATGATCTAAAGAATCCATCCTAAACCCAGTGCCAGGTGGGGAGTTCGCTGACCCCTATCAAGTGGGGCCACTGGCAGCAAGGGATTGTGGGTTTGTGCCCAGATGCTGGGGTGCTCTGACCTGTGGGGGAGTCGGGATATGGGGACCCTCCCATGTCTGGGTCCCTTGTGGCTGGTGGGCCTTGTGTGATGCCCTGCAGTGGGTCTTTGTGGGCCTGGGGGAAGGGGAGATGGGCTGCAAGACCTTTGGGCATGCTGAAGATCCAAGCTGCAGCTTCTACACCTTCAAGTGTTAAACATCAGGCCCAGTTCTGCATCTCATGATGCATCTACCCCAGGACTTCAGTCATGTGTGCCAGCCGAGGACTAATTCAGCAGAGCCGAGAGTGAGGGCAGGAATTGCCCTGCACCTGGGGAATATATAGTTATCTGTGTTCAAGTCCACTGGCACTGAAAGCCAATTCAAGGTTTAAAGCAATCAAAGCTGTCCCAGTGGCGCTGAGGATTGAGATACTGGATGCCACACCTTGCACCACGCTGGCAACCCATGTTCGGAAACAAGCACTGGTCACCAGGGGTTGGCAGGGTTGGAGAAGGGTCGAGCATCTGGAGGACTGCTCTCCTTCTCCGGGGGGGGCATCAGCAGTCAGTGCGTGGCTGCCCCCTGGTGGATGCTGGAGGGCAACACAACTGATGCTGCAGAAACAAGGGGCTTGAGGAGGCAGACATCGGGAGAAGCACGTATGAAAGCATGTGTGCTCCATCTCTTGACATCATTGCACGCCTCCTCCAGCAGGGGAACTACTCTACAAGAAAAATCCCTGGCAGCATGAAGGCTGCTTACCAGTGTTGCCACAGTCCTGCACTAGGTATCTCCTTTCTGGGTCCATCCATATGTCTCTTACATATGCGGAAATACCCTCAGTTTGGAAAACAGCAAGAGTAGCACCGGTTTATAAATCAGGATCCAGAATGCTCATAGAAAATTATAGGCCAATTTCTTTATTACCAACAATGTCAAAAATTTTGGAAAAAATTGTGGCAAAACAAATGCAGGCTTTTCTTAATGGACAAAATGTCCTTAATAAGTATCAATTGGGCTTTAGACCAGAGCATGGAACCACTACAGCCCTATTGAAGGTTACAGGAGACATTGTGGAAGGAATAGACAGGGGGATGCCAGTGGGAGCTATATTTATTGATCATTCAAAAGCATCTGACACCTTAGACCATGGCATCCTCCTGTCCAGACTGAGAACCTGTGGTATATCCGAGATGGTGGTTAGATGGTTCAGGAATTATTTGGAATCTAGACAACAACAAGTAACCACTAAGGAATGGTCTTCTGTCCTGAAGGAGACCATCTCGGGTGTACCACAGGGATCCATACTCAGACGTATTTTGTATAATTTATATATGAATGAACTCAAATTTTCACAGCAGGGTGTGCAGTATCACCTCTATGCTGATGACACAATTATTTAAGTAGCTGGGTCATCAGTAGTATCCATTCAGTTAATACTACAACAAGTTTTTAATTACCTGCAAGATTCTTTGATAAGTTCTAAATTAGTTCTAAATGAAAAAAAAAATCGCAGGTTATGTTTTTTTAAAAGGGCAATGGGGTTAAAATCGAACATAACAGACTACAAATTGTGACTTTTACAGGGGCCATATTGGAGCAAGTAGATAATTATAGATATCTGGGGGTTTATCTAGACAAATACCTTAAATGGGACATTCATATTGAGAATACCTCAAAAAAAGTAGGGAAATGTCTAGGATCTTTGTATAGAATCAAAAGTAGTATGTCCTTAGAGGTTAGATGATGCATAGTAAATGTTATGGTATTACCCATGTTGGAATATGGAAATTTAATTTATATTGGTTCAACAAAAGGGCAGCTGCATAATCTGGATGTCATGTACAACAAACTGGCAAGATATATATTAGGTGCACCAAAAATGACGCATAGACTTGAGATGTATAGGGAATTAGATTGGCTTTCTCTGTCTCAAAGAAGAGTCCTTGGTACAATTATATTTATGACAAAATGTGTTTCGGGGAAAGCACCGGAGTATGTTGTTGAGAGTATTTGTTTTAAAACACCAATAAAGGGATTGCATTCTGCGAAAAGTTTGAAATGTGTGATTCCAAAACGAAAAATGGTATTGGGTAAAAATCATTTCACATGTATTGGGCCCGTATTGTGGAATAAACTACCTGGGAACCTAAGACCTTTGGACAGAGAAATCCAGGCAAATGCAATAAAAGAGTGGTACATTAAACACATAAACTTTGAAGGGGAATTAGTATAGTGGATAAGTAAAATAAAAAGCGGTATGAACTATACTATGAGAAGGAATTTGTCTCATAATAAGTCACATAAAACATCCATAATTGCACTTCATTTGTATCATGTAAGTGTTATTTGTATTAATTGTTACATTTGTATGTGGATACCCTGGAAATGTTAATGTCATTTATCTTATAAGTTTATTACTATGATGTACTGTGTCTAATGTATTTTGTATGATTAATGTAAGAGTAACTGGAACTGGCCTTTTTGGACCTCATAGTAAATGAGCTTCTGCTCAGTGGAGCTATCCATATTCATTTTATGAATAAAAATTTTACCTACCTACCTACCACTTGGTCTCTGTAGTTGTCAGAGACCAAGTGGGGAAGATCAAAACTCTGCCGGGACGGGGTGGCGGTGACCTAGCTGGCTAGATGGGGGGGAGGAACCAAAGGCACAACCTCCCCCCAGCCATGGAATAAAAATAAATAATCAAAAAAAAAAAAAAGCAATCAAGGGGAACATGTGGGGAGTTGCTTGGTTCAGGTGGGTGTGCCGGCTGACCAGCTGCACCTCAGGCCTGCAGCTTGGCATTTAGGTTCCCAGGGACAAAATTTGGGGCATCATTCTGAAATGGTACCAGTGGGTGTGGGTTAGGTAATAGCTGCAGCAGTTAGATAGGTAGTTTGTTGGCTGCATTATCAAAAGGTGATTTGGGTTAAAATCAAAAGGGAAAATGCTGTTTGGGAAAATGTTAAATCTTTAAAATGCAAATTTAAAATGTTACTTAACCTCTGTTCCATTTAACCCTATCCTAACCCTTCCTGTGTAAATAAATTATGTTGTTGCCATTTCAAAAAGGTCTGACTCAAAAGTCTGATTTTAGTAAGCATGTTGTTACTAGAAATTAATGATGGACGATGTGGAATGTGGGGATGTTCGATTCTGGTAAGTCCATGTATGGGGCAACTGTTGGGAAGGTGGGTTGGTACAACAATACAAGGAGGTTGTACTGGTAGAGATCAGACCCACTTAAATGTACTCTGGGTGGCACCACCATTTTCTTTGTAATCTTGGGAAAGGACCTGCAGTAATATCAAATATGGGAACCCAGGCCCCTTAACCATGGTCAGGCCTGCACGGCAGGGGTAGTGGCCCTCTCTAGGATGGCGCCAGAAAGCGGCCACAAGCCAAAAACACAGATGTTGGTTGTTGTGGTTGTCTTAGGCATAGGCAGTATGGTGCAGTGGGTTAAGGCTCTGAGCTGCAAATCTGGAGACCTGGGTTTGAATCCCACAGCCCCCTAGGTGCATACTGTGTGGCCCTGAGCAAGTCACTTAACTTCCTTGTGCTCCCAGGTTGCACCTGCAAACAAGCTTTCAGTTTAGTGTGTCTCACCTGGTAAAATAAAAATAATTGGTTAATAATTGGTTAACCCATGTTTCAACACAAATCACTTCCACACCGATGTCAGCATGGGTTAAGACAACAGTGTTGGTCTAAAGCTATGCTCTTGCCTACCTCTGAGCAGGGTTTAAGCAGTCTTAGAATGTGGATTGTAGCATGGTTTTTACAATGCTACAGTCTGGAAATTTATTTATTGAAATGTTTCACCAGGAAGGGCACACTGAACAACAAGTTGCTTATCTTACTGTGCATCCTGGGGGAAAAGGGAATGGGAGTGTACAGCGAAAGTCATCCACATGAAGCAACAGAAGGTACATTATTTTATTGCAGCATACAGCAGTTAAACATTAGCAACTACAGACATGAGGGGACAGAGCGTACTAGCGTGACATCAAGCAAGACGTCCTAGAGAAAGAACATACATAGAGCTAAACATAGATATAAACCTTTTAAACCATTTAACAGAGTTACAATGGTTTTAAAAAGCCATAAGGCAGAATATTCAAGCTTTTTTGTGAATGTTAAGGTTATCAATTTGCTAATTCCAATTTACGCCTCTAAAGCAAGATAGTGCTGCTAAGGGCCACATGATTGCTTGGTTACCAAGTCACTAGCCCATTTGTAAGTGGCTCCAATCCATCCTTGTACACCTATGTAAAGCAACTGACTGTACCTTGCACATAAGCACATCGGCATGCTGGGAGGGTTGAGGAGGTGTACCTATCCATTAGTGCAACACTAGTTACTGGTTACCCAAACCAGGTGTTATGGGCTGCGCATTCCTACACTCCCAACACCTGTCCATGTCAGGCTACCACTAGCCCTGGCCCCCCCCCCACTGGTACATGGCATAACTGTCCAGGTGTCCAGTGCCCCATCCCCCCAAATTGCATGCCTGTGTGATAAAACATCTGTCCCATGTGTCCAGCAGACCCCCCACCCCTGATCAACTGGGCCCCAATCAGACACTTGATAAGATCAGTAATTCCTCTGTTACATTTGCCTGATATCCAGACCAGGGTTCCCCACGTGCCCCAATTAGTAGCCTTACAAGAGCTATAATTCTTCCATACCACATCCTTGGTGTTGAGTGGTTCCCTCCACCCCATAAGTATATCTACCCCCTCCGACCAGCCCACCCAGTACCACTATAACTGGTCCCACTTGCCCCCAACCTATGGTGTACAGCGACCAGCAGACCCTCCACTCACATCCATAGCAACCACCAACTGAATGACAGATCACAATCATGTGCCTACTGTAGTAAAAGCTGTTTCTATAGTAGGTGTGTGATCATGAACATAGAAACACAGAATTTGTCACCCCGAAAATGACCGCTTGGCCTACTTAATCTGCTTAGATGTTTCCTGCCTCATCTTCCTTCTCATGTGCTGTCTGGTCTCCATCGACCCTCCCACCTCCCCACTTCTTCTCTAATATACCGCTATGTCTACGCCACACATGTTTGAAGCCCCCTACTGTTCACCCTCCGCCACTTCAGCTGGCAATCTCTGCCAAGCATCTACCAACATTTTCTCACATCTCTCTTGACCCCCCCCACCAAACTTCATTGCATTCCCCTGGTCCTGGTGCTTTTTCACATTTGAAAGAGACTCCTCTGAACCCTGTTCACTCCTGTGAGATACTTGTATGCCTGTATGATGTCACTTTTCTGTTTCCTCTCTTCTAGGGTGTACATGCTGAGATTCCTCTGTCTCTCCTCTTGGAACTTGTCATGTAAACCCTATACCATTTTAGTTGCCTTCCTGTGAGCTTCTTCCACCCTGTCTATGTTCTTTCTGAGGTTTGTTCTCCAAAACTACATTGTACTCTAGGTGGGGTCTGGCAACACCACCTCCATCCTCATGATGGACATACCCTTCCTACACACCCCAGCATCCCACTAGCTCTACCCACTGCTTTGTCACAGTGCCACCTCGAGGTCCTCAGACATAATAACCCAAGATTCCTTTCCTGTTTATTGACTATCAATAACCCCCCCCATCCTATACTCAGCTCTTGGGTTCCTATGCCCTAGGTGCATGATTTTGCACTTTTTGGCGTTGAACCCGACTGCCATGCTTTTTACCACTCCTCAAAATTCACAAGATCCCTAATCATTCTCTCCACCACTCCTGGGTGTCAACCCTATTGCAAATTTTGATATCATCTGCAAAAAGATATACCTTCCCTTCAGTTCTGCTGCAGTGTTCCCGATGTTCAAAAGGATTGGTCCCAATACTGAGCCCTGTGGTATCCCACTGGTCACTCTCCCAGAATTAGAGTGAGCGCCATTAACCACCAGCCTCTGTCTCTTACCCATTAACTAGATACTGTACTAATTGGAAGGCTATAGCCTATAGTTCAAGGGCAGTGCAACAGGACACACCCCCATTCAGCCCATCTAAGGGCTGCTCACTTTACTCCACACACAAGCATTTTTTTCTTGCCCCTCCATCCACTCCTCCTCTTCCAGTGGCACACCTCTCTTTCCCATGGGCTTCTTCCTAAGGTACCTTTAGCCAAAGGAATCACTCCCGTGGCACCTCAAGGGGTGGAACCCTCCTCTAGGGTTCCTTCCCTTCGTACCAGTACAGGGTGCTATATCCCATAGATAGAGAGGCGAACAGGCAAAAATTATCTATGTTACACAAGCATGAAACCAGTTGCACAGCCACATTGAATGCAATTAACGATTTTGGATCCTACCCCTAGGCCGTTCAGTTTCTTTATCAGCCTCCTGTGTGGCACAGTGTTGAAGGCCTAGCTAAACTCCAGATCAATCATGTCCACTGCTCTCCCCTTATCTATTTCCCTGGTCATCCAGTCAAAGAAATCTACTGGATTCATTTGGCATGACCTTTCCCCTGTGAATCTGTGCTGCCTGTGATCTTGCAGCCCACTGGATTCAGATACTCTAACAGTCTCTCTTTTAGTATGGATTCCATTAATTTTCCCATGACTCAAGTAAGACAGACCAGACTATACTTGTTAACCTCCTCCCTGCTGATATGCTTACAAAACAGGACTATGTCTGCTCTCCTCTAGTCCTCTGAAACCACTCCTGTTTCCAGTGAGTTGTTGAATAAAGCCATGAGTAGTGCAACAAACACCTCCCTGCCTAGTTCTCTTAATACCCTTGGGTGTATCCATCCGGTCTTATAGCCTTGTCCACCCTAAAATTTGAAGTCTCTTCAATAATACTCTTTCCTTTGAAAATGGACTTGTGTCCACTCCCTCCTCCAGTGTTCGTGCTGCTCCTTGGTGGTCTGTCCCTGTCTCTCTCTCCACTGTGAAAACAGTAGAAGTACCTTT
This sequence comes from Neoceratodus forsteri, assembly GCA_016271365.2. Lineage (NCBI taxonomy): Eukaryota > Metazoa > Chordata > Ceratodontiformes > Ceratodontidae > Neoceratodus > Neoceratodus forsteri. Next base: position 1,411,623,708 of record CM028129.1, read on the forward strand.
TCAGGATGTCTGCTTTTTTTTCTGATCCCCCTCTGTGCAGTCTCCCTTTGTCATCCTCCTTATCCTCAGAATCCCTACCCTTGCCTTCCTCTCCTTGCTTATGTACCTGAAAAAATTCTGGTCTTCTTTTGATACCCTTTGGCTATGCTTTCTTCTGTCTGAGCCTTTGATCCCCTCATTACCTTACCTGCTTCCCTCTGCTTTACCTGGTACACCTCTCTATCCTCATTCTTCTGTGTTTCTTCATACCTTCTGAATGCCACCCTTTTACAAGCTTCTGAAGAAGGCTATTCTGATGTATCTCCCCATGTCAGTGAAGTCTGCCTTCTTGAAATCCAAAACATTTGCCCTCGTGTGACTGGACTAGGTCCCTGTTCTCATGCTAAACCACACTATGTGGTGGTCGCTGGATCCCAGTTGCCCATGCACACAGACATCTGCTCTCTGTCCCCGTTGGTCAGTATCAGGTCAAGAATGGCCTTTTCTCTAGATCAAGCACAAGCTGCCTGAGACCTGCCCCCTGTAGGAAATCCAGGATGCTTCTGCTTCTGGCTGAAGCAGCTGCCTGGGTGGACCAATCCATGTCTGGCATACTAAAATCCCCCAGCAGCAAAACTTCACTTTTTGTTTTTTGTTGCCATCTTGTGTATTCCATCTACAAGCTCCCTGTCCACTTCTTCCCCCTGTGCCAAAGGCCTGTAGATCACCCCTGTGCATACGGTTGAGCCTTTGCCATGTTCAAGGGTGACCCACAGTGCCTCAGCCTCCCCCTGTCTACCCTGCACCTCTGTCACCTTTATACCATCTCTGACGTGCAGGGCCACATACCCTCATTTTTTACTCCTCATCCCTCCTGAACAGAGCATGACACGGTACATCATTGTCTCATGATTAACAGTGTACCATGTCTCAGTTATTGCTACTGTGTCCAAGTCTGCCTCTACTATCAATGCCTCCAGGTCTGGGATTTTATTTCCCAGGCTGTGGGCATTTGTTACCATGCCTTCCATGTTTTGTATCCTATCCCCTCCTTCCCATGCTGCTGCTCTCCTGCTTCTTTCCCCCTCCTCTTCTCTGCTTCATCCTCCCTCCCCAGTTGTCTCTCTCATGTGGCCTAGAATTCACTGCTTCCCACTCTCTTTCTGCTCTCAGTGTCCCAGACTTCAGTTTGTTTTCCTACATGTGCCCTGGGGGAGAGATACTAAGCCACTTCACCTTCCTGACTCCCCTTCCCCGGCCACTTTAAATGTTTGTCACTGAAGCGTTCAAACTTCTTACTTGGGTCCCCTTCCCTGACGGATGCAGGCCATTATCTTTATACAGGCTTCATCCATCCAGGTGGGGCCCCAGTCCACCACGAAGCCAAAACCCTCCCTTCCATGCCATTCCTTCAACTAGGAGTTGAATTTCTGGATGTGGAGTGCCCTTTGCCAGGGATACTGAACTAATACTTCTGCTCAGTATTCACAAGGGAAGAGGAGGGGGAGGTATCTAATCCAATCAATAGAAGCACTCTGGATAGGGGGATCAATACCAGACCTTTCATGGAAGAAAGGGTTCTGAAAGAACTCCTAAAACTGAAGGTGGACAAAGCAATGGGGCCTGACGGGATTCACCCCAGAATTGTAAAAGAAATAAGGGGAGAACTGGTGACACCTCTGACTACCCTTTTTAACAAATCATGGGAGGATGGTGTGGTACCTAAGGACTGGAGGAGGGGGGTATGTGATTCCCCTTCACAAAAGTGGGAGCAAAGCAGAGGAAGGAAACTACAGACCTATTAGCTTGACCTCAGTGGTAGGGAAAATGATGGAATCACTTCTGAAAGAAAAAATTGTTAAGTACCTAGAGGCCAGTGGGGCACAGGACCCAAGACAGCATGGATTCACAGTGGGAAGGTCATATTAGATGAATCTAATCGATTTCTTTGACTGGATAACCAAAGTAGTAGACCAGGGAGGGGCTATGGATATGACGTACCTAGACTTTAGCAAGGCATTTGACACAGTCCCACACAAAAGATTAATAAACAAATTAACCAGCCTAGAGGTGGGTCCCAGGGAGGTAGCCTGGGTAAAAAACTGGATAGACAACAGAACACAAAGGGTAATAGTAAATGGAGTCCACTCCGAAGAAAGGGGGGTTACTAGCAGGGTACCACAGGGTTCAGTACTGGATCCGGTCCTTTTTAATGTCTTTATAAGTGACATCACAGAGGGACTGGAAGGAAAAGTATGCCTCTTTGTAGACGACATGAAGATCTGCAATAGGGTTGATACACAAGAGGGGGTGGAAAGAATGAGAAGAGACTTGGCAAGGTTAGAGGAATGGTCAAAAGTATAGCAGCTTAGAGTCTATGCAAAGAAGTGCAAAGTAATGCACCTGGGAAACAAAAACCCTGGGGTACAGCACACAATGGGGGGAGAGGTATTAACACCACAAATGGAAAGGGACCTGGGGGGTAGTCATATCAGATGACTTAAAGGTAAGCAAGCAATGTGAGAAGGCAGTAAGGAAGGCTTGGGGATACTGGGATGTATAGGGAGAAGCATTACCAGTAGAAAAAATGAAGTTGTTATCCCTCTGTATAGACAGTTGGTGAGACCCCATCTGGAGTACTGTGTGCAGTTCTGGAGACCCCATCTCTACAAGGATATAGACAGGATGGAGGCAGTCCAGAGGAAGGCAACTAAAATGGTGCAGGGTCTGCAACAGAAGCCATATGAAGAGAGACTAAACGAGTTTAATACGTATACCCTTGAGGAAAGGAGGGAGAGGGAGAACATGATAGAAACTTTCAAGTACCTCAAGAGAACATACGAACATATGAAATTTGCCAGCAGATAAAGGCCTAGAGGTCTATCAAGTCTGCTCGAATGTGCAGCTAGCACCCCTTATTCTGCAGCTGCCCCTCCCTTCCACCCTTCCTCTTCATTAACCCTCCCCCTTGTCCTGTCCCATCCCCTCTTGAAGCAGTCCACTGCTCTACTGGATACCACTTCTGCAGGTAACGCATTCCACCCAGCCACCACCCTCTCTGTAAAAAAGTGTCTTTTCATCTCTCTCCTGAATCTTCCTCCCTCCAGTCTCATATCATGGCCCCTAGTGGCCCTCCCCTCCCTTACTTTGAACAGCCCCTCTGTACCCATCGTGTTTATTCCTTTCATGTATTTAAAGGTTTCAATCATGTCACCCCTGTCCCTCCTCTCCTCAAGTGAGTACATGTTCAACTCCTTTAACCTCCTCTCATATGATAAGTCCCCCAGCCCCTTGATCATCTTTGTCACCCTGCGCTGCACCCCCTCCAGTAACTTAATGTCCCTCTTCAGATACAGGCGCCAGTACTGCACGCAGTACTCCAGCTGTGGTCTAACTAATGACCTATACAGTGGCAGAATCACCTCCTCCCTCCTCGAGGATATACCCCTTGCAATACAACCCAGCATTTTGTTGGCCTTTGCAGCTGCCTTCCTACATTGTGCCGAGTTGTTCATTGACCCTGTAATGAGCACACCCAGATCCTTCTCCTCCTCTGTCTGGGCTAGCTGCACTCCCCCCAGCTGGTAACTCCTCCTCAGGTTCTTCATCCCACAGTGCAGCACCTTGCACTTTTTGGCATTAAACCCCAGTTGCCAGGTGTCTGACCAGGTTTCAAGCTTTGCCAGATCATCCTGCAACCCCTGCCATCCCCCTAGGTCATCCACCACCGTGCCTACCTTGGTATCATCAGCAAACAGACTGATCTTGCTCTTGATGTCCCATGATATGTCTGCAATGAATATCCCAAACAACACTGGTCCCAACATCGAGCCCTGTGGAACACTGCTCATCACTGCCCTTGGGTATGAGAGCTCCCCACCCACCACCACCCTCTGTTGCCTTCCCTGAAGCCAGTTTCCTACCCATCTCACCAGCTTTGCACCCGCCCCTGTGCCTACTAACTTCCTTCCCAGCCTTCCATGCGGCACAGAGTCGAATGCCTTACTGAAGTCCAGATACAGGACATCCACTGCATGGCCCCTGTCCAGTTGCCTAGTTACCCAGTCATAGAACTCCACCAGGTTGGTTTGGCAGGATCTGCCACATATGAAGCCATGCTGTCTGTTGTCCTGTAGTCCTTTGGCCTCTAGGAGGGCCATCAGCCTCTCCTTCAGGATAGTCTCCATTAGCTTACCCACGATGGATGTGAGGCTCACTGGTCTGTAGTTTCCCGGTTCATCCTTGGGGCCACTCTTGTGGAAGGGCACCACATGAGCCATCCTGCAGTCCTGAGGTACACACACCGAATGTAGTGAGGCATTAAATAGGTCTGCCAAAGGTCCTGCAAGGACCTCTGCCAGCTCCTTCAGTACCCTGGGGTGGATGGCATCTGGGCCTGGCGCCTTGTCCACCCTCAGTGCCTTCAAACCCTCTCGAACTCTGCCCTCCATGATTTCCCATCTGTCACCCCTTCCCCCCTGTTTCTGCCATATCTCCTACCTTGGGTGTCATCCCGCTCTTCTCTGTAGTAAATACTGAGCAGAAGTACTCATTTAGTGCTTCTGTCTTATCGCACCCTGCTTCCACCCAACCCCCCTCCAAATCAACAAAGTCCAAGAGGGTAGCATCTTTCAGAAAAAGAAATGTACAAGAACAAGGGGACACAATTTGAATTTAGAGGGGGGACAGCTCAGGGGAAATGTGAGGAAGTATTTTTAACAGAGAGGGTGGTGGATGCATGGAATGGCCTTCCTGAGGAGGTCATAGGATCAAAAACAGGGGAATTCAGGAATGCATGGGACAGACATAAGGCAATTCTTATGGGGGTAGAAAGAAGTAGGCTGTTGGTTAACTAGGATCTGCAGCTTATCCAATAAGTAGGGAAATAGGCAGACTAGGTGGGCCAAGCGGTCCTTATCTGCCATCAAAGTCTATGTTTCTATGCCCTAGCCTCTCCCCTGCCATGGACAGGTAGCACCTCCGAGAAGGAGACGGAGTGTTCTATTTGTTTCAGGTTTCCCCCAACTTCCTGGAATCCTTTTGGATTCTAGCTACCTACACTTTGTCTCCTGCCAGATCATTCATCCCCAGGTGGATGATAACATCCAGTACCTTTGCAATCCTATTGATCTGCTTCTCATCCCACCATGCAGTGCTTTCTTAAATGCACTTTACCTCCCTGTCCTTCCTGCTAGGTTCCCTTAACTTCACTCCTTGGACAACTGAGTGCCCTACCAGGAGAAGCTTCCTTCTCCTCTGGGGTTCTTATTCCCCCTTCTCTGGTGCTGCATCCTGGAGGATCCACCCATCCTCCTTGGTCTTGGCTGTGGGTGCCATTGTGGGGATATCCCACTCCTCCAAAACAGCATAGGAGTTGCTTAAACAGACCAGTTGGGGATGTGCTTCAAGCACCTTCATGGCCACTTCCCTACAGCATCATAATGGTCCTTTTTTCCTCTTGCTTTTGCTCACTTCCTTCATGCAGATGCTGGTTGCCTTCCCTGTGACTTTACTTAATTTCCTCCACTGTTCCTCTACCCCTCTCTGACAATCCTCCCCTGCTAGGCTGCTTCTGAAGCAGTCTCCCATTTCTTTAAAATCCAACCTACTGTGGGAGGGCAGGTTGGATGAAGACACAGAAGGCGAGACAAGTTCTTTTAAAATGTCCCATAGGGCAGCACACTTTATTACAGAAGGGCTTCACACACTTGTCAATACCATAAACAGTTCAACAATGCAGATCTGGAACTTCTGTGTTGCTCATACTGGTTGACTAGTCAGGATGACCTTCAGCAACTGTAATAAAACTTGGCTTATAGGGCTGTCGGTTCCCACTCAGCCAGTAGGCTCACAGGAACAAATCCAGTGCCTGAGGGTGGTCCTACTTGTACCTGTAGTTTTGCAGCCAATACTTTAGGAAGACCAGTCACCCCTCTAGCTTCTCAACTCAGCTCTGGTTCAAAATATCCCAGCCTAGACTAGCACCATCACTGGTCAGAATCTCTAAGACTGCTTCCAGCACCAGCTACTCCCCTCTTGCATCAGCCAGTTTCACTTCTGCAGAGGACTGCTCCCTCCACAGTTCAGATCTTATCTGCCAGACTGTGCGTAGCCAGCTCCTTTTATAGGGCTGAAGATCATGTGACCTGTCAATCATAGCTTTAAATGTTAATTAAATGTTTGCAACAATTTTAAATATGACTATGTCATACAGAAAAGTAAGCAAACATGAAAAATAATATTTTTACACATTTATTTATTTTATTTATTTATCAGCTTTTAAACAATCAAAAAATAATGCAATAAGAAAATAAAGAAAGGACCTTCCTGGCAGCAAGTCCCACCTTTCTTGTTCCCAGACTCCCTCATGCTAGAGCTCTATAAAGCCCACAGAGCTCAGCCGGCCTGAGCCCATAGTAATCTACAAAATGGATGCCAGCAAACTAAAGCACATGGAGTCAGGCATTTCCCAAACAGGTAAATTTTCCTCAACATATAACAATGTATACAGTTTTGGCTTAAAGAAACATTTCATCTAATATCAGAAAACTACAAATTAAACCAATATAAAGCAAATGACATTGCTAATGCATTGCTTGGTAGCAGTTTGTAAGACATGTGTTTGGTACATTTCTAACAGTATAAACTTTGGGATTCCTGATACCTTCCATACAAAACTAAAGGTGGTTTATTGTGGTACTTTATAGGGCCCAAAATCATATGTCTTTATGTACTTTCTTCCCCAGGTTCACTATTTTGCACATAGAAATATAACAGGGGAATACAGCACCAAAGTACATAAAAACATTTATTTCACCCTAATCGTGGTAGGACAGCTCTTGTACACTTAATGCTAGCTGCGTATATATGTGTGTGTGGGGGGAGGGGGGTCAGAAAGAAAGAAAAAAAGAAAGAATATTGAAGTTTCAGTGCTGGGTGATCAATCCAGCAAAGACAAGCTAGAATAGAAGAAAGGCTGCAGCCAGAAGGATAGGAAAAGACACATTTATTTTGACATGCTGTAAAACTATTCCTGCACTGAATATTTCAGGTCTCAGCAGGCTCTCATTTTTATTTGATACCTTAAATCAGACTTATTGTGACTGTGAGGCTTTCTTGCAGCCCCTTAAGAACTGATTCTCTGTTTCATTAATCAAAAATACAGTAGGAGGATTTCACCCTACTACACCTACTGAAGTCCAGGACCCTCGTCTTTTTGTGGCTTGCCTCTGCACCCATCCTAATGTTGAACCACACTGTACAGTGATCACTGGTTCCCATTGGATAGCCCACTGTGACATGACTAGGCAAGATCACAGCCTCCAGTAGGACGGGGATTCAGAGGAGCAAAGGGAGACAGCATGTCCCAAATAGGATATCACCTTTCCCCTACGAGTCATTTTCAACTCTCAGCATGCTAAGTCCATAGGGCAGGAAGGGTGCTAATGGGATATTTGCTAGCCCATATGGGTTAACTAACATCTCTGCACAATGCCTGTGTGCATGACTGTATGGAGGAATTGTACAGAGTAGTGCCAGCCCCTGCCTCCTGATCACCATTCAGATGCCCCTGATATTATAATAAAATGATCCCTGGGCCGGGTTTTAAATAATTGATTAGCAGTTTTTTTCTTGGGATGATACTAACTATTCAGAAAGTATTTATATAGGTTTTCGAGAAGTGTTATGTTTATTAAACACAGTGAGGCAGGAGCTATACATTTTCACAGTGTTTTAGCACTTTTATGAGCAAAACGCTAATCAATTTTTAGAGTTAAATAAAACCCTGCTGGCATCTAGTAGTTACCCCCAGTCACGTTCAGATGACTCCAATTAGTAAAATTATCCCTGGCATGTAGTATTTCCCCACCCCCAATCACCATTCAGATGCTTCTGATTAGTATATTAAGAGGATCCCTGGCATCTAGTTCACCCTAATTGCAAGTCTGAGCCCCCTCCCAATTCTACCCATTAAGGTCCTTCCACCCCTCTTCCCATGGTAGCCCATAAATTACCCCAGCTGCCAATCCCTCTCACTGTGACAGTGACAGGCCCAGCCCCTCTTTCTGCTACCTCTGGTGGCCACTTTCTGAGTGACAGGGAGTGAGCACACACCTACTGTACTATAGAAACAGCTGTTCTACAGTAGGTGCACACTCACTCCCTTTCACTCAGACAGTGGCCAGCCAAGGTAATGAGCTGGAAGGCTGTACCAATCACAATCACAGGGAGGTGACTGCAATCTTGGGTAAATGGGGGGGGCAATCAGGAGGTGTGGAGGGATCTGGTTGGATGGCTTTGGGAAGGGGCTCAGATTTGTGACTGAGGGGTGGGGCTACTTGATGTCAGGGATCATGGAAAAATAGAAACACAGAAACACAGACAATGATGGCAGAAAAAAAAACAATGGTACATCCAGTCTGACCCTAGTTCCCTATGAAACCTCGGGACCTATTGTCCATACAGGGTACTAGTCTTCACTATCCACTCCCCTGTTCCCCTCCCTCCTACTACCAGCCTGAGTAACCATTATACCCTTCACTTTGTCACAGCCATGCTTGAAACCATTTATAGTTTTGGTGCCTGCCATCTCAGTTGGCAGACTATTCCACACCATTTCTGGAAAATAAAACTTTCCAATATCCCTCTTGAACCTCCCTCCCATCAGTTTCTACTTGTGCCCCCGTGTCATTGAACTGTTACTCATGTTAAGTAGTTCTTCTCTGTTCACCTTGTTTTTTCCTTTCAGGAACTTGAAGGTGTCTATCATATCATTCCTCTCTTCTCTGGTCTCCAGTGAAGACATGTTCAGTGCCTTGAGCAGATCCTGTCAGCTCTGAATCATCCTGATCACCCTTTGTTACACGGTCTTCAGCCTGTCCTTCTCTTTTCTGAGGTGAGGTCTTCAGAACTGGGCACAGTACACCAGGTGCAGCCTCACCAACAATCTATAAAGAGGCAGTAAACCTCTTTTTGTCTACTATCAGAACCCCTTCTGGTACATCCTATTTGCCTTACTAGAGGCCTCACTGTACTTGATTGATTAAGGGAGTCACTAATGATGACTCCTAGGTCCCTTTCCTCAGCTGTAGTGCACAGCTCTACCATGCCTATCCAGTACTCTGTCCTGGGGTTCTTGTTCCCTCAGTGAATCACCTTGCACTTTTTGGCATTGAATTTCAACTGCCAAACCTTAGGACACCTCTCTACTCTTTGCATGTCACTCTGCAGTTTCCTACTTCCCCGTTACTATCTACCCTCCCATGAGCTTGGTGTCATCTTCAAAGAGACACAGCCCCAGATTCATTCTCAAACGTTGTTAATGAGCATATTGAAGAGGACAAGACTCAGGATTCCATTCACGATCTCCCTCTCTTCTGATCAGACACCATAATCATGACCCTCTGCTGCCTCTCTTTCAACTAAAGCCCCCTCACCCCCACCAAAACACTGCTTATATTTTCCTTCAAATCCATGGACCTCACCCCCTTGCACTGTGACCCAAGCTGCTCTGAGTGGTCCCCTATCTCATTAGCCTCCTCCTTGACTCCATGCTAACATATTTTAAAACAAAATTCCTCAAAATATGGAAGTGTCATGCCCCCTCCCCACAGCGCAGGAGATGAGAAAAGGTACCCCACCTCCCCTAGACCATGGCTGAACTTATAGCTTGCTTGCAAGTGCATGATTTGGCCTGGTCAGAAAATAAACATAACCCATCCTCCATGGCATTCAGAAGTGTCATCACCTCTGCAACACCTGTACCAGGGCAAAAAGGCTTGCCAAAGACAAGTATTTTACATCCACCTTCAGTGCCAACATTGGTCACCTGTCTAAATTTTGGAAGGTTGCCACAGTCTCTTCTCCCCTACCACTCAGTCCCCATTGCCTGTCTTCAAAGTGGATGACACCCCATCTTTAACCCCTCCATCATCATCACAGAGGTTTAATTCCTTTTTTTATCACCTGCACCTCCTCTCCCCTCTCCCCTTCCTCACCTCCCTCTCACCCCTGCCAGCCTGCATGACAGTCATCTCCTTCCTTCCCCTTATTTTTCTTCCCTCCAGTAACTCCATCCTCCATCACCGACACCCTTCCCGCCCTTAACACTTCCAAGGGTAGGAGCCCAGATGGCCTGGATAGCAAGCTCCTCCATCTCTCTGCTTCTGCAATCTCCTCCCCATTGGCTGATCTCCCTAACCTCTCTTTCTGCTGTTCCTCCATCCCGGCTGACTGAAAGACTACCATTATTACTCCTCTTCCAAAAGGTGGTGACCCATCTGCTACTAACAGCTACCAACCCATTTCTCTCCTCCCTCCAAAATAAAGGAACAAATTGTCTTGTCACAACTCTCCTCTACCTTCTTTACCCACTACAAGTCTAGCTTCCGCAACAACCACTCCACCACCATCTCCCTGCTCAGACTCACCAAATCCATCCATAATGGTATGGATCACAACCTATTCACCTCTGCTATCTTCGTCGATCTATCCAAAGCATTCAACACTGTCTCTCACCCCAAATTATTAGCCAAACTCCAGGCTGCAGGCCTTTCCGACTCAGCCATTGGCTGTTCCACTCCTACCACATAGGTAGGTCTCAGGCAGTCAAAGCTGGTGACTCCCTCTCTCCTTCCTGCCTGTATCCACTGGGGTCCCACAAGGATCTGTGTTAGACCCACTACTTTTCTTCATTTTACTTAATGATCTCCCCTCCAAATGCGTGTCTGCATCCATTCACATGTACACGGATGACACGATCCTCTTCACAGCAGGCCCAAAGTCTCCAACTGGACTTCAATCAAGTTCAGCCCTGGCTGTCCACAAATCAGCTTTTCCTCAGTGCCAGGAAGACTGTCTCCATGTCCTTTGGCAAATGGTACAGACTCTCTAGGCTTCCTCCTCTTCCTACTTTCCACACCCTGGATGACTCCCCCTGTGGAGGATGTTACCACCTTTAGGTAATTTGGTATCTGGCTAGACCAGCACCTAACTTTTCTGAACAAGTGGATGCTATAGTCAAAAAGCTGCACCCCAATTTGGTGCACTTTACAGGAACTGTGACTGTATCCCACCTCCAGTATACTGAGCTATTATCCAAAGAATGATCCCCCAATCTTTGACTATGGTGATGTTTGTTTGTTTAAAAGTTTATTTTTATACAGATTCATTTGTTGGAGAATTAAATCCCCATTTACAACATTACCATGTGGTCTACAGTGTAGCCCCAGTCACTACCCTTGCAAGACTGGACACACTCTTCAACTACTTCTACCATTACACTTTCAACTGTCCTCCTAGGACTCATCAATGTTCTATATATAAATCTGTCTCCTTTTCTTCTCTTATAGACACACCATGACCACTGTGCCAGTTTTGTGGGTAAATTCTGGTTTGTTTCCCTACCCTCCTACCTCTCGGCCCCCCCCACAGCCATAGCCTCAGAAGCTCAAATGTTCAAACCCTAGCAGTCCCTTCAGTCTCCGTGACCATCGGCAAAGCCAAATTCAGCCACCGCTTCTCTAAAATCTGGAACACCCTCGCCCCAGCCAGTTGCCAAGCTCCCTTCCCTGGATTCTTTCAAACCACTTCAGAGGTCTCACCTCTCTCTCTCTCTCCTGCACTTGCTTCTAATTTTCCCTCCTGCTCACCTATGACTTGTTTACAATTTAGGTACAGCTATAATTTAGGTACTTATGCTCTCACTCCAGGCATTAGCGGACTTCTCAGGGACAAAGATCATTTGCCTATCATGCCCCCAGCTGGCTAAATGCCCTCAGCACTCATATTACTGCCTCCACCTCTCTAGGTATTTTCAAATCAAGGCTTTTCTCTCACCTTGCCACCTCCAGCTCCTGTGACTGCCCTGATTAAACCTCCTACTTTCTCACTACCCACCCTGTCCTGTTATTTGACAAAGACATGTTTGGGAAACCTTTTCTCCTGCTATTGTCTGCTCCCCACACCTTTCACTTACCCTCTCTGTTCTGGACTTTTTCCCTATTTGTTTCTCCTAATCTGGCATGACCTCTTTCTTGTAATGATAATGTGATTATTGATATCTCATGTCCTTTTGCACAAATGATTTGGTATGTATTTGTATATGTTTTCTTGCTCTTGACACAACACCAATTGTTGTGTTATCTATGTAACCTTTTGTGCTGTACCTAATTGACGTGGAACCTTTGTAAAAGAGCCTCTGGCTCAAATATAGTAATTCCTAGAACAATAAACTAATTATGCACAAATGTTTACAACTAGTGTTGTTTTAAACTGCTCTGTATTTGATTGCCAGCATATGTTCGTGGCTCCTGACTGCACTTTATATCCATTGTCAATTGTTTGCTTGTCTATAGAGGTGGGCAAAGTGGCCTCAATTCACTCCAATTCGTGGAGTGAAGGTGGATTTGCGGAGTGCTCTGCAGCACAAAGAAAAGTACTTCGCGTCATAGGAAGAAATGCGAAGTCCATTGAAAACAATGACTTTGCATTATTCTGCCTTCCCCAAACCACTACTCCACAAAAATTAAGGCAAAGTACATTGAAAACAATGTACTTCACCTTGTTTTAAGCTCCAAAGGTGGATTTTGCAGTGATTCATGGGATTTCAGGTCACATGGGCTCTAGATTGTGCTGCACAGCCTCAGTTCAGGGTAGTGTGTGTAGGAAGCTGTTGGAGACAGTCTGCTCTGAGAGCTCTCTGTGATTCAAACCTTCTAAAAGCTGTTAAAAAAGCATTTTTGAGTCATTTATTTTGCTGAAACTTTAGTTCATCGATTGCAGAAAACCCTCCTGTGCTCATATCAGTGAGTGTTTATTGTTTGTGTGTGGATTTTGAATGTTACTGTACAACGTTCAGTCTGTGTACTGAGAGACAGTAGAAGTGTGCTTTGGGGAGGGGCGTATCTGTGGTGTACATAGACTTAAGTAGGAGAAATAGGGAGTTCTTTGTTTTTTGGTTATATTTTTCTTGTATAACTGACTGTGTTAATGTACACACAGTAATATTTTCAGTAATTGTTGACATTTTTTTGCTGATTGTGTGTGTTGTGGACTGGAGGACCTGGTGCAGCAGTGCATAATTTCAGGTTGTTCAAAATACGTTGTATATTACTGAAGTTTTCAATTTGCTATGCATTACTTGTAGACAAATTGTGTGTGTGTGTGGGTGTGTGTACAGTGCATGACATCAAATAATACACCTTTGATTGTGCCATAGTGTAATTGCAGGCGCAGCAGTGTGAACCTGCTATTCACTGCACCACGTGATTTTGTACTGCCACTGTAGTATCTTTTCTTGATTTTGCACTGCTGTAATCTGCAGTCAGTGCCCCTTCCCCCCACCAGCAAAAGGTATTCTTTTCCAGATTGGATTGTTGGTGACTTGAGAGCACCACTGGCTAGTTAGGGTGTTGCTGAACTTGTTGTGACTTCTTTGCTTGTGTATCTCTTGTTGAAGCCACAGTTGTTTTTTTGGCTTCACACCTAACGTCCCCCACCCCCGACCCCACAGAGTGAACTCTCAAAATCTAAATTTGTTTAGAATATTCTTATTGATCCCCAAAATGTCCACAAAGAGATGTGCAAGCAAAGCTGTTTCTCACCATGGCACTGCTGCCAGTGGTAAGATTGTCTGTCAGCTAGGTAATACGCAGTCACAGAAGTGCATTGCTGATATGAAGAAAGGTATTTCTCCTTCAATGTTTTTTTACAGCTCAATCAGTAGCTTCACTCTTAGTTGAAGGAGATGATGTTGTCCCAGCTGGTGGTGTTAGTGCAGTTGCTGGTGGTGGTATGAGTATTGCTGCCTCAAGTTCCACTTCTGACCAGTTTACTGTGTCCAAAAATATAGTAGAGTGTGAAGCAGTGCCAGTGAGTGACAGTGTAGATGATGTCATACTCCCCAGTAACATCCCAGTAACTGAACATGAGGATTCTGATCATCATGTCAACGATGGCACACAATGTCAGATTTCTTCCACCACAATTCAGGTCACACATTTGCCACGCAGTGATTTGCAGTGTGGTGAAAAAATTTTGGGTGATGGTGGTGCTGATGATGATGATGTTGCTGTGGTTGCAACTTGCAGTCCACATGCCAGTATCCAAGCAGAAGATGTGGATGATGTTGATGAATATGATGATGATGTCAGTGACCCCTGTTGGGAATCGGAGAAAAAGAAATTCAAGGTGGCTGTGTCTGGGTCTGTTTGCATTCCCACCCTCCCCATAAAAAGTTGTGATTTACCAATTTCAGTTTGATGATGATGACCCAGTAATAATGATAGGTAGTGGTGTTCAGTTGCAGTCCAAGTATGTGCTACCTGAAAAATCATGTAGCACCCCCCCCTTCATGGCTTAAAAAAATGGAGTCCAATAAGCAACATCGGGGGGGGTTAAAACTAGAGCATCACAATCCCTTGTCTTGTTTGGGATTTTTTGTGCAAAATGCAAATGATGAGTCAGTTGCAATCTGCCAGCTTTGCCTGGTGTGTGTGAGTCGAGGTAAAAAGGGGCGCCACCTGGGCACAGAGGAACAGCATACGCATCTTAAGAACAGACACATGGCACTGTGGACCCAGCACAAGGTGGCAGCTAATACCTGTACCACAGTGGGGCATTCACCCTTGTCATCAACCATAATGAGCATGTTATCCTCTTCAATGACTGTAATATCAAGTAGAAAATTAAATGTGTGCAGTAGTGATGAAATAACAGCAGAGGATTACTATAGGCATAATGAGGTGGAGGAGCTGAATGATTTTGAAATCTTGTCCAGTGGTGGTGAAAGTAGTAGTTTTGGTGACGGTGGTGGTGGTGAATGCAGTATGTCTAGTGCAAGTGGTACATCAACCCCTGTTGGTAAATGTGGGGAAATAACTACATTTCTGGGTCTCTCATCACCTGTGCAACCATCTTTATCACTCGTCCACACTCCACCCCCTGCGATTCGCACAGCAGAACCATTTGTCATCACACCCTGTGTAAAACGTTTAAGTCAGCCCATGTTACAGAGTGTTTTGTGCATAAGCTGAAGTACCCACCCAATCATACAGTGTCATGTGAACTTAATGCTGCTATAGCTGAAATGCTGGCAGTTGATCTTTGCCCTTCTCCTTTGTGGAGAATTCTGGGTTCTGGCAGTATGATGCACGTGCCTTTCCAAAATGGAAAGTCCCATCCAGGACATACTTTTCGACCCATGCTCTCCCCAAGTTCTACTGTACTGCGTCCGACTCAGTAAGACATGCCCCTCAACATTCCTCCTCTCCATTCATCCATTTAAGTATGGATATGTGGACAAGTGGCAAAACAGCGGGGAGTTCATATTTATGTATAACTGCACACTGGGCGCAGGTGCCGGGGGTTGTTTGTGCTGTTGGTAGTGTCAATAATCAGTGTAGTAAGGTGGAGTGTCATGGTAGTAATCTTCCAGGAATTCGACAGCATGCAACGATTGCTATGGGCAATGTGACCTGTATACACACTGGTGAAAACATGTTGGACATGGTACTGACTGAAACTGACAAGTGTCTGAACCCCCTGTCCCTGAGAGCTGGGTTCATAGCAAGTGACAATGGGTCAAATGTGGTGAAATGCATCACGAATAGTGACTTTTTTCAGGTTCCTTGCATGGCCCACTGTTTAAGTCTTGTAGTGCAGGAGTTTCTGCAGCACCCTGATATAAAGGAAATGCTGACAGTTGCACGCCGTATCTGTTCTCACTTTTCACGCTCTGCAAAGGCCTGTGACCAGCTTCGGCAGTTGCAGATCTGAAACAGCCTCCCGCGGCACTGCTTTTAGCTGGAAGTTGTCACCTGGTGGAACTCCACTTTATATATGGCAGAGAGGTTGTATGAACAGTACAAAGCCATCTCAGAATATCTTGTCATGCACACTAGCCATGACAGTTCCTCCATGTCTATGACGACTGAACAGTGGCACCTCATGGACTCTGTAATGACAATCCTGAGGCCTTTTGAACATGCCTCACAGGCAGTGAGTGGCGAGTCTGCCTCCATTAGCCAATCAAGTCCACTGCTGCAGGTGCTGAAGCAGATATTGGTGAATGTACAGCATAGCTTTGATGTTGCTGGAGACAGTGCTAGCAGTGTGTTGCTGAAACACATGCTGACAGTATTTGACCAGAATTGTCATATTTTGAGCATTCAGCATAGTGACAACTTTGCAATAGCAACAATACTGGACCCACGATACAAACATGGCAGGGTTTTATTTAACTCTAAAAATTGATTAGCGTTTTGCTCATAAAAGTACTAAATCTTTGTGAAAATGCATAGCTCTTTCCTCACTGTGTTTAACAAGCACAGCACTTCTAGAAAATCTATATAAATACTTTCTGTACAGTTAGTATCATCCCAAGAAAAAAACTGCTAATCAATGATTTAAAACCCTGCATGGAATTGCCTCAGTACTGGAGGGCAGGCCTGAACAGGTAAAAACTGTCAATAGGCAACTGGTGTGCTTGGTTCATGAGGCACAGAAGTCACGTGCCAAGGTCAGCAAACCTCAGCAGCATAATCAGGCTGAAGGTGAACCTAGAGGAGTAGTATCAAGCATATCGTGTAAGGGGAAGGGGACTGCAGTTCCAGGTGGTCTGTCATCAACAGCCATTGGCATTAACCCACTTTGGGAAGCTTTGTCCCAAGTCAGCATTTGTGGCATAAATGATTCTGGAGAAGCGGATGATGCATCAACAACTGGACATACAGCAGCACAGCAAATGGTTGAGTCATATGTGTCTGAAAACAGGCATCTATTAATCTCTGATGATCCCCTTTTATACTGGACAGGAAAGGTCAGTGAATGGACAGAGCTGACTGCAGTGGCACTGAAGTACCTGACATGCCCACCCTCCAGTGTGAGTGTCGAGAGGGCATTCAGCTCAGCAGGTGCAATAGCTCAGGATCATCGTACAAACTTCTCTCCTGCAAATGTCAGTTTGCTGACATTCATGAAAATGAATGACTGGCACATACCAGCTCAGACTGTAACCTCAGTATTCGTACCCCAGCATGGTCATGGTTTAGCTGATGCTGTAGAAAGGACCATCCTGGTGTCAGTGGCAGCATGAAATGACCTTCCACTGACATAGATGATAACACAATGGAAAAAGAATTTTCCAGTGGTCAGAATTCAGACACAGAAGACTGCAAGGGCAGTTTTCTTTATGAGGATGACGATGAATGATGACTAGGTTAATGTTGACAGGTTTTAACTTAAGTGGTTAAAAAAGCTGTCACATTTATTGCATGATACATGTTTTCTTTTACATAAGTTAAATCAGTGTCCCACTCATAGTGACTTAAATTCCATATGTCACATCACATTTATAACACAGAGCACAGTATATCCTGGCCCCTGGACTACTACCACCATAACATCGCTGTTACCTGTTCACCACTGCCAACTTTGGGACTGTGACCGTGAATCCCCCTGGACTACTATCCATCCATCCACCATCATAAGGGATAAGACCGCTGTTCACAACTGCCAGCATAGGTAATGTGACCGTGTGTGTCCCCCTGGACTACCACCCATTCACCACCATAAGAGATAAGACTGCTATTCGCAACTGCCACCACCACCACCAGATACAGGAAGATGTGAGAGGGAATGTCATCATGTGCCTCAGCTATGACCACCAGTCCACTACCGCCCACCACCAACATTGTGACAATGTTTTCCATTACATGTCTTGACCATGCCAAGGCAGAGGGAGTCAAACAGGAGACCACATCCATCAGCCACAGGCACAAGGCTTCTTACTATTAAAACTATAAAGTAAGTATGTGTAGTAATGTTTTTCATGCTATTCAACGTCCTTTAGCTGTGTGTTTTGTTTTCTGTTGCTTTTCTGAGCTGCAATGGTCAAACACATATGGTCAACTTATTTTATTTTTTTACAGGTTAACAACAAACAACTCTCCTTTGCTGAAGGTCTGTATCAATGGTACAGCAGCAGTACTGTCTACAGGAATCTATGGGATATCCACTTCCAATCCATACTAGTAAGTATATCAATTTTATGTCATCTGTTCCTTTTTTTTCATAACAGTACAACAAATCCGACTGATGATTCATAAACTAGGTGACATGTAGGTCACAAAAAATATGCAACATATCATGCACTGTATTCCAAATCTGCAGCTGTGCAGCCATGACAGTGTTGAAAAAAGTTGGACCCAGGTCATGTTACTTGACAAGATGTGGTTTTAAAATGTAACTTGAGTTGAGATGCAGGGACACTGACACAGTGTATTTGTTACACAGCCTGGTACTAAATTTATTTGTGATCTGATGATTGCAGTGGGACAGTTTGCTATCTGTGTTAATCCAGATACCCATGGTGGAACAGCCACTGCTTAAACATAATGTCTTACTGCTGCAATCAAGTTGTAATAAGTCCTTCATTTCTGCTTTTTAGGAAACTTCCAGATGCTTTGTTGTGTCATAGTTGCCTTATCCAAAGAACTTCTTCAACATCATGCTCCACCCTAGGCTGGGGCAGACATGCAACAAACAGAAGTCATTTCAATCGATGACCATGACCATCATTACCAGACTGGAGAAGGATGCCGATGAAATCTGTGAAAAAGTAACCAAATAATAAACCATCAATGAGACCTACTTTGCAAATATGCTTCCCCCCCCAAAAAAAATGCTTACCTTCATTGGCTTGAGAGCATTCCATTTCCAATTTCAAAGGCAAAATTTCCCATCAAGCACTGCAATGTGCACACCAACAGTATGTGATCTGTGATACAAAACAATACAATGAGTACATGTATACATATGTCAACCCCCCACCTAGAAAATATATATTTATCAAATCACCAAGGCTACTATTAGTGTACACACAAAGGGCACCCTTCCATCAGGCTGAGGTGATGACATCGCATTCGCAGGAATCGTAACAGACTTTGGACCAGCAACAGTTCTCTCACATTCATCATTTCTGACAGAACACTGAATGGATTCATGTCATGTTATCCCTCCTTCACACGGTTTGGCAAGACACTGTGCATCATAACATCATCATCACAGTATGCTAATTTTCTGGACACAAGACAGTTGCATTTTGGGGATGTAGAAAAATTCTGGGGACTCTGTGTGACCACTGCGCACATGAGTGATTGCGCAATAAATTCTGAGGGACTTTGCATGTGGTATAATGCTCCCATTTCACTTCATCAGCACTTGAGAATTTTGTGATCACAAGACAGTTGCATTTTATGTGTTGTGATTGTGAGCACATAATGCCATAATTAAATCATAAATTAAAGCAGCAGTGCAACAATGTGGTGAACATTTTGATGTATACTTTTTATGCTACTTTAGATTGCCAACCATTAGTTACATCCTGACTTGTATGATACCTTTCTTTTCACAATTTATGTCTGCTTTAGTATTTTTTCTTATGTATGAAAAAATAAAAGAAGCACTCCTTTTAATATGGCTTGGGCCAGGTTTTCACCACTATCTGCAGCTGTTTTTGAACAAATATTGTTCTGTTGGGTCAGAAAACACTGTCCGCTGCATAATTAATTTTACTCACAACAGAAGTGATATATAAACAACTGATGGACAAAAACAGCAGAAAATACTGATGAAGACCTGGTCTGCAACGTATTAAAAAAAGCACTCTTTTTATTATTTCAGACTTGAAAAAAAGTACTAAAGCAGACTCAAATACTGGAAATAATGGTATCATACAAGTCAGGAGGTAAGGAAAGTGGCAATGTAAAATAGCATGAAAAAGTATAGGTCAAAATTTTCACCAGATTCTTGCACTGCTGGTTTGATGTCTATTTCAAAAAAGAAATATTTCTAGAGCCTCATTAATGTTTACTTTGTGTCGGGACTCATGAAGTGTTTGTCAAAAAGCAGGACTGAGCAGTTCTTGTATGCTGTGCTAAACTGCATGTGTACCGTCAGTTTTCTTTCCTGTGTGTGCAGACATTGTCCAGCTTCGTGCAGACACATATATGGTGTGACTTGTTGCAGTATGTAAAGAATAAACATAAGAAAGAATATATGACGTATATTTTATTTGTACCATGAGCACCAGTGGAGTAAGTGATATGATATTTTTTCAGAGGTCTCCGGTCACTGTGCGCCTCAGTCACTCACAGTGCACATATGACTTTGTAGAGATAATAGCACAAAAAACACATGCTCTCCTAAAAGTCACTTGTGCAATATGTGACTAAGGTGCACTCTGGCCAGACACCTCTGAAAAAATATCAAATCACTTAGTCAGCTGATGAGGATGGTGACAAAAAATATACATTATATATTCTTATCTGTATTCTTTATACCATAAACACTGCAACAAGTCAGCATATATATGTTTATAAGAAGCTGGACAATGTCTGATGTCACACTCACACAGGGAAACGACACTGACTGCACACATGCAATTTAGCACATTATACTTGCACTGCTCAGTCTTGCTTGTCTACAACTACTCCACAACAGAAAGTAAACATCACTGAAGCACCAGATTATAATAACAGGGCAATAAGGACCATGTATGTATGTATGTGTATGTATATATTTAAAGGGAAGCGGTCAGTAACAGGAGCTCCTGCCCCCTGCAAGGCTTACCTTCCGGTTAAGCCTTTGAGTATGTTGCAGCATTTTCTCGTGCAGTAACATACTTTATTTTAATAGAGAAAAGTCCACAACCTGAAGTATGGTGGATGCTATGGGGATCTATTATGTAAAGGTGGAACACACCAGCGCGCCTAAACAAATGTACTGGAAGCGCATGGTATGACGCTGCACCTTTACATAATGGAAGCTCCCCATAGCGCCTGGCCATACTCAAGAGATCACAGACTTTTCTATTAAAATAAAGTATGCTGCACCGCGAGAAAAACACTGCAACATACTTCAAAGGCTTAACCAGAGGGTAAGCCTTGCAAGGGGTGGGAGCTGCTGCTGCTGACTGCTTCCCTTTAAACTACTACTGTGGCCTTCCCTCTGTCTGTTATTAAACATAAACAAAAGACAAAACACTACAGAGGTGGGGGTGTGTGCTGAAAAAAAAAAAAGCTAATGGGGGATCCCCTGATGGTCCGGCAGCTGATGGAGTATCGACACAATCTGTAACTGGTGTTGCTCTACCTTCTGCAACTACTGCTGAACAGCACCCAACCTTTCATTATTCTCTTCCACCATGGCCCACAAAAGTCCTATGTCTGCTTGAGTTGCAGGCATTGTGGGGTCCACTGGTGGGGGAACACTAGGTAGATGCGGTGGTGAGGATGGTGCTGGTGGCGGTACTGGAGCAACTGCTGCTGTGGCCCTCCTCCAGCTGCGATGAAGCACAACAGCAGCACCCTTTGACACTGCCACAGAACGGCCAGCAGGTGGAGGCCTGGCTCGTTCTGTGGTAGCCTGCCACTCCACCTTGTGGTGGTTCAACATATGGGTGCACTGGCCCCCGGTCCCCAGATGTGTCCCTGGGAGCCATGGCGCACCTGCACCCCACAAAGCAGACACACAAGGCTGCTGTCCCCCCTGACACAGTTAAAAAATTGCCAAACTGGGGAGCTGCAGGGGGGGAACCAGGCACGGGAGGGGCAGATGCACTGCCGGCAGCATGTTCATGGACCTGGGGCTCCACCTGCTGCTATGAAGGTGGTGCTGCTGGAGCTCCTGCAGCTGCCACTGGTGGTGGTGGTGGCAGATTTGCTGGACGTGGCACTGGTGGTGCTGCAGCTGCTGCTTCCAGAGGTGGGATGACTAAACACTCTGGACTGGTCCAACACCACCCGGCTATGCCCCCAAGTGTGCACACTGCTCCCCTCCTGCCACAGGCCACATACTGCCCCTGATCCTCCATTACAAAAAAACAAAAAACACTCCTTCCCTCTCCGACGAATCCTGACTTCACACACACTCAAACAACACAGGCACACACACACACACACACACACAACAAAACTTATAAAACAAAGAAATCGGTCACCAAAAGGAAAAAATGAACTGACAAAACCATACAAAAAAAAAAAACAATTAGCTTTTAAAAAAAGCTTTTGGGTTTTGAATCTGATCAACTTTCAGAACAAGCAGCCAAGAACTCTCCTCTCCACAAAATGATTCCTCTGTCTACCTCTGCAAAGGAGAAAGTGAAAGTATTTGCTTCTATGACTCACTTCCTTCCTGCCTGGCTAAAGCATGTGACTCGCAGTATTGTAAGCCATGTGATGTGTGTGGGGGGGGGCTGCCTATATTGTTGTCAATCTGCATTTCTTCATGTTAAGGTGGAATGACAATGCAAAGTCATAATAACAAAGCAAAGTGAGCACTTCACAATGGTCATTCCGTGGAGCGCTGGGACAATGCGAAGTGGCCACTTTGTGTTCACTTTGCCAGCGGAATTGAATTTTGCTGCATCTCCACTTGTCACTCTATTTCTCATGTCTTGCATGTATTATTCCCAATGTAATTTGCAATTGTGTGCCACTCTGCTCTGTCAATGGTCCTCCACCATGTATGTTATGTATTTTGAACTCTTGTGCTACCTAAGCCCCACTTGTACAAGTTCCCCTTCCACCAGGATGCATCTGGAAATGAGCTCCCAGCTTAATATGCCTCTCCTGGTGAAACCTTTAAATATGTAAGTAAGTAAATAAATAAATGAATTCTACACCATATTATTATAATAATTGGGCCATCTGAACTGCAATTTGGTGGGGCACTAGACACCAAGAATAATTTTACTATAATAACTGGAAGCATTTAAACTGTGATCAGGGGTGTGGAACCTTTCGATGCCAAGGATCATTTTGGTATACTATTTGGGAGCATCAGAATGGTAACCAGGGGAAGGGTGACAATATGCACCACTGTGTGCGCAAATGAGGGCAGGGTTTTTGGAAGCAGTAAACAGTATTGCAATTTCAGTTGTTAAGCACTTTCAAAACCTTTTATATAGCACTGTGCTCTGTATGTAGGAAGGGATCCCTCATTTGCAAGGCTGTAGTAGTACATATGCACATGCACATGATCAGGTTAGCATCGGGGGCTACTAAATATATGGCACCTGTTCAACCATGCTGTTCCCACATGGCACGGTGCTTAGATGTTTAGCACTCTGCTAACCTTCTGAAAATGGGGCCCTAATTGACTAAAAATCCCCTGCTGATGCCTCTTAAGATGCAGAAAGTAAACAAAAATGGATTATCTTATTCTGTATCTTAATGTATTTTTTTATGTTATTTTCCTTAGAAAACTTTTATCCAATTTCAAAACATTGTGATGTGTCTAAAAATATTTAAAACAACTGTAGCTAAATTTCTTCTTTCATCTGAGTCCTGCTTTTATTTACTTATAAAAATACAGTCTGGTGGGCTGGCTTAGCAGCATAGTGGTAGCTGTACTGCCTCCCACGCCAGTGGCCCGGTTTTGGGGGAAGACCTGGGTCAAACAGGGGTTAGCTGGCGGGAGAGATGACTGAGCATCAGGGGGACTGCTCTCCTCTCAGGGAGGGGGAGTCTGACCACTCTGCTGTCTGACCACCCCGCTCTTTAATAGCCACCTAGGTGAGGAAGGCAGGCAGGGCATCAGAGTGGCATAAGGGGCAGGGCTCAGGCAGACACAAAGCAGTAATTGCATTTAATTACATAGAAACATAGAAACATAGACTTTGACGGCAGATAAGAACCACTTGGCTCACCCAGTCTGCCCATTTCCCTACTTACTGGATAAGCTGCAGATTCTAGTTAACCAACAGACTACTTTCTGCCACCCCCCACTACAATTGCCTTGTGTCTGTCCCATGCATGTTTGAATTCCCCCACTGTTTTAGCTCCAACAACCTCCCCAGAAAGGCAGTTCCACACATCCACCACTCTCTCTGTGAAAAAAGATTTCCTCACATTACCCCTGAGCCATCCCCCCCCATCTTTAAATTGTGTCCCCTAGTTCTTACACATCTCTTTTTCTGAAAGATGCTACCCTCTTGGACTTTGTTGATTCTCTTGAGGTACTTGAATGTTTCTATCATGTCCATCGTCCTCCTTTCATCAAGGGTATACATATTAAGCTCTCTCAGTTTCTCTTCATATGATTTCTGATGCAGACCCGCACCATTTTAGTTGCCCTCCTCTGGACTGCTTCCATCCTGTCTATGTCCTTGTGTAGATGAGGTCTCCAAAACTGCACACAGTACTCCAGATGGGGTCTCACCAACTGTCTGTATGAGGGATAACCACTTCCCTTTTACGTCGCCAGCCATGCAGGAACGCTTTTGGAGAGTAGCACACTTGAGTGTGTGCCTTCCCTTCCAATGCACTGCTCCCTTGAGAAGGTGTGGCGGTCCTGCACCAATGGTGCAGTGGAGCTCAATATGACAGTGGTGTTCTTCGCCTTCAAAGGAAGCACCACTGCCATACTGAGCGCCGCTGTCACACCGCCCCCCTCGCGTGTCATGCAGCCCCAAAGCTTTGGTGCCACGCTGGGAGCCCACCCCAGCGTGGCAAATGTTGTTTGCCGACTGGGGTGCCCAGTCCTCATCAGCTCCACGCCCCTCCGAGCCTTCTGCTGCCACGCTGGGAGCCCACCCAGCGTGGCAAACGCTCGTTTGTTTGTCGACGGGGTGCCCAATCCCCCATCGGCCTCGCCCCCGCTGTACTTTGCCGACGGGGTGCCCAATCCTCATCAGCTCCTCAGCCCCCAGCCATCTTCTGCCATGCTGGGAGCCCACCCCAGAGTGGCAAACATCCCACGTCATCTTTTTTTTGTTAAACCTGTAAAACAAAACGGTCCCGTGTGCGTCTCCCAGCCCCTCCCACAACCCGCACCCAGCCTCCCCACACCTTCCCTCACCCCATACTTACCTCCGGACTCCGGCGTGACGATCTTCGGTGGACCAGGAACACGTCTGCACTCTTCAAAGGCGACCACGAACAGAGGAAATGCTGGTAAGCTGTATAATGGGCTAGATAGGGGGGTTTCAACTTTATTGCATATCTCAGTCATTTTTTGGAATTTTTGCACCAAATGTTCAACATGGGGTTTTTGGGACCCCTTCTCATGAATGATGTCACTGTCATGGTGTTATTCAGGCCCGCAGGGTGATTTCGCAGGCACTGCGCAGTCACTGCATGAAATCACCCTTCAGCCTTGAACACCATGACAGTGACATCATTCATGAGAAGGGGTCCCAAAAACCCCATGTTGAAAATTTGGTGCCAAAATACCAAAAAATGACTGTTTTACGAGAGTGCGTTGTGCAGTTCCTACGCAGGCTCGTAAGTTCGCGAATTTTCAATATTTTCACTCCAGATTTTCAACATTGCCATTTTATCACACTTTCTTCTGAGCTGTACAGCTGTCATTTTTCACATCTCACCCAAAACGTGTTTCCGCCCATGTAGCGCACAATGGTGCAGTCGGTGTGCAAAATCAATGTATGGAACACATTAACAAAATCACAGTGACACTGTTCATGAGCTGAGGTCTTAAAATGGCTATGTTGAAAATTTGGTGAAAAAATTCCTAAAAATGACTTTTACGACCGTGCGTTGCGCAGTTCCTACGCACGCTCGTACGTTTGCGAATTTTCAATATTTGCACTCCAGATTTTCAACATTGCCATTTTACCACACCTCCTTATGAGCAGTACAGCTGTCATTTTTCACATCCTGCCCAAAACGTCTTTCCGCTCATGTAGTGCACAATGGCGCAGTCAGTGTGCAAAATCAATGTATGGGACACAGTAAGAAAATCACAGTGACACTGTTCATTAGCAGAGGTTTTTAAAATGGCAATGCTGAAAATTTGGTGAAAAAATTCCTAAAAATGACTGTTTTATGAGCATGTGTTGCACACTTCCCACGCACGCTCGTAGGTTTGCGAATTTTCAATATTTCCACTCCAGATTTTCAACATTGGCATTTTACCACACTTCCTTATGAGCAGTACAGCTGTCATTTTTCACATCCTGCCCAAAATGTGTTTCCGCCTATGTAGCGCACAATGGGGGTAACAAAAAGGTCATGCTGACAATTTATTGTGCAAATACCAGCAATCGCACAGGGCATTAGGGTAAAGCACCATACATGCCAAACACCACTGCAAATACCTGCAAGCAAATGTTCAGCATTGACAAATGCTTGTTCTACTTGTGATGCCCCTTCCTATGCATCCCAGTATCCCTCTGGCTCTCCTTACTGACTTCTCACATTGCTCACCCACCTTTAGATCATCTGATATGACTACTTCCAAGTCCCGTTCCATTTTTGTTGTTGTTAGTACCTCCCCTGCTATTGTGTACACTTCTCCTGGGTTTTTGTTTCCCAGGTGCATTACTTTGCACTTCTTTGCATTGAATCTAAGTTGCCATATGTCTGACCATTTCTCCAACCTTGCCAAGTCCCTTCTTATCCTTTCTATCCCCCCTTGTGTATCAACTCTGTTACAGATCTTGTATCATCTGCAAAGAGGCATACCTTTCCTCCAGACCTCTGCAATGTCACCTATAAGATGTTAAAGAGGACTGGACCCAGTACTGAGCCCTGAGGTACTCCACTAGTGACCCCCTTTCTTCGGAATGTGTTCCACTCACTATTACCTTCTGTGTCCTGTTGTGCAGCCAGTTTGCAACCAGGCTACCACCCTGGGACCCACTCCCAAGCTGGCTAACTTGATTATTAATCTTTGTGCGGACTATGTCAAATGCCTTGCTAAAGTCTATGTAGGCTACATCCACAGCCCCTCCCTGGCCTATTACTTTGGTCACCCAGTCGAAGAAATCTATTAGATTCATCTGACATGACCTTCCTGCTGTAAAGCCATGCTGCTTTGGGTCCTGTGCCCCGCTGACCTCTAGGTACTCAACAGTTCTTTCTTTCAGAAGTGATTCCATCATTTTCCCTACCACTGAGGTCAAACTTACAGGTCTGTAGTTTCCTGTTTCTGCCTTGCTCCCACTTTTGTGAAGGGGAATCACATCTGCCCTCCTCCAGTCCTCAGGTACCACCCCATCCTCCCATGATTTGTTAAAAAGTGTGGTCAGTGGTGTCACTAGGTCCTCCCTTAGTTCTTTTAGGATTCTGGGGTGAATCCTACCAGGCCCCATTGCTTTGTCCACCTTGAGTTTTAGGAGTTCTTTCAGGACTCTTTCTTCTGTACATGGACTGGTGTCCACCCCCCTACCCAGAGTGCTTCTATTATCTGGCTTAGGTAACTCCTCCTCATCTTCTTTTGTGAATACTGAGCAAAAGTATTCATTCACTATCTCTGCCTTTTCACTGTCTCCCTCTGCCCACCTCCCCTCTCCCTTATTTATCTTCACTATTCCTCCCTTAACCTTTCTATACTCCCTAATGTACCTATAAAAGGTTTTATCCCCCTTCTTAACTGACTTGGCTATTTTTCCCTCAGTTTGGGCTTTTGCTATTCTGACTGCCTTCCCCACTTCTTTCTGCTTTAATTGATACAGTTCCCCGTCATGCTCCTTCTGTGATGCCTTATACTTTTTGAATGCAGCCTTTTTCTCCTTAACCTTCCCTGCCACCTCTTTTGAGAACCATAGTGGTTTTTTACTCTGCTTTGTTTTCTTTGTCTGTTTCACACAAAGGCTTGTTGCCTCTGGATTGGCATCATTGCATACTTGGCTGCCCGGGAAAAAACCAAAGGTAGAAAATCTCCAATGGCAGAATTATCCACCAACCTGCCACAGGCGTTGCACTAGTAACAAGGCTCTGCTCCTGTCTGAATATGTGTCTCCTTGTGAATGGCCCTCTTACTCCTGACCCCACCATGGGGGTGATGGGGAGGCCATGGGATCTCTCAGAACAGGTACGTCCTGGTGATTTTCGGTGATGAGGATGGACAGGTCAGTGTGCAAAGGGGTCAGTGGGTGACCTAGAAGATAGACATCTCAATGGAAAAATAAATAAAACACAGTTTGGGAATCTCAAACTCAATAACACAGTCATACCATATAAACAGTGTAACTATGCACTATGCGGCTACACCAGGGCAGGTTTATTAGAGGAGACCAAGTGCCTGGCAAAGCTCTGTCCACCTTGCAGTGCTCCGCAGACATGTAATGGGGAGGTTAGGAGCTGCAAGTGCCACTAGTGAGGCATCACAGTGAAGTTATTCAGAACAGAAATGTGGAAATTATGCATATGCCAGCTGAGCTCCTGTCAAGCATTGGGCCTTGAGCAATTGCTCCTGCAAAATATATTTTTTCTTAACCAAGAACCTTTATTAAACAAACATTCAAATACAAACAAAACTAACTCAGTAGAATACAAACTAGGAAAGCGCTTGGCTTACACTTTTACAGTTCCTACAGTGCCTCCCAAACTTTCAGCTCAGATAAGCTGCTGGACTAACACAGTAATTAATTACACAAAAATCTGCTCAAAATTTTGACTTAGAAAAATGCATGTAGTCCCCCTAATTGACTAAAAATCATGGCTGATGCCACTTAAGATGCAGAAAGTAAACATAAAAGAGTTATCTTATTGATCTCTATATGTAATGTGTTATCTTATTTTGCTTGCAAAACCTTTATCCGATTTCAGAACATTTGGATGTGACTTAAAACGTTTATAACAAACTAGTTAAAATATAGTTTTTTTTTCTTCTTTCATCTGAAAGCTGTCTTTATTTACTTATAAAAACACAGTCTGGTGGGCTGGCCTAGTAGCTTGGTGGTAACTGTACTGCCTCCCATGCCAGTGGCCCAGTTTTGGGGGTGGACCTGGGTTGCACAGGGGTTAACTGGGGGTAGACACAATTGAGCATCTCGGGGAATGCTCTCCTCTCAGGGAGGAGGAGAAGTCTGACAACCCTGCTCTTCAACATGCACCTAGCTGAGGAGGGCTGGCAGGGCAGTGAAGTTGCATAAGAGAGGGGGGCTCGGGCAGGCACAAAGCAAGTACATGCATTTACATGCACTGGCATCATTGCATGCTTGGCTGCCCAGGGGATGAAGCCAAAGGTAGAAAACCCCCAATAGCAGAGTGATCCAACAATCTGCCACAGATTCTGCACTACTAACCAGGCTCTGGTCCTGTCTGAGTATGTGTCTCCTTATCAGTGGCCCACCCCTCCTGGCCCCAACATGGGGGATGTGTGTGTGGGGGGGGGGATCTCAGAGCAGGTAAGTCCTGGGGATGGTGGGTGATTGGGCTGGAGATGTCACTGGGCAAGGGGGTTGCAGGGTGACTAAGGAGATAAAAATCTCTATGGAAAAAAAGAAGAAATAAAACACAGTTTGAGAAGCTCAAACCCCAAAACAGACTGTGAATGCCTCCAGTAAGGCATCACAGTAAAGTTATTTAGCATAGAAACATGCAAATTATATGCATATGCCAGCTAAGTACCTGATGAGAATTGGGCACTGAGGGATTGCAGAAAAAATATATATTTTTGTTTCTTAACCAATAAACTTTTATTAAACAAAACATTAAAATAAAAAAAAACTAAATCAAAACATAGACCATAGAGTACAAACTAGGAAAGCTTTCGGCTTACGCTATCACAGTTCCTGTAGTGCTTCCTAAGTATTCAGCTCAGATAAGTTGCTGGACTAACACAGTAATTAATTAAACATAAGTCTGATCCAAAATTTTACTTGGAAAAATGCATGCAGCTCCCTATGTTTATGTTAGGAATATCCTAAGTATTAGCTTCCCATACAAATGTGTTTTTACAGTAAATGAGGGCAGCGCTTATTTGAAAGAATAAACTACAGCATTTTAAATTAGTTCTAAAAGTTTCTTGTCACATCACAATGTTCTGAAATTTGATTAAAGGTGTGCAAGCAAAACAAGATGGAAAACCGCATAAAGAAGTAAAATAAAAGATATCCCTGTTTTGTTTACCTTCTGCTCTGCAGCTTTAGACATCCTCTGATCAGGCCAGCAGCTCCCTGAATGCAACAGGAAATGAGTGCAGGAGCAGGTTATTCAAGGGGGAGGAGTCATTTCAGAATGTAGTCTGTTTTAGTATATAGTGTATGTGGATTTTTCATTCTATAATGTATGTATTTTAATACATAGTATATTTGTTTCACCATGTAGTGTATTTGTTTCAGTACATAGTGTATGTGGATTTTTTAAATATACTGTGTATGTATTTCAGTATGCAATATATTTCTTTCAGTATATAGAGTGTGCAAAATTTTGCAATAGATAGGGTAAGTGTTTTTATATATAGTGTATAGTGTATTTGTTTCAGTATATAGTGTATGCAAATTTTTCAATGCATAGTGTATTTATTTCAATAGATAGTGTATGTATTTCAATATAAAGTGTATATGTTTCAATATATAGTGTATTTGTTTCAGTAGACAGTGTATGTGGATTTTTCAATGTGTAGTGTATGTATTTCAATAGATAGCATATGTATTTCAATATGTAGTGTGTTTGCTTCAGTATATAGTGTATGCAGATTTTTTCAATATATAGTGTATGTGTTACAAGGTATAGAGTATTTGTTTCAGTAGATAGTTTATGTGGATTTTTCAGTCTGTAGTGTATGTATCTCAATAGGTAGTGTATACGTTTCAGTACATAGTACATTTGTTTCAGTATATAGTGTATGTGGATTTTCAGTACTCAGTATGTGCATTTCAGTAGATAGTGTATGTATTTCACTATATAATGCAAGCATTTCACTATATAATGTACGTGTTTCACTATATGATATATGCATTTCAGTATACAGTATATGCATTTCACTATATGATGTATATATTTCAGTAGATAGTGTATGTGGTTCACTACCTTGTGTATGCATTTCTCTACATGATGTATATATTTCACTATATGATGTATGTATTTCACTATATAGTGTATGTGTTTTACTCTACTGTCAGAGATTCTGAATTATGTCCCTAATGGCTTGCCATACTGTATCAGTGAAAACAACAAAGCCGCACACACAGAAGTTCAGGGTTACACCCATGGTCCTCACAAATGCACCAGCCACCTTCCAATGCTTCAAGAAGCTGATGATGTATGGGCTCCCTGGAGAAGCTGCGTAATAGACCTTGAGGATATTTTGATTTACAGTAAGACGTTTGGTGACCATTTTTGCTAGCTTAGTGAGGTATTTTCTAAGGTCCATGACAATGATGTCAAGTTCAAGCCAAAGAAATGAGATCATGTTGAGGCGCTCTGCAATGCTGTTGGGGGGGGGGCTAGTGCTGGCACTTAGTGAGAGAAAGGAAATGGAGGTAAGCGGGTGCAGCAGTGCAGTAGGGAGCTGAAAAGGCTGCATAAAGGGAAAGAGCTGTGATATCTGGGGAGCTGTCAGGGTAGAGTGGGAGTGGCTGCCATTTGCTGCAGGAAAAGAGTCAGGCTGCAGAGGCTCTGTCCTTGGATAGCCAGTTAAGAGGACCATAGCAGACAGTAATGGAAAACAAGACCTAATCCTGGATAAATATAAATAAAACTAAAAAAAACAAGTCATGCTGTGTTGCTTGGGCATACTGTATCACAAGACAGAATGAATCCTGATCCATGGAATACACTGAGAGTGAGGAACAGCCACTACCCAAGACACCCAGAGAAACGCATGCATTTCTAGGGTTACGCTCCTAATATACGGTATGAGATTCATCAAGAATTTTGCCCATAATGCAGCCCACTGAATCATTTAAGAGGAACAAATATGTATTAATAGGACTTTTATCTGTCATTCTGCTTTCTACCCTCTGCAAGCTGCATTGTCAAGTGACCCTGTCATTACTGTTCCAGAATTACATAAATCATCCTTAGTGTAGTTGATGCATCACTAACTGAAGCAGGTGCAGCACTTGCACAGATTTAGGATAGCGTGGAGAAAGTGGAAGGATGTGCTAGCCCATGTTGACAGTCACTCAAAGAGATTGGTCCACCGATGATCAGGAATGGTGGACAGCGTGGCAGTTTTCTTTCATCATGGCAACAGACCATAAGCACTGGGACTATGACAAATTCCTATTCATGAGGACCCCGCTAGGTGTTGCAGTCACTGGGCTTTAGAACTGGATCCATGTGAATGGGTTGTAGTCCATAGTACTGACACAAGCATGCTAATGCAAGTGCCCTTTTCCCTCAGAGCCAGTGCCGGTTGGCACTGTGCCATGCAGTGATCCATCAGCGGTCATAGATGGGCATGTTTATTGGTGCAGACAGCGGGCATACCCATGAGTATCTGGGTCTACACATTACCATATAATGCTGAACAGCACTTTCAACGGAGGGGCTCCACCCTTCTCCGAGAGTTCTCCACAGATTTTAATAGCAGATAAATATGGTGACAGTATGGGTGACAGTTTGTCCCACCACCCTTTCTGTGATTCCGTATGGGGCCCCTGCAACTTAAAATTATCTCTGATTGCCAGGCTCAGTGATCCCATCTTCTATTTTCTAGGAACAAATGGGATTTGGATTCATTCTTTACATAGTGACAAAGCATCACATAAAAAAAATACATAATGAACTGCCAAGGTCATGGAGGGGGATCCTAAAATCATTTTGATCTTTTAAATGTATGCAGTTATAATTAAAAAAAGAAACTTAATCAGTTTGGAGAATGCATTGCTTCGCTGATCAATAAAGCCAAACACTTGGTGTAAATGGAATGTCTCACATCTGCCCCTTAGTTCCTGTTCCTACCAAGAAGAAAATGTTACTGTTGATTTTGTATACTGCGTGTGATTTATCAAGCACTTAAAAATGGAAACAGATGCAGTTACAGAAATGCAATACAAAAGAACTGTATTGTGTATATCCTTTTTTATTGCTTCATTGCTAAATGCCTTATAAATTCCACAGCATATTTGTTGTTGTGACAAAACCAACTTCTTTTGGATTGTCATAGTAACCACAAAATTATGCTTAATAATACAGTTCAGTGCATGCAATCGCTAGAAGGTGAGCACTGAGGAAACAAAGTCCCTGCAGGGATAGCCTCTGGGCAAGTGCCTCTGGAAAAGTCTGAATTTCAGGGGAATGAAGCAGTCTGCTGTACTCTGGGGTCTAGGAAATTGTGTTCTGGTATTGATCTTCTTTCCCTGACAAAGTTCTAAACAACAGCCAGGTGGGATTCGAAATGAGCCAAGTGTGTGTAAAGGAACTAGAATGCACTTGTTCCTTGACAGTGAGGAGATGGGTGTTCCCATGGCACTTTGGGCAGAAGGAAACCTAGTTCACAACATGATTCAAGAGTCTTCTGCCAAACGTGGCATTTTTGACTATTCTGACAAATTCAAGGTTTAAATTACCTTTATGGTGGCCTCTTCTAAAATGTTAGAGCTAAAATGAGCAGACATCAGACAACTGAGCACCTCCCTCCAGTCTAAGGGGATTGATCTTTTTTGAACAGAAAGACATACTGGGGTCAAAGAATCCAGCAAAGGTTGAACAATGTCGACCTTCAGTTTATTTATTGATTGATTGATTGACTGACTGACTGATTGATTTATTTGATTTGATTTTTGATGACCATGTAAGTACATTAGTAATAAGATGACTATTTTTTAGACATGACCCAAATTTTACACAATTCACATTTTACTTTGTACAATGATCTGAGCCAATGGTTTGCTACCAAAATAGCAAAACCTAAGCCAGCCCAGTGACGCTGAGGGTTGAGGTGCTGGACGCCACACCTCGTGCGACGCCAGTGACCTGGGTTTGGGAGCAAGCCTAGGTGCTGGGGGTTGGCAGGGGAGGGAGATGGATTGAGCATCCATAGGACGGCTCTCCTCTCCCTGGGAAGGGACCCAGGGTCTTTCCAGCACAGTAGAGACCCCCTCAGTGGAGACCAGAAGTACTACTAGTGTGGGAACAAAAATTGGGGATGAGCATGGTGGGCTTCTATGGGGCAGTCACGTGCTGACACCATTGCACGGCTGTGCTCAGGGGGCAAGCACAAGAAAATCCCTCTAGACAACTGGTGAGATGACGGTGGCCCCAGTGGAATGCCCACATCTCAATGCCAGCCCAAGTGCACCCAGGTCTCTCCACGGCCAACCCAATGGCCGAAAGTAAGGCACCTCACACTTAGGAGTTGACCACCAGGGGGAGGCTGGAACCAGCCCCGGAGGTGATCCAGGGGTCAGGCCTGCCTAGGTCATTCAGGGGAAGACAGCCTGGGAGAAGCAGAGGGTTCAAGCCAGATAGTATCCGTGTGGGCACTCCTGAAGGATGACCAGGGGTCTGGATGCATAAATAAAGTTTCAAAACAAAAAATAGCAAAACTTAATAGAAAATTAAAGTTAGGAATTGATTCAAACTCCCAGTGCTATCCACTATGTTTTACTATGCTTGCCATTACCTCCTCTCCTATCCATTCTCCTATCTGCCCTAAGGCCAACTCCTGCCAAGGTACTAGCTTCAATTTTTCTTAGCTCTGGAGCCAGACCACTGATGTCCCACTTCTGTACCCCACTAGAACCTACCCATCCCTCATGTGGCAGGGCCCAGCCACATGGCTGTAGGCTGGGAATAACCTGTTTGCATGGAGGGGGCAGGGAGAGCAGGAGGATGGACCACACCCAGTGACATGAGCAAGCTGCAGCAGCTACCACTGGCAGCAACCAGAGCCACTATGTCACACATTTATTCAATTCATTTATTTTTATTTATTTTATTTGAGTCTTTGGTAATGCCCACTAGGCACAAAGGCCTGTTTTCAGAGGTGACCTGGGAGCACTGAGGAGATTAAGTGACTTGCTCAGAGTCACACAGTATGCAAGCAGAGGTTGTGGGAATCAAACCCAGGTCTGCTGGATGCACCAAGCAAATTCACAGCTTGTTACCCTAACTTCTAGGCTATACTGCCAGCCCCATTAAATGGGTCATGAATATCCTGTGACCTCAGTGATCGAAACACTTCATGCCACCATATGCTTATTTTTCTGACAACCAAACACCTCCTATGAACTACATATTGTTTTTTAGCAAACAAAGTCCCATTTTATATGTGGGGTAACACACTCCAGGGTGTGTGATCATAAGGGAATAATACACTTCTTGGGTGGTTGCAGCACTCATATAAGCTTTTGCCTAACAATCACCTAAGGGGTGCATTGTTCACTTGTACCTGCAAACTCTGTCATGTATTATCCCTTAGATAGCCCACCCACCATCTGGGGGTCCATCAAGCAGTGCTAACAAGCAATCACTTGTAGAGTCAAATCTACCCCAAAGTTCCACAATAGCAGGTGCCTGTGTAGTGCACTAGTGCAACCTTCTACTCAAGGGCATAGCCAGGTGGGTTTCAGGGTGCTCAACACCCCCCCCAAAATTACCCCCAAATTTTTTGGCTCAGCTGCTGCTAAAAAAACTCAGTGTCCCAGTCTTCCTAGTGGCTGGAGCTAGCCGCAACACAGTCCGCATGTGCAGGGCCATCAGCAATGGCTGGGGAGACAGGGACATCATCATCAGAGTGGGAGAAGCCTGGTGAGACTAGCAAGTGAGCTGCCGTGCTGTGTCATCATCTGTATTATGAGGAGAGCGCAGAGCGAGTTGTGGTGTCCTGGTGGATGAGGGGTAGATGGACTGTGTGTAGTGCAGTGCTGGAGTATCTTGGGAGAAGTGTGCAGGTACACCAGAGAAAGACCTAACCTGGCTGGGGCCAAGCTGTGAGTACCGTGTGGTGCATCTTGACTGTGCTGGATGCCGGCTGGACTGGTGATGTCATCAGAAGATGTGAAGAGACCAGAGAGGTCAAGGAAAAAGCTGCTCTGGCCTGCAGTCCGGTCTTGAAGGGAGCAACTGGCAAGGCCAGCAAACAGGAGGGTCATTAGCAGAAAAGTGATGGGGTGAGTCAAGAAAAGAGTGATTCAGCGGGGGGGTGGGTCCTTTGAATCCTTTCCTATAGTCCTAATAATATTGAATAACCATTGTAGCCCCTTTATCTTCAGTTTTAGTTTTTCATAGTTGTGTTGTCATTCTTCAAGTTTCTTAAAGCCCCACATGCAGCAGCTGTTAAGTTAAACATTCCCCTTCAGGTCTGATGTGCTTCGTGTTTTATATAATTTTTAGCTTTCTGCTTGCTAGTTCACAATATGGCTGCATATTAGTTAGAATGGGGCCAGGGGAAAAAAAAACATGATTTAACTCATAGCATTTTTTTTATCAGTCAGTAACCGGGTAAAGTGTCTGTTTTCAGGGGCAATGGGGAGGCTAATTGACCTGCTCAGTCAGAGTCACTCAGTATGGAAGCAGAGGATGTGAGAATCAACCCTGGTCTGCTGGATATACCAAGCTCAATCACAGCTTGTTACTCTGTCTTCTAGGCTATACTGCCAGCCAGCCCCAAATTCTATTTACTTCTTCCTGTCATCATCTTTTCCTCCTTTGTCTCAAAATAGAACCATAACCTAAATTTTCTGAAAAACCTCTGAATATTCCATTACAGGCTAAAAAAGTAAATCCTATAGTGTGGACTGAATGTAAGTCCCTTGAATAGAACACTGACCTAATGTCCTTTCTACTGTTGTGTGCCGGAATGTGTCTCTAGCTTGTCTCTCTGTTGTGCATTTTGGGACCCCTTACCTTTTTTATCTTTCTTTTTCCTTATAATTTGATCTCTTTTTACCTTGTCTTCTGTTTCTCTGTTATTATTATGCCTGTACCTGATTGGCCCTCTCCTGGGCTCTTGTCCCATCTTCCCCATAGACTTCCCTGTCGTCCTCTGTACCCACGGGGTGTACAGTACCAACCTCTGCCATTCCCTGAAACACTTTGCTGTTGTTGCTGTCTGTAGTGACTCTGTCTATTAGATTCACTGTCCAGTGGAGTAAACTTAATGTGTCTGGATCAGTGTTAGAAATGGTTCTGGGGATATAGTTGCAATTTTCTTTGGCCTAAGTGTAGATTTCTCTGTCATGGTAATCTATTAAATCTGTTTGAATTTCTTTATTTTTATTGCCCTTATATCCTCTTCAAATTCCTCCAAGCCTTTGCTGATTTTATCTGAAAATGCTACGTAGTCCTCTTATGTTATCCTGTCCTCAACTGATGTCTCAGTCACACTTATGTTTCTATGATCATTTTTTTTGCTCAAAAAAAAAAAAAAAAAGCCCCAAAACTCACCAGAGAACATGTAAACCCTCCACAGCTTCTGGGACCTCTAGTCCTTAATGTAGAAATCTTTCACAGTATATTACAAAAATGTGTATGGGGTGGGTGGTTGATTGCACTGTTGGTCAGCCAGTTGTCCACAACAATTGCAGCTGCTGACTTTAATGCCAGCCAGAGCCTCCAACACCACTGATTCCATGGGAGAAAATCCCCTGAAATCAGGGGTAGGGAACATGTAACAAAGTGTGTTTTGTGTTCAGGAAAAGCCCCAAAGCTCACCATAGAGCATGTAAACCCCTCCAGAACTTCTGGGGGCCTAGCAGCCCCCAGACCCCTGACTTTTATGCACCCCACTTCACAGATATCATATCCAAACACCCTACAAAATAAATCATGCCTACTCCACTACCTCCACTGTCTGGTTAACTTCCTGGAGCCGTGATTCAGGATTATGATACAAAGCAAGAGTTGTCACTTGTTAACATAAAATGTGGTAGCAATCTGTGCTGGCTCAGGGTGCTGTTCTGTGTTTTTTAATCAGTTTTTACTCATTTTAAAAACAAAAACTACTGCAAAAAGCAGGATGTGCGCGTACACACACACACACACACACACACTCTCACACTCACACAGCCATTAAAATAGTAAGGGCTGAAAACAAAACAAACAAATCACATTAAAATGCAAAGTGTTCTTGTTCATATATTCAACTGCTCAAAATCTTTCTCGGGTCAGTGAATTACTCCAAAGCTGAAGGTACACAAGAAGAGCAGGTTAGTTTTTGACTTGCACTTTATTACATGTTGTTATGTGGCACTTGTACCAAGAGTATGAAGTATGCCATCTGCACTATCCTTTGCTGGTCTTCATTCTCTTTCTGTTGGACTATTGCTCTTACAGTCATTAACAAGCATTTTATAATTGCACAATGGACATGAACAATCCTGTAACCTGATTGGTCATCTAAGGTCTTTACCCATGGGTAAATCCTGCAATAGCCCACAACTGAGGAATGGCATTTATAAATAAATAAATATATATATATATATATATATATATATTCTGTACAAAAATGTTATTAATGCATCATTTAGGGTTAAAACACAAAAGTCAAAATATGAAAAATCTTTAGGGTTGCCCCTCCCCCTGGACCCACCCGTCATCCCAAGACTGACAATGACGGGTGTGTCATTAGGTTGTGAGAGCCTAAATGTCACCCCATTCCATCTGAAATTACATTAACAAGCCACAGTAAATAAGAATGGGTGACATTTAGGCCTCACAACCCAATGACACACCCCGTCAGCTGTCAATCTTGGGATGACGAGTGGGTCCGGAGGGGGCAACCCTAAAGATTTTTCATTTCCTGACTTTTTGCTTTTTAACCCTAAATGATGCATTAACAAAGTTTTTTTGCATAGAATTTCCTTACTTTTTGAGAAAAATTAAAAAATTACCAACTTGAAGAACATGGTGGAAGCCCTTTGACCCTGGTCTCCCACCAACTTGTAAATGTGTATGTACCATCAACACCCTCCAAATTTAAATGTAAAACACCAAACCGTGTCCGAGATATAATATGTTAAAGTTTGAGATTTTCAGTTGTCAACCATGCAGAATTCCACACCTGTTAATGTTTTACAGGCACAATGACTGAAAACTACATCCATGACACTAACGCTATGTACCGTATCAATTTTAGCCACCAGCACAATGCAAAACTCTGTCAGTAACACATAAATTGCATCACGCAATATCTCCGCAGAAAAAAGTTATCTGACACGTAAATACCGTAATTCACATCAACAGGACATGCTGAGAACACTCTCCAAATTTCAATGCAAAAGACCAAACCATGTCCAAGATATAACATGTTAAAGTTTGACATTTTCATTCATCAGAGTTGCAGAATTGCGCACCTGTTAACATTTTACAGGTACAATGACTGAAAACGACATCCATGACACTAAGGCTAGGTACCCTATCAATTTCAAGCCACCAGCACAATGCAAAACACTGTCCACAACATGTAAATTGCGTCATGCAATATCTCCACAAAACAAAATTTCTACAACATGTAAACACTGTAATTCACATCTACAGGACATCCCCAAGAACACCCTCCAAATTTCAAGTAAAAAGACCAAACCGTTTCCAAGATATTTAAACTTGAAGATTGGTGAAATTGCCCTATCTAATGCATTATAAAATCTGGCCATCTTGTCCCTTTCTCGCGATGCAAGAATCTCACCATCAAAGAATTTGCAGGCTCGCAATCAAAGAATTTGCAGGCTCATGATCAAAGAATAGAAAATGCTGTAACTCGAGTTATAGGCAGAATTACATGGAACCACCACCATGCCTTGATAGAAAGAAGCCCCCTCCCCAAAGTTGCTCTACTTTGAACCACTATTAAACAAAGAGCTGACCCACTTCTAGGGCTTTCAGATTTGTTCACACCTGAAGTATGACTTTTGGGGGATTTTTCTTGCATTTCTGTAATGTGTAGGAAATATCACATGGCATTAATTTCCATGTCCGTTAAAAAAGTGGTCCTTAGACATTGGAAAGATTCTGACAACTTGACTTACCTCGAGTGGTTCCAGGAGCTTCTCGCTAATCTCAGAATGGAGAGAACCATTGCAAGCCTTTCAAATAAAATTAAGAAGTTTAACAGGATATAGGGCTCCCTACAAACCCTGTACTCTTTACAAGTTTGAAACATACGTTCATTATAGTGCATGGTATAGCTTGGTTGGTATGATGCTGCGCTAGGATTAGGGAGGGTGTATGAGGGTGGGGAGGGGAGGGTGGTTAGGGAGAGAATGAATCATTGTAATTGTTTGTAGTTGTCTTAGTTTTATTATGCTAAATGTCTTGTGGATTTGTTCTCTGTATTGAAAACTTTAATAAAAGTTGAATGGAAAAAAAAAAGAAAGAAGCCCCCTGAGCAAAACCCACCCTCATTTGTGTTCCTAGGCTACCCCTGGGCTGAGAAAATTGACTTTTTAAAACAGCCATCTCGTCCATCACTCGTGATGCAGGATTGCGATCAAAGAATCTCGCGATCAAAGAATTTGCAGGCTCATGACCAAAGAATAAAAAATGGTGAAACTCGACTTTTAGGCAGAATTAAATGAAACCACCGACATGGTTCTGGGTGAGGATTCCTTGAATAAATATTGCTTTGGAGCACCTACCTATCCAAAATGTCATCCTGCTAACAGTGTGCAGTTGTTCTTTTACGTAATTATCACACAGGTATAAGGCTCCTGTAGGGCAGGCGTGCTCCCCAGCTGCCAATGGATACAAGACACCACTACCTTACAATGCCATCAGGCTGTTGTAGTTGTTTTTGGCTGCTGCTGTTTTTTTTCTCTCACTAAGCAGTGTGAGTGTGTGTGTGTGGGGGGGGTATCTGATAGAGAAAGAAATAGTGGAGCCTCCATCCATAGAAGGATTTTAAAAGTGCTGGATGACATAAAAGTAAAACCCCATGAGACCCTGTACTAGCTCACCTCCCAAAGACCCCAAGCAAATACAACAGCTCCCCCCAGTTAGCATGTACAGTAAGTAAGTACATTTTTATTTCTGAAGTGCCCAATCCTGGAGGCTCTGGGTGTATTACAAGGTATAAATTACATACAGGGTCAAAGCAATACATATAAACAATAAATAATCAATTCAAGTAATACATATTAATAAAATCTAGCTGTAGCTAAGTAAAAAAGGCTTCTTTAAAAAGGTGAGCCTTCAGACCCTGCTTGAATTACTCCACCGATGGAGCATCTCACAGAGATCTGGTAAGTGAGTTCCAGAGGGCCGGGCTGGCCACCTCGAATGCATGATCTGCCAAGATTTTCAGTCTAGCCCTCGAAATCATTAGGAGACCCTCTGTGGAGGAGCAAAGTGAGCACACCAGGAGGACAGGCATCACGAGGTCACTCAGGTAGCCAGGGTCCAAGCCGTATAGGGTCTTATAGGTGAGTAAGCCCACTTTGAAGATGATTCTCCATTTGACAGGCAGCCAGTGCAGATCACGGAGGACTGAAGTCACATGGCAGGACCTAGGAAGGTCCGTCAGCAACCTGGCCACTGCATTCTGCACCAGCTGCAGTCGACAGAGATTCCCTGCACTGATTCTGAAGTAAAGAGTGTTACAGTAATCTAGCCTTGATGTGACAAAGGCATGTACCAGCGAAGGCAGGTCAACTGGCAGAATAAGGAATTAAATCTGGGAAATATTCCTTAAGTGGTAAAAACTACTCTGGACGATGGATGACACCTGAGCTTCAAGTGTCAAACCATCGCCAATAATGATGCCCAGATTTCTCACCTTAGTGGATGCCACCAGCAGGGTAAGGTAGGGCCCAGAAACAACCCTGTTTCTGACCCAGCAGCAATCACATCACGCCAGCAACCAGGCTTGACCACAAGTACCTCATTCTTGTCGGGGTTAAGTCTCAACCAGTTTGAGGACATCCAGTCCTGGATCTCAGCTAGGCATTTAGTTAGCACTTCCACAACATTACTTGTCCATGGAGCAGAAGACATATACAGCTGGGTATCATCTGCATAACAGTGAAAACCCAGACAATAGCATCTAGTGATCTCACCCAAGGGTAGCATATACACCACAAACAGCATCTGCGACAAGATCGAACCTTGAGGAACCCAACAGGGCAGGAGCTTCAGAGAGGAGCAGAAAGTCCCCATCACTACCCGTTGTGTCTTGCCAGTGAGAAAGGACTCAAACCAGTTGATGATGGTACCAGTGAGTCCACAATATGATCTAAGGTGATCCAGAAGCACAATGTGTTCTACATTGTCAAATGCTGAGGGGAGATCGAGGAGAATGAGAACTGACTAATCTCCTCCCT
The DNA here is from genome assembly GCA_016271365.2 of Neoceratodus forsteri. Taxonomy (NCBI): domain Eukaryota; kingdom Metazoa; phylum Chordata; order Ceratodontiformes; family Ceratodontidae; genus Neoceratodus; species Neoceratodus forsteri. The sequence continues at coordinate 1,411,665,643 of CM028129.1, forward strand.
CTCTCGCCCTGAGGAGATCATTTTGCATACTGATCAATGCTGTTTCGGTGCTATGCCTCATCCTGAACCCAGACTGGTATGGCTCATGGATGTCAAAGGCCATGAGGTGTGCCTCAAGCTGCAGGGCCACCACTTTCTCAACAACCTTCCCCAAAAATGGGAGGTAGGAGATGGGTCGATAATTCACCAAGACGTCAGGGTCAAATGATGATTTCTTCAGAATGGCCAGGGCAGGGATGGATTGAGTGGCCATCACACACTTTCCACCTCCAAGGGGGGGAAGGGGGAGTGTGACTCTGGTCCAGTGCTTCTGGGTGACCATGGGATGCGCTGTAACTGGAGCATCTGCATGCATCGCTCCTCAGGGCATGTTGGATGCTTGGCACAGTCACAGCATCCACCATGACATGCCCCCCACAAGAAAAAAGGAAAAAGTGCCTCCAGTGCACCAAGTGACACCTCCTGCCCCAGTAGTGGACCTCAGATCTCCTGTTGCATCCATTACTGAGCACTGACGGAGTTGCACCAGGGAGGCTACGAAGGCTCCGCCCTGGGGAGCAATCCAGGGGGCACTGCATCGGGGACAATGCCAGATCTGTTGGTGGGGGCAGGGCGGCTGTGGGAGAATGCCATGGGATAGAAAATAAAGCATACTAAGTTAAAAAAAAAAAACCTCTAGCAATCTGTTCTCGATAATGGTTGGTTTTAAATATGTTCTGTCCTAACTAGGCCCCCCCCCGCCCAGTTTCTAGGTCCATCCCATGTACATATTGTTATCATAGTGTGTTAACATAATCTGCTTTAGGCTTTCTCTTCCTCCATTTTCCCTTTGCAGTCAAAAAATGTTACTATATAAAAAATGCTACTAGAAGTGTACTTGTGCTATATACAATTGCAACAGGGAGAGATACTTTGCTTTAAATAATTAGCATTAGTAACACAAAAAGTATTGGGAGGCTAAAATACGTAGAAGAAAAGTTGTACAATGCACTGATGGGGGTTCACTTTGTTTGTCATTTGTTTATACAGATTTTTATATAAAAATGACTGTATGTATTTAAGCACTGGCACTTTAACTGGATTAGCACATGAGTTTAATGATGTGTGATTGGCTTGCTGTTTAAGGGTATCCACACCAGAGGGCATTATCTTTGACAAAGCCCATGACTGGGTGAAACATGAGAAGGATTTTTCTGATCTCTGTATTTTGCACCCAAAAGGGCCGTGATTCTTTGCATGCATCAAGTAAAATTTGAAAATTGCAAACTGCAGACTGGACTTAAGGTATTTTTTCGTGTAGTGAGTGCCATGACTGGTTGTGGAACTGTGACTATATGTCATTGATCGCCCGGTGTCCAAGTGCAGCTCTGCCATTTTGCACAGAGTTTTCTAAAACTATGATGGGGATGGACCCCATTCTTAATCTAGGGCATTTTCAAAGAAATCAGAAAATCAGTACTGTATTAGTTTTTAATGTTTGCTACATGATGTGCGAAAATCTTCCTACAATCAGTACATTTGAATACATTTTCTTAGTGTGTCTGCTGATGTCTAGTGAAAAGCAGTAAGAACATAGAAATGTGAGAGAGATGTCTACCCTTCAGGGTGAGGAATGAAATGGGGGGAGTAGAGGGAACAATGGTGAGTACCTTAGGGGCAGTCTAGAACAAAGCAGCAGAATGAGTGGAAGAGGGGGTCTACTCTGGACACATTTGGTGGCTGTTCTATAGGCCATATGATCCATATCCCTCTAACTGACCACCAGAAGAATCACTTTCAAACGATCTTCTGACAAGCAAGAAGGAGAAGAGAAGATTTGTTCTGGTAAAGTGCCTTCAGTGTGTAGTGAAGTTTTTTATATGTGCAATAGGTGTGAAGCCAAAATCCATTGCATAAATCCATTTATCTCCACATATGTAGGATAAATCTAACCACCCTAGATTTATCCCACATATGTGGGATAAATGCAAACTGTCAATCAAAGCTTTTTTGTTCACTTTTTTGACAAACAAATGTGAACAACTTTAAAACGAAAAATGATAGCATAGTACTATGAGCCCAAAAAATGTTCAGGACAAAAATATCTGCAAAATGAGTGGTGTTTCATTTATAGATACCTTTTAGTTTTTTTATAATTAGCAAAAGACAGCTTAAAATCCAATTTTCTTTTCACTTTTCCGACAAACAAATGTAAATAACTTTAAAATGAAAAATGATAGCATGGTACTGTGAGCACGAAAAATATCTACAAAATGAGTGGTGTTTCATTCATAAATACCTTTTAGTTTTTTCATAATTAGCAAAAACAGCATAAAATTGTATTGTCTTTTCACTTTTTCGACAAACAAATGTGAATCACTTTAAAACTAAAAATAATAGCATGGTACTGTGAGCATGAAAAATGTTTCATTCGTAGATCCAAAATCTGCAAAAAGGGGTACTGTCTGGGGGTGTCTGACTTCAGTGGATACTCTTCAAGTCCCACTAGAAAGGACAGGTATAATACAGACAGGACCTCATTGAAAGCAAGAAACTGCATCCCATTTGGGTTATGCTAGGTGAATAAACTGCAAAATAAAAAAAAAGTTTCACTCTGATGGTTTAACACCTACTACCAGCAGTCATTGCTAAAGTAAGTCACATCACCTACGTCAGTTCGCCAGTAAGCTATACAACTTGTCACAGGTAGCATGGGGGTGGCTATAGCTAGGCCAGAGCCCTTCTTACTCCAAGTTGGCAAAAGGTAGACCATGGAGAAGAAACTTGTAACAGCAGCTATTATTACTGTGAATTGCACATGTCATGCCAAAGGGGATGGGTGGTCACTGGGGTGTAGTGGTTAGAGCGCCGAACTGTGAAACAGGAGACTACAATCAGATCTCGGAGGTAAGCTCCTCAGGCTCATTCAACCATCAGCTGAAACTCTTCCTACCCACTACTTGTACATCTTTTTCACAGGTGGGTTTCCCTGTTCTGACCTAGCTGTGCGGTGCCTAGGTTTCTCTCTTTTGACCTATTTCTGTCCCCAGGTGCCACCGTATGTTTATGGTACTATATTAAATGCCTTATATTGCACTATTATTTTGGGAGACTTTGTCCGAAAATTGCATGCCCCTTGTTTGTACCTGTGAAGTTTTTACTACAGTGTGACTTATGACTGCACTTTTTGATGTACAATCATATGTTCTGTATTACGTGTTTTCTGTTTTTCCCTTCCACGGGGTCGCACCTGGAAATTAGCTTAGGCTCTGTGTACCTTTCCTGGACACCAATTTTCAAATAAACTAATAAATAAATATAAATAATGCAGGTCAGTATCTCATCACAGCCGCTGGCAAGTCACTCGCCCTTTCTGTACTTCATTCCTCCCAGTTGTATAATTGGGTAGATACCAGAACCCACAGCCAATAGATGGTGCACTTCATTTGGACCATACTGGGTAAATAAACTGTGAAAAAAGAGACACATGGTAATAAACAAAATGGTCTGCTCTACTCGCAGTGTAATGATTTCAGCCTCACTCCCTCATGGATTTAATACTGGTCCTTAATTTTTCATGTCCTTGCTATTGAGACTTTCATGTTTATTTATTTTATTTTTTGTTATTCTTTGGTAACCAGGTAAAGCCCATGGGGCTCAAGGCCCATTTACAAGGGCAACCCGGGAGCACAGGGAGGTTAAGTGACTTGCTCAGGGTCGCACAGTATGCAAGTGGAGGTTGTGGGAATCAAACCCAGGTCTGCTGGATGTATCAAGCTCATTCACTGCTGATTTTTCTAACCTCTAGGCTGTGTTGTTCCTTATAGCAGCAATGCTTGTTAGCCAAAGCAACATTTTCTTACATCTTGTTTTGTAGCAATCTATACCTGATATCCTTGGATTCTTCTTTGAGGCATTTTAATTACTTCTTCTGTGTAAAAAAACAGTTCTATGATTAGTTTGATCATCAGCAGCACACCACAACAAAGATACAGGAACTATACTTTCAGCTTGTCACAGGCAGTTTGGACGTGACATTAACAAAGGCAGAGTCAAATTACTTCAGCAATATTTAAGACCACCTCAGTATTTTACACATATCTGTTTAATAGTATGGGGCATGCATTCTACCCCCAAGACCGGGCTGTTCTTATTGCCCTTCTCCCCCATTAGTGTCCTCCTTTAGAAACATGCTGCAGTCTGAGGTAGATGGGTTCTGTCACTACTTAAAGATGAGAAATATTTGACAATGGAACATAGCACTACCCAGGATTAGTCACCAGTTGACTGATGTATTTTACTTGTGAGCAGAAAGTCATTTATTCATGTTTAAACTACTTTAAATCTGTGGTGCTCAGATAGAATCCAACCAACCCGGATATCATCGGATAAAGGGCAAAATGTCAAATCTCAGATGTCATTGAATAGTGATGCTATCTGAGAATGGATCCCACAAACTTGGATCCATCCATGGACCAAGTGGATCTGATTAGAATACTCAGATCTGTTGAATTCAATGGTCAGATCCATGGATCCCTCCTGTGCAGCTGACCTTGGATCCGAGAATCTGATCTCAGACCCAAAATTCACCTTCAGATCCAACATCCGAATTTGACTGCATAAATTGTGGACCCAGAGATGGATCCTAGCACTATCTGTTGGAGGACAGTCAGATCCTGAAATGCGCTATCTGTGTACCACTACTTTAAATGCACCACATAATATGAAAAGTAGTGCAAAATGTAGCCATGCAAAGAGAATCCTATCACACCAAGACCCCATGTTACCCATTTTGCTGTGTATTACAGTCATAAGAAAGTAAAGTGGGTAGTCAATTTTAGAAGCAACTTTTATATTTGACCTAGTGCAAAATAAGAACCAACAGAAGGCTACATACAGAGCATTAATACTTAAAGTATTCACATCACCCCCTCACACCTAAATAGAATCATTTGGTTTCTGTGTGCTAAACCCAAATACAAATATATTGTTAGTCAGGATGCTAATTTCCTGTACACTGATGTTTGTATTCTTGAGCGGGGCAGGTAGTGGCTGTAAGCAGCCAGGAAATTACCCTGGGAGTGTTTACCTATGCATCGTCATTAACCAGTTTTTCTGGCAAAGGTAGTGGAGACAGTGATTAGCCGGAACAAGAGTTAAACTATATCCAATTTCATTTTGAAAAGAACCAGCAACTGCAAGTATAAGCCTATTATTTTGATCCAGCAGGTTCTGGGGACAAACCAGTTACCTTCTGGGACAAAGGGTTGCTTTGTAGAAAATGGTATAAGTCCTGGGGAGGCAGGTCCAATGTAACTCTAGGGTGAGGAGCATAGAATAGTCCTTTACTCTGATAGAGTAACTGTGTGCACTCTCTATGCAAGGCCTCTCTATTTGCTGAGTGATCCTGTGGAGAAAAGAGAAAGAGAGAGAGAGAAAGAAAACTTACCAGTGCTGTGAGATCTCTAGGAGAGCTGAATTTGTGGGAAGGGAGCTTAGTTTACATTCACTTTTTTTTCTGTTTATGTACTTCTATCATGGAATACCTATTAATTTGTAATTTCTCTAATGCATAAACATCATCCCCTTACGTTATTTGTATACCATGTATGTTTTGTAGATATGATTAAATGTTTTGTATTATTCTATCTGTTTCATTTATTTTATTGTCACCTCTGCACTCTGTCTCTAAGAGGACATTATCAAGTAAAGCAAGGGGACTGTAAGTACAGAAACAGGGTCAGGAGTGTCTGAAATGAACGAGGTTTCCTTTGTCAAGGCCTTGTACCATGTGAGCAGGTGTATAAGTGGGGCAAGAAAAGAAGAGCCCTGCATGAGTTCACAACAGACTAGTGATAGCAAAGGTGTAGCTTCCCAATTTGCTAATAGTAGGTGAAGAGAATGTGTCACTGTTAGCTTAAGAAATTCTGTAAGTTAATGTAATTTCCAGTAGGGCATCATTTTAAGGTAATTTTAGGTATGAAGATACATAATTTCCCCATCTTATGTGCTGGTAGTAATAGGCACTAGCACTGAAAGAAAAAAATACAGACTGTGTAAAGAACATAAAACATCTTGAATGTGGGAAGAACAAATGTTCCAAAATAGACAAGCCAGACAACTTAGCGATCAGCATGTTTGTTCTAATATCACAATTAAAGCAGTGTTTAAGAAAAACAGCTGGCCTAAAAGAAGGCTTTGAAGTTTACCAGAGAGTGATGAAACCATGGACCTACCTACCAGCAGTCGGCAGACACAGTGGATAAGAAAACATTACGAGTTCAGAGTAAGCCTGGCAGATTTCTGCTTACTATGGGAATCACTGGTTACTGTGTAATAGAGGGGGTGGGGAATCCCTATACATTGGTATGGTCTGCACAACATACTTATTGGTCCCTGCTTGTAAAGCACAGAGAGGGGAAGACCTGATGGACCTTGAGTCCCTTTTGGCCTCACATCCCTATGTTACTATATAAGATAAGTGCAGGTATCTACTTCAGTTTGTAATTTTATTAATCTGCTACTTTCACTTATTATGTAAGGGATAGACATGACAGGCTGCTATGAGGAAGTCATGCACATCTTGGGTGGTTGTTAGGCACAAGGGGGATTCAAAAGACAGTGGGACAGATAAAGGGCTTTATAAAGACCATACCAGAAAAGGAGGGGGAAAGGGGGAGTAAGGAGCCTGTAGGGCTTTCTTGTTCAGCTTCAGTTTGGTAGGAATGGGAAGACACGATTGACCAACATTCCTTTTGTTGATGACAGGTTCTATGTTTCTATGTTGATTATAAGAGTCTGCTAGATTCTATGAGTTTGGCAAAGTCTAGTGTTATTAATTTTAGCAATTAAGTTAGAGAGGAGTTTATTAGCAGAAGACTGAGCTTTGGCTTGCTGGGAAGCGAGCAAGGGCTAAGTAAAAGGAGGCAGAATGCAGGACTAAATACTAATAAGGCAGGCTCTATGTGATGGCACTCTTATCCTGAATGCGGCCGCACAGTCACAGCAGTTGTCACTGCTGATGCAGAGGCTGGTTCAACAGAGACAGCGAGAGACACATGAAAGCAGTGAGAAGTAGAGCAGGAAGGTTTTAGTGATGTCATCACATTGTGGTAGCTAGAAAGGATCCAGCGCAGCAACAGGAATGACAAGCCAGCTGATAAGAACACCCAAATACACCCATGGTTGTGACTGGGCAGAATAAAGATGGCAGGTGAGCTTGGTTGCCATCAGCAGAAGGAGAAGTGATGTGTCCCAGGACTGGAGGACAGCTCTGAACAGTTCAGCAAGATGTCCCAAAGGGTAGGCTTCCACTTGAGGAGGAGATAGTGGCAGAAGCACTGGAGAAAGCAGCAGTGTCAGTAGCCAACCCGGGGATACTGCTTGGAGGAATGGCTGGTAGCTGTGAAGATTGTACAGATATGGCTTGGTTGACTTGGAGGCCTAAAACAGCATGAGGAGCACAACTGAAACACCATGAGCAATGTGGCAAGCCTCTAGCAAGGCAGAAGACAGAATGATTAAATAGAAGAGTTGGTGGGACGAGCCTAATGGGCTGCCCCACCAAACACCAGGCATAGCCTTTCAATTCTTTTCATTTTTAGCTATCCCAGTGAAAAATGCATCCAAAAGCAATAGCTCTGGCCCCTGCCAAAGTCTCAGAGTGAGAACACTGGGGAATTTGGTTGGCCACAGGTCCACGGGCCACCATCTGCAGTGACTGGTTGTTTTTCATATTTTGATGCACTGTTTTCACTTTTTTTGCACCAATAAATATTTTTGGACTCACCAAGCCCTGAGTGCATCACTTTCTGTTGTTGTACAATAACTCTGGCAATCTGCATCCTAAGCTTCCCTGTCTTGCGTCATCTGCAGTTGCTGCCCGAGTCTCTCATCTTTTTTGAAACTTCTCCACTGATCAGTTATTAGGTGCCACAAAGCATGCCAAGGTCCTCCCTCTCCACAAAGGTAGCATCCCAACCAAACCTGGGACCTGTCAGCCTATCTTTCTCACCTCCATGCTTGTTAAACTTCAGGAGAAGGTGGTGCTTTCTCAATTCTTCTTCCTTGACTCCTCTTCCTTCCTCATTCCATTCCAGTCAGTTTCAGGGAAGCCCATCCCACCGTCTCTTCCCAGTCATTGAGCAGGGGTTTCTGACATTGCTATCTTTGTCACAGTTCCAAGGTATTCAAAACAATGTCACATCTCCTCATACTTTGCAGATTGACCAGAACAGGACTTTTTGGTTTGTTCCACTCCAACCTGTCTGACTGATACCAATTAATCCTCATAAGTGCAGACAAGAAGGGAGACAGGCATACAAACTGCAGGCCAGTGCTCAGACAATACACAGGATTCACGATCCATTTGTACACTGTGTGCCTAGCACAACAAACTGAAGCAGCTCCCAAGTTCAAATTGCATACAAAGAGCTATTTTTAATCAGAAAACAAAACGGAGGTCAGTACAATAGCTTTCAACATTTCACAATGTTCTGTTGCTTTCTCAAGGGATGGGTTTTGTTTTAAAATGCTGTATTGCCTGTCTGTATTGTTAAAAGGACTCTTGTATACATTATGAACTTGGGACCTGCTTTAGTTTATTGTGCTCGGTACACTGTTTGCAATCATCATAAGAGTCTGGTCCCCCCCCAACTCTCTTCTGATTGGCTCTGCCATCCCACAGGGTTGAGTCCTGGGCCCCATCCTATTTTCAGTATTCAGTATTTTGGAATAACCTCCTAATGGCTTCCCTGCGGCATACATTCATACGTACGCAGATGTTACAGTGCTCTTCCTTAGTAGACCCTTGCTGGCCCTTGGATATACTGGGTCTTTAGTCACCTTGAAAAAGGGTTGTAGACAAACACACTTGGCACCAGGCGTGCTCATCTGCAACCCTTTTTCAGGCTGTCTGAAGACAGATGGAATAACTATGAGTAACAATGGGTAAGGTGAGGTAAGGACTCAGGACAGGCCCGATGGACTTATAGTTTTTTTCTGTCCTTACTTTCCATGTCTCTGTGGTTCTATAACCCCTCTCCCCACAATCTGTTCTCTCCTTCACCTCTCTCTGAAGGACCTGCTCCTGGCTTTCTCCTGCTCCTGTGCTTATTCTCTCCTTTCCTGCATCTCAGCCTGTACCCTGTTCAACATACGTTGCCGTAATGCTGCTATATACTGTTACACAACATTCTGAACTTGAATTTCATACTTTATTCTTTTTGTACTTTCTTATTACATTGTTACTGTCTCTAATTGCTTTTGGCATAACATTGTATTCAGTCATAACCGTGTTGTATGCTGTTGCACAGAGCTGGTACTTTATTTGCACTTTACACTCATTACGTACTCTTTACTGTTCTCTGTTGCTTTTGTCAGTGAATTATACTTCCCTGCCACCTCCCAACCCCCAAGCAGATCACACCTGCATAGGAGCCTCAATTTAGTCTACTTTCCCTGGACAAATGGTGTAAATAAATTTAAAAAAAAAATATGCTTTATATGTTAGACTTTATGTTCCTTACATGGAATATAATGTGTTCTGAGCATTTTGTTTAGAAGTGTGCTAGTTAAATAAAAGGTACTGTATTATGAATATTATAAACAAGGTCTGAGAATGGAGCTTTCTGATTGGCTTCAAACATTCTAACAGCCTTATGTTAATCTTTTATTAACATACATGTAGAGTTTAGCCATATGCTGAACAAGGTTTAACACTGTTTAAAATGTGTTTTTTATTATAATAGCAATAAGGCACTCCCAGAAATTATGTTAATGGTCAGTTAATCACCCTCTAGGGACATGTGACACTCGGCTACACCTCATGCCACAGTACACCCCTAGAAGGTGATTAACAGACAATTAACATAACCCTTGGTCATGCCTTATTGCTTAATTATTGTATTTGCTCTTTGATGTAAAAGGAGATCAACCATTCTCAAGAATACAGTAATACATTTATGTATTATAGAAAAAAATATAGCATGGACTAATACATCCTTCTCAGTAATTTTATCCAAATGGGCCACCTCCTATAAGTGTCTGAGGCACATCTAGTGCTGTGCATCTCAGGATCAGTTCTTCATAACGAGCCATTCTTGTATTCAAATAGTGATCCACATTTGAATAAATTAACTTGACAATGCCACACATCCTAATAAGCAGCTGATGCATATTCATACAGCATCTTACCAGCCTGCTTTTCTCCAGACACTCCATCTTTAAAACCCAATTCTGGAAAAGACATACACCACGCACATCTTCCCCCACATCAAACCCTGCAGCCTGTGAAACCAGGTACTGTACTTGGCAACAGTATTACTAATTGCTTTGGTCCTTGCTGAACAGCCTGATTTTTATTAAGAATTAGAACACGGAACACAGTTATAGCTAAACTATAAAACACAGGATTAATGCACTATTCTCAGCCCTAATGAGATTACCCTGTCATTGTTGACACGAGGCGTAATGGCATGGCACCTTTTGTCGAACTCCTCAGGGAGTATCTGCTCTTGTCAGCTCGGTTTGTCAGAAATGGCGTTCTGATGGTAAAAGGACGATGCAGAACGGCAGATGCCTAGAAATAAAAATTTCATGATTGCATGCAGTGGTTTAAGGGAGCATCGGAGGGGATTTGTGCGAGGGTTGGAAAAATGAAGTATCAGAAATACCTGACTGTCTTGCAGATGGCAATAGGAGTGAACGCTTCAAACAGGAGCAATTTGCTTCCACATAAACGAAAGCTGTGGTAAGTGTACATTAAAAAATAGACAGTGTGCTATTAACAGAACAAAGGCTATCTTTACAGTTTATCTCTGCTAAATCTTCTTGTGAATACCCACAAAGCGTAATACACTATAAATTCTGTATTGTAAAATGCTGAAGAATAAAATATTAAAATGCATGCATATTCTAGCCCTTGATTTGGGGTTCCATTCTAGGGTACAATATAGTTGCAACTGAAAGGAAGTATGTTTTGTATTTCAGAAATTAAAACGATAGTCAAATTGCTAAATGCAAACAGTCTGAAAATGTGAAATTGCTCTTCACACTGTAGTGAGGATGCTTCAGGTATATGTTTGTATTCTAAGTACCCTACAATGAGCATAATTTGGGATAATGGAAAATACAATGGCTTTAAAGTTTGGAAGAGGGTAGTTCTTATTTTAATTTTTTTTTTACATGAGATAAAATACCACAAGATATGGTGATCACTGCATGCATTGCCAGTTGCCAGTAGTGGGTCTCAGTGTTTAAGTCTTTGCAGGATACACTGTCTGTCTCTCTTGATTCTTTATACATTATTTGTCACGTATCAAATATGTAATATAACTTAATTACAGAGACCATATGTTGGGGTACTAAACCAAAAGCAGCAAAGCTAGTCATCTGTAGATTCAGGTGCCGCTACAGTATGAAGGAATGAATGCCGTGGCCAAAAAAGAAAGTGATTTTCATGAAGTTAGGGCCTTAAGTTCAGCTGTAATTACACTCAGCCCTTCACAGTACTGCACGGTCAGAGCTGCAGTCATACACATAATGTGGCCTTATCCTGATTAACAGCTACAGCTAACACTAATTGTGTAACTAAGAAAAAGCGGCTGCTTTGAAATTTGCAATGGGCTGTAATCTCTTCTGTGAATCTAACAGGTGCAGAGAACCTGTATTTGGTATGGCATAACATGAACGTCATTTGTATTCATACACTGGGGTCTTACTGCTAATTTGTCTCAAGGCACTGCAGTTGTTTTGTATTTTACTTTATACAAGTATTGTTAGTGTTTTTAAATGTCTCCTTGAATAAATCAAAAGGCAAAAAACAACAAATCATCCTACCTTAAAAAAAAGCAGAAAACATCTAAAAAGCATAAACCCCACAAATAACTATTACAGCATAAAAAAAGAATAAACTGACTATTCAGACTCTGAAAGTAATTAGTGATGACAAACAAGCCATAAATTGGCATTTTAGGCATTGTTGACCAGCTATATTGTATTCAGAATCATTTTACACAGGCTAAAATATACTTGCACATCTTTAAAAAATAATGATGTGCTGGCGGTTTCATCCTGTATTCCTTGAAAACATATTACTGTATGTTGGTACGGTACCATTGAAAGCTACATCCTGGGATCTTTTCAAGGTTCTGCTTAGTGCTGAAGTTTCCATGGGACAGCATTCCCTGATCTGACTTGAGATAGATACAAAAGACAGGATTTTCAAAGCCCTCCCATCATGATTCCAGATCATTTCCACCATTTGCGTTTGAATATTAGATCACCTAAAAGGAGGTGTAATGTTCAGGCATAATTGTCATGAATTACCCTCAGTAAAGGGCACATATATCACTTTCGTGCGGTAAACTGAGGAAACTGTTGCAAAGGCAACAAACAATTGAAAATAGCATTAGTAACCAAATGTTTTGCCATATTTGACATGACACAGGCTTCATTCAAAATCAGGAAGTGCACCTGCATTATGTCTTCTGAAAATCCTGTCCAACCTTTTTAAGTGTCCTCGGTTTGGCTTCCTATTGCATACTGAATTTCTGAGTGTCTATATCATAACTAGTACTTAGGTTCTTTGTCTTTTAGATTGCTTTCCTATTTTGGGCTCATCATAACCCAAACCCATAAGACCACTATAGGGCTGGTTCCCCCTTCATCTGGGCTGAGATACCGATGAGGCATACCAATGAGTCCTGAGAAGGACAAAACACATGTCTGTGTCCTCTGTTTTTAGTCTTTGCAGATTGTGCGAGAGGCCATTTGGCATCATACACTCCTGCTTATTGCAGAACTAGTTTAAACACGTCCATGCTGATTTGCATATACTTCCCATGATGTATTGTATTATTGGGGTATTTATAATTTTGTATTTCCATGTCATAAGTGCCTGCATATTCAACGCATTTGATGTTAAGAAACATGAAAAGTCACTGTGATGTGAAAAACATCATGGTGTGGTTGAACTGGGGCTCAGAAAAGCTCATGGCATCATAGCTTCCATTCATAAATAGAACTGCAAGTTCAATGATGCTTTAGGAAGTTGGCACATCAGAACAGTGACTGTACTGTCCTTGCAATGCCCGCTACCTGGGTTCATCACAGTCCTGAGCTCAGAGCATTGGAAGGGCAGCTGGAGGACATCTAAGCATCCTATGAAGGAGGGTCCTGCAACCCCTTAGCACTGCCACTACCTAAGGGGGGGGGTTCAGTCAGGAGCCTCTAGATGGCAAGAATAGAGTGCCTGTCAGTGTGCCTGGGTTTCTGGCACCAGATGATGAATTGCAAACTCTCAAAGAGGAGGACCATGGTGGACAGGCCACTGAGTAGGCAGATGATGCTGTGCCATTCAGGCTTGGGCTGACTCTCCTCCAAGAATTACCTCCGGTGCCTTCACCCCTTCCACAGATGTCTGGATTCTGGGGATTGCCGGCCATGTAGCAAAAGGATGGGCCACACTGGGGGGAGGGGGCGGGGATAATGCAACTGTGGCAGGTTGCGGTATACTAGGAATCCTTCCATGGATGGAAAATTGGTCCTCTCAGCAGCTAAAGGAGGTCCCGATCAGAGGGCAATGGGAGCAAAACAGTTCAAAAAAATAGTAATGTTTTAGGACTTTATGGATCCAGACACAACAACCCATGAGAAATGATTAGGTGGAGAAATGGGTACACAATCAGCAGTAATAAGCCCCTGCAGCAAAATAAAATCTTGCAGGGAAGTCATAGAAGGTGAGGATTTAAAGGGTCAGTAGGATTTTAAAAACTGTACATTTAACCTACAGTGTATTCAGCGATACAGTTTAATTTCAGTCCATCATTTTCATAGAAGAATGTCTTTATGTCAGATAATGTGCTGGAGTTGTGAAGTCCCAAAGAAAGAACTCTGTGACTAATGCTATCCTCAAAGATTAAGGATAGTTTGTGGTTACCTGGCTGGGAGACAAAGGCATTTCTTTTTTACGTTTATTTTATTTGTGTAAAATATAACATGAGAAGAAAAAGCAATTGGCTATTCCTTTTGGTTACTGCATGAAAAGACCAAGAGCCAACAATATACTAGGCAAGAAATTTGCATTAAAAACAAGAATTGTAACTTACAATAGCTGGTGTTTACAACTGCATATTCATCTCCAACAATCCAAACAGCAAAACAGCTCTTCAAGCAAATGCGCCAAACTTGTACATAGATACATAGACAGTGTCGGTAGATAAGGGCCTATGGCCCACCCAGTCTGCCCATTTGAGCTTATAAGTTCAGTTTATGTTTTCCTAGAAGTCTGTTGTCCCTTACCCCTGACCTCCAGAATTCCTTTATGTCTATCCCATGCATTCTTAAGTCCCATGATTGTTTCAGCCCCACCACTTCCTCTGGCAGGGTGTTCCCTTGTCCACCACCCGTTCTGTGAAGAAATTCTTCCTCATGTTTCCTCTGAATCGTCCTCCTCCAACTTCATCCCATGCCCTCTAATCCTGGAACATCTTTTTCACTTAAAATAGTGTATTCCTGCACCCTGTTCCTCCCTGTAAGATACTTGTATGTCTCTATCATCCCTCTCTCTCCTCCCTCCTCTCCTCCAGGAGTACATGTTCAGTTCCTTCAACCTGTCTTCATAGGACTTGTGATACAATCCATGCACCACCTTTGTTGCCCTCCTCTGAACCTTCTCTACCCTGTCTATGTCCTTACGTGAGTATGGTCTCCAGAACTGTACACTGTACTCCAGGTGGGGCCTCACTAGTGTCTTGTATAGCGAATTTTGACCTCCCATTTCCTGCAGGTGATGCCCCTGCCTATACATCCCAGCATCCTATTTGCTTTACCTGCTGCCTTGTCACATTTCAGCTTACTCTTGAGGTCATCAGAGATGATAACCCCAAGATCCCTTTCCTGCTTGGTGCATGCTATATCCTCACCCCCAACTGATATATTGTGCCAGGGTTTTGTGCTCCATATGCATTATCTTGCACTTCCTTGCATTGAATTTCAACTGCCAAACCCCTGACCATTATTCAAGTTTCTGCAGGTCCCTTCTCATTCTATCTACACCCTCTGGTGTGTCTACTCTATTACAGAGCTTTGTGTCATCAGCGAACAGTGAAATTCTGCCTTCTAGGTCCTGCGCAGTGTCACTGATGAAGATGTTGAATAGGACCAGTCCCAGCACTGATCCCTGTGGTACCACTCTGGTCACTTTTCCCTCTGTGGAGTGACAGCCATTTACCACCACCCCCTGTGTTCTGCCACCCAGCCAGTTACCTACAAACCACACTACTGTCCTGCCCACACCCATATTCCCCAGTTTGTGTAATAGTCTTCTATGTGGCACAGTGTCAAAGGTCTTGCTGAAGTCCAGATAGACCATGTCCACTGCCTTCCCCTGATCCACCTCCCTAGTCACCCAGTCAAAAAATTCAATGAGGTTGGTCTGACATGACCTCCCCCTGGTGAAACCAAGCTGCCTTGGGTCCTGTAGTCCATTGACAACCAGATGTTCCACCAATCTCTCCTTCAGTAGTGCTTCCATGATCTTCCCCACTACCGAGGTGAGGCTGACTGGTCTGTAGCAATTCTTCCCACAATCTAAAGTTAAATGAAAAGGGCCTGATGCCAAAGAGGAAACAGCATTGCAAAATGGTAACAAGAAAAGAAGATAGCCCAGAAGGATGTAAGAGACTCTTAGCTCATCACAACAGGCAAACCTGCTACGGTCCTCTAATCATGCACTCTCCCACTGCAAAAGCATCTTAAAGGACTACTGCGCTGAACCTGTAACTCATTTTTATTTTTTCCTATAGAAGCTGTTGCTTTTTTTTAATACTGGTTCCAATCTTTGATCATTACTGGAACTTTAGTATGCTTTTTTAATATAGGTGTTTATCCGCCAAGCCTTCTGGTCCGTGCCGACCTCTAGTTGACTCCCAACCCATCATCCACCTTCTCTTGGGATTAATCTGCAACTGCTAGCTTCCAGCAGCATCCCCAACCTTGTGTGTTGGTCCTTGCTTCGATACTACCTGCCTCCCATAGGCAGTGATCACACTGGTGGGACATACATGCCAAGCCATCCTGATAGAGGGGTGCCATCCAGCGGGTGCTTGCTCCTCCTTCTCCCAGCCCATCCCCAGCTATTCAAGCTTGTTCATGTTGTGGGCAACGTTCCTGCTCTCAGTAAAACAGGTTCTAATGCAGTTAACCCTGAATGTGTGTACCAATGATATATCGCAGGGTGTATGTTGGCTGCCGTATTTGCCTGCATACAGCCATTGCATTGCCAGAATCTGTGGCATTGTTTTAAGCACTTTGAGCTACCTTGTGTACAAAATGTACTATATCAAAAAAATCGGAGATAAATAATTTAAAACAATAACTACAAGTAAAGATTGATATAGTATATGGAGTCCCTGCCCTCACAGAGCTTGCAATGAGAAAACAAATGATGCCCAAATATTACAATAGTTTAACTGTTACTGTTAAGTCAAATAAAGATTGTCTTCTTTTGGGATTATAGAGGTTTTTCCAGATTTGTACATCTATGAAGAGGTTAACAACTTGAAGATCATAAGTACATTAACTGATATTAATAGGGAGAGATATTGGAACTGACATTTAAGAGTTTTCTTTACTTTGTCTTTCAGAAGTGATTCTTCAAATGTTTCCAGCACATTAGGTCTATTCCAGATAAGCAAGGCCTTATTAGTTCAGAAGTCAGTATAGGAACAACTATGGGATTTGTAATGGCCATAATTTCCAGGCAGGCTTCAGTATCGTACTGTGCCATTTGTGGGCAATAACACATGATGGGGAATGCATTCATTGGGAGATACTGTATAGGCACTGTTCTAGTATGTAATGTAGCAGCAGTTCCTCAGCACACACCAGAGGAGTGTCAATATCTCCCAGTAAACATAGCACCCCGAGGTGTGTAATTGCACTTATAAAACAGCCAGGCATTAAGCATTTTGGGTTAGAAAATGTAGCACCATGTGTACATTAGTACATACTGTATAGGCAAAGCAGGTGACCTGATTCATCCAATCAGAAAACAGCATTTACAGCAGCCATCTTGACCAATTGTACAAGCTTTTGTATAGCACTTTTTATACGAGCATCTCAAAGCATTTTACAATCCATGCACAAATTCACTGAAATGCAGCCATCTCGGGAGTGGAACTTGGCAGCCAATTTGTGCCAGCACACTACACGCTGCATTCCATTCTCTGTGTTCAGACGTAGTCATTGATATGAAACCAGATCAATCAGATAGTGACTTAAATGAATGGAAAAAATTTGGCCAGGACACGGGAGAAATTCTCCAACTCTTTCAGGAGCTTCCATGGGCTCTTCAACGTTCATCTGAACAACTACCAGAATAAGCAGGCAGGGCCTTGGTTTAATGAGGCAAGTCAGAAATGTTATGGAAAGTTTTTTTTTTAAGCATTGTTTAATATATGATGCATAACCTTTAGCTACACATGTTTAGCAAAGTCCTGATTCAGAAAGGTTGCTTGTGTGTTGTTTTTTATACAAGAGTCACCAGCCGGGTCTATGGCATCAAAAGGTGAGGCTCCCACTCAGTGCACAGACCACCCAGCTTTACACCTTACAACTGGGTGGACTGGAGCAGAGACCAGTCAGGAGGGCAAGGAGCATCCATGCAGATGCTATCCTTACTGGGAGGGAGAGCCGGTATGCACCATTCTTTGAGTGGCTTCTGGTAGTGGCCCAGTGCATCCACACATGATGGCATGAGTGACCACACATTGTTATGTGCCTCCAGGGTGTTGTGATGTGTGCCCATGATGTAGGATGTGGACAGAAGGACAGGAGAACAAGCAAAGGAATGGGAGAACTGAGGAAAAAGGACCACTCTGGTGCACCAGCTGATGGTGTTCTTTGGCACCCCACACCAGCTGACCACTTAGTGCACCATCCCCACCCCCTGGATGTTACCATCAGAGTATCAAGGCGCTTCCTCCCTGGTGGCAGCAGACAGGCTACTCAGCAAGGATAAGCTGGAAACTGAAGGGGTGATGAAGGATATCAGGGAGCCTGGAGGTGGGCAACAGCAGAGAAAGAGTTGAGTCCTGTGGGCAGAAAAGGAGCCTGAATGAGAAGGGCCCCAAGGGGCCATGAGATGGAGAAAAAAGGAGACAATATTGAGACAAGAATTAAAAATAAAACAGTCTGAATTTTCAACATTTTATTACCATAACTCAGTAAATGCATAAAATCTACAAAATAATACAAAGGTGTAGATGGTAATTTTAAAGACTGCAACAACATAATCTGAGAAAAAAAGAGAGAGTATTAGGTAACCAGTTGAGTTCTACAGCTCTTATTTTCCAAAGCAAAGCCTAGCACCTTTTGGTATGTGTGAACAAGAGAGAGAGGAGGAATAAGAGAGAGGAGAGGAGGGGGTTGTAACACAATTTAATAATAATGCTACTAGACCTCTACAGAAACAACAGTGGCACAGCCTGCCATAGTATGCTCGCTCAGTTTCTAAATAAATCAATAGAATTTCTTGTTTAAGATTTGTGTTAGAATCTCCATGAATATAGAAACATAGAAGCTGACAGCAGAAGACATCCAGTTGGTCTACTAAGTCTGCCTTATCCCTGCCTGAACCATGTGACTAAGGCTTGCTAGTGGTCAATCATTTCCTCCCTCCTCTTTCATCCCCTCTCCCCTATCCCCCGCCCACAAAACCCACATCAATCCCACCTATGCTTGAACTCTACCACTGATTTTGCACAGACAACCTCACTGGGCAATCTGTTCCACCTGTCTACCATCCTCTCTGCAAAAAAGCACCTCCTGACGTCCTTCCTAAACCTTGCCCCTGCCAGCTTCTTTGTGTTACCATTAGTGCTTGTGTAACCACTGAAGATGAACAATGCACTGCTGTCCACTTTGTCTAGCCCCTGTGGAAACTTGAATGTTTCTCTCATGTTGGCACTCTCCCTGCTAATATTTTGCACATACCTCTTAAAGGGGAACAGTCAGCACCAAGGGCTCCACACTCAAGTGTGTGACTGGTCCCAATGTGCACTTTTGTGTGGAAAAAACATTTTTGTTTACTTACTGTTTACTGTAATGGATTGCGTCAGATGTATATTGTGTACTTCTAAGCCATGTATATACGGCAGCAGCACTACTCTTTTCAGACTGCAGCAGAGTGGTCCCAACCAGCAGCAAGTGGCAAACTGCCTGTCCACACGGCCCCTCTGTGCACTGCTACATTCTGAGCTGGTGAGGGGCAGTGTGTCAGAGGGCTGGACTGTCGCTCACCACTGCAAGTACAGAGTGGACGTGTTGCGATGGTGCAGACAGTCCAAACAGCACTTTAATCCACTGCAAGTCACTCACTCCGGTCAGCGTCCCTAGCTTGAGAGGGAATGTGGGACTGGCTTAATGAGCAACTTGCCCTGATCAGGTACATGTCCACACAGTCACATTTGCACTGGAGCAACCCGAGCGATCGGGTTGCTCCAGTGCAAATGTGACCGTGTAAACAGGGCTCTAGAGTGGCATCTTCTGTTGCTACAAATCCAAGAATCCTCTGCAGCTGATGTCACAGTAGTAGGCTGCAATGGGAGATTCAATAGCCTGCAGTGCATGTTAAAGTTTATATAAGCTGTGATCTTTTGTTTGCTGGTCCCACTGTGCTCCCTGGGCTAAGTACAGTCACAGAGGACTGTACTAATCCCCTGGAAAAAAGCAGAACCAGAAAACATCTGACTGGAGATTATAACAATTTTAACATGCACTGCAGGCTATTGTATTCTCCTACTCCAGCTTACTACTCTAATGTCAGCTGCAGGGAATTCTGAGATTTGTAGTATTAGAATATGTCAGCATAAAAGAAAACAAAATTAGTCCGATACAATCTACTATATTACAGTAAACACTAAGTAACCCAAAATGTTTTTGCACACAAATTGCACATTGGGACCAGCCCCCCCACTTGAGTGTGAAGCCCTTTGTGCTGACTGTTCCCCTTTCAGTTCGGTCAGCCTTTCCTTGTGGAACCTACCTTACTGGCCTTTAAATTATCTTGGTGGCCTTCCTGTGTACCAACTCCACCCTACCCCAACTTTTTTCAGGTGAGGAGAGGATTCTAGAACTGCATGCAGTAATCTAAGTGTGGTAACTCCATGTATCTGTATTTGGGCAGTATCACCTCTTTGCACGTACTGCTAATACCCCTGCCAGTGCATCCCAACATTCCATTGGCATTATCCACTGCCTTATTACACTGAGCAGATTGTTTAGTTTATCAGATACAGTAACCCCCAAATCCTTCTCCTTCTTCATCTGCTGCACCCCAACTCCACCCAACCTGTACCATTCTTGGGTTCTTTATTCTTGTGTGCATGAATCTGCACTTTTTCACATTGAACTTCAACTGCAATACTTTGGACCACCTCTCCAAATCCATATTTCATTTCCCTTATTTTTTCCTGGCTATCTACTCTCTCACATATCTTTGTGTCATCTTTGCCCTGGACATCATGTCACAAAGGAAGATGCTGAAAACACTGGCCCCAAGACTGAACCATGCAACACCTCTCTAGTGACTGCACTCGCTTCTGAAAATTCCTGATTGAGCACCACTCATTGTGTTCTTCCACCCTGTCAGTTTCCAATCTAAGTACAATGGAGCCCACCATGATGCAATGCAGAATACTGCAGAGTTCTGCAGCATTACTGCAGGAATCAGTGCAGTTTCAATGGCAGTTAATCTCTTGTTATGCGGAAATCTGTGACACTGAACTGCATCCAGATGGGCTCTACAGTAGTTAGTTTCTCTCCCACACCCAGGTCTTTCAGTTTTTTAACTAGCCTTCTATGAGGGATGGAGTCAGATGCTTCATACGAACATACGAACATATGAAATTTGCCAGCAGATAAAGGCCTAGAGGTCTATCAAGTCTGCTCGAATGTGCAGCTAGCACCCCTTATTCTGCAGCTGCCCCTCCCTTCCACCCTTCCCCTTCATTAACCCTCCCTCTTGTCCTGTCCCATCCTCGTTTGAAGCAGTCCACTGTTCTACCTCATACCACTTCAGCAGGTAACGCATTCCACCCAGCCACCACCCTCTCTGTAAAAAAGTGTCTCCTCATCTCCCTCCTGAACCTTCCTCGCTCCAGTCTCATATCATGGCCCCTGGTGGCCCTCCCTTCCCTTACTTTGAACAGCCCCTCTGTACCTGTCTTGTTTATTCCTTTCATGTATTTAAAGGCTTCAATCATGTCACCCCTGTCTCTCCTCTCCTCCAGTGAGTACATGTTCAACTCCTTCAACCTCCTCTCGTATGATAAGTCCCCCAGCCCCTTGATCATCTTCACTAAAGTCCAGGTAAAATACATCTGTAGCCTAGCATCTGTCAGCAGCCTTTGTTACTGAAGGAGTCAATCAGGTTTGTTTAGCAAGATCTTCCTGCCACAAGCCCATGCTGTCTACTGGCCTGTAGCCTGTTTACTTCCAGGAACTCCTCCAGACATTTCTTAATAATGATTTCCAATATCTTACCCACTATTGGCGTCAAGCTGATCGGTGGTTAGTCATTTATCCTGCCTTATACTTATGCTACAGCATAATACAGTATGTGTGCATTGTATATGCCTCTACTATCTCTCGAGTAATAGACTCACTCACAATGGGGCCTATTCACCAATGTGCACCGCGAAGGCACATATCTGGGCATGCAGCTCCACACCCTGGGGAGATTTGTGTGGGGGTCGCATTCACAAACACTGGCCCCTGCCTAGCTCCCATATGTGGCCACGCACCCCCGTGTGCAGGTCCACAAGGGGTAGGTGGGTGGGTGTGGAGTTGTGGATCTGAATGGGCAGCCAATTGACTGCCCGGGCAGGGTCCCCAGTGGCTCCCTTGTGCCCGTGGATACCATGATGCCGGCTGGCATGCAGAGCACTAACCGTGGTGTTGAGGGGGTTCCCCGACTGACCACCTCCAAACTCCTGGTGTGCACCAATGGCAGGGGCAACCCTATTCATGGGGCCAATGCCCCCTGCCATGTCCACCATGGCTGATGGCTGCTTCCCCAGGGGGCATGTAACTGGCCATTTGGGGTTATGGCTGTCCAAAGGATGCATTGCTGCCA
The DNA here is from genome assembly GCA_016271365.2 of Neoceratodus forsteri. Taxonomy (NCBI): domain Eukaryota; kingdom Metazoa; phylum Chordata; order Ceratodontiformes; family Ceratodontidae; genus Neoceratodus; species Neoceratodus forsteri. Next base: position 1,411,687,760 of record CM028129.1, read on the forward strand.
GCCACTACAGTATGTGCAGCACTCCATGGCTTTCAGAATCATGTAGAGTGCTGGCACAGCCCCTGCCCCCCCCCTCAGCCATCCCCAGCATGGAGCTGCATGTTCAGTTGGGGGATCGGGTGCGTAGGGGGCTTGTAACTCAATTGTGAATGCGCACATGGGGCTGGCAGGTGTGGAGTGGGCTACACACTGGAGATGCAGAACGCATATCCTACTCTGCACCTTTGTGAATAGGCCCCATTGTATATTCTTGGTTTTAAAAAATGTTATTAAATAGCCACTGGTCACAGTACTGTTGATGCTCTGATGATGACTTTACATTGAAACGTAAGCGTGTGAACTCCATTTTGTAAATGCTTCTCATTCATCCACCACAACATCTGATGAGCACTTCTGCTAACTCGCCAACCCGAGCAAGGTAAAAGAGCTTCAATTTTTGCCATTTTTCTGTTACTGGTAATGTTTGCTGGTTTAAAAAGAATTAAATCCATAGCCACTTCACAGCTGTGCGTTACAGCTTAGTGGCAGCAATCGGGATTCTACCAGCCGCCGAATGAGTTGTAAGGTGAACATAGTCTTCCTGACTGCATTTGCACAATAGCCAAGTTCTGACTTGTGGACACAGGTGAGAAGGTTTTCCCCTGTATGTTTTTTCTTTTTCAGCAAAGGCTCTGCTCAGTTAATAATATTCTCAACACTGCACAAAGTGAGTGTATAAAGAAAACTGCTGATTTATTGCTTTGTAAAATGTGTTAAAAGAATGAAAGAAAAAGTTGCCTTATAAGTCAAGTGCCTGTTCCTTTAAGCTGTCTATAAGAGAGTATTGAGAGAAAGAAAAAGTTGTTGCTATGCTGTGGCTACTGCATTAAGAAATGCCCTATTGAATTACAGTTTATGCACTGACTTTACAATGCTTTCTGCTCTCGGATTGAGAGACAAAAATATTTTATGTAGCTGTTTCATGTGCACTGTTTCCGTCTGTGTTTAGGAATTTTCCTACCAATAAATTTTGACTGTAGATTTTGTCCTGCTTAGAATAAAAGTGCTGACCTAATTCCAAAAGGTTTTTTAGAATTTTTTTGCCTTTTTTGCTTTAGTAAATTAATAATAAGTTTTAAAAAGTAGCCTACTATTACTTTTTATATCTGAAGTACTTTTTTCTTTGTCCTTTTCTTATAAGAAGGTTTTCCATCTGACAACGCTAGGTGTTATCTGTGTAACAGTACTCTGCCTGGGTTCTGACCTACTTAGCTCTGTTCCCCTTTCAGCCATCGTCAGCATTGTGACCTCACTGATTGTGATATCATAACTGACAAAGAAGAGCCAGCCACCCTCTATCAAACTGGTTACTCATGATACCTCAATGAGTTAGATCTCACTGTTGGTGAGGTACAATATGAAGGTGAGCTATGTAAGCCTCCAGGTAAATATTGCCCTTCACATCACTGCTACAGTAATATATCTGGTAGAAAACCTTATGGGCAAAAGGAAAAGGAAAAATACTTTAGAATTAAAATGTAATTGCTGCTTACTGCTAAAAATTAATAACTGCTGTTCTGGTGCTTTTAGCTCTTTAAGATGTCACTTTGTCATATCCCATTATAAAATATATTCATTGCAAAAAACTTTGTTAATGCACCAGTTAGGGTTAAGCTGACAAAAGTAGGGAAATGTGGCATTAGAGTTTCCAACCCTAACACCCCACCCCAACCCTGCAAGCAGCAAAAAGAAAAAACTTTACAATTTTGGCTGTCCTGCATCTTGGCAAATCAGGCCTGGGGTCGTCCTTGGGGTTATCAACCCTAACACCCCCACACACACACATTCCATTAGCAAATAAGATCAGATGTGTAGACTATATGAGAATGGGATGAGCCCTAGGGTTAATGACCCCAAGGAAGACCCCAGGCATGATATGTCAAGACTCAGGACAGTCAAAGCTGTGAAATTGTTTTCTTTTGGCTGCTTGCAGGTTGGGGGTGGAGTGTTAGGTTTGGAAACCCTAACACTCTACTTCCCTGTTTTTGATGGTTTAACCCTAACTGGTGCGTTAACAAGGTTTCCTGCAATGAATTTCTTTACTTTTTGAGACAGTATAGTGGTATTGTCATGTGACCACATCCATGTGATTACAAAAGTGCAGGCCTCCCTGAGCCCAGTGCTTATGTGCCTCCGTTTATTCACATGTGTATGTTGGTGTGGAAACACAGGACCCTGGGGGCCCTGCACTTCCGTTCCTCCAGAAAAGCAATGTATGTGTTTCCTTGTAATTTCTTTTTTTTGCAGGGATGGACCATTTTCAGTTCTTATTTCTTAGGGGCTTAGTGTTGTATTAGTCATAAAGATATTTATATTGATATACACATTGTCCATTAACTCCAAAGATTGACGGATTTACAGCTTGTTAAAGCTGCAATGTTATCCTATGGGAACTGCATTTTTTGTGTGTGTTTTTTTATGGCCCTACATTTGTTTTGAGGGGGGAGTGTTATATGTGAGTGTTGTAGTACTCATTAAGGCCTTTATTTTGATATATAGATTGGTCCATAACTGCATATATTGACAAAGTAATGGCTTGTTAAAGTTGAAATTTGGAAAAAATAAGTCCAGATTCTTTTTTTTTTATATGAAGGGATCTTTTTCATGAGGTTGTGTCATTCATATAAAAAATTATTGCTTCATACAAAAAAATGTGAAAAAAAACTTGTCTAAATTCTTTTTTCATATGACAGGATCTTTTTTGTGAGGTTACGTTTTCCATATGACAAAAGATTGCTTCATATGAAAAAGGAATTTGAAAAAAAAACTCAGTCCAAATTCTCATTTCATATGCAGGGATCTTTTTTGCAAGGTTGTATAATTGATATGAAAAAAAATCCCTTCATACAAAAAAAGAATGTGAAAAAAAAGTCAAAATTCTTATTTTATATGAAGGAAATCTTTTTTCATATGGCCCTATTCTTTTTTCATATGGTCATACAAAAAAAAATTAATTCAGTAATGAAAAAAGATTTTAAATGTGTTAAAACCACATTTCTGGATGATTTTTGCAAAAACTAACTGCAGAATCCACCTAAGGGGGTATATGTGTTGGTGTCTTCTCAGAATATTGTTTTTATGACTTAAAAAAAAAGAAACAAGATGGAAGCCATATGAAAAAAATAATATTTTATCACAAAAAAAGATTACCCCCATATAAAACAGAATATTTTTTTGTATAGGCCAAATTCTTTTTTCGTATGAAACAGCTATTCAAAAGACAGTACTGAGCATGCTCAGAACTAAAATCTCAAATCCTTATAATTCTGGAATACAGTAATATTTTTTTCACCAAACCAGTGAAAGGCAGCACTGCAAAATTTCAGAGCAAAATTCCAAACCATCTGGGTGCTAGGCAATGACAAAACGATGGCAAAACCACCCCAATTTTTTCACTTTTTTCATGATACAGAGCTCGGAGTCCACATATTTGACCAGAACAAAACTTGGCAAGTCAAGAGATCATGGCCCTGAGACCATGCATGCAAAATTTAATGCAAATCTGTTCAACAGTGGCAGAGCTATTAAAGTGCACTATTAGGGGGTTGACATTAAATGGTCTCCTCAGCCTTAACTGTAGTGGCACTAGTGCACCACTATAATATCACAGAGGCACAACAAAAGCACCCATCACATGGACTGAATGAAGACACAAGAATGTGTCTAAAACTTTATGCATTACACTTGCGGCAAAAATCAAACAGCAGCTAGAGCTAATATGCCACTATATTATAGACTAGATGAACTTTAGGTCTCCCTCTGCCATCTAGTTCTATGTTTCTATAATTCTGCTTCAGTGGAACTAGTGTTCATTTACCCAGTAAACTTACCCTTACTCAGTGGAGATAAATAAATTGGATAAAGGTAGTTAATACTACACCAATGAGAATACATTTTGTTGCATACAGTACATGGTGTTATTTTGTTGATGACATATCTAAATGTGATTATCTTGATAACAGATATGTCACAAACAAAATAACAAAGGTTAGATATGTCTTATCCTGTACTTAACAGATGGAAGAGTAGCTGAAACAATGATTGGTGACATCACAGTGGAACTATGCAGCAATGTAACCAGAACAAAAGGGAAAAGGTCCATGTATTCTGTACCTTTGCTGAGGTGCAACCTATCTACAGCCGAGGGATGACTAGGGTATGCTGCATCAGAAGCTTCAACAGCTGGTTGAAGGAATGATGCAGGAAGGAGGGGGCTGGCTTCACTGGGGACTGGGGGCAAACCTAGAAGGATATGGGTCCATACAGAGGTGATATCCTGCATTCATCTGGGAAGGGGAAAGCAGTCCTCAGTGGGATGTTTAAATGTTGCTTTGATGGATATTTAAACTGTCTGAGGGGGGGGAGGTACTATTACCTAGGGAGGCAGCAGAAACTCCCACCCACCACAGATTGAAACAGCAGGAAGGAAGGGCCCGAGGTGAGGAAACTCCCCCAGGGTGCAAGTTGAAGGAAGCATAGGCATAGTGGAGGACAAAGGGGGGAAACAAAGAAGATGTGGAAAGAGCGGTGTTGAGGTGGCAAGGCACAGAGACCGTAGTGATGGAGAGAGGGGAGGGAAGTTTTTAGAGGCAGCAAAGACAGGAAGGGTGAAGGGGGTTGCAGGCAAGGTGACAGCAAGATTTGGAGAGCCACGTATACCAATGCAAGGAGCCTAGGAAATGAAATTCCAAACCTGGAGGCCATCATGGGGGGAGGTAGACCTGGATCTTGTGGCCACAACTGAATCATGGTGCAGTGAGAACCATGACTGTGACATGGCCATACCATGGTGCTCTCAGTTCAGAAGGGATGGAGAGGGCAGGAAGGGTGGAGAGGCTGTGCTGTATGCGAGAGAAGGTATCAGAGCAATGGCAGTCCAAGGAAACCTAGGGGTAAAGGATGGTCTGGCAGTGCTGTGGGGAACTCTGGTGAGAGAAGCCAGTGCTACTATTCACACTGAGGTGATATGCAGACCCCCAACACAGGTGGAAGAATTGGATAGGGCACTAGGGGCATGATAACAAAAAAGGAGGAGATACTGTTGGTTGGGGACTTCAATCTACCAAATATAGATTGGAGCCTGTCAGCTGCAGGGCCATCCTAGACTCCCCACAGGGGGTGTTTCTCAGGCAGCAAGTCAAAGAGCCCACTCAAGATGAGGCAGTACTGGACCTGGTGCTCATAAACAGGAGCAGTGTTGCAGACATCAAGGTAGGGCATCACCTGGGAACCAGCGATCCCTGTACAGCGTGGTTTAAAATAAAGACAACAACTAATACAAAACACACAAGAACAAGGGTTCTGGGCTTTAGGAAGGTGGATTTTAAAAAATAGGTGAATGTCTCAGAAACAACCTGGCAGGGAGAGATTGCCAGAGTGGAGTGAAGGAACAGTGGGGCAAACTATGGGAAGGCATACTGAAGGCAACACACCTCTGTGTGAAGGAAGACAGCAAACTCAGGAGAAAAAAGAGACCATTATGGTTCTTGAGGGAAGTGGCTGTGAAGATGAAGGCTAAAGGGGTGACATTCAGGAGGCACAGAGACACAGAGCAAAGAGGATAGGGAGGTATACCAGGTACAGCAGAAGGAAACAAGGAAGGTGGTGAGGGGCACAAAAGGTGCAAACAGAGGAAACGTTAGCCAAAGGGGTAGCGAACGGGGACAAGACTTCCTTCAGAGACATAATTGAAAAGAGGAAGACAAGGGAAGAGATGGTGAGGATAAGAACAGCAGGGGCAGATTGAACAGAGGAGGACTGAGAAAAAGAAGATAGCCTGAACAGGTTCTACTGCTCAGTCTTCATAGTGGAGGAGGAGGTGGATGAACCACATAAAAGCAGAAGGAACACAGGAGGGAGGGAGGGAGGGAGGTGGACACAAGTGCTTTCACAGAGTAAAGATGCCTGAGAGAACTTGTAAATCTGAAAGTGGACAAGGCTATAGGGCTGGATAGGATACATCCAAGGGTACTGAGGGAGCTTAGGGAGGTACTGGCTACATCTCTAACAGCCTATTGCAACAACTCACAGGAAACTGGAGTGGTTCCAGAGGACTGAAAGAGGACAGATGTAGTCCAGCTCCATAACAGCAGCAGCATGGAGAAGGCTGGCAACTGTAGGCTGGTCAGTCTAATGTTGTTATTAAAAGAAAAGCTAGTGGAGTATCTTGAATCCATCGGGTTACAAGACCCGAGATAGCATGGATTCGTGGGGTGGGGGGTGGGGTTCATGTCAAACAAAACTGATCAATTTCTTTGACTGGGTGACCATGGATATAGATCAGGGTAGAATGGTGGATGAGGTCTACTTAGACTTCAGCAAGGCCTTCAACACCACACCACATAGGAGGCTTGTAAGGAAACTGGACAGTTTAGGGGTAGGAACCAAGGTGATAAACTGGTGGATGGATAGGATACAGAGGGTGGTGTTAAACAGAACTCACTTTAATGAGGGGAGAGTGTCCAGCAGGGTATCTCATAGCTCAGTTCTGGGACCAGTCCTCTTCATAGAATTTGATGGCAGGTAAGAAACGCCAGGCCCACTCAGTCTGCCCATTTTTTTCTCTGCTTACACTGTCACCACAGATCCTACTTAATCTCCTGCTCCCTCCCTCCCTTTCCCTTCCTTCCACTAAGATTCCATTGTGCTTATTCCATGCATTCTTGAACCTCACTACTGCTTTTTACCCCATCACCACTGCTGGAAACCTGTTCTAGGTATCCACCACTCTTTCAGTGAAGAAGTACTTCGTCACATCCCTCTTAAATTTACCCCCTTCCAGCTTCAGTGCATGTCCCTTTGTTCTCATCCACTTTTTCCTCTGAAAAATACTCCCCCTTGTACCGTATTTACCCCCATGAGATATGAATAGGTTTCTAGCATGCCCGCCTCCCTCTCCTCTTCCAGTGTGTACATATTGAGGTCCTTTATTCTCTCCCCATAGGGCTTCTGATACAGTCCCTACACCATTTTAGTTGCCTTTCTCTGTACAGCCTCCACTCCATCTGTCCTTCATGAGATGTGGTCTCCAGAACCAGACACAGTACTCCAGGTGTGGTCTCACCAGCCATCTATAGAGTGGCAACACCACCCCCTCTTTCTGTTAGTGATACTTCTCCCTATGCACCCCAGCATCCCACTGGCCCTATCAACTGCCTTGTTGCACTGTTTAGCCAACTTGAGGTCACCCAATATGATTACTCACAGGTCCCTTTCCTGTTTTGTGACTATCAATAACTCAGCCCATTTTGTACCCTGTCTCTGGGTTTCTGTGCCCTAAGTGCATGATTTTGCACTTTTTCACATTGAAACCCAGCTGCCATGCCCTTGACCACTCTTTGAGTTTTCTCAGGTCACTGCACATTCTTTCTACCCTCTCAGGAGTGTCTGCCCTATTGCTGATTTGGTGTCATCCAGGAAGATGTAAGCCTCCCTTCCGGCTCATCTGCAACATCACTTATAAAGGAATTTAAGAGGACTGGTCCCAGTAATGAGCCCTGAGGGACCCCGCTGGTCACCCTCCCTATGCCGGAGTGAACTTCATTTGTCACCACCCTCTGTCACCTATCCCTTAACCAATTTCTTATCCACTTTACCACCTTAGGACCCATCCCTAAGCTGCCCAGTTTCCTTGTGAGCCTCCTATGTGGAATGGTGTCAAAAGCCTTATTAAAATCTAAGTAGGCTGCATCCACTGCCCCACCCTCAACTACCTCCATGGTCACCCAGTCAAAGAAAGTATCAGATTTACAAGAAAACAGAACAAGGGGTAACACTCCGCCATGGAACTCTTGAATTTTAGTTCATGGGTTTTATTGCAAAATTAAGGCACTCTCATTCAGATACCCAACACCTCTACCTAGTGCCAAGACGACTTAGTCAGGGGGTGGTGCTGGCCTGTTACAACACCAGTTATTTACATGATTGCATGAATATTCATTAATGCTTGTACACATTCTTTAAAGAAACTCGTGCTTCCAAGATCACAGGTACAGAAGTTGTATAAGAAACAGTGCCTGCTTTGTGACAAATTCAGAAACTCAGCGCATACTAGTTTATCAAATGTACATATTATCTGAATTAAAATTAAATAAATGTTGTCAATAATGTAGTTGCATCTTAGTGTACAAGTGCATCAATCACCTGATCCTCTAATTCTATACAAAATCTTTCTTACACTGAGTTTTGATTATTTATAGATACAGTAATTTAATAGCCCCAAATTAAAGAAATAGTATTTTTCGTGGGAGGGGGGAGAAGGGAGGATGGGGAGTAGGTAGTGTTTGTAAAATTATTATATATATAAGTCTAACTGACCCAAAGAGTATAATTCATTTCCTCATCTGGTAACTTCTGGGTCTAAGGAGATACTTCTGTATGTGCATAAGGTATCACTGTGCACCTATTTATAAAATAATAAACTATACAGATCACGTATTTAACGGATATTTTAACAGTCCAGCGTGCCCCCTGATGAAGCCTTCTCGGCACAACATAGGGATGTTGGGCATCTGAATGAGAGCACTTTAATTTTGCATCATAAAATCCATGGACTAAAATTTGAGTTTTCTGTGCCCGGATTCTGTGGTGGTGTGTGCACCCCTTTTTTGTTTTCTCATGTGCCTAAGCAGCAAAAGGGTGGCAACTTCAAAGGCAAAGGTGTGCATGGATTTTTTGTGTTTTTCAAATCTATCAGATTTGTCTGACATCCCCCCCCCCCCGCCATGAATTCATACTGCTTCTGGTCTTGCAATCCACGGGATTCCAGATACTTCACGGTCCTGTCCTTTAACTGTCACTCCATTAACTTCACCACCACCAATGTCAGTCTGACCAGCCTATAGTTCCCAGCCTCCTCACCTCCCTGCTGCTGCTTTTATGAAGCAGGACTACATTTGCCCTCCCAAAGTCCCCCAGCACCAATCCTGTTTCTAGTGAATTGTTAAACAGGGCTGTCAGAAGTGCAGCCAGTGCAGTACCTTCCAGATCTTGCTCAGTACCCTACAGTGTACCCAGTCTGGCCCCATAGCTTTGTCCACTTTCAGATTTGTGAGTCACTTTAGAACTCTCTCCTCTGAAAGAGGACTTGTGTCTATCTCCCATCCCCCAGTGCACTTGCTGCTTTTATGCGGCCCATCCCTTCCCCCACTTCTATGAAGACTGAAAAAAGTATTTCTTTAGGATATCTGCTTTTTCCCTGATCTTCCTCTGCACAGTTCCCCTGCCCTTCTTAACCTCACAAATCCTCCCCTAGTCTTCCTCTTTCCAGTTATGTACCTAAATAAGCATTTGTCAATGCCGAATGTTTGCTTGCTGGTATTGGTATTGGTAGTGCAGGAGTCAGAGAGATGCATAATAGGAATGGCAGTGAAGTGTTAAAGTAATGCTAACCCCCACCCTGCAGAGACTGACAGGCATTGGGGGTGTGCCTTTGGGTCATCGGCCATAACACTCAAGCCATTCCACCTTACCCCACCCTGCAGACACTGACAGATGTCACAGTGTGCCTTGAGGTCTTTCGGCCCTTACACTCACCCCATTCCATAAGGAAATAAGCTGAGATGGGTGCAGTATAGGAGAATGGGGTGAACGCTAGGGCCAAAGACCCCAAGGCACACACATAAGCCTGTCAGTGGCTGCAGGGTGGGGGTGGGGTGGAAAGGGTGTGAGCATTACGGCCGACAACCCCAAGTCACACTCCCCGATGCATGTCAGTCTGTACAGGGTGGGCGTTATGAGTGGAAACCCTAATGCCCCAGGTGTGCATTGGTATTTTTGCTCCAGATTTTCAACAAGGGCTTCTTGGGACCCCCACCTCATGAACAGTGGCAGTATCATTTTGTTACTCAATCCCAAAAGGTGATTTTGCACGGCAAGTGTGCCATTTAGCGCCACAGGTGCGAAAACACATTTCGGGCAGGATGTGAAAAATGACAGCTGTACTGTTCATGAGGAAGTGTGAAGAAATGGCAATGTTGAAAATCTGGAGTGAAAATATGAAAAAGTGGTGAAGTTACTAGTGTGCATAGAAACTGTGCAATACACGCTCATAACGCAGTCATTTTTTGGAATGTTTTCACCAAATTTTCAACATGGCCTTTTTGGAACCTCCCCTCATGAACTGTGGCACTGTGATTTTGTTAAGCTGTCCCAGAGGTAGATTTCACACAGCGACCGCACCATTCTGCACCACAGGAGCAAAAACACATTTCAGGAAGGATGCAAAAAATGACAGCTGTACTGTTCATAAGGGTGTGTGAAAAATGGCAATGTTGGAAATTTGGAGTGAAAATATAAAAAATTGATGAAGTTGCGAGCCTGTGTAGAAGCTGCGCAATGGACACTCGTAATGTAGTAATTTTTTGAAATGTTTTCACCAAATTTGCAACAAGGGATTTTGGGACCCCACCTCAAGAACAGCGACACTGTTGCTTCATTAATTGGTCCCGAAAGGTGATTCTGCACAGCGACTGTGAAATCACCTTTCGGGACTGAGAAATGAAATGACAGTGCCAGTGTTCATAAGGTGGGGTCCCATGAACCCCATGTTGAAAATTTGGGACCAAAACTCCAAAAATTGACTGAGATATCAACCTAAGTTGAAAACCCCCCATTGACTGCCATTATAGAGCTTACCATCATTTCTTCAGTTCCTGGCTGGTATTTGAAGAGTGCAGACGTGTTCCCAGTCCACAGAAGATCGCTGCTGTTGACCTCCAGAAATAAGTATGGGTGAGGAGGGGGTGCGGGGAGATAGGGTGCATAGAGGGAGGGTGCGGGTTGGTGGAGGGGGGGCTGTGGGAACGACGAGGGACCATTTTCTCTTTTTTCAGGTTTAAAAAAAAAACACGTTGTGGGATTGTTTTCTTTTTTACAGGTGAAATATTAACAAAACAGATTTTGGCACACTGGGTGGGCTCCCAGTGTGCCAGAGTACTGGAGGGGGAAATCAATGCTGACACGGAGATTGGGCACCCCAAGGTCGGCTGAGAACATAGGGGCATGGGGGATGGTGCATCCGACACTGGGAGTGGGCATCCTAGTGTTAGAAACATCAAAGAAATATTTGTTGGCACACTGGGGTGGGCTCCCAGTGTTTCACATTAATGGGAGAGGGGGGATACATGCTGACATGGGGATTTGGCATCCCGATGTTGGCAGGGGACAGAGAATGGAGGGTGCAGGGCAGGCAGTAGCAGTGGAAGGGAGCTAACATTTAAATTTGTTATCCTGCTGTGTGCCTGGTTGGGGGGGGGACTACCGCTGCAATGACGAAACTGCCCCTGATTGCAGTGGCAGATTTCTTTCAAGTGCAGCACTTGCTCTGAAACTGCCGTCATCAGCAGCACATTAATTGGTGGCTGAAGGATGCACCCATTACAGCATCCGCTGCATTGGCCACAACACTGCCACACCTCTGCAATGCTCCACTATCTCAATATGTTTCTTGTGCACTGCGCACTCAAGCAAACAAAAATGTTTTGCCCCTTTAGTTACTCCTTGAGCTATACTTTCTTCAGTCAGCTCCTTTGTGACCCTAACCACTTTCCCTGCTTTCCTCTGCTTCTCCTGATACACCTCCCTGTCCTCTTCCCTCTTTATACCTCCTGAATGCTACCCTTTACCTTTTCAGACACTTCCTTTGGGAACAATAGTGGTCTCTTTTTTCTTTTGTTTTTGCTCACTTCCTTTGCCCAGAGGTTTGTTGCCTTCACTATGCCTTCCCTTAACTTAGCCCACTGTTCCTCCACCCTACCCAGGTTATCCACCCCTGCTAGGTCGTCTCTGAGACATTCACCCATTTTTTTTTTTAAATCTACCCTCCTGAAGTCTGGGTTTTTCATCCTTGTGTGGTTTGGTTCCACTGCTGTCTTTATGTTGAACTACTGTATGGTGATCACTGGTCCCGAGGTGGCCTCCCACCTTGTCATCTCCAATACTGTCCCTGTTAGTGAGCCCCAGGTCCAGCATTGCCCCATCATGACTGGGCTCCCTGACTAGCTGCTTGAGAAGAGTCCCCTGCAGGGAGTCCGAGATATCCCTACTTTTAGCTGAAGCTGCAGCTGGCAGGCTCCAATCTCCAGTTGGCAGATTGAAGTCCTCCACCAGGAGCACCTCTTCCTGTTTTACCACTGTGCTAATGGCTTCCACCAGTTCCTTATCCAGTTTCTTCCCCTGTGTTGGAGGTCTGTAGATTACGCCAGTGTGAACAGTGGCTCCGGTTCCTGTCTGGGTAACCCACAGTACCTCCAACCCCTCCATTCCCCCCTGGATTCCCTATGTCTCTATTGCTTTGATAATCTCCCAGACATATAGCATCACCCCTCCTCCCTTCCTTCCTGAACTGAGTATAGCCTGGTATGGCTATGTCCCAGTTATGGTTTCCTGTGCACCACAACTGACCAATGACCACCATGATATCCAGGTATGCCTCAGCCATGATGGCCTCGTGGTCCAGAGTTTTATATCTTAGACTTCTAGCATAACAGTCGCACACATGGCCTTTCACGCTGTTACTGTTCTGCCTGTTACTCCTTTTTCCTTTTTACCCTGCCTCCTTTTTCCCTCTCTTTTTACTGTAACCCCACTCCCCTCTTTCACAGGCAAGGCAACAACCATAAACAACAAAGGTATTACCCCTGGCATTAGAGCAACACCTGGCTCGGGCATCTTCGCGGTCGGAGGGAGGGGTACAAAATAAAATTTCTAATTACCCGAGTCTGGGGGAGAAGTACCTGGGATATGGTGTGTCACACTATGTCTGAGGGACCCCAAAAATGCACACAGGTCACAGAAAGATGGAGTGTCTACAACAGGAATGGGATTGTACTGTATGGCTTTATTTCTGACAATGTGACAGTCAGAAAATGTGGTGCCCCAGGGCTTTTGCAGGTACAGAACACAGTTTGCACAGAACACAACTCTTGCAGGCAAAAAAACTTGTCATAAGAACATTTCCTTTCAAGCTTCCATCCCTTTGTTTTGGGACTAAATGAAAAAGTGGGGCATCGGTCGATCCCCAGAACTACTTAAGTGTACATTAATGGGGAGTTCCATAACACTTATTTAGAGAGCACAGACCAACTGGGTGAACTAAGTTACCACCCGGGGTGAACTATGTTAACACCCCAATACTTGTAAGTACATTAGGTCCCTCTGCAACCGGGACTGAGTGGTCATCTCAGTTTCAGCCAGAGCCAGACTGCCTCTGAAATTACAACAGCTACAAATTCTTCAGGCACTGCTGGCCACTGAAGACAACCCAAAATGCACATTTTTGTACCAGTCACCAGTGAACCCACTTTGAACATTGTTGGGCTCCTTGCTAGGCACCAGTAAACCCCAAATGAACAGCAAATGCACCTTTGTTCTAGACAGAAGTGTACCCACAAGGCATTTGTTACATTCCCACAGAATTAACATTTGTCACAAACTGTAGGGGTCATCTTTCATGGAACCCACCCACAGTACCATACTTGAAAGGTCACTGCAGTAATCACATAGGAGCCCCAATGCTGTAGGGCTTTCTTTTCCTTTTTTTTTTTTAATATAGCTCTTTGTTCCCCATCGTCTCCTCCCACCAACTTGGCGGTGGGAACACGTAGGCATTTTTACTGTTTTCTCCCCTGATCCACCCGAGGCCCCGGCACATGGCCGTGCGAGCATGTGGAGGCACGCTACGCACCTCATCGTGCCAGCTCAGCCCCTTCCACCTCCCAATTCTTTTTGCTGCCCCCTCTCTGCCTACACTACCCACCAGACCTCCACCCGGTGGGAGCGGAACTACGGGGGGGGCACCAACCACCCTCAGCACCCTCGGGAGAGGAGAGCTGTCCATCAGCATGATCAATCGTGCTCCGCTCTCCCCCCATGCCAGCACCCCAATGACCTGAGGTCATTCCTGAACTCGGGTCGCCGGCGTAGCACAAGGTGTGGCATCCAGTGCCTCAACCCTCACTGCCACTGGGCCGGCTACGCTGTAGGACTTTCTGAAGTATTGAACTTCAAGTGAAAAGAATACCAAGTAATTAACATTTTAACGGGCTATAGCTTTGATGTAAAATCACACAGTCTATTCTGGGCAGCACTTAGGATGTGACATGTTGTGGAGGTTGCCCCAACAGCTACTCACTGACACCAATCCAGGTGATCACACTCTTGTGATAAAATTCACCCCCTCAGGGCCTTGGAACAGATGATCTCCACCACTACCTGGTGCACAGACCTAACACTGATACACTAAGGCAAAGAAAAGACAAGAGGGGTTCTCCCTCTGGAAGTTGGGCTGCTAGCTAGCAGGACACCAACCTGTTCAAACTCCAAACCCTGACTATCTACTGACTGCAGCTCTTAGAAGGCAGGGGGTTACACCACTGTGAGAATTCCATATACTAATTAGCTCCCCCTGCTCAGCAGAGACTGAGCAAGAAATGCTTAACAGGACACTACAAGGATTTCACCTTTTTGGGTGCTGCCACACCTACCTACACTATACTGAAGTATTCTAGTAACCGCAGGGGAACCTGGTCATTACACTCACCACCATCAGCCAACCTTGCTGTCTGCAGCAAAGGCCTTGTACTGAAACACAGGCCATCCACCCCTGGGTGACCTACGAAGAGGGTAGCACTCCTCTCCCCTACCTATGACCAGCTTAGGCAGAATACTACAGAGGACATGGAGCCGTGCTGAAGCATCCTCAGCCTTACCTGACAAACTAGATTGGGACCCTTCCACAGTGGCTCAAAGGAGCTTCCTGAAGCACTCCCTGATGGGACAAGACTGGATGTCCACTACCTGGGTTGGGGCCACCAGCCTATCAACCCCCCTAGCCCACTAGGGAAAAGCCATCTAACCACTATGCTACCCAAGGGGCAGCCTATACCATAACATATTTCACATTGTACCTTGCTTTAGAAACATACATAAGGCATTGCTATGCATTTCCCAAACCCAATACTACATATTTTATACCTGAAACACAAAATGTTTAACATTTCCTAGTTAAAACATTTTAGAACCAGTTAGAAGACTAGAAAACCCACAAGAGCTACGGCTAAGCTCTAAATTCCTCTTCTTCTTCTTCTTCCAGGAACAGCTGCAAAATAAAAACAACCTGCAAAGAAAACAACATGCAAAACACCCCACACAGCAAGATACAGTCCAATCCCAAAAAGGTTTTAAAGGGTTTTCTATAAAACAGTATAAAAGTGTAACCAGTGTGTGTCTGAAGGGTTTTTTGATGTTATTTTTAGCGCCCGGTGCCTCCATTTATATAACCCAATGCCTGGTGAGCCTGGGATTGGGGAGAAAACATTCGCTCGGCATCAGGGCTAGGTTTGTACTTCTTGACAGGGGCACCCAAGTAACTCCAGACACAGGAAGCAAGAACTGTGAATGTCCAAACCAGGAGTTGGATTCTAAAGTGGGGCTTTTATTCACTTACACACAGGAATACAAAGCAGGATGGACCCCCATGGGGCTACACTCAGTGGTGGTACAGAACTATGGAGGTCAGAACACATAGTCTTCATCATCAGAACAACTTTTTCCCTCAGGTTCTGAACACACTGGGCTCTCAGCCCGAACTGGTACTCTCTCTATCCTGGATTTCCTGGTATGACCCTTGGCCAACACTGGTACACACTTTCCACATGGAATGGACATATCTGCTGGTAGCTCCCTCTACCACCCATGAGCACTTCCAAGCTCTAAAGGAAAACACATATCCTAATCCCACATCTGGTACTTTCTGCGAACACTGGCCAAGTGCCCAGGAGAAAGCTATAGGTGCCCAAAGTGAATCCGTGGAGGTAAATCTGGATTCTCCAGATGGGGGATCTCCCACCTTTTGTCCCCAAATTCATACCCTGCCATTCATTTGGAGTCAACACCTTTCCTTTGAAACTCTCTGTTTGTAGATTGCTATCTCGAAATATATATCACATTTAACAATTTACTGTCTCTGGTAACTAGTGTCCTGACTTGTAATGTTCTTTAAGTGGCTATGTCCATCCCTGTAGACCCCCACTGATTAGGTGCATTTCAAGCCATACACAAGCTTAAGTACTGTACTTGGCTGTCCTTTCCTGACCCACAGTAGCAGATACTTAACAGTCTCGGTGAATCATAGGCTCTCTGGCAGAGCAGACTCACTCTGGTTCGCAGGTGCCCACAGGCTTCTCTCAGGAAAAAACGAAACGTACTTCTCGGTGCCTCAGCACAAATCTTCTACACAGGCAGCTTCTCTTCCTCCAGCAGGACCAGGGGAATTGCCCTTGGAGAGCTGGTCTTGTTCCCCCCCATCCCTCTCAGGGATGGGGCACTGGAACAACTGGGGGACGGTCTCAACCACTTCAAAAAGTATTCTTCTGTGTCCTTCACTAGGGCGAGAACACAAACCCTCTACAGAGGTAGTTCTGAACAGAGCTGAGGGCTCTGAGGGACTGCCAACTGCAGTGCACCTCCTCCCTCCACTACAGACTGCACAAGACTCCCTTAAAAACACCCCAACATTCTAACCTAACTCCCAGCTACAATATTCCACTATGGTTTATGCTGCTGCGAGAATTCTATATGATGTCATCCCTCCAGCTCAGCTAAGACTGAGGACAGAGTGAGACAGTGTGAAACCCATTTAACTGATGTTTCACAGGCTGCCTTCTCTGCCTGCCACTAGATCTAAGTGGGATTCTAGTAACCCCGGGTGACAGGGGAGTTACAAAGTACAAAACAATACATAGAAATATGGGGGAAGGGGAAACCCTTATTGTCCATCTAAGGCTGCAATGTCCATTAGTGCTGGGCACTCTCAACCAAGAATGTCTCTGGAATGTGGCAAAGCCAGTCCAAACTGTTCTTGCAAGCAGGCACACGGCCTACTGGAAAATGTCCAGAAAACAAGTCTGTGGACTAGGATGGCATTCACATGACAACCAAAGGGGACAGTCATTTAAATGAAAATAAGAGAAACTTGGCCCTACCAGTTCAGGCTGACTTTCTGCATCGCCTCTGTCACCAATCAGGACCTCTTCTTCAAGCTCTCTTGGCTGTAGACAACATCTTAGGACCCAAATTTTCCATGACCTCTGACTCTGATTCTTCATCTGCTGAGCAAAAGAAGAAAACTGCTGCCTCTGACATCCTTTGTTCTCCCAGGGGGGATGATGCACACCAGTCTTCTGGGTTTCTTTGGCCAATTGCCTGCTGATCCTGTGACCCACCAACCACAGCTTACAGTCTCTGATGGTCACTTTCTTTTTCACAAACTGGAATGTCCAGGAACTCTTATCCATAATACCACCAGGGGTGGGGACAGTAAATGCTGGTTCCATCCAGACGGGTCATCCTGGCAGAATGCATAGTCTCATTGCCTTCTCTATTTGTGACAATGACAGAGTCCAAATGGAGGGTGAGGCCCAACTTCCACAACTTAATTTTGTCTTTGCAAACTTTTTCCCTGGTAGTTGGTCCAGTCTCGTTCTTCCAACACTACAGCCAACTTGTGGATGCCTTGGCATCTTCCATGAGCTCTGGAAGCTGGGCTGCTAGCTAGCAGGACACCAACCTGTTCAGACTCCAAACTCTATCTACTGACTAATGAGACACATTGCAGCTCTTAGAAGTCAAGGGGTTATGCTGCTGCGAGAGTTCTATATGCTAATTAGCTCCCCCTGCTCAGCAGAGACTGAGCAAAAAATGCTTAACAGGACACTACAAGGATTTCACCTTCTGGGGTGCTGCCACACCTACTTACACAATACTGAAGGGGTTCTAGTAACCCCAGGGGAACCCAGGTGTTACATTACAACTCGCGTTCCCATCCCAATTGCTTTCTACCACACTGTTTTTTTCTTTATTTAGCACCCTTGGGGATTTATCTCCCCTTGAGTCCTCCCTACTCTCTGCTTCAGTCTGTGGGGGGGGGGGTGTCTATGCCTCCCTGATTTCTTCTGCCACCCCCCTCAGCTAGTTGAAATGTTCATCAAAGTAACTTTTAAGCTGCCTACTGCAGACTGTGGTTGCTCTCCCAGACAGATGCAGGCCACCATGAAGGCAAGGCAAATTTATTTGATGGGTGCCCATCCAGGGCTCTGAGCATGTGCAAGCAGAATAAAAACTTTTAAAATAAAAGAGCAATAACTAAAAAACAGATCTGGAAATAAGTGCTACAATCATCAAAAATACCACCCTCATTTTTTTTTTTTAAGTAGACTAAGTCATCCTAAAAGCCATGTAAAATAAATGTTTTTTTTTAACAAATCCTTAAAAAGTTCCAATGAGGAAAACCTTCTAATTTTGCAGGGAGTGAGTTCCACAAAGGGGCACAGCCATGCAAAAGGCCCTGTCTCCAGCAGATTTTAAGCATGACCTTGGAATCAAGATGAGCCCTGCCTCAAAGGAAAGAAGGGGACAGATGGACATGTAAAGTCAGGAGGTCTTTCGGGTAACTAGGGCCCAAATTATGCAGGGCTTTGTATAACAAACCTGACTTGAAACTGATGCGCCACCTCCCTGACAGCCAATGCAGCTCCCAGAGAACTGGCATGATATGCATGGAATGGGGGTTCCAACAATCAGCTGGGCTCCTGAGTTCTGCAGGAGCTTCAAGTAACACATCAACCCCACAGATAGCCCTAAGTAAAGAGCATTGCAGTAGTCCAAACAAGAAGCAATGAAGGCATGCGCCAGAGTTTCCAGGTTGGTGGCTGCAAAATTGGCTCAGATCTGGGCAATATTACACAGATGGTAAAAGCCACTGCAGACAACAGACAACAATTGATGCTCTAAGGTCAAACTGCCATCCAAAATTATGCCCAGATCCCTTACCGTTCCAACAGCTCATAGGGCAGTGCCATTTAATGCTGGTAATAGGGCACCATCCCCATTTACTGCTGCCCCCACACAATCTGGTCTCACCAGTAACACCTCAGTCTTAGATGAGTTTAGCTTGAACCAGATTGATGCCATCCACTCCTGGATTTCTGCACAGCACTCATTCAGTAAAGCATCTGCACTGACCTTGTCAGGTAGACATGACAGGTAGATCCCGGTATCATCTGCATAGCAGTGAAAACGCAGACCATGCAACATGATGATTTCTCCCAACAGCAACATATACACAGTGAATAACATAGGGGCTAGAATTAACCCCTGAGGCACTCCACAGCACAGAGTGGGAGCTTTTAAGATGTTACCGCCCCATGCTACCTGCTCCACTTTGCCAGACAACTAAGACTTAAACCAGCACAATGCTAGTGCCAGTGAGTCCCACACAGTGCCTCAAATGGGCTAACAGCACCCCATGATCTGCCATGTCAAAAGCAGAGAAGAGATCCAACAGTATCAAGATGGAACACTGGCCACTGAGTTTCGCCTGGAGAAGATCACTTAACACATTGACCAATGCAGTTTCCATGTTGTACTGAGGCCTAAGCCTCGATTGAAATGGCTCAAGGATCTCAAACATTCCAAGCTGTCCTGCAACTGTGTCGCTACTACAGTCTCTATTGCCTTCCCTAAAAATGAGAGGTTCAAGATAGGCCTGTAATTTGCCACCCCTGTATAGGCACTTATCCTTCCAGGTTGGTTCCCATGCCCCAATTTAGCCAAGCCTTTCCTCTCTATACCATTCATTCAACCATGAGTTGAAGCTCCTGCTGTGGAGAACCCTATCCTCTACCTGGTAATAGACAGGCAGCACCTCAGCAAAAGCCACTGCCTAAGACCCCATCCCAATTCTACAAAATCTCCCTGCACAATTACCAGCCCATCCCTAGCCAGGTCATTTGTTCCCAGGTGGACAATGATGTCCAGCTCCCCTTCCTGCCCTGCCACCCCAGCAATCCTTAAGATCCACTTTCCATCCCTCTGAGCCAAGGTGTCAGGTAGACACCTCACCTCCCTCTTTCCCTCCCTTCCTGTTCCAAGATCTACCCCTCCCAATGATCGAGTACCCCTTCAGAAGTTGCTTCCTCTTCTACTTGAACATAAGAACATAAGAAAAGTGTCGGACGATGGGGACTGTGTGATCCATCTAGTCAGCACTAGAAACTACCTCCCCCACGCAGCCTTTGTCCTAACTTGTTCTTTATGTCTGTCCCATGCGAGTTTGAACTCCCTGATTGTCTTTGATGCTACCACCTCCTTGGGCAGGCTGTTCCACGGGTCTACCACTCTCTCTGTGAAGAAATACTTCCTGAGGTTGCTTTTGAACTTTCCTCCTACAAGTCTCATATCATGCCCTCTCATGCATGCTGCCGTGTTCTGTTGAAATAGATTGCCTGTCTGAGTTGCGTTAAATCCCCTCACATACTTAATTGTTTCAACCATGTCCCCTCTGTTTCTTCTGTGCTCAAGGGAGTATTGGTTCAGCTCACTGAGTCTTGCTTCATATGACCTGTGATGCAGTCCATGCACCATCTTAGTAGCCCTTCTCTGCACCATTTCCAAATGGTCAATGTCCTTCTTGAGGTGAGGTCTCCAGAAGTGAACACAGTACTCCAAGTGTGGCCTCACCAAGGACCTGTAGAGGGCCATGATAACCTCCCTCTTTCTACTAGAAATACCTCTACTTGTACATCCGAGGATGCTACCCACTTTCTGTGCTGATTTCTCTCATTGTTTTCCCACCTCTAATTTGTTAGTGATGATTATGCCGAGATCTAGCTCTGTTTGTGTCTCCTCAAGTTGATGTCCTCCCAGTGTGTACTTTTTTCCAGGGTTCCTCTTTCCCAAGTGCATTACATTACACTTTTTGGTGTTAAATTGTAACTTCCAGTCCCTGGACCAATTCTCTAGCCTTCTAAGGTCAGCTTCCATGTTGTCTGCTCCTTCCCTTGTTTCCACTCTGTTGCAGAGTTTTGTATCATCTGTGAACAAACAGACCTTCCCTGTTAGTCCATTCGCTATGTCTGCTATAAATATGTTAAATAGGATCAGTCCCAGTACCAATCCCTGCGGGATGCCACTGGTCACCCTACCCTCCCTTGGCAATAATCAATTGACTAGCACTCTCTGGCCAGTTACTGATCCAGCTGATCATCTGCTGGCCAACTCCCGTATGTTCCAGCTTGTTGGTTAGCCTTCTGAGAGGGACAGTGTCAAAGGCCTTGCTGAAATCTAAGTATACAACATCCATCGCCCCTCCCTGATCCAATGTTCTGGTGATCCAGTCGAAGAAATTGATCAAGTTGGTTTGACAAGAGCATCCTGCTGTGATACCATGTTGCTTTGGGCCCATTTTTCCAGTATGTGTTAGGTACCTCACTATCCTTTCTTTTGGTAGTGACTTCATCATTTTCCCCACAACTGAGGTCAGACTGATAGGGTGGTGATTTCCTGCCTCTTCCTTGTTTCCGCTCAACAGTTGCCTGTTTCCAGTCCTGAGGTATTTTCCCACTGTCTAGTGACTTGTTGAAGAGCTCAGCCAGTTCCTCTCAGAGCTCCTTCAGTATCCTAGGGTGTATGCTGTCCAGTCCCATGGCTTTTTCCACTTTCAGTTTATTAAGCTCTTTTAGGACCCTCTCCCTTGTGAAGGGGCTAACATCTGCTTCCTGGGTATCTTCCTTTGTTCTGCTCAGTGTAGGACCTTTGCCACTGTCTTCTATGGTGAAGGCAGGCCAAAACAACTTGTTTAGCACTTCTGCCTTGTCCTCGTCACTCTCTGCCATCTTATCTTCCTTGGTTGCTAGTCGGACTATTAGTCCCTTAGTTTTTTCTCTTATGTATCTATAGAAGGTTCTGTCTCTTTCCTTTACACCTTGTGCTATTTTCTCTTCTGCTTGGGGTCCTTTGCCTCCCACATTGGGGCCTCCCCTACAGATGACTACACATCCTCCATGGCCACTACCATGGGTGCCTCCTCCCAACAGTTGTATCCCACCAGAGCAGTGAATCAGTTTCATAATGGCACAGGCTGAGAATGTGCCCCACCCCCACCCACCCTCTTGGGGCCCACCACAGACCAGCTGGCCCTCCTCCTAGGCAACCTCTGGGGCAACAGTGGTAGACTTAGTGGCCCCTGGGTAGGAGAAGAGGTCTGCCAAATCCTAGCCAGCTTGGTCCAGAGTCCAGTGACCGCCTCCCTCAGCACAGAGGGGTGTGTGCAGATGGGACAGCATCTCAGTCTCCAGAAGGTCACTCTAAAAACTGCCGCTCCACAACCATTGCACTGCATTACTCCCATCATTTCCATTCTTTCACTCACTATGTTTACTAGAAATTACTTCGTACCGTTACCCTGGATAGAGTATTTCTAATTTTCCCTTTTTCGTATTACTTAATCCCTTTGTATTGTGACCTTAGATAGGATGAATTTAGTATTTCCCTTTTTGCTTTTCTTTTCCTTTTTGTACCCTTACCTTAAATAAGGTGTTACCTCCTTACACACACTGCAGGTGATAATAGTTTCCCCCTTTTAACTTTACCTTTACCCTTTTGTCCGCTTACCCTAGATAGGGTGTTTTCTCCACTCCCACAAAAGAAGTAGTTACTGTTTGTATGCACTGTTTTCTCCCTGCCTTTACCGCCTTCTTTCATACTCTGCTACTCAGGCAGCAACACGTAAACACCTTACCATTAAGATTCAGATCTCTGCTGGTAATAGGGTGCCACTGATCCCCCCTCAGCCAAACTCAAGGTATTAGACCATCTGACCACAATACTCGATGCTTCATCTTCAGAGACTATAGTCTTGGGTGACCTAAACCTTGACTGGCTCTCTCCTTGCTCTAAGCCTCTTAAGAATCTTTGCGATGCACTTGGACTCTTGCAAATTATATTGAATCCTACCCAACCAAATACAAAAAACACAGCCCACTCTACCCTACTTGATATTATACTAGTTAATAAACCTCACCTGTTCTCCCACTCAGGTGCCTTCTTCAATTACCTCAGTGATCATTGTACCATTGCCTGTGTTAGGTCCCTACCAAAAAGTCAATCTCAACCTCCAGATATATATTTAAAAGGCATTACTGCAACCTAGACATCCGTGCCTTCTTATCTGACCTACAATATTCCTGCTGGCCAGACTTCTATCTTGCCACTACCTTTAATGAAGCCTAGGACCATTTCCACAAGATATTTCTGGAGACAATAAACCGGCATGCTCCCCCCTTGTCAAAATATGAACCAAGAAATCATCCTGTCCGTGGTTCTCAGCCAGCCTTAAGTCCACTCTTCTCCATAGGGATGCCCTTTAGAAAAAGGCCCGAAAGTCCAAACTAACCTCCAACTGGGTAGCCTTTCGTGCAGCTAGAAACCTGTGTACAAAGTTTATCAGGATGGCAAAAGTTACTATACCATCAAATTAGATGCATCTACAAACTGCTCTTCCCAATTTTGGAAAACCCTCAAGGAGGTCGAGGGACATAGGACTTCCAACTCTCTCTCCACAAAATTTACAACTGGTAATACTACTCACACAGACAAGCACACAATTTTAAATCTTCTAAATAATCATTTTGCCACCTCCAGGATGGCTTTCAACTCGGCAGCAGCTAACAACTTACAATACCAGTTATGTGGGCAGGATAAGGCCTCTGCTCTCCATGGTCCCTCTGGGACCGAATCTGCATTCTTATTTACCCCTATCTCATTGAATAAGGTGAAGGACTTGCTCCGCAAACTAGACACTAGAAAACATGCTGGCATGGACCTTATAGATCCATTCTTCCTAAAAATAAGCCATCATATCTTAGCTGTTCCCATTATCCACTTTTTTTAATCTGTCCCTCACACAGGGTACCTTCCCGACAATCTGGAAATCTGCACGTCATCCCTCTTTTTAAATTGGGCTATCCTAGCGATCTTAACAACTACAGGCCTACTTCTCTGCTTCCTATCCTTTCCAAACTGTTAGAAACATTAGTGAACCAGCAGATTAGGGACTACCTTGACTCTTGTAATCCTCTCACACCCTATCAGCCAGGGTTCAGATCGAATCATAGTGCGGTCACCGTGCTTGCCAGAGTAACCAATGATTGGTTGAATGCCCTGCATAACAAACATTATGTCTGTGCCTTGTTCTTGGATTTGAGCAAGGCATTCAATATGGTGGCCCATGCATTGCTCCTGGGCATCCTCCATAACACTGGAATGGGCAAAATGGCATTAAAGTGGTTTACTTGCTACCTTACTGACTGCTATCAACAGGTAAAGGCTGAAGGTGACCTCTCCCCACTCGAAACCCTTCCAAGAGACATACCACAGGGTTCTATTTTGGGTCCTCTTCTCTTCAGTTTATATAAATAATATACACTCTGGAATTCAATCAGCCAATATTCACCTATTCACTGGTGACACAGTTCTGTATATCTCCAGGCCATCCATTGAAAAAACCCACCTAGATCTTCAACTCAAGTTCAACCACCTGCAGAAAAATCTGTTGCAACTAAAGTTGCTGCTAAATGCCGAAAAAAAGAAGACTATGCTTTTCTGTCTTTCTTCCAAGTCAACCTACACTACCTCCCTGGGTGCTACACCTCAGATCTTCACCATCCTTGGTGAACCCCTAGAATTTGTGGACAAATTTAAATATCTGGGCATATGTTTCCATATAAAGCACTTACTAACAGTGGAAGCAAAACCCAGACTTGTCCAGTCAACCTTTCTCCCCTTACTGGATTACATAGATATTCTTTATGGTCATGGCCCTTCCGTCGCTTTAAAAAAAGCTTGATACCTTATATCCCCAGGCCCTAAGTTTCATTACAGGAGCACCCTATTCTATGCATCACTGACCTCTATATGCACTAGTTGGTTGGACTTCACTCAGCTACAGATGCCACAGAACTGCAGCCAGCTGGACCTTCCAAGCCATCACAAATAAACTACCCCAATATATTTCTGATTGCCTACTAATTTGTTCTCCTGGAAGTTATGCAATGAGAAGCCTTTCCTACATATCTCTAGTTATTCCCAAAGTCAGAACCCACTTTGGTAAATTGGCCATAAGCCATTCCCTCCCTTCCCTGTGGAACAAATTGCAGAAAACCTTAAAAATTGCCATCCTGCCCAAACTGTCCACCTTCTAAACCCTGTTCAAACAAGCTATTACCGAAACTTGTAGCTGTAGGACTTAAGAATCTACTTACTTCCTCTCAGTACTGCCATCTGTCCCTTCCCATCCTTACCCCTGTTCCTTTTCCCCACCCTGTCTCAATGTCTATCCACATGTTTCACCTTCCCCTAGCTTGAATATGTCCATGTGTACTCTATGTTAACTGGATGACTCTAATTGTACTATTAGACAAAGAACCTCAGCACGCAAGCACTGAGGCAATGTTTACCCCAAAGGGCACTGGCCGGGAAGACAAGTTTCAAATAAATACAAAGTCACACATGCCCCCATAATGCAAATGATTATGGGCAGCATATGCAAATCACCACAGAATATTATGCTGGTTCAGCTTCAAGCAGAAATGCATAATTGTGCTATTGTCTTCAGATTTATATGACTAATGTATGTTTAACCCATCTGTTATTGTAACGTTGTACTATTTTATCCTATGTTCTTATTGTATTGACTGTACTGTGCCCAGGTCCATCTTGGAAATGGGCTCTTCTCAATGATGTGTCACCTGGTAAAATAAAGATTGATTGATTGATTGATTGATTGATTGATTGAAACAGGTACTCTGCCTTACTTTATTGGACAGCCAGAGTTCCCTGTTTGTTGCTTCCTACTTTATCACATTTCCGCACACTCCATGCCCTGGTGAGCTGTTTTGTCTGCTTCTACAGAGTTCCCTACATGCCTACTGTCACCTGTAGATGTCTACAGATGCCTAAGACACCAATCTTGCTCCCCTCCTGCTCTGTTCCACTCACACTCTGGGACATGAAAGGGAATTGGACACATTAGGAGTGGATTCTTTTATAGTCCACCCTGTCTCTTCCTGCTAGTTGGCAACTGGTCTCTGTGGATCACATGACCCCCTCCTACTGCCAGTTGTGCTCAGACCCCCACCTCTATCCAGAAACTAAAGAACCTGGAGAGGGCTGAAAAACAACACCAAAAAAGCAGGTTAGATTTTACACTTCTGTATTTCATCCAACAAAGAGCTGAATCTGATCTGATCCTTTTAAAGCAGGACAACCTGCTTCCTGCTGGAGCACGTAATAGAAAATGTTCATAAACAACATTGCAGAAGGGCTGGAAGGGAAGGGAAGGGAAGGTATACCTCTTTGCAGATGACACCAAAATCTTAAGTAGAGTAGATACTCCAGTGGGGGAGTAGGGGTGGAGAAAATGTGAAATATGCAGAGACCTGAGAAAACTAGAGGGGTGGTCAAGGTATGGCAGCTGAGTTTCAATGTAAAAAAGTGTAAAATCCTGCACCAAGGGCACAGAAACCCAGGAACAATGTATAAAATGGGGGGGGGGGATTGATGATCACAAAGCAGGAAGGAGACCATAGGGGTATCATATCTGATTACCTCAAGGTGGTGAGGCAATGCAACAAGGCGATAGACAGGGCCAGTGGGATGCTGGGGTGCATAGGGAGGGAAATCACCAGCAGAAGGAGACAGGTGGTGTTGCCATTATATCAATTGCTGGTGAGACCCCATCTGGAGTACTGTGTCCAGTTCTGGAGATCCTATATCAGGAAGGATATAGACAGGGTAGAGACTGTCCAGAGGAGGGCAAACAAAATAGTTCAGTGGTTGCATCAAAAGACCTAATGAGGAGAAGACTGCAGGATCTCAGTATGTACACCCTGGAAGAGAGGAGGGAGAGGGGGGACATGATAGAGACCTATAACTTCAGGGTTTTATTTAACTCTAAAAATTGATTAGCGTTTTGCTCATAAAAGTGCTAAAACATTGTAAAAATGCATAGCGCTTGCCTCATTGTGTTTAACAAACAGAACACTTCTAGAAAACCTATATAAATACTTTCTGTACAGTTAGTATTGTCCCAGGAAAAAAACTGCCAATCAATTATTTAAAACCCTGAACTTATAAGTACCTCATGGAGGTGAACAAGGTACAGGAGGGGAATATTTTTCAGAAAAAAAGGTACACCAGGACAAGAGGGCATGCAGTGAAGCTGGAAGGGGGGAAGTTCAGGAGGGATGTGAGGAAGTACTTCTTCACTGAAAGAGTGGTGGATGTCTGGAAGTGTCTACCAGAGCAGGTGGTGGGAGTGAAAACAATGGTGGGCTACAAGCATGTATGACATAGGCACAAATGAATCTGAGTAGAAACATGTGGGGGGCAGTAGTGGGTCTGCAGTGACAGTATGGGCAGGGACAAACTGGGCAGACTAGGTGGGCCAAGTGGTCCTTTTCTGCTAACAAATTCTGTTTCTATGTAACAGTAACAGACAAAATAAACCATTACATCTCCAAAAATGAACACATTTGAAAGGTTTACATCTTAACATGTGTTGTATAAACCAGACATGTAATGGCCTGACTCAGAATATGCCACATTTGTAAAGGAACTAGACCTTCATAACTCACTTGTGGTTTCTCCACCCATCATTCTGGTCATCTAGTCTTACTTATGAAGATAAGTGGCATATTCTGAGCCATATCATTCTGTATGCCCTATTTATTGAGTTATAAAAGTGTCTGCATGGCTCAGTAGATAGCACACCTGCCTCTGGGCCTGAAGTTCATGGTTTCCAGTCCCACACCGGGACTGGGCTCATACCATAAAGGCTGGCAGCCAAGTGTAGTATTAGGAGGATGCTGTACTGTAGAGGAGTGCTGTTACTGTATTCAGATGAGACATTGAAAAAAATGAGGTCCCATCTGCTTTTTCGGGTGCTTGCTTGGGGTATAAGTTAAAGACCCCATGGCACTTCTTGGGAAGAGATGGGGAACTCTTTGGACATACATGTTTAAAGGGGAACAGTCAGCACTAAGAACTCCACAGCCAAGTGTGGGGCTTGTCTCAGTTCACATTTTGCATGCAAAAACATTTATTTCACTTACTGTTCTACTGCAGTATAGTAGCTTGTATTTGATTGACTCTGCTGTCTCTCATGTTGACATTTGCTGTAACAAGAAATCTGAACTGATGTCAGAGCAGGGCTGCAGTAGTGGGAGATTCAGTAGCCTGCGGTGCATTTTAGAATTTTTGTAAGCTCTGGTCTTTTGTTTACAGGTCCTGCTGACCTTTCAGGGGTAACAGCATTCACAGATGGCTATATTTAGCCCTTGGAGAAGGATTTATGTGATAAAGATGAGTACTAAATCTCACTGACCAACAACAGCACCGCAATAACTGCCCGAGGTCAAAACCGCGACACACATCAAAGCGACCGCCGCAAACAGCGACAGTCGCTATATTTTCCTACAGCAACAAAATAAATTAACATTTTATGATAGCCCCCCCTTTGCGGGGGGGGGGGCAAGCACCCCCCATGCACCCAACTTTAATATTACTAACTCCAGGGGGACGGACTTACCAAAAAAAAAGTAAACCCCAGACAAAAAAATCCTGTCCCGCACCAGGACCCAAACTCACATCCTTGACTTCCATTGGAGGTAGCTCTAACCACTATGCCAAAAGGCCAACTTGGCAGGGTTCGGCCAAACTACTCCACTAATCTTCTTCCTGTGGGTGTAGCAAGTGCATCACACTGCTACACTTGCTCTAACCTACTCCTCGCTCTTTTGCAGCACTTGCTATTCCTACGAGCGCTATTATTGAGTCACTTAAATTGAGCCACTCAATAATACACACTCATATCACATGATACCCTTGGAGAACAGTAGGACTGGCAAACATCTGACTTGAGCTTATTAAGGCTCTAACATGTACTGCAAGCTACTGCATCTACCACTGCTGCAACCCAGCTCTGACATCAGCTGCAGGGGATTCTGGGATGTCTAGTTACAGTAAATGTCAGCTTGGGAGTCAGCTGACTCAGCCAGATACAATCTATTGTACTGCAGTAAACTTTTTGTTGTTGTTTTATTTTTGCACACAACATGCAGATTGGGACCAGCCCACAGTTTGGTATGGGACTGTTAGCGCTGACTGTTCCCCCTTCAGGAGGCACTGTGTCAACTGGATTGCATGTATAAATTACCAAATACTAGTGATACAATTAGGTAAAATGCAGGTAATAAACACTATGCTTATTCCCCTCCTCCCATGCTGCAACTCATATTGTCCACCTACCACGTTGCAACTCATCCCTTGCATAGTGCCAGCAATAGATTCTTTCAGTTTCCAAAAATACAGTTGAACTTTGGCAGGTTAACCTTTAGATATTCTTTTATACTTGCTTGGAGCTCACTCCTATACTGTGTGATGTCACCTCATAGAATATGTTCATGAAAAAAAAACCTCAAGGCATTGCAAAAAGCAAATGTGAGAGAAATACTTATTTCATTTTTGCCATCAACATTTGCATACTTGTGCTTTATGTCGTGTAACTTAAATAGGCCTGTCAACATTGACAGGATCAACCTATAGACCGATCCAGGATTAATCATTTTAAATCAGTAAACACAAGCTTATAGAAGGTGCTGAAGCACAGATGCGAACTTGTAATAATATGCAAGTGGTTGAGTGCAGCAGCTGTTGTCTTTCTTCGATTACAAAATAATCCATGTCGCCAGATTCTGATTTTCATGTGCAAAGAGTGTTGTCACAGGAGTCCTGACTTAGCAACATAGCCCCCCGCCCACCCCCCCATCACAACTTGGTCTCAGTGTAACTGCATGTAATGTAATTTTCGGCAACTTGAGAAATTTGTTACAGCTGCGTGGTGCTTCTTTCAGACGGAAAAAGTCAGAAAGAGAGAGAGAGAGAGTGTGGGTGACAGTGAGATGGAGAGAGCTTGGTGCTCAAGAATGAGAAATAAAGCTTCAAAATCTTACAAAAGCTCAATAAAGATAAAACAGTTTGATCAGACTAGATGTAAACTGATTTTTTATTTATTTAATTTTTTATTTAAAAATTGGTAACCAGGAAAGGCACACTGAGCCGAGGCACGATTCCAGGTGCGACCTGGGGAAAGGGTAACATATGGAAAACAAAACACAACAATACATACAATACAATAAGAAAATACAGAGAGCAATACACAATGCAATAAAATATACAGCAAAGCCAGGATAACAATAGGACACAAACGTAACTCAGGAAGTAATAAACATTTGAATTAGTAAACAAGAAACACATTCAGGGAAAGTGTATTAAACTGGTTTGGGAAAACAGCCTGGACTAACTTAGGCCAGGGCTGGGCACCCAACCCTGCCACAAGGAGAGGAAAATTATGAGGGAAGGTGATAGCAAGGTGTAGGCTACTGAGGAGGGGGGCTGCTCAGGATAGAAACATAGAAACATAGAAATTGTTGGCAGATAAGGACCGCTAGGCCCATCTAGTCTGCCCATAGGCCTTATAGATTGTATGTGGCCAATGACCCTATGTGATCAATGGCTTTTCATCACTTCCTCCCCTCTCAGGCTTCCCTTGTGCCTGTCCCAGGAATGCTTAAACCCCTCGACTGTACTTGCCCCCACTACTTCCTGTAGCAGAATATTCCAAGCGTCGACTACCCTTTCTGTGTAGAAAAACTTCCTCACATTACCTCTCAATCTACCCCCTTCCAATTCCATATTGTGCCCCCTTGTTATAGTACTTTTACTACATTGGAAAAGATTCCCCACCTGCACCTTGTTTATGCCCTTGAGGTACTTGAAAGTTTCAATCATGTCCCCCCGCTGTCTCCTCTCCACCAGTGAGTACATATTGAGGTCCCTTGGTTTCTCCTCATATGTTTTGTGGTGCAAGACCTGCACCATCTTTGTTGCCCTTCTCTAGTTAGTCTACACCTAATCTACGTCCTTGCACAGGTGTGGCCTCCAGAACTGCACGCAGTACTCCAGGTGAGGCCTTACCAATGTTTTATACAATGGCATCACCACCTCCCACCTCCTGCTACTGATACCCCTGCCTATGCACCCCAGCATGCCACTGGCTCTCCCTGCCACCTTTGTACACTGCTTTGATACCCTAAGGTCATCAGAGGTAATAACCCCTAGGTCCCTTTCCTCTTTGGTGACAGTCAATTCCTCTCCCCAACCTGTAGCTCTCCCCAGGGTTCCCTCTACCCAGGTGCAGTATTTTGCACTGCTTTGCATTGAACCCCAGTTGCCACATCTCCAACCATCTTTCTAGCTTCTCCAGGTCCCTCTTCATTTTCTGCACCCCTTCTGGAGTATCCACCCTGTTGCAGATCTTGGTGTCATCTACAAACAGGCAGACTTCTCCTTCCAGCCCCTCTGCAATGTCACTAATGAAGGCATTGAACAGGATTAGTCCTAGTGCTGATCCCTGTGGTACCCCGCTGGTCACCCCCTCCCCAGATTGTACCCCATTTACCACCACCCTCTGTCTCCTGTCTGTTAACCAGCTCCTAACCCAGCTCACCACCTTGTCTCCCATGCCCAGACTACCCATCTTGTTAATCAGTCTTCTATGTGAGACAGTGTTGAAGGCTTTGCTGAAATCTAGGTAGGTAGGATTTTTTCCTATGATATATTATTTTGAAATAACAATGCAGATAAAAAAATTAAGATGAGGTTTAAAAAGAAAGACCTAAATTAATGACTTTCTGAAACAAAATCAAGGAAGTCTGAGCAGCAATTTGTATTTTTTATTAGATGTTTTGAATTTCACTTATTTTTGTTATACATTTCGTTTTCTCTCAACATTGCTCTTAGAACCTCACTCCTTCAGCTCTCCAGTAGCTGGTCTGGACACATTGCAGGGCTCCGGATCCTCCCACTGATGCCCCCCATGCCTTCACCCCTAAAGGCCTCCAATGTATCCCAGCATGGGGGGAATCTGCTGCCTGTAGAGGAATGAAGCGTATGTGGCATAGCAGTGGCAGGCAGCTCCGCTTAGCCCCCCCTCCCCAAGTCTGAATGCACTGCCTCTGCATCCTGTCCCAGACTTCAGTGGCTTGAAGCAATGCAAGGAGGTACCACTAATTCCACCACGCTAGGAACAGAATATTTTTAAATGGCATGCTATTTAGGTTAGGAGTCCAATACAGATTTTTTAAAGCAACTTTGTGTTCTAAGTTGTTCCCTGATTTGTAGAGTCTGTCAGGCCTGAACAGTAAAGAACTGTGGTCTTATGGAGGAGCTGTATTGCTAATAAACATATTTTGAGACCAGCTATTCATTTGTGGATTGCTTTTACTCAGGCATTTATAGTCAAATCCACTGCTCATGTTGCCACTCTTTTTATAACAGCGCTCTTCTATGAGCAATATTAAGATCTTTAAATATGACTCAACCTTTCTATATAGAAAAAGGACCATTAAAAAATGTCAGCTCATCCTTGTGGGGTCCACTGGCAGTGAACTGGGCAACAATGCAGATCGCCTGGGTTCGGGGTCATTTTTCAAGCCAACTTCCTTATCTGGTAGGTGGAGTCTTGGGAGTACAGAGGAGGCAGTACACTCAGATGACAGATAATGGATGCATGGCTCTTACAGCAACAGGGGGAAAATGGCCAAGAAGTGTCCCTTCCCAGCTCAACAGGAGCCTAAGCCAACTCATCCTGAACAAACAATTGTCTACGACCACTGGAAAGAGACAGGTTGCCCACAGGCCAGAGAGGAGTTCAGAGCAGCACTGAGGGACTGTAAAGCTAGAATTAAGAAATCCAAAGAGGTGGAAGCCATGGTGGCAGTAGTAGATGCAGAAACCCCAAAGCCTTCTTCCAGTACATAACTGGAAGTAGAAAAGTGAGGAAGGGACTAGGGCCCTGAAAACAGAGATGGAGAAGGAACCTCTGATAGAGTCAGGAGCAATGACTGAAATTCTGGATGAATATTTCTCTATGGTGTTCACCAAAGAGGCCCCTGGGCAGGAAATCTACTGACTGATAGCACTCATGGCATCAGGGGTAGCTATGAGGTAGCCTGCAGACATTTCATGAGGGAGGCAATACTGCTGCTGTATAGATTCCTGGTTTGATAGCACATAGAGTACTGTGTTCAGTTTTAGAACCCACACTTGAGGAAGGACAGAATGTGGTGCAGAGAAAAGCTACCAAAATAATACATGGGCAACAAGGGAGATTTTACTGGGAACATTTGGGGAAGTCTCAATATATACACTCTGGAGGACAGGGGAATGATGGGCAACATGCTTGAGAGATTCAAGTACTGCTGTGGGATAAAGAAGGTGGACAGCAGTGAACTGGTAACAGTGAGTGGTAGCACTAGTACCACAGGAAACTGCATGAAACTGGTGGGGAGAGTGGGAGGTTCAAAAGGGATGTCAGGGCATACTTTTATTACAGAAAGAGTGTGGCAAATTAGAACAACCGTCCAGAAGAGGTAATGTGCACTGCAACAGTAGAAGAGTTCAAAGGGGGTTAGACAGAGACATGGGAAGGGTGCATATGGGGTTGGGGTGGAGTGATGAATAGAAATGAGAACTGACGAGGGCACAGTCCCATAACTAGGCAGGCTTGGGTCCATAGCTGACTACCTGTGAAGATCAAGCCAGATAAGTTCCAAGGGGCAGACAGGTTATACCCCAGGATTATAGAGGAGCTAAGAGAAGAATTTGCAGGGCTGCTTGCTGTAATCTTTCACGAGACAGTCCAGACAGGTGTGGTACCGGAGGACTAAAAAGCTACAAATGTGAGCCCCATCTTCAAGAAGAGGACAAGATCAGGCACTGGCAATTACAGGCTGGCCAGTCTAACATCAGTGCTGGTCAAGGTCCTGAAAGTCATTATCAAGGACAGAGTAATGGAGCACCTGGTTGAGAGCAAGGTTCTCACACCCTCTCAGCATGGCTTTATGGGGTAGATTCTTGCCAAACCAGTGTGACTGGCATTTTTGAAGGGAAAAGCAGGGAAGTGGACAGGAGCAGGGCTATAGACATAGTCTATCTGGAGTTCCATAAGGCCTTTGACACTGTGACACATGACAAGCTTGTGGGTATAGTACACAAGCACAGTATACCTGAGGCAGACACAGGGTGGATGGCTAGCTAGATTGGGAGCAGGAAGCCAAAGGATTGTGGTGGACAGGTACCACTCCAAGTGAAGAAGTTTACTCAGTGAAGTCCCTCGGGAGTCAGTGCTAGGGCTACTGCTTTTCAATATTTTCATTAATTTTCTCTTAGCTGGGGCTTCCATCAGGCTGTTTAAATTCACGGATGACACTGAACTGGCCAGGGCAGAGGCCGGTGAACTCCATTGAGGATGGGGACAAACTTCAGGAGGACCTACACTAGCTGGGGATTGCTCCCACTCTGAGAGTCTCATTCAATATAGTTAAATGCAAGGTGCTACACCTGAGGAAGAAAATCAGAGATTGGACCTACACACTGTGGGGCTCCTCTTGCTACAGTAAAGGAGGAAAAGGACCTGGTGGTCATGTTAGATAAGGGTCTGAAACATAGCAGGCAGTAGGCAGCTACTGTCAAGCAGTCAGGGAGAATGCGGATATTCATCAAAAGAAGGTGACTGGCAGGGCAGGGGAAGTAATCCTGCCTATTTACATGGCCCTGGGTAAGCCCACCTGGAGTACTGTGTGCAGGTGTGGGTCTCTCAATACAAAAAGGACTTTGAGGCAGTCAAGAGGGTGTAATGCCGGACCACCAAACTGATTAGGGGTATGGGGCAAAAAAGTTATGATGAGACGCTGGTAGTCCTTAACATGTTCATGTTGGAGAAAAGTAAGCTGAGAGGGGGAATAATCTCAGTCTTCTGTCTGCTCAAGGATATCAACAAGAGCAAAGAGACAGAGATGTTGATCTGATGTCCTCAACCAGCACACAGGATACATCTTGAAGTTCAGAGATGGTACAGTTAAGGGTATTGTTGTGAGGCACATCTTTACCCCATAGGGTAGTGAGCCTATTGTATCGAACAGCCCACTGGGGAAACAGTGGACATGAAGACAGTATAGGTCTTAAAGGTAAAATGCCTGGGCAAATTTCTGCTTCCTAAAGGATAGACAGGGTACCCTGGGTTTCAGAGAGTGTAAGGAATCCCTATAAATTAGTGCCTGCTTGGACAGCATACTTGTTCATCCCTTCTTATTACATGGTGGGACATGATGGACCTAGTGTCCCATTCAACCTTAAATTATTATGTTACTATATGACAGCGCGACATACAGCAACTGGACTGGCAGCGACATTGTAGGTGATCACATTATCATCAGCTGGGCCATGCCTACAGAAAATTGCATCAATGGGAGTCATAAATTGAGGAGGTGGGTGGGGACATGAAAAGAACAGTGTACCAGATGCTGGCCACCATAATACACCCTCCCCTATGCCAGTTACCCTGTGACATGACATGTCCGCCCACCCAGCCACCATTGGAAATATGGTGATTTCTCCCCAGGTTGCAGCAGGGAGGCCATCCAAGATGGGACAGATTGAACCTTTGGTAGTGGAAGCCCTTGGGTGTCTAAATGTTGGACCCTGGAAGAATGCAGAGTGACCCCACTGGGTAGTAGGGTGCAGGCAGGCCTAAAGGAGTGAGATACCAAGGAGCCATTGGTGTGATTGGGTGGAGCCTACAGCCAACAGCATCAGATGCCTTTTAAAAGGGGCTCCAGAGCACTTAGTAAATAACATTAAAAGTTGTATCTTACTGACTGAGAAATCAAAACTTTTTTATATTATTCGATACTGGGATCTTTGTACATTATTTCTGCAAAGTTTGATTTCAGTCAAGCATGAGGAAACCGTGACTGGTCTTTGCTCAGGATCCCAGCAGGGTAAAACAGCAGAAGCTGCCAGATCAGTCAGTGTCATGCAGTTTGCAGCTTAAAGCAAGCACAGGGCCAAAACCCATCAATATAGTGCTCCTCCAGGCCATACGTGAGCTCAACAGAAAGGTTGATAATTTGCATAGTAAATTTACAATAATGGACACTAAACTCCCCATCGTGGTGTCCAGTGACATGCGCTACCCGCGAGTGGGCATTTACCAAAACAGCGACCCACTTGCGGCACATGTCAACATGGTGAGAGAGCAGTGAGGGTGACCGGATGGGGGGGTTCATGAATAGCAGCAGGATGTCACTATATGTACACGCACACGGGGGGTAGCGAGCATGCTGAGCAAGGGAATGGAGGGTTTGTGAGGGGTGATGCCGCGGTGAGCTGCCGAGCTGCCTCCGTGGCATGGTGGGTGGGTGCTGGGCTGGGGTGGCCAGGATGCTGGGTTTGGGTCCAGCCCAAGTAGGTTTTCATTTTTTACAATGTTGCACCCCCCCAACATGCACCCCCCCTGGAGTTGAGAATCCTATAGTAGGTACGGGGGGCAAAGCCCCCCGCATAACATTAAAAATTAGAGTCCTTGGTGCCCCTTTTGTTTTTCTCTGGGGCTGTACATCGCCGAGCTTGATTTTCAGAGATGTGCACTCACCATAACAACAATTGCCTTTCTGCGATTGCTGTTATGACATGAAACCCCAGGTGTACCAGCAGAAGTTAAGTCAGCTCCTGAATCAGCAAACAAACCTGTGGTGGCAGTTTTTGGAGTCATGGCAGAAAATAAACTTTTCCACCTGAGGCTCGAGTACCTGTAAAATGGGGCTAGACTTTTAAATATTAGAGTGTTCGGGGTTCCAGAGGACCTGGAAACTGCAGACCCAGTCACCCATATTCAAGCTTTGTTTCAGAAACTGCTGGATTTGGATTCTGAGGGGCAGATCTATCAGGTATATTGAGTCACTCTCAGGAAAAGGCCATCTAATCTTGACCAACCTAGGACTCATAACAACTCATCATTTCCAATAGCCTTTGTATGAAGTCCGAACCGTCCCTTGCATAACCTGACACAAACAGACATGGAGAAACTAATTTTTGATAGCTATATAACATGGGATGTCATGAACACTCTTGTAGTATTATAGGATGTATATGTTGTCTTGTCCCGTGTCACCCCTGAAAAAGGGACTGTATTGTCTCAGTGGGCCTACCCAGTTATCAAAATTCAATAAATAAATAAATACAGTGGCTGCCAGGAAATAATAACCACCGCAGGCCTGCTTGTCAATAATCGGATCATATTTTGGATCTGATTGACAGCCTAAACTAAGGGACAGTTATGTTTGAGCAATGGTACTCAATTTTAACTGTTTTCCAGACCTTAGTTTCACACTAGTTACACGGCAATGCCGCATATGTTTCCAATGCCATGTGACTGGGCTGAGAGCGTTGGGTGTTTTGCACGTACTGCAATGCCCCACCAGTATGCTAGTAAGACTTTTGTTTTTACAGATCCAGCTGAGAATGATTAAAGATTAGAACTGATTAGACTTTATTTTCCACAAACCCCCGGCCCCTGAGTTGGATGAAGAGGATTAAGATGGACTATTAATGTAATGTTTAATTGTTTGCTTATTTGCTTCATAACTTGCTGTTTTGGTTTTTTTTTTGCTTTCTGCCCACAAATGCAGATATAAGTTATGTGTACTTGTCTACTTTATATGGGCCTCTTTCATGTGACATCAAGTTCAAATGGGCATGGATGTCCATTTCTGGGAATCCAAAAATTGCCTTTTCTCTTTCTGCTTAACGTGGGGAGGGTGGCCTTTAGGTCATCGGGGAACTGCTGTCACAAGATGGCCACCGCCATATGTAAGAATATGGAGCAGTGTACTATATGCACACCCAGAACCCAATCTGACACAGAGCAAAGTTTTGTCACCTCTCAGAGGTACTGTGTACAATTAATACCCTGATGTAACTTTACTTTTGGTAAGAGACTCTATTAATGGGTCCAGGGCAAGTTTCATACTTTCTTTTAAGTTCTGAGTGGCACTTGTGCCAGTTTCCTAACTAATTTCTTTTTATAGTATTATACAGACCATTGGTCTGGTGTTTATATTAGCTGGTTGCATCTATTAGAAGGTCAAAGACATCTACTGTTGTATCCATTTCAGGTTTTTGACTGGCTTGTGCATTACATAGTTGACATCATTATGTGCTATCACACTAATACAGACTTTTCAGGCTTATATATTTTTGTAGTAGTCCATGGTTTGGCTGCACCAACGCATGTCATGAATAGTGTATCATGGATAGCTGTAAATATCTTTGTTGCCCTTCAAAGGATGCATCAAAGGAGGAGGACTGCCCTATACTGTTGTATGCGTACACTGATATGTCTTCTACACTAATAACCAAGTTTTTTTCAATTGTATTTTGTCACATTTGCCACATAAACTTGTGTCTATGTTGTCTAGAGCT
The DNA here is from genome assembly GCA_016271365.2 of Neoceratodus forsteri. Classification (NCBI taxonomy): domain Eukaryota; kingdom Metazoa; phylum Chordata; order Ceratodontiformes; family Ceratodontidae; genus Neoceratodus; species Neoceratodus forsteri. Next base: position 1,411,726,016 of record CM028129.1, read on the forward strand.
GAACCAATGTAATCACTGTTCACTTGTAATTAAATGTAAGTTGATGCTATGCTGTTTGACTTGGAACATTTGTAAATGAGCTGGTTAAGCTGAAAGGTGTTGTCTGAATGAATTAAATAAATAAATAAAACACTTGAAAATGACTACAAACTAAATTAAAACAGGAAGTCATGGGTGTAAAGGAAGTAGAGGAAGTAAAAGTCTAAGGATATGAGTGTCAAAACCTTCCAGAACAATAGCTTGATACAGCCCTTACATGTGAGCTGGGATATTCAGACTGCACCAGACTGTGGCGCAAGCCTGGGTGCAGCGCAACTGGGATGCGCCAGGGCGGTGACAGGGTGATATTCAATGATATTGTGCCATGGCCCAGCACCGTTGAATATGGCACTGTGGCCACCCACATTGCGCATGGTGCAGTGGCACTGCACCAGCGCAAGTAGCCAGAGGGGAGCAGGGGGATGCACTAGCGTAAGTGCCATTGTGCTAGGCACAGCAACCACGATATTCAGCGGTGGATGTGCAAATGGGGCCATAATGCATGCAAGGCATAAATGGGGCCATTAGCATGTCATTATGGCCCCCTTTGCATGCAGGTGCGCCGATCCCCGGCGACTTGCACCTGGCGCCCTGCCAGGCAGCAGCCATCAGGGACCGACACCCCCTACCCCCACTGGCAACACACTCCAATGCCTGATCGCGGGCATAAGTAGTAATATAAAAGACGTCCAATATCCCCGGTGGTCCAGTGGACCGCTTCCAGCCCAATCGCGGGCATAAGTATTAAATAAAGACGTCCAATATCCCTGGTAGTCCAGTGGACCGCTTCCAGCCCAATTATGTGCATAAGTATTAAATGTAAATGTCCAAACCATCCCTGGTGGTCCAACAGCACCCCTCCCACCACCCACTGATCCACTGCTCTCCCTCTGTCCAGCCCCGGCTGGCGGCAACTCCCCACCTGCAAGCCGCCCGGCCGCCACCAACTGACTGGCAGTACAGTGCGGTGTAGATGTCTGTTGTTCATTAAGCTGGGCTAATGGGCATGCAGATTGTACCATACTACACAGTCCAGATATGGGAATGGACTCATTCAAATATCTGACTGTGTAGTACAGTACGAAGCCTGTATGCCCATTGGCCACGCTGTGGACCAATGGGCGTGACAGCCACATATACACAGTCAGTCGGTGGCTGCTTGCTGGTGGGGAGCTGCCGCCCGCCGCTGACCAGGTGGGAGCAGGTGGTGGGGCTCAGTGGGCGGTGAGGGGGTACCGCTGACCACCAAGGATGGTTTGACATTTACATTTTAATACTTATGTCCGCAATCGGACTGGAAGCGGTCCACTGGACCACCAGGGATATTGGACGTCTTTAATTTAATACTTATGCCCGCGATCGGGCATGGGGGGGCGCTACCACAACGGACGGTGCCGCCGGAGCTCGGGTGGCCACCCACAGCTGGCAGCTGCCGTGTTGCGCCCTGCAATATGGCAGCTTACCTGTGCGTGGCCAGCTGTTGCTCTTGGTTTTTTTGGCTCAACTTTATGCGACGCAGATAGGGGTTGCACCTGCATCTGCTCAGCATATCCCGGGCTGAATATCGGGATGTGCGGAGGATGCATGGGCATGCCCTTCCCCCCACTTGCACCGCATACATTACTGCTGCTCCCCGGCACATCGGGATTTGTGCCACACACTTTCCCCTTTTGAATATCGCGCCAGGGTGCATCAGTGGGTTGCACATGGCACAACTGTGTTGCGCCACGCGCAACCCTTCTGAATATCTCACCCGTGGTAAATAAAATGTTTTGATCATGTGCTAGAACAGTGTTCGTCACATGAGGCCATCATAGTGGCATGCAGTCACCAGAACAGTTTTCTGCAGCCACAGAGCTCTTTAGAGCCCCAGTTGCAAAGGTAATAGAAGGGATGTTGTCTTATCTTTAAACAAACATAAGAGATACATTTCTAGTGGAAATATAGCAGGGCAAGATATTCAAAAATGTGCAAAGCGGAGCGGAAAAAGTTGCACTCTGCCTTGTGATAGCCTGGATGCCTGAAGAGGCTATATTCAGTGGAATAGTGCACCGGCACTATTCAACTGAATATAGAGCCATGTTGGCCCAGCACTAAGCAGACATGGCTCCCGAAATAGGGTGCCACAATGGCTAGCACCTGCAGTAAATTTCTGATATTCAAACAGACCCATGCAAATGAGCCCATTGGGCATGCAAGGTGCCATCTGCATGCCCATTATGGGCACATTTGCATGTGGCGAGAGACTGGTTTGTGCAGTGCTGCTCCCCCCAATTGCTCGTTCCCAGAGAGCTATCCCTGTTGCTCTTATCCCACTCCGTATAGACAATAAGATGTTACTGGTGTTTAGTGGTGCCCCACCTCACTCTGATCCCACTCTCATATAGTAAATACCATGTCCCTGGTGTCTAGTGGTGGCCCCCACCCTCTGATCCCACTCCTGTATAGTAAATATCATGTCCCTGGTGTCTAGTGGTGTCCCCCTTCCCTCCGATCCCACTCCCATAAGTAAACATCATGTCTCTGATGTCTAGTGGTGCCCCCTCTCTCTGATTACACTCCCGTATAGTAAATATTATGTCCCTGGTGTCTAGTGGTGCCCCCTCCCTCCAATCCCACTCCCTTATAGTGCATATCATGTCCCTGGTGTCTAGTTCTTCTCCCCCCTCTGATCCCATCCCATATAGTAAATATCATGTCCCTGGTGTCCAGTGGTCCCTCCCCCCACCCAGTTCCTGCCCTGTACAGATAAAAGCCCCCTGATTTGTCAATTCCCCCCAAGGCAACAGCCATCCCACCACAGCCATGCGGGAAGCCATTTGAAAGGAAGTCCCCCTCACAAGAAAGCCCCGTCCCATACCCCAGCAGTGATCTGCACCCCCAAGCCCATCCCTCAGTGGTGGTTAGCGTTCCCCCCTTCCACCTGCAGCACCAACAACCCCCCTCCCCACAGGTCCTCCTTACCTGACTGTCAGTGCCCGGCAAATCAACGGCAAGTGACACAGCCCTCCACACACCACCTTGGCCACCCACCATCTAACAATAGCAGGGAGTGTGTCTTATTCATTAGTCTAGGTGCATCACCCATGCCCTATAAATAATCTAAGCCTCCTGCTACTGTTAGACGGTGGGCGGCTGAAGTGATGTGTGGAGGGCAGTGTTGCTCACCATTGATTCACCACAGCACCAAGAGTCAGGTAAGGGGGACCAGGAGGGTGAGTTGTCAGTGCCACGGGTGGAAGGGGGGAACACTAACCACCACCAAGGGACAGGCTGGAGGGTGCAGATCACTGCTGGGGTATGGAGCCGGGGCTTTGTTGTGGGGGGAACTTCCTTGCAAATGGCTTCCCACAAGGGTGTGGCAGGATGGCTGTTGCTGTGAGGATGAAATTGACAAACCGGGGGGGCTTTCATCCATACAGGGATGGAGAATGGGTGGGGAGAGGGACTGCTAGACACCAGGGACATGATATTTACTATACAGGGGTGGGATCAGAAGGGGGGGCACTACTAGACACCAGGGACTACCGTGTTAGGGGTTTAGGGAGCCAACACACTTCCTCCACCAAACACTAGGGTTGCACGGGAGTACGTTGTGGTTTAGGTCGGTGGTATTTGGCCACGCAAGGGGACCATGAAAAATGCCTTTGAGGGGTGCAGCTACTCTGAATATCAGACTGTGCCAATATTCAGGTTCCTACCCCTCAATTTGCATTGAGCCCCCCCCTCCACAGTTTGCCCAAGCACAAACCCTGTTTTCCTGCGCTAAGTGGCTTTTGAAAATGGAAAATCTTCACAAAGCCCAGTTTATGGGCACACACTAAGATTTGTGCCCAGGCAAACTTTTTAATATCTGGTCCCAGAGGTTTGATTTAATGTATACTGTGTGAAATGAAATGTGTTATATCAGGGTGGTTTGAGCTATATCAGATGGCTAGGAGAGAAAAAAATAAAAAGAAATGAGACAACCAGTAGGTTTTGGTGGCCGCACTCTGAGGCCATTTGAGGCCACTAGTTTTTGTTTGGGGCTTGAGAACCACTGTGCTAAAATCAGTTAGACAAAAGATGCATTCCCTTCACATCTCAAAAGGTTAGTTAAGCTCAAAACTCAAAAAGCAAGTGATGCTGTGTATCTTTGACTTCTACCCACCAATTATTATGGTGATGTTTTTTCCAATGCATCAGTGTCAGCACTGCAAATGCTAGCCCACTATAAGAATAACATGTGCAGATACAGCCTAGCCTTTATCTCCAGACACACCACTGCACAATGTACAGTAACCTGAACTGGCTCAGCCCTGCGTTGTACAGAAAATATCATTGGCTCACGTTTCTGCTTTAATGTGTGTATGGCGATACTCTTTGGGATCAACAGAACAACATCTGTTCTGTCAACTGCAACTATTCCATTTACTCCACAGAGCTCCCTCCACTTCAGTATACCTAAGCAGAAGGGGACTATGGTAGGCATGCTGTCTCTTTTCTTGTACCCTCTGACCAGAGCAATCCCCCTGACCAGCCTGAAATGGCATTCTGGGATTTACAATTACAGACAGCAACTTTTCTCACACCTAAACAAACATACCTTGCCAATATGAACTCCTCCTACAAAGTCATTCATTTTGTGAGTACTCTGTACTTCTTACAGTTATCTTGAGTTCTTATTATTTTTAATTTGTTGGTGTGTACTTGTGTCTTTAGGTATGCGGGATGTAATCAGTGAGTCCCTGTGACCTTCCCCGCACACCTAGGCCCTTATGAAAACAGTATTATACATCTCACTAGGCTATTCTGAAGAGCAGAATAAGTTTAAATGAATGGGCACTACGAACCAAGTGAGCAGGGGTATGCGGAAAAGTTGTGTACCCCACCCACGGCACTTCACACTCACGGACAGGTGCGCCCATATCTGCAGTCACGAATGCTGGCCACCTGTCTGTGGCTCCTCCCCCAGGCACACTGGACTCCGTAGGGTGGCTGTAGGTGAAGTCACAGACCCAAACTGTCATTCAATGAGATGCCCGTCCCAGGTCCAACAGTGGGTCATTCGCGCAGTGAGGTGAGGGTCCGGAGTAGTGCATACCTACAGCAGGCACCTGAACCCACGGGGCATGGCCCCTATAGCCGGTCAGTTCACCAGCCCAGCCCTCAGCACATGGTGCCTTCCCAGCACACTACAGGACCCCTGCATCCGGCCCACCTCTGGCCCATATGCCAGCCATGGCAGCCATGCCACGACCACAATGTGGTCATACCCCCATACCCTCGAGCCTCCATAGGTGGGCATGCGCTACAGTCTGTCCCCCCCCGGCAACATCCAGGTGCTGCCGCTACACTGACAAGTCAGGCACTTGCCCATCCCACTGTCTCTGCCCACTGTGGCTGCCTAGTCGGCAGGGAGCAACACAGAGAGCACTGTCCTGGTCCCCCACTGTCTGGCACATTGAGACCACGGGGGCACACAGAGGCTTATGGCAGTGTCTACCCTGGCATACCCTGTGCCACCCTCTCCACCCATACAGCCAGCGCTACGTGGTTTAGTGAATACCGCATAGTGCTGGCATGCTCCCAGAATGCTCCCAGTGTGGTGCAGTCTGCGGACATGGGGATTGGGTGTGGTGGGTCTGTGTGCCCTGTTTGTTCATCCCACATGGGGGGGCACACTGGGTGCGGGGTGGCTACATGCCCAACTTACGCAGCAAATAGCCACCCCACACCTTCTTGCATAGTGCCCCAATAAGAGCAAATCATACTGAATATCTATATCACAAATTTTGACAATTCAATAAGTAACTTTTAAGACATAAGCAAAAGTGTCACATAAATTACAAGCCAGAACTGATGTGTAATCAGATCATGAAGGATAATATTATGAAGCATTCAAGAATTCTTAGCTGTGAACTGAGTGGATAATGTATTGGCCACAGTGCGTAACGAGTTTATATTTAGTTGTTATTCATAATAATAAACTCTGTAATATATGAACCCCTGTATTAAAGAGTTGGCCTTACACCACATTTAACAGTCAGCTGTCCCTCAGTCAAACTTTTCCTCATACAGCAAAATGTTAAAAACCACAAGCCGGATGGCTCCGTGGCACAGAGCAAAGGGGTTCACTCAGCATGCTGGCAATCCGAGTTCATGCCCCAAGTCCGGGTGTCAGTAGCGGAGACCAGCAGGAAGGGGATCCAGAATGTCCATTAAATGCATCCTTCCCTGGGGGAGGGCCTCGACACCTGGAGGTGGATTGGGTGATGTGCAAGGAGCATGAAGCCTCACCACACCCCCGCACGTCCCCGCCTCAGGTTGCCATCCACTCGTAGGCCCAATTTAGGGTGGAGTGGGAGGGCTAGAAAATGGAAAATTGCCCCCAATCGGCCAGGTGATAGCCACCAGTCCCTGTCACCACAAAGCTCTGGATCACCCGGACTGACCCCCACAGCATCCGGGTCAATGAAATGCACCTACTAGCGCTGTCTCCCTCAGAAGGGGGGGCCCGTCCAATGAAGGGATATGTCGGGTTTCCCGGGGGATGCAAATATGGGGAAGGTGGATGGCGGCAGGGGTGGAGTGCTGGCAGGGTACACCTAGGAAGCCCGAAGGAGTGGCCAGTCGGGGTGCACAAGAGGAGCAAAAAAAAAAAAAAACATAAGCCACATACACATTTTTACTACACACAACATTTAGTCTTTCTACCCTCCTGCATACTACATTAGCCTGCAAAGTAACATTTTCAAAAACTGAACATTCCCCCATAAATCTGATCCTTGCCTTCTATTCACCCAGCTGCAATTTTCAGGAGACCAGCTCCCAACTTGACAACCCCAGTCCAGAGTCAGTACCCAAGAAGTGACAGTGACGCTGGTGGCAATGCCAAGCTCTGGTGCCAATCATGCCAACCACTGAAGAAGAAAACTTTTTAAGTCATATTGTGCCAGCTAGCACTAACTGTAGTAGCTGGAGCCATGTGTGCGGAGTGAGCCAGGCCCTGTTCCAAACTTCTGATCAGCCCTCCTAAGAGGCAGAGTTCTAGGCCAGAGGCCTACAAGAGAAGGACTGAGAATCTGACTACCCATTTTGAGCAGATCAGAGAGGACAACTGCACAAAACCAGTGAATTGCGAAAAAAGTTTGGGAAGAGGTGTAGAATTAATTTTTTTGCATACCATTGGTGTGTACTGGCTACGTAAACCTCTTGAGCTTCACTCTTGAGGTTCATAAAAAATACTCATGATATACCCCTTCTCATACATTATTCAATAGTTTTTACACACCTGAGATATAATACCACATAAGCTACAAGATTAAAGATCAGGTGGTTTATACTGGTATTGCACCCTGCTGCCCATAGTTTTACTGTCTTTTCTTTTTATAATTTCTGGTTAGCAGAATAAAGTGACATGGAACAGTTCAGTAGTTTAGCAGTCCCCGAGAACTAGTATCACGTGAGTGGAGACTAAAGATGATAGCTGTTGTGTTTCATGCTTGCTATTACAGTGCATGGTGCTGTGTGCTAGAGCAAGGCAATTCTCAAATACAAACCACACATGTACAACAAAATGTGTGTAATTAAGAATTGTAGATTCTAATCTGTAAGCAATGAGATACGACATGGTGCTGGTTTTATTTATTTATTTATTTATGACTTTGGTAACCGGGTAGGTGCACTGATCCCAGGGGCTGTTTTCACCTAGACCACATACAGTGGGACAGAGTAAAACACCAACAACAATGCATAGAACAGTAGACAGTCTGACAAACAATTAAAGGTTACAATAGTACACAAGATATAAGGTAGCAAAATACATAAATCCACATGATATGAGGTGATACAGTACATAAATCTGATGTGCATATACATAAAGAGAAATATATATATATATACGCATATACATGAAATTGATATACAGCAAGTTGCATAGAAGATAATCAATGTTCCTCAGGAGTAGCATGATAAGGATAAAATGGGGCTAGTAGAGGGAAGGAGAGGGGAAGGGGTGTGCGAGGAAGAAGAACTGGAGGATTTACAAAGGGAGTTGCATAGGCAAGAAACTCTTGTGGTAAGAGCAGGCAGAAAATGAAGAACTACTCAGGAAAGCAGTGGCAGTGAGAAGCCTCCAGGAGCCAATCTTTGAGGCAAGATTTGAACTGGCAGTGGGTGTGAATGGAGCGGAGCTCAGCAGGCAGTTTATTCCACAGCATAGGGGCTGCCACTGACAAGGCTCGAACGCCCATATTGGTGGATACTCTGGGAACATTCAGAGGAGGAATGCTGTTTGGACGGAGGCTGCAGTGTAAAGTTCGGACCTTGAGGAGGACTGCAAGGGGAGATTCCTGGCCAGTACATATTGTGAAATCCACCATGCAGCAAAGGGCAAGGTCAAAGCAGCCGTGCAGCGGAAGCCATCCTAGCGAATTGTAAAGGACACAGTGGTGTGTAGTGAAAGGGGCCAGCAAGGTGAAATGACAGGCACTGTTGTAGGCAGAAGAGAGCTTGTCCATAAGGGTTGTGAATGTCCTAGCATAAATGGGGGAGCAGTAGTCCAAGATTGGGAGTAGATTCCCCTGGACGATGGCAAGTCAAGCCTCTGGGGTCAGGTATTGTCGGAATCTGTAGGCAGCACCTAATTTTTGGTGAAACCTTCGAACTAATGAGTGGATGTGCTCGGAGAAAGTGAGGGATGGGTTGAGTAGAACACCTAGGTATCTAAAAGTATTGACATCTTCAAAAGCGTGGCCATCAGGAGAGATGATGCTGAGAGGGGGGTGAGTTTTGGATTTAGACAGGAAGGGCTTGGATCCAAACAGCATAGATTTAGTTTTTTTAGTATTAACCAGCAGGAGGTTATCAGCAAACCAAATTGTAGGCTGCAGCATAGTTTTGAGTTAGAACAGAGGAAATGCGGGCAGGGGATTTATCACTGTAGAAAAGTACAAGGTCATCAGCACAGAGGAGAGAGTGGCATCTGAGACTGTCCGAGGGAAGGGAGGTAATAAATAAAGAGAATAGAGGGGGGCCAAGAATGGAACCCTGGGAGACACCTGTCGAGATGGGCAGGGTGGGGGAGCAGGCAGCGCCAATACTCATGAATTGGGAACGATCAGTGAGGTAGCTCCTAAACCAGGAAGTAACCTCCTGGGAACAGCCAAGGCAACATAATTTGGAGAGGAGCAATGTTTGGTTGACAGTGCTGAAGGCTTTGGATAGGTCTATGAAGACTGCTCCGGTTGCATTACCATGGTCCATGTTTATGAGGATGTGGTCAGTCAGTAGTGCAAGGGCAGTAGTGGTGTAATGGTTCTTGTGGAAGCCATGCTGTTGGCTACACAAAACATTGTATTTGCCCATGTGCTCAGCAAGCTGATGGTGGATAGCCTTCTCAAGTAGTTTGCTAAGGTGGGGGAGCATGGAGATTGGACGGTGGTTGTCTGCGGATAGAGGGTCACTGGCTTTGAAGATAGCAATCACCTTGGCAGTCTTCCAGGGGTCAGGCATGGAGGAGGTGGAAACGACAAGGTTAAAGATACAAGTGAGTGGTTCAGTGATGGATGGGGAGATGAGCCTGAGGAAGACTGGAGATAGTCCATCAGCCCCAGAGGAGCCATGATTTGGGAGGCTTTTGAGGAGCTTAGATGTGTCGGCAGTTGAGAGAGCTTTGAAATAAAATTGGGGAATTTGAGGATGGGTGGTAGGCCCGGTGGAGGTTGACAGGGGGTTTGAATGGGAGGCCGAGCAATTTGACTGGCCATTTGGGAGTTTACTTAGATACATGGATAGATCAGAGAATTTGTCATTGAAAAACCCTGGCCACTTCCAGCGGGTTCATAATGAGGCCATCCAGGAAGTTTAGTTGCAGGGCTGCCTTACTGGTGTGGGGGTTTAGGAAGGAGCCAGTGGATGCCCAGAATTTTCTAGGGTCTCCAAGGTTAGCCTGTTGGAGATTACAGAAATGAGTCTATTTCAGGGATTTGGCCAGATGTTTGCATAGATTCTTCCGGCACCTATAGGCATCCCAGAGGGCAGGGGAGTGGGATGCCTTGTAGGTGGACCAAGCACGATCCCTAACCTTCATAAGAGTGAGGAAGTCTTCTGTAACCCATGCGGGCAACCGCCTCTGACCCTTCTTGTAGTGACAGGAAAGTGCCTGTCCTGTAGGGTCATAAGGGTCTGTGTAAATAGGGTTACTGCCGGGGTCACATCAGAAAGTGAGTATAGAGCAGACCAGTCCAGGAACCAAGCCTCCTCACGGAGGTTTGTGGTGTTGGGACTATTGAAGTTCCGGAAGGGCAGGTGTTTGGGAGGGGGACGTTTAAGTTTTGATGACCAGAGGAGATACGTAGGGCAGCTGTCACTAATGAAGTCTGCCATGGTACCAGCATGAAGTACATAATCATCCCTGTTTGTGATTATCCAGTCCAAAAGGGTTTGTGTGGCTGTGCATGGGTTTTGTCTGGTGGAGAGCATGATAGTCTGGACAAGGTTGTGTTGTTTTAGGTGAGAAGCATAGTCCAACTGGTGGGTACTCAGCCAGTTTAAATTGAAATCACAGAGGAGAAGAGAGTCTCTATGAGCAGATAAGGAGCTCAGGCCTGAGAGGACGCTGGTTAAACCTTCAGTTCCAGCAGTGGGGGAGTTATAGCAGCAACCTATGTAGAGTTTCTTATGGGTGCCCATGATTAGTTCTGTGAGGAGCCATTTACTAGGTGACGTTGGATCAGAGCAGAGGACAATGTTGGCTGAGAGGGATTCCCTGATGAACGGTGCAACACCACCTTCCTTTTTCTTCCCTGACCTATCGAGACGCAGGGAGGAGTACCCAGGTAGTTCATATGTGGTGGTGGCAAGGTGAGGCTTTAGCCAAGTTTCAGAAAGTCCCAGAATGTGGGGCTTGTATAGCATAATCCAAGCCTCCAGATCAGCGAACTTGGAGGGAAGACTGCATATGTTTATGTGAGTAATCTCCAGACCTGGGCCATTAGCCCAAATGCTGGAGATGTGGGTGATGTGGGAGTTGGGTGGACCAGGGTTGCATTCAACATCTCCGGCTAGGAGGAGGGGGGATAGCAGGAGTATATAAGGGCAAGAGGGAACAGTAGGGGAACAGGAGAGGTAAACTAGGTAGTAGCCAAGTAGAGAGCATTCCGGATTGCAGAGAAAGGAGAGGGTGATAGGTCCAAGGGAGGATCGTTCCCATGTGGAGTGAGGAGAAGGGTGTAGCAGGGTGGAGTGGGTGACAGAGAGGAAAGCAAGATGCACTTGGTCACGGGCTAGCACAATAGCACAGGAGTTGTCAGTGGTTAATGCATATCCAGGTGCTTAGGCGTATACAAATATATAAGTTATGTATTTGTTGAATATACGATGACTACACCTGGGGTGTGTGGGTATTCAACATTTTTCGGGTATTCAACTATACTGGTATTCGACCATAATGTAGTACATTTATTAAAAATGCTGTAGACATAAAAAGCACACCAAAATAGACAAATAAGAAGTTTTCTGCTCAACATGGGTAAAGGGTAATACTAGGTTGCTAAAACACACTATATTGATGCAGAAACAGACAGCTAAGCGTAGTTTAAAGGAAAACATCAGTTACTTGTGTGCGCTTTCCTGACAGTGTATATTTATGCCCCTGACTAGTGTTTCTATGTAAAAAAAAATATATTTTCTAACAGCATTTTGATATTAAAACTTCAGTTTTAAAAAAGTGCTTGAAAATGTCCATTTAACTATGCTGCCGCCCATTGGTAGCCATCTCATGGGAGCTGCTTGATCCCTCACCTGGGATATGCTAATGTGCCTGCACTAGCCAATGTGCTGATTGGCAGGGGCACATTAGCATAGCCTGAGCATGGGAGCAAGCAGCCTGCATGAGATGGATGCTAGCAGCCCTACTAAACGGGGCTGGCAGTATAGCCTAGTGGTTAGAGGAATGAGCTGTGAATGAGCTTGGTGCATCCAGCAGATCTGGGTTTGATTCCCACAGCCTCTACTTACAGACTGTGCGACTCTCAACAAGTCATTTAACCACCCCAGTGTTCCCGGATTGTCCTTGTAAACAAGCACGTGGGCCTTACCCAGTTACTTAAAGAAATAAATGGAAGTTTTCAAGCACTTTTTAAACTGAAGTTTTAATACAAAAATGGTGAAAATGCACTTACAAAAAATATATTTTTACACAGAAATGATAATCGGGGCATATGGGCCAACAGGAGAGTGCACAAAAGTAACTGGTGTTTTCCTTTAACAAATTATGCATTTTCTTTACATGGTCTGTTCTGGCTGATAGGAGTACTGAAAAAATGAAGAGAATATCTGTTTTGGAGATCAGGAGGGAATCACCGAAGCAAAGAGTTGCACAGCATGCAGAGGAAGGGATTCAAAATGAAAGACCCTGTTTGTTTTAGAGACAGGAAAGCAAAGCTGAGTTGCACAATGGAGCAAATATTCAGAGTTTATACTTTTTTTTTATTGTTTTTATTTTTTTTTTGCTGTTATTTTGATCACTGTCTGGCCTGAAAGTTACTTGCATAATAAGAAGTACATTTTTTAACCCAGTACGTAGAGGTAGCACATCAATTCTGTGCAAGCATTTCAGCGCAAGCATAATAGTGCAGCAAAATAAGCACAACATGAATAGTGCTAACAGTACATTTCGCCGAAATGCAATTACATCACAAAAAGCCGTCTTTAATACAGCACATAATCCAAGTACCCTAGAAACTGAAGCTGGATCTGATTCTTCAGCAGTGTCTCTTTTAGATGTAGCGCTTTTAAGGGCTATATACAAATGGTAATCTTTTACCTGAGTTCTAAGCTGCAGCTTATTGTTACTGAGGGCTAATCACTGGCAGCTGCATCTAGAATAGGTACTTATTCCTGATAACAATTTTCCCGACATTTATAATCCTGGCACCAGTAGCCCAATTTTGCACCTGCTTGACATGAAAATTTACTGACTACTGAAATCCTGACAGTAATCATTAAACAGTTATCTTACTATAACTGGATCATCTTACATCGGAGTACATTTAGTAAACCCAGTATTTACAAACTGAGCAGCATTTTCAACATTTAATCCTAAATCGGAGCAACAGGCAGCGGTCTGATTCACAAAGACACCAAAAAATCCTGCAGCTACAAGAAAAAGGCATGCAGCACTGCGGAAATGCTGGTACAGGATATTCTGAAAGAAAAATTGCACACGTGCAGAAATCCACAAAAAACAGCAGTTGCGGAAATACCTCAAGTGATGAAAATCTGCAAGTGCACATCCACAGCTGCAGAAAAGGCTTAGCAGGCACAACAACAGGTGATCCGTATTAGCTGGAGCAGCAGACTTTGACAGTCTTGCCATAGATGTCACTGAAAGTACCCACAGAGAGACCAGCAACCATTCCCTCAACTGGACCACTGCAGCACCACTGGTACCAGCAAAACCATGCACCACAGTGGCTGTCTGTAACTGATGGATATGTCTCTCCCTGGAGAGTTTCTGTCGCCTGCTGCAGTAGCACTCACTGCAGGCTGTTCAGCTTCTACCGCCTGTGGGGCTCCTTCATGGGCTGCACTGAATCTGGTGGTTATTTGCTGTCTTTCAATGACAATGTGTGCTAGTGTTGCTGTAACAACTGCCACTGCTGTACACCCACTCGTTTGTTATTACTTGTGCCGGACCTCCACTGTAATTGTATTTCAATTGTTGGAGCACTGCATTTGCACAGGGAATATTATGCCTCACTCTCATGTGTGCAACATTTTTTCCGCAACTGCGGAAAAACACTGGCTAAGAATAACCTTTAAAGGGATGTGCCATACTTATCAATTACTTTTTTTCCTCAGGAACTTCTGCAGCTGTGCTTTTTTTTCCACAGTCCATAGTGTATTTTTTCTGCAGCTGCAGAAGTTTTGTGTGTAGCACGCAGAGCAATTTCCCCTTTTTTACCACAGCTATAGAACTTTTGGGGACTTAGGGAAAGTTTTGCACCTTCAGATTGTTTTGTGAATTCCTCCCAGCACATTTAGTAAACCCAGCATTTCCAAATACAGCAGTATTTTTATCTTTTTATCATTTATTATCTTTGATGAGCCCATAAATACAAGAACTAAACAATGCTGTGCTCTGATTTAAATGCTAACAATGCTGATCCCAATGTTGGGATTTTAATAATCGGTAATTTAGCGTTTCGGGAAAATGAGATGTCGGGCAACCAGTGATTTGATTTTGCAATACAATTACATCACTGTTCATATAATCTGCTGGAGATCGCAAGGTAAGACATATTTTATGCAGCACAGTACTGGTTGGGGGGGGGTATTCCAATTTACAAGTGAGCTATTGACAAATGAAGAAGCTTGAACTCTGCCAGCAGGTTTGTTTGGGGGGGGGGACTATTCTGAGAGAGAAAATGTAGCTAAATAGAAGTTTGATTTTGCCAGATTTTATCATATTGCGATGAATTGCCAAGCGTTAACATTGGTTAGCGTTGTTTTTAGATGCACCAAAATTACCGCGCTTAAAACTGCCACACAAAATTTTCTTGCGTGCATTTGACGTGGAACCATGCCTAATCACGTAGATGGATATTGAGCTTAATAAAAAGAAGCTGCTGCACCTGTTCAGACTGCAAACAGGAATAATGTGGCTGAACAGTGTTTCCTGCAGTGCTAAAGACGTGCTCCAAGGGTATGCTTGTGGAAGGGCACACAAGATATTTACATGCTACCTGAGACAAAGGGCATGATTGCTTTTTGATGATCCAGTAGGGTTCCATGTCTCAATAGCCAAAGTACAACAGCAATGCATGACAGCGGTGACTGGAATTGGGTGACTACAAATATGGCGATGTGTGTATCTTCGGGGGGCTTTGCCACCACACTCCCCACACCCCCTTACTAAATATACCAACTCCAGGGGTGTGCAAAGTTACAAGTTTTACAACAAATTACACAATAGAACTACACTATATGTTACAATTAAGTAAGAGGCAGGGCGAATGAGCATCTTCAGTCAATATAATGATTTGATAGAATCAGCATAATAAGTGACCATCTGCTCCGCAGAATGTGGCGACAGACAAGTTTCCTGCCACCCCTGCTGCCACTGCTTCAGCAGAGAACACGTGAGTAGTGACCAGTCAGAATGATGTGCTTTTGTAACCTGAAGCACAGTGTCATGGGCCTATGTTGCCAACTCATCCTTTCTTCCTGCACCAACAGGCAACCTCATTGTCAGTAGCATGCCACCACCCACACCATTGTTACTTGGGCTGCCAATGCTACTTACTCCAGTTATTCAAGAACAGTCTGACCCCCAGCATCCTCTGAATGGAACAGTTCCATCTCCCTCATGACTCCCTCAAGTTCACTATGTAGCTGCTGCTGGTACTCATGCACTCTGTGACTCTGCATGGACAGACACAGTGCCTCACATTTGAAACTTTGGTCTAACATGGTTGCGAACATGTAGCTAGTATTGCCATGTGTGGTTGAAAACTGTGATCTTAATTCCCTAGTAAACCCTTCAATAAGTTATTTGACAGGTTCTGGAAACAAGTCCACAATGCTGTGCTCCTGGAAGCTCTTCATGGGTGACATGAGGAGATGGACAGCTGGAATGACCCGACTCAGTGAAGCTGTATTTGAGCTTAGGTCATGGGTGCATTTCTCAAAGGAAGACAGAACCTGGACCATGCCCTCAATGATGCTTTAATCCTGGTGTAGCAGTGCCCCACCAATATCCTGCTTGATGGATAACTCATGTAGAACAGACTTTAGTTCCAGCAAGTGCAGCAACATATAAAATCTGTTGTTCCATCATGTACTGACATCTTGGATTAGTCGATTGTTTGGTAAACCAAGCTAGTCCTGAACTGTCTGCATCTCTCTGGTTGCCTTAGCAGAATGATGGAAATGGCTCCAGATGTCTCTTGAGGTATCAACAATATGAGAAGCACCCACACTGCTCTGGAGAGCACCAGTAACCACACCGTTCAGTGTGTGATGAAACCAGTGGATTCCCTGAAAGTGGCCATCACAAGCTGCTTTTACCATGTTCTTCCCATTATGTGTAACAAGGAACCAAACATGCAAACCTGTTTAACTAAAACAGGAGTCAAGCATTTTTTGCAAAGATGTAAGAATGTTAACACTGATGTATGTGTTTGCTTGGAAGGACTGCAACACTAAGAAGCACAGACATCCAGTGGGATGGGGGATTGCTACAGCCAAGGCCAGAGGAAGAGGAGAAGGAGTCAACAGCAGTTATCCCACCATGTGCAACTGGTGTAGGTGAACACCACTGTGCTGTGAGTGAGAGGTATGCATGCAGTGTGTTTGTACTGATCCATGCATCAACAGTACAGGGAAAACTCTACCCACAACCTGGTTCAGCAATTTTTCCACCTGACTGCGGTATGCCTCATAGATATTGGGCACAATAGTACAAGAAAAAGTAGTTTGTGTTGGTATGTGGTATTGAGGCTGTCAGAAATGTAGAAGTCTATGGAATCCAGTGTCTTCAACAATAGAAAGCAGTGCTTCTACCTCCTTGCTTTCAATACCCTAACTGCAGTGGCGGCAGGCAGGCGGTAAATGCTTAATGCACTACCAAAACAAAGACTGCAGCATCAGGAGAGAAAAAAAACAAGATTTTTTTATTGTTTTACTTGGTATACTTTATGCCCCCTTGATAACCCAGCCTGCCCCAATCTGCCATCCTGTCTCCCAGCCCCATCACCCTGCCGCCTCTAGGGTTTACCTGTCCCAACCCTTGCGGTGCCCCATGGCTTGCACCCCATGGCAGGGACCCCGGAGTCCTCTCTTAACCCTGGAGGACCTTTAGTTTGGTTGGGGGTCAGTGGGCCCAGTAGACTAGTGCAGGGCTGGTGAGGAGAGGCAGCACCATCCTGCTGGCTGGGAGTTTCCCTGTTCTGTCCCTGACCCATTACATCAATCATGCATTGGGTGTACATACATCCACATACTCCCCGGACATCGACATCAACCCACACGTTTCTGGCTCTGGTGCAAGTCCACCGCAGGTGGTCACCCAGGCAGTGGCACAGTACCAGAGGCACATTACCTCCCTCCTCCCGGCCAACCCTCTGATTCTCTGGGCTCATTCCCGAACCTAGGTCGTCAGTACTACATGCGGTAGTTCTACTGCTGTGCCAACGGGACAGCCAAAATAAGACTTTTTTTAATCACAATTCAAATAATTCAACTACAGAAAGGAAATAACAAAGCTGCCCCTTTCAAACTGTCAGCAGCAAGTTTCAGAACACAGCACAGGAAGTTGAGCACACACTACAGTCTCTGCTTCCCCTTCTCCAACTCAACAAATAAATTCAATTATTTACTACAAAATAAAAAAAAATACTTTTTCTCAGCACTGTAAAGAACTAAGAAGTCAGAGAAACAGGCCCTTTTCTAGCCAGCCAGCAAACAAGAGCAAGCCTAGCCTCCAACTGCAGACAGATCCCCCCCCACCTGCAAATAGGAATGAAGATTACAACATGATTTGTTCAGTTGTACAAACATACTTTCAGTAATCAAGCAGTCATTCAAGTGGAGTACCACAGTCTCTCCAGGAAAAACAAAACAGAGGAGCCAAACAAAGTCTGTAAAGATAGACTATTATTTTCCAGTTTGCGTCAGAAAACCACCCACAACCCTTTCACAGAGAGAAACAGCTTCCTCTCAGCTTGAGTATCTCTGTGCACTGGCATGGTCACATGGTAAAGCTCCGGAAAGCTCTTTGAGCAGCCTGAGGATTGGCTGAGGTGATCTTGTGAAATCTCAAAGTCTCATCAGGGCCCTTTACATGACAGGTTCTGTACTACAATGAGCAGTACAGAGCAACTAGAAAGTTAAATTTTTTGCCATGTAGAGGCAAGCGTCAACACAACACAAGTGTGCGGTCACTTGCCAGGCGATCCCTGTTTTTCTGGGTTTGCCATTTTGCTTTGGTTTTTTTTGTGCTGCTTCACCGCTGAGTGCTGCCATGTATTCCCATTGTTGTGGTTACATCGATCCCGGAGAGTGTCTCGCAAGACCCTCTTGGATCTCCGCTGCTTGGCAACGCCCACTTTCCTATGGTGGGTCTCAAGGCATGTGCAATCAGTATTGTGCCCAAGTTCAGCTACATATATTTTCTAATACTAAAAAATGCTTTAAAATAGCTCGTAAAGTAGTTCTGTGATACTGGGCATGCACTTATGCATATTCATACCCCAAGGAATATGAATATGCATAAGCACATGCCCAATAACACAGAACCATGTTCCTATTTATTTATTTAAGAGATTTACCAGGAAAGACATACTGAGCAATGAAGCTCATTTCCAGATGCATCCTGGGGGACGGGTATTGGATGAATACAAACATATAGAAGCACAGTGATGCAATAATACAATAAGGTCCCAATATTCAAACTACACCCAGAAAGGGCACAAGTGGTTGCTCCGTGCAACTGAATTGAGCCAGAGAGCAAAAGTGCTATATTCAAATGAGATGCGTGGTATCTGAATATGGCACAAAATGCCCTCGGCGCAAATGGGGGCTACTGATGATGCTCCAGCGCATCCCCCTGTCTAGTCTGAATACCTGGAATGGGGATGCGTGGTGCAAATTTGGATGTGCCAAGTGCAAATTCTAGATATGCAGACTGAAACATGCAAATGGGGCCATTAGCCATGCAAGGTGCAAATGGGGCCATGTGCATGTCATTATGGCCCCATTTGCATGTCCTGAGCAGGGGTACACCAGGCAGAATATGCCAGGTGGCCTGCAAGTGCCACAGTAAAAACAAAACACTATCTTCCTGGTAGTCCAATGGCCCTTCCCATCCCTGAATCACCGAAGAAACAATAATATCCATCCTGTACCAACACCCTAGTAGTCTAGTGGCCCCCCTCCCATCCCTGATTGTGTCATAGGAGTAAAGATCCCCATATCCCTGCCAGTCTAGTGGCCACCGCACCCATACCTGACCCCAATGTAAGTAGACTGAAGCCACCCCGATATTCCCTGTCAGTCCATTGGACCCCTCCCATCCCCAAACCCTGCCATGTTCCAAAATCACACCCCAACCCTCCCTGGTAGTGTTGTGCCCCCAGCCCGATTATCACTTGGCCATTATATACCATTAGTACCCTGGTAGTCTGGTGGACCCCCACCCACTGGAGCACCCCACCCCCAAGCATGGCCAAGTGGTCAGCGGGCAGCACATCCCACCAGCACTGCCACAGCTGCCACATGGAGCTGAGCTGTCAGTGAATGACAATATGTACTGTACTCGTAAGTTCATTGCAGATACTGTCGACCAATACTTAGTATGCATTGTACACATCTTTCATTCACAAATTTGTGAATGACACAAATTAGTGAATGAAATGTACGGTACACACTACAAGCCCATTGGTCAACCGTGCTACCACTGGGCTTACATGACTACAGTGTGCTGTGATTCACTGACAGCCCAGTTGGTGAGCAGCCATGGCAGTGTGTAGGTGAGTTGTGCTGCCCATCGGCTGCTTGGCCATGTTGGGGTGGGCTGGGGGGTGCCTTGTAATGTGGGGGATCCATTGACTACCAAGGAGATCCTGGGTTAAGATAATTATGGTATGATCAGGGCTGGAGAGGGCCACTAGACTACCAGAGGCTTTCGGTGCTGGACTGTACATCAGACGGGGTTTAGGGAAGGGAGGGGGTACCATTGGACTATCAGGGCATTGTGATTGAGGATTATATTACAGATGGAGTTTGGGGAATGGGGGGGACTCTAGACTACCACGGACACAGGAATGGATTAATATCTATCCAATTGGGTCTGTGAGGGCGGGACACATGACTACCAGGGACAGGGGGGAATTCTATGATTATAAGATCGGGGCTGGGGGATCGCCACCCAGGGGCTGGCAGCTGCTGTGTTATGCTGTGCAGTACAGCAGCCCACCAGTGGGTGGCTACTACTTACACCTGGTTTTCCAGGTGTAACTCTGTGTGGCACATCTCCAAGATGTATGGGTAACTACGCCACACATCTCAGCTGAATATTGCGATGTGCCACATATGCAGGGGAACACCCCCTCCAGATGTGCTGCATACATTATCTTTGTGCTGTGGTGCATCCAAAATTGTGCAATGCATCCCCACTTTTTGAATATGGCCCAGGGGCGCACTTTGGAGATGCACCAGTGCAACTCAGTAGCGTCGGGCTCATCTCCTTTGAATATCTAGGCCTATATGTACAATAATATACATTAACAAAAAAGACAAGTGATAATAACGGAGGATTCTAACAATCAGAAGAGAGCGGTTACCAGGCACTCACAATGAGAAAGAGAGAGAGAGAGAGAGAGAGAGAGAGGTGCAGTAGAGGAGGAGGAGAAGTAGAGAGAGGAGGGGAGGCAGAATAGGGTTATAAAGTTAGGGGTGATGGAAGGGAATGGAGTGCTGAGGATAGGATAAGGGGGGGGAATTGGAAGGGGTAAAAGGGTATTCAATTCAAGTTTATTGTTCGACTTACAATAAGCAATTACAAATAGATAAACACATACATTAATACCTATACAAAATCACATATTAATAAGGTGCAAAGCCATATTTTAAAATGGGATTAATCTGATCATATATCACATTTTAAACAAAGTGCGTTTATACTCCTAAAAGAAAATACATTCTACTAGTATAATTGTCTATGTATTTCTAACAAATAGAAAGCAAAGTGCATAAGATATGAAAACATCAGACCCAAGCATCAAATGGGATCTCATTACTATCAGTATTCCTTAGGTAAATGTAGTTTTTTGTTTTCTATTATTTTCAGTTGGGAGGCAACAGGAACCAATATGCTCTCTGTCCTGCCTTTTAAAAGATGTGTAACTAAATGTACTGGTTCATATTCTAGTGACCCCAGGATATTCCCTAATAATTTCTTCCTATAATCATTGTGTAGGGGGCATGGTATGACTAAGTTTTCTAAATTATCTTGTCCATATCCACATTTACATAGTGCATCTGTTCTAAAATTAGCCTTTTTATATTGATTTATTTTCCACTGGCTAGAGAAATTTTCGAATCTGAAATGTGTGTATAACTGTCTAATACTGGGATTTGTTAGTAAATGCAGATGTTTCTCCATTCTATGATCTCTTTTGTTATTTTTTAACCAATTACATACTTTGTATTGTCTACATCTGTCTAAATCTTGCTGTACAAAAGCATCTCTTGTTCTAGTTTTAATTTGAATATGTACATATTCTGGTGGATATCTAAGACTACCTGCAATACATGTCAACATGCCATAGGGCTTGATGTACTTCTCCACCATCAATATACTAGGGAATATAATTTGTCTATTTATGTATGATATTACTTCCTCCAAGCACAATCTCGGGAGTCTATGATTTTCCATACCAAATACTTTAAACCAGTATAGTACTGATCTTTGTGCAATTTGACATTCTCTGGGTACCTGTACTAATTCTGCCCTGACCATAGCTGATGGAGCACTGCCTGGTAAACCCAGAATTTTCTTACAGAATTTATTGAGGCATGGTTCAATATTCTTTTTAGCCTGGGTACCGCATATCTCAGATCCATAGAAGATCTGGCTTTTTATTTTGGCATTTATTACATCTATGTTGCCCTTTACAGATTTCCCCCATATTTATATGAGAATGTGTTCATTATTGGGATAAATTTCCTAGTTGTATTCTCAATTTCTCTTTAATATGTTTTTTCCATGTACCCTCTTGAGTAAATATTATGCCCAGGTAGCAAAATTGGTATACCGTGATGATAGCAACTGCATATGGGCGACTGGCAAAACAGTGACCCATATGACGGTGCTATCATCATGGGCGACGGTGGGGGGACGGCAAATGTTGCAACCGCGAGGGTAGGGTGGGTGACAGGAAGGGACGGTGGGCAACAGGATGTGGAGGGATGGAGAACAGGGTTGTAACCTTTTAGTGTGCCTGCTTCTACTGAGCCAACCATGTGGTGTGGTGTGGTGTGGTGTGGTGGGTTGGGTGGTTGGTTCCGACGGAGCAGGTCCTGGGTTCGGGACTGGGGACTGGTACAATTTTGCTGCGTCCCACAGCTACAGGACTTAATATTTTTTTAAACAGGGCTGTGCCTCCTTCCCTCCCCGACATGCACCCCCCTGGAGTTGAGAATCTTTACTTGGGCGGTGCGGGGGCGCTAATTTCTTTGTCTCCTTTTACTGCATATCGCCAAAAATATTTTCTGCGATAATGCAGGTCGCAATAATAGGGATCGCCTTTCGGCAGTCACTATTATCACATAGAACGCAAAATCCCTTAACCACTTCAAGTCTGTTTTTATTTATTGTATATTTATAATTCTTATTGTTCCCTCCAAAAACCAAGACTTTAGTTTTATTATAATTAATTTGTAATTCTGCACAGTTGCATTCATACTGAAATGTTTTTAACATGCAGATTTTAAATCAACAAAGGTGCAGTATCATTTTGGCCTCTTAACTACCTTATATTTATATACTAAATGTGCCAATGTAAAACACTGATCAATTGTTCCACAGCCTATTTTGAACCCTGCTTATGCCTCATCTAATACACCCTCCCCATTTATCCATTCTGTTATTCTGTTGTTAAGGATTTTTGTAAATATTTTGGCTATACTATCAAGCAAGCTTATTGGCCTACAACAGTTAGGGTTATTTCTTTCTCCTTTTTTGTATCTTGGCACTATTATACTGAGGCGCCAGCTATTAGGTATGTTCCCACAGTCCCACATATATAGTTAAAGAGTTTGCATAAAACAGGTATCCATAGAGCCCTAACCTTCCAAATTACATCTATGGGGACCCCATCTGGTCCTGGGGTTTTATGTCTGTGGAAAGCATTCACTGCTTGTTCCACTTCCTCTGCAGTTATTCTTGTTTCAGGCTTCCACCAAATTTTGTATAAAGGGCTAGGTAGATTTTTTTAGATATTGATCATCACCCCTATAGAACAGTCTTCTGAAATGCTCTATCCATACTTCTGGTTCAATCCTGTTATTGCTCATACCTTTATTTATTAAGTGCCAAAACGTCTTGGTAATCTTTGTTCTTACTGCTACATTTAAATCTGTCCATAATTTCTGAATGTATTTATCCTTATTTTTTTTTATTTTCCTGTATTCATTCCTTAAGGTGTTCATTATTTTATTATTGTTTAAATTGGGATTATTTTTTAGTGTTCTAAGATGGTTATTGAACACTTTTTAGCCCTTTTACAAGCCTCATTGTACCATATATATTCTTCTCTATTAAATGTATTTACCTCTTTTCTTATTAACGTGGAGATCAACCCCACTATTGAGCCAAATAATGTTAATAAACCATCATCCTCCATTCTTTCACTAAACGTGTGTAGTTCTTCCAGAATCCCTTTGCTTTCTAAAATTTGAATGACATTTTGGCCCTCAATTATTTCCCAACCTATACAATTTTTTCTTCCTTATCTCTGATGGGCCATTCACATAGTTGTAACATATTTCATATTTCTCTAGGAAAATTGTTCTAAGTTCTAATGCTAAATATTGGCTTTCTGATCTGAGCTGTATCTTTATCCTTAGGCAAGATTGTGCCATTTGAATATTTGCCCAGATACAGTCAATTACTGAGGACCCGTTTCCCCCCATAAAAGTAAATTTACCTTCTGTGCCTCCTATTACCCTACCATTTAACAAAATAAAATTATTATTTATAAGTGTACTGTGTACCTCTAATCCTTTATTGCTCACTTTATGGTCTTTTGATCTTCTCTCACATGCAATGGATATCATATCCCCCTGGGCAATAGATGGGATAATATGTTTGGCTGCCCCTGACCATTTGCCAACCCTAATATTCATATCACCAACAATGAGTATTGTGCCTGTTGGGTAATCCTGTTGTATACTTTCTATTATTGATTCTGTGTGTTTTAACCAGTCTTTGTCACCATAGTGGCTTGTTTCTAGTTGTACATAGATATTAATTACAAATAAGTTATTATCGATGCCCCTGGTGATTTTAATTATCAGGATACTTTCACTATTGGTCACAATTTCTTCTGTTTTCAGGTTATTGTTCAGTTTACATAATGTAGCCAATTCCCCTATAGTTCTACCATATCCTTTCCTTTTTTTTTTGCACTTTTCCAATATGTTTTGAAACCATTTAAGTAAATAGCCCCTGTCATCCAAGTTTCTTGAATACAAATAAAATCAAACTTTTTTAAATATTGCTCTATTTTGGGATCTTCCACTTAATCTCTCAGACCAGAGATGTTCCAAGACAGAAACACAACAGAATTATGAGGGGGATTAGACTTTTTTGTTTTGATTCTGTGTTAGTAACTTGCTCCTGTTGAGCATTTGGCCCCCTGACCTCCCCACCGTTAAACCATACTTAGGTAGTCACAGTTCATTATAGGCCAAACCTTCATACTTATTTGAGGTCTCAATAATGCAGTCCCACTGTGTACTTTTTTCTCTTTCTAAAGTGTACTTTTAAAATTCTCCTGCCTGCTCATCCTCCACATATGCATATACACCCAGTTCATCCAAATTTTTTTGTTTAACTTCCAATATTTCTAACAGGCTTCCTTGTTTCACCCACATAGTTATCTGACCATCATTTTCCCATCTAGTAGCCCTGTTAATTTCTTGGTTGCACATGTATGTATTAAGGATTGTGTTCAAAGTGTCTGCTGTGATTCCCTTGATATTTTTTTTATTTTCTTATTTTTTTTTTGCATTAGTCCAAAAATGGACATTGTTACTCCTTTATTCATTGTTCCAGTTTTCTTACTTTATAGAATTCTGGGAATAAAGTGTCAAGTTTAGTAACTTCTCCTGTTTCAGTTCATAGCCCCTCTATCTCAGTTTTCCTGTTAAATATTGCTTTTATTAAAAAGAATTGGTTTGTTACTGACAAGACCAATTCAGAATTTATCATAGATCTAGTAACACTAATGCGATCTACCATGCATGTGCATCCTGCTATAAAAGATGTAAATAATTTCTTAATCATTGCCATCAGGCTGTCAGCTGTTTCATTGGGGATATGTGTAACCTTGTATAAAGGCAATGCATAATCTGTACTTTTTGTTTTATGCATAAGTGTACCAAACTCCTCCTCATATTTTTTTTCTCGTCTGTTATTATTTTGTTTTATAATTTTTTCTCCACTTTTAGTTAAATGCTCATCCTTATCTTTGTCTTTATATAATGTCTCTTGTTGATACCCTGGGTCCACTTCCTCAAATTTATTTGAATTATGGGTACTAAACACTCTCCTTTTTTTATTACCCTGCTTCTTTTTGGCCTTCCCCTTCCCTTTCGCTTTTTTCTTTGCACAATTTTGCTTTTCCCTCTGTTTATTTCAGCACTTCCTTTGCTTCTCTGAGGTATTTTAAGGGGTTATGGTATCCTCACTTCCTAGGGCCTTAAGGTCAAGAGTGTAATTCTTTGTTTCTGTAATTTTTTTCCTTCTTGTGTATTGGTTTCTTTCCAGTTTTTTGACATCCTTGATCCTTATGTTTGTGTCTTTCCTGGTCTTTAATTTCAATTACAGATTCTTGAGGCATTTCCTTTTTTTCTCAACTGACCCTCTGTCATTTACTTTTTCTTTCAGCATGTTGTTTCCAGGGTATGTTTTATTATTTTGTTTTAGTTTTCTTATCCTTTGGTGTTTTCTTTTTCAGTGTTTTTGTAAGCTTTTGTTCCTGAGCCATTTCCTTATCCCATAGGTCTCCACAATTCTCCTTCCATTCATTGCAAATACTAGCCTGACTTACCTCTGTAGCTGGGAGCATTACACATTCCATATCATCACTGTCTATACTTTTACCATCATCTGAATTATTAATAAGCATTACTTTCCCGCAGGAGATTTCATCAGTGCTATCCATTGAATTACTGAATGTCTCTTACATGGGGGCAGCTGCACATCTATACAGTGGTTTAGATGCCTGTTTTACCGATACCATTGAGGACTGCTTTTCTGTATAACAGTTTTCTTCCTCAGGGATATAAGTCTCATGTTTTCTTTTGTCATATTTTGTTATATTTTCTCCTAATTCATCTATCTTTATTTTTTTGTCTATAGTTACCCCTTTAAGGAATGCCAGATCATGTTTTATTTCTACTACTTGTTGATACATTAGTATTTTTAAGGTATTTAGTATATCCCTTGTGATTTCTGAAATATCTCTGGCTTTGGCTTCTCCAAAGGAACTAGAAGCAGAACAGGATCAGATCTGTACAGTACAGTAGCTTCTTCTTCTTGTTTTTACATTTTTCTTGTGGCTTCTACTTGGTAGAAGGTTATTTCTTTTCTTTCTTACTACTTTTAAGGGGCTAGCAGGGTATTGTTTGGGGCTGTTGGAATTTTGAAACCTGTTTTGGTAGCTATAAGTGGGCTCATTTGTTTGATGTTTCACTGTGTGGCAGGCTGCATTTGTAGAGGCCTATTTCTTCTGATCGAAAAACATAAGTGGTGTGATTTAACTAGGTTTGTTTCTTTGAATTGGAGACCTATATGTTCTAATTGCAAGCCTATTTTGACGTGTTGTTGGTGAAGCTGTTTGGAGTCCTGTTTCTTTGGGTAGCAAACCTATTTTGGGGGCTTTGAGTAGAATTGTGATTCATTGTTGCTGGCTTCACTAGCTGCAAAGCTTAGTGCAGAGTGGGGGAAGGGTGCTAAGGGTCTGACCAGGGGCCTCAGCTACCTGATTGTTTCTGCTAGACTTGGACTGGTCCCACCCCTGGTCCATTATTTCCTTTATACCAGGGGTTCTGACATCAGTTCCTCAAATGGGCAAAGGATATGCACCTATCATAGCAGAAGCAGACATCCAGGAAAGGAACAGCAGCAAGTGAAGAGGTGACTGCTATCTCAGGGGAAGGGAAGTAAATGCAAATCTAGGAGCTTTCATTGTTACCTCTTTGCATTGCTATTGCATTGGGGAAAGGAGGAGTAGGAGTTTGAAGAAGACTGTGCAATAGCTACTTAAAGTCTCTTTTTGAGTGTGGATAGGAAGGACAGGAATATAAAAAGCAGTTGCTCAATCTATCTAAATATGTACAACAAAGGGGGTAAGGGAAATAAGGAAAATAATGTTTTGCACTGATAGAGGGGGGAGAGGGGAGACTTGGGGGAGTGTTTGGCATCCTGCATCTGGAAGGGTGGGGGGTTGCTGGTGGGCAATGACAGCAGTGGGTAGGGTGGTAGGCTGTAACAACTGCGGTGCACCAATCTTTCTAAAAATTGCCTGGAGTGTGGGAGGATGTTTAGTGTGCAACCACATAGAAAAACTTAGAAAGGAGATCAAGGGTCTGTAGGAGGAACTAAGACAGGCAAGGCAGATTGGGGGTGGGTTTAGCCCAATACTGGAGGGAGGAAGAAGGGGAGATGAGGGAGGGAGATTTAAGCCAACAGTGGTGAGGAGAGGGTCAGAAGAAGGGAAACAGAGACAAAGGGGCCCAGGCTAGGAAGAACGATTGCTGGGGAAACAAGATCAGGAGACAAAAGACAAATGGGAGGAGGAGATAGGGACTTGTGAGGGGAGGCGAAGAAGTGGCAAAAGTCATGGAGTGGAAAGGAGAGACAGGTTACTATGAAGAGAGAGAGCAGGCATTTGTGAAGGGTCTTCAGAAAATAGTTTACACTGGGCTGTTGGGGGTGGGAGGGACCTGGGAGGACAGTAGTCTCTATGCCAGGACAGACTACACTTGAGTGAGGAGGAAAGAAAGTGTTGAAACAGAGGATGGAGGAGTACATAGAGGAAGTTGGGAATTTAAACTAGGAGTGGGGGGTGGCAATTGGGCAAGAGATATGCAGAGACCACAGGTTGGGAAACCATATGAGCTTACCCCCCATAACAGTGACAAAGGACAAATGGCAAGTACTATTGATGATGCAAGTAAAGGAGGACAGGATGTGTGGGGGGGAGGGTGGAAGGTGGTTACCCTTAATGCTAGGAGCCTTGGGAGGAAAACTGCAGAGTTACAGGTGCTCATGGCAGAGGGAGAGGTGGACACTGCAGCCATCACAGAAACAGGGACCACCCAATACAATTACTGGGACCTGGCTGTACCAGGGTACAGGTTATTTCGTAGGGACAGGGTGATTGGGAAAGGAGGGGGTGTGGCACTATATGTGAAGGAAGGACTGAAATGTGTAAGGGAGGAAGGGGAGGAGGGTAGTATAGAGTCACTTTGGATGCAAATCCAGGATTCCAAGAATAGGATTCTTAGAATGGGAGTGGTGTACAGGCCACCATCTCAGATGGAGGAGTTAGATAGGGAACTAGCAGAACAGATCAGGAGGACCTGCCAGAAGGGTAGTGTGGTGATTGCGGGGGACTTCAACATGCCAGGATTGGACTGGGTACCCAACAACCAGGAACAGAAGGAGCAGGTACTGCTGGATGCCTTCAGGACAGCTTCCGCTGCAAATGGTCAGTGAACCAACCAGGTTAGGAAATACCCTTGATCTTGTGCTGGCAAATGGGGACTTTGTGAGAGAACTTACAGTGGAGGAACCGCTGTCAGGGAGTGACCACCACTCAGTATGGCTCACATTGGATGTGGGCAAGAAAGGAGTGGAATTGGGCACAAGAGTGCTGGACTTCAGGAGAGCTGACTTTGGGAGGATGGGGGAAGTGGTAAAAGGGTACCTGGCCAGAATCCAATCTAGTATGAACACTAACCAGAGGTGGGAGCTCATAAAGCTGGGGAGAGTGGAGGCAACCAAAACCTGCTGCAAGGCCCAGACAAAGAAGGCTAGGGCTAAGAAACCAAGCTGGTTGAGCAAGGAGGTCATGGGAAAGGTAAGGAGTAAAAGAGCTGCCTTTAGGAAGTACAAGAAAACAGGAAGGGGGAGGACTGGGAGGAGTACTTGACAGAATCGAAGGAGGTGATAAGGGCAGTAAGGGGCCAAAGCATCTATGGAACTCAGGCTGGCACAAGGCATTAAGAAGGGAAGGACTTCTTTAGGTACATCAGGAGAAAAGGGCTGTAAGGACCACATAGTAAGGATTAGGAAGTAGGGGTTGGGTAGTAGCAGGGTGCGATAAAGGCAGAAGCACTAAATGAGTACTTCTGCTCAGTATTTACTAAAGAGAAAAGGGGTGTGACACCCAAGGGGGAAGAAATGGCAGAAACGGGGGGGAAGGGGTGACAGATGGGGAAAACATGGAGGGCAGAGTTCGGGAGGGTTTGAAGGCACTGAGGGTGGACAAGCCACCAGGCCCAGATGGCATTCACCCCATGGTACTGAAGGAGCTGGCAGAGGTCCTTGCAGGACCTTTGGCAGACCTATTTAATGCCTCACTACATTCAGGGTGTGTACCTCAGGACTGGAGGATGGCTCATGTGGTGCCCATCCACAAGAGTGGCCCCAAGGATGAACCGGGAAACTACAGACCAGAGAGCCTCACATCCATCATGGGTAAGTTAATGGAGACTATCCTGAAGGAGAGGCTGGTGTCCCTCCTAGAGGCCAAAGGACTAAAGGACAGCAGACAGCATGGCTTCATATGGGGCAGATCCTGCCAAATCAACCTGGTGGAGTTCTATGACTGGGTAACTAGGCAACTGGACAGGGGCCATGCAGTGGATGTCCTGTATCTGGACTTCAGTAAGGCATTCGACTCAGTGCCGCGTGGAAGGCTGGCAAGTAAGTTAGTAGGCACAGGGGGTGGGTGCAAAGCTGGTGAGATGGGTAGGAAACTGGCTTCAGGGAAGGCAACAGATGGTGGTGGTGGGTGGGGAGCTCTCACACCCAAGGGTAGTGACAAGCGATGTTCCACAGGGCTCAGTGTTGGGACCAGTGTTGTTTGGGATATTCATTGCAGACATATCATGGGACATCAAGAGCAAGATCAGTCTGTTTGCTGATGATACCAAGGTAGGAGCGGTGGTGGATGACCTAGGGGGGATGGCAGGGGTTGCAGGATGATCTAGCAAAGCTTGAAACCTGGTCAGACACCTGGCAACTGGGGTTTAATGCCAAAAAGTGCAAGGTGCTGCATTTTGGGATGAAGAACCCAAGAAGGAGTTACCAGCTATGGGGAGTGCAGCTAGCCCAGACAGAGGAGGAGAAAGAACTGGGGGTGCTCATTACAGGATCAATGAACAACTCGGCACAATGTAGGCAGGCAGCTGCAAAGGCCAACAAAATGCTGGGTTTGTATTGCAAGGGGTATATCCTCGAGAAGGGAGGAGGTGATTCTGCCACTGTATAGGTCATTAGTTAGACCGCACCTGGAGTACTGCGTGCAGCACTGGCACCTGTATCTGAAGAGGGACATTAAGTTACTGGAGGGGGTGCAGCGCAGGGCGACAAAGATGATCAAGGGACTGGGGGACTTATCATACGAGAGGAGGTTGAGGGAGTTGAACATGCACTCACTGGAGGACAGGAGGGACAGGGGGGACATGATTGAAACCTTTAAATACATGAAAGGAATAAACAAGACAGGTACAGAGGGGCTCTTCAAAGTAAGGAAGGGGAGGCACACCAGGGTCCATGATATGAGACTGGAGGGAGGAAGGATCAGGAGGGAGATGAGGAGACACTTTTTTACAGAGAGGGTGGTGGCTGGGTGGAATGCATTACCTGCAGAAGTGGTATCCAGTAGAACAGTGGACTGCTTCAAAAGGGGATGGGACAGGACAAGGGGGAGGGTTAATGAAGGGGAAGGGTGGAAGGGAGGGGAAGCTGCAGAATAAGGGGTGCTAGCTGCACATTCAAGCAGACTTGATAGACCTCTAGGTCTTTGTCTGCTGGCAAATTTCATATGTTCGTAAATACTCAGGGATTGCTCTGAAGGATTTTGTATTTCTGGGCTCATAGTCCATGAGCTATCACCCAATGACTTATTCAGTATTGGATCCTGACTTTTTCTTGGTGACTTTTGTAAACAGTCTTTTTTGTCTTCTCTTGCAAAAATAGACTCCTCCCCCATTCTAAATGAATCTCTAAGAGTTCCAATTTCTTTATTTACAGCAGAGAGGTTCTCAAAAACAGCAGAAAAATGTATTTTAGTTTTTTGTTCTGCATCCTACCTATTAAATCTAGGGTCTGTTGGCATACTATAATCAACTTTTCTTTCTTGTAGTTGTTCAGTCTTAATACCAGGAGATTTTCCCATTGCGACCTTTATAGTGCCAATTGCAGGAGTTATAACACGGTACTTCAATATGTCACCATCTGGTGTTAATGTGTTTACAGTTCTTACTATTATGTTATTGATAATCTTCTCATTTATCTTACACTTATGTTTTGCCTTTGTTATTTTATTGTTGTTTTGATTTTTGTTTAATGCCCACCTGGCCAGTTTTTTTAATGAGTGCACACCCTTCTTTGTTTTTTTTCCTTTCCGCATTTAAATTAGAATCAAACCCCCAATTTTTGCCACTTCTAGTAACTGCAGGCATTTTTTAATTAAAAAAATAATCAAGCCTGTGAGTGGCTTTGCTAAGTAACTTAAATTTTCTAAGGAGCCTACTTTAATAGTTCAGAACTTCACAGGTCCCCCAGCTACAGTGCAAAGTAGCAGTGACTGATAATTAAATGATCTTGACTGTGGTAGCAATAGCAGCGAAGAGAGGAAAAAACCAAAAAAGAATAACAATAACACGGCAGTAGCAATAATAATGACAGTAACAATGGAAATAACAATGGGGTGATGGATGCATTTAGTGCACTTAGTACAATGCACCTATAGTCAGTAGGCAGTATAGCCTAGAGGTTAGAATAACGAGCTGTGAATGAGCTTGGAACATCCAGCAGACCAGACCTTGGTTTGATTCTCACCACCTCTACTTGCATACTGTGTGACTCTGAGCAAGTCACTTAACAGTCCATTGCTCCCAGGTCACCCCTGAAAACAGGCACTTTTGCCTAGTCATCTTACCCGGTTAGCAAAGACTAAAAAAAAAAATGTACTTTTAAAAAATAGTTAAATTAGGGTTAGGTTAATATTATAAAAACTGAGAAACAAATAAGCACAAATATGACTCAATATACCAAGTTCATAGATGCTGGTACTGAAAGGTAGAAGGAAATGGATGAAAGATTCTGTCCATCCAGTCTTCAGTATTTAACCATAGAGTCTTAGTAATTTAAAGGTTTCTATGGTCTCTAATCTACACCGTTTCTTTTTTACTTCCTTTTCTTCTTTTCTCACTTAAACTTAAAGTTTCTTTAAAGTTCTTTACAACCTCTCTCCAGTCCAGTCCAGTCTCGCCCTGGGAGTTTTGATTACGCTTCTTTCTGAAATTCTGTCGAACAGAGACAAAGAAGAAAGTCCAAAATACCAGAACTCCTCAACAAATGATTCCAGTCTCAGTTCTTGACAATTTATGCAAACTCAGTGCCATTCTTGCCACTGTAATCAAGTAACAAAAACTCCAGATACCATCAAGTAAAAAAAGGGGTTTCTTAAGTATTTCTATATTATAACATAAAAAGTAATATATGATATGATACAGAGTTATTACAAGTGCCTTGTTGGTATCTATGCCTATGATTGTAATATTACTAATTTGTAAGTCCAACTTACTGTTTTTATACTGCTAGAGTTCTGCGCATAATATTCTCCTGAGCAGATCTGCTCACTCCCCGTAGCTTCTCACCATGGATCCCCAACATGGATTTGTGCAATACAATTAAGTGGACTTGGGGGGAGGGGGGAATCACTACTCAGAATGTTACACCAACAGTTTGAAGTTTTTCCTTGCCTGGAGTTGCCAGAACTTATAGGGTCTGTGGGTCTGTGGAGGTTAGTTTGCAGTGCTCAAAGCAGTGATCAAAACAGTCTATCCACCGTACTGAAGACTAGCATGGTCATGACTAAATTTACAGTTTTAACTTCAAAAAGCTCTAGCACAAAGGCCAAAGCAGAACTAAGAAGAAGTACCGTCTGTCTCTGCCGCTAGAGTTCATATGCTATGAACTACTCCATGCGGCTTGATTAATCAACCAGAGCAGACCCAATATTAATGAGGATCAGGTTTTCGATTAGCTTAACCCAATTGACTAGCTGATTTATGCGCAGCACCTGACCTTAAACGGATAGATAAAAGGACTTAACTCTCTAATGATAACCTACATGCACTCTTTAAGAAAATCCAATTAACCATCCATCGCTCCACCTGGATTTAATTAATAATTACTAGATTTGCTATCTGTTCTGTAGATTTGCTATCTGTTCTCCTGAATAACTTTAGGTACACAGAAGTGCTTAATATACAAAAAGTAGCAATTACTTAAAACACTTAAAATACTATGGGGCACCTTTTTACAAATAAAATGAACACCTTGAAAATGAAAAAATTAAAAATCACAATAAATACAAATACATAAAACATGAGTTCTATATACTTGTATGTTATACATTGTGTAATTAAGAAAACAGAGATGGGACTCACGTGATGCTCTAAACCTGCTAGCTGCTCTTCTCTGGTGCTCCTTCCCCTCACTACAATGAATAGTTTATTTTTTACTATTTGAAGCCTTCTTAAGCCAGCTTACTTAATGCAGCATCGCCTAGGGAGCTTCTGTGTTAGATTTGGTGTTGTGCTCGTACAATCTTTGCATCATGTCCGAGGTGGAGATGCGACCAGCGGCCCCAAAACACACCCCACTGCAGGTGCCTGAAAAGCTTGCAAAACACTCCAAGGCCCAGTCGGGTGGCTCCGGCCAAGGCTCTACTACTGCACCAATGCTGTTCTCCGATACAGAAGACAGATTACTGCAAGCTCTGGAACCCCTCACAACAGCTATACAAGAGCTTACCATAGAAATTAAAACAGTCCGGTCTGACTTGGGAGACTTGGGCAGGCAGGTCGGCAATGTAGAAGCTCGAGCTTTCTCATCAGAAACCTGGAAGGACAGATCAGAGAAGGATTCTGTTGTCCTGTGAATAAAGGTTGCCTAGCTTGAAGCAAAATTAGAAGATTTAGAGGGGCGTAGTCTCTGAAATAACCTTAATATTTTCGGCTTGCCCGAGGGGGAAGACGGTGCAACTCTGATTTTATTCGCCCAGAAATTTTTGGAACGTATAGCAGGCCCTTCACCAAATGGCCCAGTGTTTGTAGTTGAAAGGGCACACAGATCACTTCATCCTAAGCCCACAGCGGGTAACTCTCCGCAGCCATTTATGCTGAAATTGTTAGGAAAACAGAGATATTTGAGGTTAAAACTATTCCAAAAAAGAAATACAGTACAAGACTTTGTTGATTCAAAATCAATTCAACAAAGGTCCAACAGGCCAAACGGAATCACAAAACAAGCACTTTCTCTTCAGTAAGTGCAAATTCTAGTCAAGTCTTCCCTCACTTCGACCGGCCCTCCACAGGGATGCCCCAGCCGTCCTGGCTCCGGTGCAGGCTGGCCCACCACCCTGACTCCAGCAATGGGATCAAGCAAGTAGAACAGTAGGGAATATTGTGTTTCCAACTGCAGCACAAGATGGTCAGAAAGGTCAGTGTTGTGGAAAGCCACTACCATAAGCTCTTCCCTGCTAGGTTCTACAATCAGTAAATTACTGCCTCTCAGGCAACGATGGCATACCTGCTTCTAGCAAGGAACTAGCTTTACACTGATCCTACTCTCACAGTTCCTCCTCAGGTGTGCTAGAAGGGTATTAAAGGCGATGGGAGTGAGTGAGAAGAAGGGGTGGAAGTGTGGGGGAGGGAGGGATGAAGGGGGATGAAGGAGGGTTAGGGGTAGGGTGGTGAAAAGTGTAACGGTTGGGGAGGAAGGGGAGGAAGTGTAGGGCATAGGGTTAAGGACATTTACGAGGGGGCAGTGTGACCTTGGAGTAGAGAGGACAGAGAGCGTTTGGAGGGGGCAGAGCAAATTGGAAGTGGGAGGGAGTTCACTTTCTGAACTATTTTAAAGCATTTTTTAGCCCCTGTTTCTAAAATCTGCCTACTTGCCCGAGTTCAGCTTTCTTTGCAGTATCAGAAAATATATGTAGCTAAACTCAGGCACAATACTGGTCACACAAGCCTCAGGACCCAGCTTAGGAAAGTAAGGCATTGCCAAGCAATGGGGATCCCAGCACCGTGCAAGACTCTTTCAGGGATCAATCTCCATGGTGGTGTAAAAGCACACCATACCAGAGCAGCGCACAGTGGGAGAGAGCAGGAGGGCGCACAGCAAAATCATTACAGTACAGAAGGGTGCCATGCAAAAGTGTCTATTGAAAATGTCGCCATTGAATACCTCAGATACATCCCAGTATTTGGGTATTTATCGAATAAACATGGTATTCAAGGTATTTGACAGCTGGATCAAATTCAACACATTCAGAGTGCCTTTAGCACTTGGAAGTGCACGAAAGCCTGACAACCAGCACCCTGTCATGTCTTATTGTGCTGATATAATGGGTAAACTAAGAAACAATTTTAAAAAACACACCATTTTCAAAATTAAAAACAAACATTTATTTTATTAAAAGTAACTAGTAAAAAGCAGTCTTTCTGCACCTGTCAATCATTTGTCTTTCTACACATTAAAGGGATGCTGTCAACCCCCTTAGGCCTCAAAGTGTCCATAGTTTAAAAAAACATGCTTTATGATTGTTTACTTTCTGTAGAGACTGTTGATGTAGCTGGTAGTTTGATTCTGGTCCCTGTGTTATTTTAAAAAGTGAAAACCACACTGCCCATCATACTGGTGTCACCACGCAAAAACATGCTTGTTTACATTTCTTGATCAACTCTCACTGCATCTTTCTTGGACTAAGAAACACCCACAACACAGTCTAGCCACTCAGGATACAGTGGGAGGAGAGGATACTATTGCATCATGAGTGGCTGCACTGTTTGGTGGTGTTACTAATGTTCAGGAAGTATGCAATACGAGTAGAGCAAGGACTTGAAACAAAACAAGGTTGGGTACAACTACAGCATTTGCAGCACTGCAGTTCTAAAAAGACAGAAGGCAGATAAAACAAGCATCAACATCAATACATTTCAGAGAAGGTAAGCAATCATAAAATATGGGTTTTAACTAAAAATATGGTGCAAAAAAAGGTTGACAGTGTCCCTTTAAATAGATGGCATGTTTGTTTATTATGGAACACAGGAATTCAAACTGTTGCAGAATTCCTCTACCGAATGTTCAGCCCCCTCACACACAATGGAGGCTACACATAAAGTCATATTATAAAATGGCATTAAAAAATCCTGTTACCTGATTGGTCAGCACCAGAAGAACAGTGTGAGGTTATCTGAGTACAACATCATGGATCAATTCCCGGCAGCCTTTCAACCAATCTGAAAAAAAAAAAAACACATCACTATACCTGTCACTGTTTGTCAAAGTTTACCTCAGAACAGCTGGCAAGAGAAATGTCTCTGAAACCTGAAGCAAACTTCACTATGTACAATCCAGATGATTTAGCGAAATGGTTTGGTCCTGAATTTGAAGATCCACAGCATGAGACACAGGCAAGTAGAACTGGTGGGGGAAAAAAAAGAAAAAAAGATACCTTGAGCTTAATCCAGAACAGCTAGACCAGTTAGCAAAAGAAAGAAATGAGCCAACCACAAAAAGAGCCACCTCATGGGCTATGAAGATCTTCCTAGACTGGTTAACAGAAAAAGACATTAAAGTAAACTTCATAGAAATAGCTCCACAAGACCTAAATAGCATCCTCCGTGACTTCTATGGCACAGTTAGAGCCTCAGACGGGCAAGGTTACAGTATCAGCAGATACATCGGGCTACGTGCTGGTATAAACAGATACCTAAATGAACCTCCAATTAGTAGAAACATAAACTTGATGTCTGACCCAGACTTTCAATCATCAAACAACGTCTTCCTAGCCTACATAAAAAATCTCAGGCGCAAAGGCAAAGATCATACAAAACACCACCCAGCCATCTCCGCAGTCCATCTCAAGCATCTCAGAAACTCAGACACACTGTCAGTGGAAACCCCAAAGGCCTAGTCTGCCACATCTGGCTGATGTCCCATAAACCTTGAGAGCAAAGCTCTCAAGGTTTATGAGGTCATCAAACACTGAGGGTGTATAAAAAACATCGCAGACACCCATGTGAATGTTTTCTTATTTTATAGTAACTGGCACAGGGAATTTCTGTTTGACGCATGAGCATGACCTAGACTGGGAGCAAGAGAAAGTTAACAAAAAAGCTCTTTTGAGCAATATGCTTCTTTCAAAAAAAAAAAAAGAAAATATAATAGTGTTAAGAATAGCCAACATAAGAGAGTGAGCATAAGTGCAAAGGAAAATGGACAGAAGTTTGCCTGTGAAATCCTGTTACTGGCTGGCCTGTTAGAAAAACTCAGACAGAAATGCCATGATAACCAGGTGTAACATCACACCTGCTTACAGTGGCATTTGACACATTTCTAAAATGAGTTGTTAACAAGGTTCACCAGTTATTTATATCTTCATTAAGTGTGGTGGAAATCCAAAAAGCCATTTACAAGATACAGCCAAAACTACACACCATATTTCTTAGAAAGAAAAAAACATTATTTAGCACACACGTTCCCAAAGAACAAGCCGTCTCTCAAAAAGTGAAGTTCAATATTTCATTTCATTTTGAGAATACAATTAAAAAAACATATACAAAAGTGGAGAAAGTGACACGTGTCAACTGACACAAACTTACTCAGTGCTGTTGTGTTCCCATTTGAACTTTATCAAGTCATGGTGCTTGGATAATACTCTTATGGCTCCAACTACCCTCCATTGGATAGTACTGGTGTCCAACCTAGGATCCAACCAAAGTCAGATTCCAAATCCTTAGTCAGATAGTTGTGGATCTGAGCTCGGATCCAACCTCGGATAGTTGGATCTGATGGTCGGATCCATCAGATCCAGGCTGGATCCACATCTAACTCGGATACTTACTGTGGATCTTAGCAGGTCAGATCCTTGGTTGGATGACTATGCCATCCAATGCTATCTGATATCCCAACAAAATGATTCTATCCAATGGTATCCAACCTTCTAGGATGCTATCCAAGCAACACTATTATCAAGCCTCGCAGTTTTTAAACAGCATATTTCATGCCTCCTTATGGAATATAGGGTGGGGTGGGCATGATAGATTTAGAGTGAAAAGTCCCTTCTGGCCTTCAATTACTATGCTACTAATATGCTGCTATGTGAAAGCAGCATATATATTTGCTATTTATTTTTAATTTCTGACCAGGAAAGGTGCACTGAGCTGTGATAGCTTGCTTCAAGGTGTGTCTTGGAGGGTGGGTTACATGGAACTCTTTTATTGATGGAGGGGAATGTTGACCACAACACTAGGGAAACTCCCCTACTCCTCGGATATCACTTTTTGGCTTAAGCAAAGGTGTGTGTGTTGCATGGACCTCCTGAACCCATCCTAGATGAAGAGTGCCTGTGGACAATAGGCTGGAAATACAAAATTACATTGAAACAAATAGATGGTGAAATGCAACATCTGGTAAACTGTTTTTATCCAGGCAGAGACCGTGGTGTAATATTCTATGCAGGGCAACCCAGGGCCTGCTATAAGTGTAGAGAAAAAGCTCATATTAGTAGTGCATGTGGGCAAATAAAATGTGGGCTTTGTGGTATTATGGGGCATCAAGGATCAGAATGTAAAAAATAAGGTTAAATATAGGCTGTGTGAAGAACAAGGTCATTTTTACTTGCAGTGCCCATGGGCTGCTCATAATAGTCCTGAGCCTGGGTTGTTGGCAGAACAAGATGTCTACCTAGCAGTAGCAAAAAAACAGAAAAATAAAGAGGATATAATTGTTTTTTAAGCAGAAATAAAGAGCCTCATGATCAGGACATTCAAGAAACTATCACAGAGGAGGAGGCAGCTGCCACCACCCCCCAGAGACCCAAAAACCCAGTGAAGAAAATGGAAAAAGGGAGCAATGAAAATGTACCTAAGCCAAAAGGAAAAGAAAAGAAGGAAGAAAAAGGGTTTACCATGGTAACTCGGGCAAACAAAAAAAGATTTTCAAAACTTAAAACCCCCAGAAAGAGATCAGGAAGGAATTGAGAGTTCTAATAGATACACTGTTTTCCAGGATAAAGAATGGGAAACAATGGATGAAGAGGAAACAATTTCTTCAGGATCTGAACATACAGATGCAGAAGAATCAGAGGAAGGGGACACTTCTGACATATAAGTGTCAAAAAAAAGAAAGAAAGAGAAAAGTACCTGATTTTGAAAGTGACTGGAACTTATAAATAATAACATGCAAAAACTGTCTTGTTCAACTCTAAATGTGAATAGTCTAAAAAGTAAGCAGAAAAGATTGACGACTTTCCAAATCTTAAGTAAAATGAATTGTGATTTAACTGTTTTTCAGGACACAAGATTATATGCTATAGAGGAAATAAAACAAGCACAGAGAGAGTGGAGATGGGGGCCATTTTGGTGGTTGACAGGAGAAGAAAGGTGCTCTGGGTTTGGGATTTTTTTTTTCACAAATGAGGTTAGAATGTTGAAAATAGTGGAGTTAATTCCAGGCAGAGTGATGATCTTGTATGCATTTTTTAAAGAGAATGTAGTAAGAATTATTAATATTTATAAGTCTCAAAAGAAAATGGAAAGAAGGAAAATAATGGAACAAGAGGAACCCTTTATTCATACTTCAAAGGCAGTATTATGGGGGGATTTTAATTCTGGGATTAGTAAAGAGGACTGGGGGAGGAAAGGAAAAAAGGAATTTTGTTATACAAACAAATTGAAAGAAATCATAAGAAAAGGGGGACTGCAAGATGTATACAAATTAAAAAACAAAAAGGTAGAACACACCTTTTTTAAGGGTAAATTATCCACAAGGATAGATTTCTGGCTGGTTCCAAAACATCTGAAGATGAAAGAGGTTAAAGCAGTTCCTTCAGAAATCTCTGACCACGTGGGTGTTAAGCTTACAATTGATTTTGGGAAACAAATAATCTTTGGGAGTAGCTACTGGTGTATGAACACAATGAGGCTTCAAGAACAAGAGTGTCATAATAAACTACTAGAATTATTTCTAGCAAGGGAAACAGAGAAATATATGATTCAGATTTGGACTGGTGGGAAGATACAAAAAAAAGATATTAAACAACTAATGATAAATGAATCCCAAAAAACAGACTCATCAAATTATAATAAATACTTAAAGTTAAGGGCACACTTATATAAACTACTTACAGATCAAGTTAAATACAAAATAAATAACTCAGAAAAAATTGAAGAAACTTAACAATTTAT
The DNA here is from genome assembly GCA_016271365.2 of Neoceratodus forsteri. Taxonomy (NCBI): domain Eukaryota; kingdom Metazoa; phylum Chordata; order Ceratodontiformes; family Ceratodontidae; genus Neoceratodus; species Neoceratodus forsteri. Next base: position 1,411,766,324 of record CM028129.1, read on the forward strand.
GTGGCATTTTCAATATAACAGGGCTAAATCCCTAATAATGGAGCAAAAGTATGAGACACAGGGAACAAAACTGCAGATAAATCCATTTGAAAGTAGTACAGAAAGGGTGGAAAATAGAACAACATATGAATTATAGGATGGGAATGGGAAAACGTGATAATGCAGAAAATATTTTGAATCAGGTTCAGGCTTTTCTTAAAGAGAAATTTTGTGTGGGGGTAGAAAGGAGCAAAAAGGCAGTACTCAATAACATAGGAATACCAAAGCTAAGTGCACAGGAAGCTGAATCCCTAAATGGGGAAATAAAAGAATGTGAGGTGGCAGAGGCAATTAAACAATTATCAGACAGTACAGCTCCTGGTATTGATAGGATACCTAATGTATTTTATAAAAAATATAGTGAATATCTAACAAAAATACTAACTTATGTCTTTAATCAAATAATGAAGGTGGGTATACTAACTGAGAGCATGAAAACAAGCATAATGATATTTATACACAAAAAAGGGTAAAACATTTTATTAAAAAAATGGAGACCAGTAAGTTTGCTCACTTAGGATTATAAAATATTGGCCAAAATATATATAAAAGAATGATATCTTTCACAGACAAAATAGTGCAAATATCCCAAACGTGTACTATACCAGGGAGAGCCATAAGAAGTAACTTGTTTTACATCAGAGAAATAATAGACACAGCCCAGAATAAAAAATTAGAAGGATACCGTTACTCGACAGATCAGGAAGCAGCATTTTACTCCATATTTCATGAGTACATGTGGGATGTTCTGGAGAAATACAATTTCCCATGTAACTTAAGGAAAATGATAAAGGCTTTATATATATATATATATATATATATATATATATATATATATAGTATATAAAGAAGTGCAGATAAGGCCTTTGGTGAATGGACACCTAGGGATTCCTTTGTATATGTTTAAGGGCGTTAGACAGGGCTGCCCCCTAAGTCCGGTCTTATATGTTTTATGTTTGGACCCGATATTAAGGAGAATAGAAGAAGAAAAAGAAATACAAGGGGTTATATGGCAAGGAAGGAAGCTAAATAAAACATGTGCCTATGCAGATGATAGTGTAATACTGGTCAAGGATCAGAAGTTAAAAGAAAAAGCGTTAGAGATGTTTTTAAGTTACACCCCTATACAGGGATAAGAATTAACACTGAGAAAAGTAAAATCTATCCACTGGGGGGTTAACAGTGGGAAATTAGGATCCTTAGAAATACTTAAAAAGGAGTTTTGCTTTTTGGGTATCAAATGTGGGGGTAATAATGCGGCGGTAATTAATTGGGAAGAGAAATTTAGAATTGCGGAACAGAAAGTCAGGCAATGGAAAAATTGGAGTATGGCAAAAAACAAAATAATTAATCTTTTGAAATCTTTTATAGTACCAATATTTATTTATATATCCAGGCCCAGATATTCAAAAGGGTTGTGCATGGTGCAACAGTGTTGCGCCATGCGCAACTCACTGATGCGCCCTGGCGCGATATTCAAAAGGGAAAAGTGTGCCGCACAAATCCCGATGCGCCGGAGCGCATCAGTAATGTATGCAGGCACAGGTGGGGGGGTGTGCCCATGCATGACCTGCATAGCCCGATATTCAGCCCAGGATGTGCAGAGTCATGCATGCGCAACCCCTACCTGCGCATGCACAAAGTTAAGCCAAAAAAAAGGAACAAGTGATGGCCACCCACAGGTGATCTGCCACATTGCAGGGCGCAATATGGCAGCTGCCACCTGTGGGTGGCCTACAATTCTCTGCACCCTGTGGCTCCCCATGCCCCATCGTGGGCATCCTGAAGCAAAACCCCCGTTCAATATCCCTGGTGGTCCAGTGGACCTCTATGTGCCTGATCACGGGCATCAGTATAGTCCCACATCCAATATCCTGGTGGTCCAGTGGACGATCAGCCATCGATCGCAGGCATCTGTAACACAACAGACCCCTACCACCCTGGTGGTCTAGTGTACCCCTCCCACCCACCACTGAGCCCCACTGCCCCCCCCATCAGCTGGCGGGCGGCAGCGCCCCACCTGCCTGCCGCCCGCCTGCCGACCGACAGCTCGGTGAGGGCTGCACCCATTGGTTCACAGGTGAGCCAATGGCCATGCAAGCCATGCCATTACTACAGTCTAGATATGTGAATGAATCATTCACATATCTGGACTGAGTAGTACGTATGCACACACCCATTGGCTCACACTGTGAACCAATGGGTGTGCAGCCCTACCGAGCTGTCAGTCAGCGGGCAGCAGGGTGGGGCTGCCGCCGCCAGCTGATGGAGGGCGATAGGCAGGAGGCTCAGTGGGTGGGTGGGGAGAGGATACACTAGACCACCAGGGTGGTAGGGTCCGCTATGTGTCACAGATGCCCGCGATCAGGCGGCGATTGGTCCACTGGACCACCAGGGATAGTGGATGTGGGGGGGGAACTATACTGATGCCCGTGATCGGGCATATAGAGGTCCACTGGACCACCAGGGATATTGGACGTGGGGGCGGACTATACTGATGCCCACAATCAGGCACATAGAGATCCACTGGACCACCAGGGATATTGGATGGGTTTTTTTTTACATTACAGGAATGCCCACGATCGGGCTGCAGGGGGCATCGGTCCCCAACGGCTGCTGCCTGGCAGGGCGCCAGGCGCAAGTCATCGGGGATCGGCGCACCTGCATGCTAATGGCATGCAAATGGGGCCGTAATGAGATGCAAATGGCCCCCTGTGCACCTTGCATACATTATGGCCCCATTTGCATGTCCCCTTTTGAATATCGCAGGTGCAGTGCATGGTGCAATGGCACTTGCGCCAGCGCATCTCCATGCTGCACTCTGGCCACTTGCGCTGGTGCAGTGCCACTGCGCCATGCACAGTGGGGGTGGCCAGGGTGCGATATTCAAAGCTGCTGTGCCATAGCACAGCTCCGTTGAATATCACCCAGGCCACACCCCTGGCAACAAAGTTGAGCTGCGCCCAGGCTTGCGCCACAGCCTGGCGCAGTTTGAATATCCAGGCCCCTATGTCTATCCTATTCCATTTCCTACGTAGTCTAAAATATTGGGGATCTTTTTTCAGCTCCTATGGGGTTCAAGATTAAACCCGATAAAAAAAATCTCATACGTATAGGCCACTTAAAGAGGGAGGTTTAAATATGATCCAGCTGGCAGTGTTTTTTACAAATATTTTTCTCTATGTAAACATAGTTCCACTATTGCAAGGGGTAAAAACTATTTGAAGCAGCATGACAGAAGAATGGGAAATGATATTTTTAGACAATATAGGGAAAAAAGGAAATTTTAAAGGTAAAAATATAATCCCAGACTATATGGAAACTGCGAGGAAATGTATGACACAGTGGGAAATAGAAAAAGAGAATTTATTGGTGAAAAATAGGAAACAGAATTATCTGGACATTTTGGAAAGGAAATTCTTTGAAAACCCGGTTTTCTGTGTGGAAGAAAATATAGATATTACATGGATTTTAGAATGCTCTCTAGATGCAAGAATCACCAGAAAAATGAAAGATATGTTATGGCTTTGCAATCATGGAAAGGTTAATGTGAAAGGGAATCAGAAACATGAGTAAGGAGGAAAGAATATGCACTGTGAGGGACTGTGGGTTGGTAGAAGAAGATATGGAACACTTTCATTTTAAATGTTCCTTTATTAAATCCTTTTGGAGAAACATAGCAACCTTTTGGGGGATGGATATCTTCAAGGATATTAACTGTGATACCTTAATATATGGTCAGCTATCTATGAAATGGAAGAAATTGAATAAAAGTACACTATATGTAATTTTTGCAGTATTTAAATGGGTGAGTTGGCAGGTGAGAGGCCTGAGAATATTGCAGATCAAAGAATTAACTATTCAGGGTGTTTTGTTTAAAGTTCAAGCAGAAATCAATAATATATATAAACAAGAATGTAAAAAAATTGGGGAAGAAAAAGCAAGAACCCTATGAAAAATATTGAAGGAATAGGATGATTTCTTTTTGTGGGAAAATGTACTGTTTTTTCTTACCAAGACTGTATGATGATGTATGTGTAAAGTTTGTGTTTTTTTTAATAAAAAATGTCCCTACTTTTTGGAGGGGGTGCTGTGACTGTCTTACCGGCAGGCAAGATGGCAGACCTTGGAGGCAGTGGAGGAGCAGTTACGCCTTGTCATCAAGACGCAATCAGGAAGCACAGGAAAATCAAGAGCAGTTATAAAATTTGCAAGTAGCGTTTTGTGATTTCCAATAACAATAAAAGAAAATGATATATATAATATATATATATATATATATATACAGTATGCACAAAATGGTTTCAAGCATAGGCAGTCCAAACAGAGTCCACTTTCTGCACTACAAACCAACATAAAAACTAAATTATCCAGCTCTCATCCTCTTTTATAAGGTTTTTTTTTAAGCAGGTTAATTGCTACTTCCTGATGGAGAGAAGGCATCTCTTCCTTGTACAGAACTTGTTAGTTTCCTTCCTGCAAAAAAGCACATGGTGATTTATGAACCAAGCGGGCCCCTGCAGACAGTTTGCAAAAGCCTGAGGTCAAAAAGATCAAACTGTGTTATAATTTGCCATTCCCTTCAGGAAACCCAAAATCTTTCTGCATTCAGTTTCAAATACTATAATTGTATATATTTGCAAACCAGGGAACCCAGTATCAAATAAAGACCCACACATATTTTTATAACCATATATAGGAAAGGTAGAGACAGCAAGAAACAAAGGCAGGGGGATAGTGGGGGGGGGATGTGAAACCATCAGAGTAATCAAGTCTTAGATGTCACATGAAAATTTGACTGCGCAATCAGACACACAAAAGGCAGAATAAGAGAGAACAGAAGAGATCCTTGTCTTTAACAATTTCTACACAAACACTGGGATAGGGTCTTATTCAACCCTGCCACATGCCCCCCTCAAAAGGGAACCTGTTTTAAAAAAACAGGTTTCCAAAACCTTCATTTAAGTCTCTTTTAAACATCACCTTATAACCTTTACAGTTCTGCACATATGCAGTATCCCTTTTTCCAAAACAATCAGTACAGCGAACAATGAAGTTCAAACCCATTTCTTCCTGCATTTAAATTTGATTGCACAATCAGACAGACAAAGGACAGAAAAAGAGAGGACAGAAGAGATCCTTGCTTTTAATAACTCTCTGTATAACTAATGGGACAGGGTCTTATTCAACCCTGTCACACACCTGCAGTTTTAGCTGTGAAACTTGTCCCTATAGATGCCAGTGAAATGATTTTTAGACATATGTTAAGTACAGTACCAGTAGCTCAGCATGGAGCTGAGCATGTTCCAGTCAAAATGTCACAAGCACCTGTAGATGATGAACCTGATACAGTGGTCCAGCAGGGGGAAGAGACAGAGTTCTACCAGACTGAGGATGATATACAGGATGCTAATGCAGCTTTGATTGCAGGCATCACAGAACAGAGTGCCTTGTTGCTCCAACTCATAGCCAAAGAAGACACGGTGCTAGCAACAGGTGGTATCTCCTCTAAAGGTGGTGTTTTCCTGCTTTTTCCACAGCTCCAGTAATACAGCAGTCCCTGACAGGTGAAGGGCTGTCAGTGTCAGAGAGACAGGCAGATGTATTGGCTGTAAGGACAGATCCAATTCCAGCACTGACAAGTCTGCTTCTACCTGGAACGCTGGCCAAAAAATCAAATTCAGTCAAACAGGTGCTGTTGGTGGAAGGCTGGACTCGATCCCCTGAAGGGAAGTGGCTCCTAAGCGATTCACCAACCACAGCAGAAATCATGAGCCTTGGAAAGAAAGTCTGCCAGGAGATAAGCTGCACTACTGATAAAGATGCTGTGTCCAGGCCAGGAGGTGGCTCTTTTGCTAGGCAATGCCTAGGACTGTTGGCAACTCATAGAGACTCACAGCACTTTCAGCATAACATGCAAATACACACATCTGCTGCTGGGACTGTTGCTGTTACAAATACTGGAAATTCATCAGCTTCTGGACAGAATGGCTTGGGGGCGGACAGGTCTTGGTCTGGGATTCGAAGTGCTTCACCTGCTGGTAAGACTGTGCCTGTATTTTCTGATATTGTGGCTCCAGCAAAAGAGCTTGTGACAGTGGGGCAGCATGAGGCAAAAGTGGTGACTGCTTCTCCTACTGAAAGTGCCCCTGAGAATGACTCTCGCCCTATTTCTATACCAGTGATGTCTTCTGCCCCTAGTGCTACAATCGGAGCCCATTCCTCTGAAAAGCCACATGTCAGATATCACCCAATCAACTTCAGGTAGAGAGGAACACTGGGGATCTTTCTACTGTAGGACCTGTTTCTGCAGCCCTCTGATGATCAACATGTGAGATTAAGGTTCTGGACTTGACAGGATTGATTACTCCTCTCATGAACACCGGTACCCAGGCTATCCTTGTACCCACTGTTTCATACACAGAAATCTCACCTCCTGTGGAGGGCAGGAGGAATCTGGAGGCTTCTCCTCCAGCTGCTCCACATATTTTGGGGGTAGATTCTGGCAGAAGTATGCCAGATTCAAGGGCAGATATTAGCACTGTTAAAAGGTTTCAGGGTTATAGCTTCAGATCATTTGGAGGAAACGTCTAGGCAACATTTTGGGAGAAAGGCATCTCTCCCTCCATTGCTCCATAGGCATCCAGCAGGAGGACAGGATACTGGTAACAGAGGTCAGCATGCTACTGGGGGTGGAGGTCCCCCAAGGTTCTGTGGCCTTTTTTCACTTACTGTTGAACCAGCTCAGAGGCCAAATGCCATTTATTTAAAAAACATGGTGGGGCAAGGAATATCCTCGAAGCAGGACTAATGCGATCAGAGCTCTAATTGAGGACTCTATGAGTTTTGTGGCATCTGAGTTGTACACATTTATTCATGTAGCAAATGAAGAATTATACAATGTCCATTTTATTTTTTTTATCATATTTCTATTTATTTTGCCCCCTGCAGAGTGGAGCCCTAGCGATCTCTGGCCGCCAGCTCCAGCACCCCAGGTCTGGCACACGAATTTATATGCTCCATACACACAGGGCCAGCCTTTCATCACTCTGCACCCAAGTGAAGGTGCCTCTTGTGACTGAGGGCGCAGGGCGTGGCCATCAGCTGCCAAGATCACCCCACTATTTTCCACATTACTTTTCCCTGGGGTGCCAGACATGCAATGGCATCAGAGTATGTCCATGCTGATGCCCACTGCACTCTCCCCCCTTGCTACGCATGCAACTGTAGTGTAGCTGGCCTCCACCAGTCACCGCTGCAGCATGATGCATTGCCCCTACTCTCCCCAAAGGAAGAAGAGCAGTCATGGGATGTTCAATCCTTCCTCTCCCCTGCCAGCCCCCAGCGGCCTGAGTCCGTTCCAGAACCATGGTTGCTGGCGTGGTGAAAGGTCTGGCATCCAGCGCCTCAACCCTCAGCACCTTCAAGCCGACTTCTATGATGTCCATTTTAAATCTGCAAAGTACTTAGACAGATTCTGGGTTCAGTATGAATCCTTGAAAGATACTCCTCTTTGGGCCCCTTTTGTTGCCATGCATGGTACCAAAAGGTTTCTCACACAGTCTGCAAAAGGTGCCAAAAGAGGACACAGAGGATAAAATACGTGTATGTGTCTTCTTTTGGCACCCTTTGCCGCCTGTGTGAGAGACCTTTTGGTACCATGCATTTCTGCCTAAAGTTAAGCCAGCATAATATACCGTGGTGATTTGCATATACAGCCCATGGTGCTTTGCATTATGGGGGCATGTGTGATTTTGTATTTCTTTGACACCTGGATTCCCGGCCAGTGCCCTTTGGGGTAACCATTGCCTCAGTGCTAGTGCGCTGAGGTTCTTTGTCTTTTACCCATTAATGGCTGGACAACAGGACACAGAAGGTAATTGTAAATGGAGTCCATTCTGAAGAAAGGGGGGTTACTAGTGGGGTACCGCAGGGTTCAGTATTGGGTCCAGTCCTTTTTAATGTCTTCATCAGTGACATTGCAGAGGGACTGGAAGGAAAAGTATGCCTTTTTGCAGATGACACAAAAATCTGCAACAGGGTTGATACACAAGGAGGCATGGAAAGGATGAAAAGGGACTTGGCAAGGTTGGAGGAATGGTCAGAAGTATGGCAGCTAGGATTCAATGCAAACAAGTGCAAAATAATGCACCTGGGAAACAAGAACCCAGGGGAAGAATACACAATGGGTGGGGAGGTAGTAACAACAACAAAAATGGAAAGGGACCTGGGGGTAATCATATCAGATGACCTTAAGGTTACCAAGCAATGTGAGAAGGCAGTAGGGAGGGCTGGGGGGATACTGGGATGTATAGGGAGAGGCATCACCAGCAGAAAACAGGAAGTTGTTATCCTCTGTACAGACAGTTGGTGAGACCCCATCTGAGTACTGTGTCCAGTTCTGGAGACCCCATCTCTCAAGGACATAGACAGGATAGAGGCAGTCCAGAGGAGGGCAACTAAAATGGTGCAGGGTCTGCAAGAGAAGCCGTATGAGGAGAGACTAAAGGAGCTTAATATGTATACCCTTGAGGAAAGAAGGAGAGGGGGACATGATAGAAACTTTTAAGTACCTCAGTGGAATCAACAAAGTCCAAGAGGGTAGCATTTTTCAGAAAAGAGACTTGCAAGAACAAGGGGACACAATTTAAAGATAGAAGGAGGGGTTCAGGGGCAATGTGAGGAAGTATTATTTCACAGAGAGGTAGTGGATGCATGGAACAGCCTTCCAGGGAGGTTGTGGGGTCTAAAACTGTGGGAGAATTCAAGAATGCATGGGACAGACATAAGGCAATTCTTGTGGGGGGTAGGAAGAAATAGGCTGTTGGTTAACTAGGATCTGCGGCCTATCCTGTAGGTAGGGAAATGGGCAGACTAGATAGGCCTAGCAGTCCTTATCTGCCGTCAAAGTCTATGTTTCTATGTTAATGATGGCTTGTCAGCCAAACTGTATAAAGTTTTTTGTCCCATCTTGTTCCAGTCTTGGGCCTTGGCGCGTCTTTATAATGAGATTTTAGACACTGGGGTTATTCCACATTCCATATCTACTGCCTTATTGATTTTTTTGTTCAGGGAAGACAGTAGATCTTTGCTTAGCAATTGGAGACCCATATGTTCATTGAATAGAGACCAAAAAGTGCTGTTTGAGATTTTGGTGAAAAGGCTGGAGCAGGCGGCTATCACTGTGCTTTTCTCTGCATCAGACTTCTACTATCCTGGGTAGGATGATACTACTCAAAGAAACTTTTGAAAGAGTGTTACGCAGGTCTGTTCCTGGGTACCTAATATCTTTGGACAGGGAAAAGGCCTCTGACAGGTGTGTACATATCCACCTGTTCCAGGTTTTGGAGAAATATGACATTCCAGCCAGGTTTGTTCCGTGGATGAAAAACTTTTATGCACAATCGTAAGTTTGCCTTATGATTATGGGTGGAAGGAAAACAGGTTGAGGGTTTTTTAAGGGGGTACAGCGGGGTGGCCCTCAAGCCCCCTATTTTATGCCCTTGGGATTGGCTCTCTACTAAGATTATTGAAATGTGAATGTCAGTATTAAGGGGCTTACTCTTGCCTGTGGGCAGACTCAGATCAAGATAATAGCCTTCGTAGATGATGTATGTCTGCTCCTTAAAAGTGAGGCGTCAGGCCCGCTTGTGGCAGAGACTCTCCAGGCCTTTTCTAATGCATCTGGCCCATGTATTAATTTAGGAAAGCATAAGGCTGTGTTTTTAGAAACACCAGTACACATATTGCTGGCATACCTATTTCAGGTACTGAGACTGCCATATTAGGGATACATTTTGTTTCAGACAATATGGCACTACAGAATTGGGAATTGTGGATTGCTGCAACAGGGAGGTTGGTCCACCAATGGCGGTCATGGAAAATGTCTGAGAAGAAAACTTTTGTTTCCATCAAGGCCATACCATTACATATATTATCGTATGTTAGCTATGTTTTCCCCTACTGCTAATCTCGAAGCAAAATTATTTAGTCATTTTTTATGATACTCGGGGGAGCCATCTGAACCCAGTTAAAAGGGGGGTAACATATTTGCCAGTGCAGAAAGGGGGCTAGGGATGATAAACCCAGTAGCATTCTTTTTAGTGTGTTTTTTTTTATTCTAGTAAGATTTGAATAATGCAGTGAAACTATGGGTACCTTTAGTGAAAGAGTGGTTGGATCCCTTTATGTCTCAATGGGGTCTGGGAAGGATTTGATCACCGGTGCAGAGAATGTCTGGCACTCACGGTGCTGGTGAACAGCTGCTGCCATTGGGGGGCCTACACCCACACACAATACAACCAGAGCAGATAGTGGCACACACATAGAAACATAGAATTTGACAGCAGATAAGGACTGCTTGGCCCACCCAGTCTGCCCATTTCCCTACCTGATGGATAAGCTGCAGATCCTAGTTAACCAGCAGCCTACTTCTTCCTACCCCCACCCCCTAGAATTGCCTTATGACTGTCCCATGCATGCTTGAATTCCACCACTGTTTGTGACTCCACAACCTCCTCCGGAAGGCCATTCCATACATCCACCACCCTCTCTGTGAAAAAATACTTCCCTTAAATTACCTCTGGGCCGCCCCTTCTATCTTCATTGTGCCCTTGTTCTTGCACACCTCTTTTTTGAAAGATGCTACCCTCTTGGACTTTGTTGATTCCCTTGAGGTACTTGAAAGTTTCTATCATGTCCCCCCTCTCCCTCCTTTCCTCGAGGCTATACATATTAAGCTCCTTAAGTCTCTCTTCATATGTCTTCCGGTGCAGACCCTGCACCATTTTAGTTGCCCTCCTCTGGGCAGCTTCCATCCTGTCTATGTCTTGCGGAGGATTGGGTCTCCAGAACTGCACGCAGTACTCCGGATGTGGTCTCACTAGCTGTCTGTACAGAGGGATAATAACTTCCTGTTTTCTACTGGTGATGCCTCTCCCTATGCATCCCAGTATCCCCCCAGCCCTCCTGCTGCCCTCCTCACATTGCTTGCCCACCTTTAGGTCATCTGATATGACTACCCCAGGTCCCCTTCCATTTTGTTGTTGTTAGTATCTCACCCCCATTGTGTACTCTTCCCTGGGTTTTGTTTCCCATGTGCATTACCTTGCACTTCTTTGCATTGAATCTAAGCTGCCATACATTTGACCATTCCTCTAACCTTGCCAGTCCCTTCTCATCCTTTCCACCCCACCCTGTGCATCAACTCTGTTGCAGATCTTTGTGTCATCTGCAAAGAGACATACTTTTCCTTCAGACCCTCTGCAATGTCACTTATAAAGACATTGAAGAGGACTGGTCTAATACTGATCCTGTGGTACCCCACCACTAACCCCTTTTTCAGAGTGGACTCCATTTACTATTACTCTGTGTCCTATTCTCCAGCCAATTTTTACCCAGGCTGTCATCTTGGGACCCACTCCCAGGCTGGCTAACTTGTATATTAATCTTGTGTGGGACTGTGTCAAATGCCTTGCTAAAGTCTAGGTAGGCCATGTCCACAGCCCTCCCTGATCAACTACTTTGGTCACCCAGTCAAAGAAATCTATCAGATTTGTCTGGCATGACCTTCCCGCTGTGAATCCATGCTGCCTTGGGTCCTGTGCCCCTCTGGCCTCTACATATTTAACAATTCTTTCCTTCAGAAGTGATTTTATCATTTTCCCTACCACTGAGGTTAAACTAACAGGTCTGTAGTTTCCTGCTTCTGCCTTGCTCCCACTTTTGTGAAGGGGAATCACATCTGCCCTCCTCCAGTCCTCGGGTACCACCCCATCCTCCCATGATTTGTTAAAAGGGTAGTCAGTGGTGTCACTAGTTCTACCCTTAGTTCTTTTAGAATTCTGGGATGAATCCCATCAGGCCCCATTGCTTTGTCCACCTTCAGTTTTAAGAGTTCTTTCAGAACCCTTTCTTCTGTAAATGGGCTGGTATCAACTTCTGTATCCAGAGTGTTTCTACTGTTTGTTTTAGGTACCTCCCTCTTCCTTTGTAAATACTGAGCAAAATATTTGTTTAGTATCTCTGCCTTTCACAGTCACCCTCTGCCCACCCTCCCTCCCTTTATTAAGCCTCACTATCCCTCCCTTGGTCTTCCTTCGCTCCCTGATGTACCTATAAAAGGTTTTATCCCCCTTCTTAACTGAGTTGGCTATCTTTTCCTCAGTTTGGGCCTTTGCTGTTCTGACTGCCTTCCCAGCTTCCTTTTGCTTTAACTGATACAGTTCTCTGTCCTGTTCCTTCTGTGATTCCTTGTACTTCCTGAATGCTTTCTTTTTCTCTTGAACCTTCACTGCCACTTCCTTTGAGAACCATAGTGGTTTCTTACCTCGTTTCATTTTGTTTATTTGCTTTACACAAAGGCTTGATACCTCTGTGATGGCAGTTTTTATTATTCCCCATTGTTCTTCCACCCCTCCTTCCTGCCCATTTGCTAGTGCATTCCTTAGGCACTCACCCATTTTGACAAAGTCAGCCCTCCTAAAATCCAGTACCACACAAACAAGAGAAGGACAAATAACACAAGAAATTTCAAATATGCTGAATTTATTGAGTGAATCACTCAGTGCAGATGCAAAATATATATTAAAACCACCAAAGGTGCTCTGACACTTCACTCGTTAATCCAATAAGCAATGCACCAGAACACCTTTGGTGGTTGTAGGGTGTGTATGTTTTGTACCTGCAAAGAGTGATTCACTCAATAAATTCAGCACATTTGAAATTTCCTGTGGTATGTGCCCTGCTGTCATCTGTGTGTGCCACTGTCTGCTTTGGAAAGATTCACTTACCAGAGCTGGGTAGGGAGCCTGGTATTTCACTATATATAAAGGATGGCACTTATGAAGATAAGTCAATGGAAGCTGAGTCCTACCACTTTACGTAGTTCCTCTAGGAAAGGGATGTATGAATTAATTCTCTTCTTTCTTGTGGTTCTCCCGGATTTGCCAGGATGTCCCCCAGAACACAGGACAAGGACACTAAAGCTCCTGGTTAATAAACGACTTCTGCCACAGATGCGGGATGTGCTCTGGTTGAGCATCCACAGCAGGTCAGGGGGTCAAGGGTTCCCACTGGCATAAAAGCCTTGAGAAAAGCTTTTGCCAATGCCCTGTGTTGTGATAGGGTTGTAGAAACACATGATCACCTGTATAAGGATTGTCCCTATGCAGTTGGATTTGGGGATTTTTTTAACTTTAGAACATAAATGACTGACAGCAGTCTCAGTTTCATATGAGTGTTTAGTGTTTGGACTCAAGCCTCCAGGTTGCACCAAAGTCAGTCTGGATACTTTAGGCATACTTTTTACCATTTTTATATTTTATCTATGATGCTGTGCATTTTTATTAAATGCTGTGCATTTTTATTACGACAGAAAGTCAACTCATTACATACCAGGATTTATTTACCACTGTACTGAGGGTTTGCCATAAGGTATGTGAGCAGGATGGAGAGTTTCTTGCTGCAGCTGAGAGGGACTTACTTTGGGTGGGAATCCCAAGAGCCCTATGTATAGGGTAATTTTCATTTACGTTTGTAGGATAGTGACCTTATCCCACACTCACAAATGTTTTTGTTTGGGGACTTTATTTTCATGTTTATTCTGTGGAACAGCATACTGTTTAACCTGCTGACACATTTTATGTTTGTTTTCTGCCTTCTTGTTTTTTTTACATGGTATTTTGCTTTCTTTTTATTTTCTTCTTGTTTTTTTACATGGTATTTTGCTTTCTATTTATTTTCGTTATACTTTTGTTTATCTGATTATTTTCTGTGTTAGTTGTACTGTTCTTTGGTGCTATATATATATACTTTTAAAAAAAATTCCCCTACTCTTTATTGATAAGTGCTATGGGATCATTGACTTTGGTGACCAGAGATATGTAGAAGAGACATCAGTTTAATGTTTCATCTGAAGGATGGCACCTCAACACTGCAGGACCCCCTCCCCCTTACTGCACTACAGCGTCAGATATTAGTTCAGTATTATCTCATGCACCTGGCGTGGGGTAGAACCCACACCATTCTGATCTTCTGACCCCAGAGGTGAGTGTGATATATACTAAACCACTGAAACAACTAAAATAGAATGTGTAAGTGTGTCATAAAAGTCATTTAGTAGTTAGAACTTGTATATGGTTAGGGCACCCTGGCCTGTATTTTGATATAGTATATGGTTCAGTATCGTTATGTATGGAAATCTATATACGCTCAGATGTTGTACCACAGAAGTGTCAGACTGCTGCTGTACCACAGTAACTACTGTATGTCACTACTAGGGTACTGCAGCATAGACTCTCACATCCATTAAGATTCCTTGTGCTTGCCCACCCTGCAGGATCCTTATAATGGTGATATCAGCAAGACTGAAAACACCATGTGAACTATTTGTTAAAAGATGAACTACTAGAAATGTAACCTCATATAGCTCTTACTTAAACAACATTAAATATTATTAATCGTATCCTGTAGTTTGCTGTTTTCAGTTTGCTTGACCACCATTCAAGACAGAGTAAGACAGAAAGTAAACTAATTAAAACAAACGTATAATATATAAAGATAATGTATGGGCAACCATTCACAACAATGCTGTGTTGCCATCTTGGGGGGGGGGGAGATGACATCATAAAGACCTCACAAGCTTCTCTTTCATGGTCTTTGATGTCGTGTTAACCCTCAATGGGAACACAGCCTTGTTATGTATGGTTGCTCATATAGGTTGTGCTATGTATACTGACTAGCTTATGCCATTAAATGTCTGTATCATATCTGATGAAAATTTGATAAGTGGTTCTCAAAATAGATAAAAATGTAAGTGTGACACATTTATGTATGAAGTTATTTATTTGTTCATTTATTTGAAAATTGGTAACTGTGAAAGACACACTGATCTGAGGGAGAGGGAAACAGAATGAGCAAACAAATTACTGTGCAATTCAAGTTACAGACGTAAGGTGCAGTCACAAATGCAATGTATAAAAATTCACAGGCACATCTTGGAACAGTTTAAAGTGCAAATATGCAAATCCATGCCATGATGAGTGCACATGCAAGATATGTCAAAACTGCATAAAAAAACAGAACCCAGTTGCTGCAAGTGTGAGACAGGGAGGAACCCCTTAGGGGAAACAGGAGCAGCACAGGGAAAGGAAGAGTTTCAGCTGGTGCCTGAAAGAGCCTGCAGTGGTGGCGTGGCGGAGAGATGAGAGGAGCTGGCTCCAGAGAGAGATATGTATGTATGTATGCTTGTCTCTGTAGGAGGCCTTCCCTTTATCTCTCATTTAGGGCTATTTGGGGTTTGAACTCACAAGTGTCAGCATTCGGGGGGAGGTCAGTAAAATTTATCACAGAGTCAATGGAGTTTTGAAATTTTGTTCCACTGCCTCCTAACAGCAGTCAGTTTCAAAAAATGTTTTCCCTTGCCAGCTGGCTAGTATTTCTGCTTATAAAGGAACTTTGAGTGTTACCCTATTAAAAAAAAGTTATTTGATTGCATTTTTACAAATTCAATAAGGACTTCAGATCTCACAGGTATCTTCACAGTAACACAGTCTCAGAAGAAAAAGGCAAAACATATCAGAAACTGTCATACAACATGGCCAAATCAGGCAATTTCAGATTGATTCAGTATTACTGAAGACTACAGCTGAAACATCCCTGCACTGGGCTAGGACCTAAGGACAGAAACACACTGGAAGGTCATTAAAGTGATGTTTCCTAGGAACTGAGGTTTGGTAAAGTGGCAACATGATGACAGATATTTTGGAGACAAGACCCACAGTGCAACAGCATGGAAACAAGAGTTATGCAAAGAACTCACTGGCAAAAAAAGCTGAGTTTTAAAGAAACATAAAATTACAAATATACTCATAATGCAAACCATCATGGGTAGTTTATGCAAATCACCATGAAGGAATTTAGGCTGGATATGCTTTAAAGGGAACCACTACAGTCATGTTGATCCTTCTAACAGACAGGGACCTGGAGGCCCTGACTAAGCATTTCACACGGCTGAATAATTTTTATGTATCTTACTTTTACAGAAATGACATTTTTTTGTCTGATTGATCCTGCCAACTGCCTCACGCCGTTCTTGCCTACAAGGGTGCCCCACATCTGAGTCTCTGATGAGGTGCATGATGGACTCAGAATCGAGGACTGTCAATCCACTACATTATTATAATAATCTGTGAATGTAAAATACAAGCACATTTACACACTGAAGCTGCCAAAGCTAACCTCACTCACAAGCACCATTGCTTAAAGGAAAACTACGGTCAAAATTGAAAGAAAAATACATTGTGCAGAGTGTGGTATGTCTGTGTGTGTGTGTGTGTGTGTGTATAATCCTAGTATATCCTTTCCTTTCTTTGCTGTTATGATTTTTTTTTCTAAATCTGCCTACTAGTTTTATGGTCCCTGGGGATCTCCATTCCGGTATCTTTTATTGCCTTTCCTTTTTTCCCACAATGCTTCCTGTCCCATGTGACCTCCATGTGACCGTGATGCATCAGAGACCATTGATTCAGTGAGTGCTGATTTATTGTCCTGTCTGCAGCAGCACAGTGCTGTTAAGGGCCTGTTGTTTTGCTCAAATAAATAACTCTTTCCAATATTTTTGTTTTCTAGGTGTATGCCTAGGTCTAGGCAGGAGTAAATGTTTTGTTTTTAAAGCGTTTTTTTTATCAAATCATGCACAGCCATAAAAAAGCACATCAATCTACCCAGGTCATCAATACTAAAATTAGGGAAAGCTCCAGCTGTTTAGCCTACTCAATTGCCCTCCAGGTGTTTGCCAGACTGTGAATGCAGCCTTTGTTAATGCTCAGTGGATAAAGAGGCACTTTAAGGTATTGACTTATTGTCCTGCTGCAGACAGGACACTAAGTCAGTACTCACTGAATCAGTTTTCTTGGTCACATCACTGTCACATGGGACAGGAGGCATAGTGGACAAAGGAAAGGCATTAAAAGACACAGTCATGGGGAATCCAAAGGTCATACAACAATAGGCAAATTTTGAAAAAAATTCTAACAGCAAACAAAGGGAAGAGCACACTAGGACTATACACACAAATGAAACACTCTATGTGACATATTTTTTTGTAATTGTTGACTGTAGTCCTCCTTTAACCGTATCCAGAAAACAACAAGATACCATTACCAAAATGGCACTAGCGAACATTGTAGAGCCAGTGGAGCAAAACAAGGCAGACAGGAAAATAATACACTTTTTAAGTAGCAGTCCGTTGTAACTTTTTATTTCTGAAGTGTTTTCCTTTTTTCTTTTGCTCATTACAAAGTCTTCTATGTGATAATATTGTGCTGGATGTGTGGAACAGCTCTTAGTCTGGCAGCTGACATATCTACTGTATCTCCATCCCCCAACTACATCATCAGCATTGTGATCTCACTGACAGTGACATCATAGGCAACTGATCTGGCAGCCACTGAGTGGCTGTTCCTAAGCAGCAGTGATATCACAGTCGGTGAGGTCACAATGCTGATGATGTAGTAGAGGGGAATATAGATATGTCTGCTGCCAGGCAGAGTTCTGTCCCACACATCACACCTACTAACATCAGGTAAACAATCTTCTATTTAACTAAAGGGAAAAGAAAACCTATGTCAGGCATAAAAGGTAATGTTTGTATGCTTTTAAAAACTAATAGTAGTTTTAGGCAGTACACTAGCTCTTTAATAAATTAGGGAATTAAGTGTTTTTGGATTTTAAACAAAGGATCCCTTTTATAGTAATATAAACATTTAAGGCTAGAAGGAAATCTGGTCCATTATGTCCCCTACCCCCAGTTCATAAGCAGGGAAGAAATAAATGTGCTGTGCAAACACATACTAATTTATAGGGGGCTCCCCACTCACGGTGCTACCCAGGGTACCCAGGGATTCCCTTTGTAAACAGAAATTTGTCCAGACTGACCTTAAAGGCCTGCCCTGTCCTCTTGTCCACTGTTTCCACTGGTAGGCTTTTATTGTAGACATATTTTATGGAATTTTCCTTCCAGGTCTTTTCAGTCTTTGTTTTTTCTTTAACCAGGTCTGACACCCATTCCCCCACTCTGAAGCAAACCAGACTCAACCCGTACTCACACTCAATAGCCATGTTTACACTGCCAACTTTGCAGTGCATCAACCCAAGCACACCAGCTGATGCGCTGCAAAGTCTG
This sequence comes from Neoceratodus forsteri, assembly GCA_016271365.2. Lineage (NCBI taxonomy): Eukaryota > Metazoa > Chordata > Ceratodontiformes > Ceratodontidae > Neoceratodus > Neoceratodus forsteri. Next base: position 1,411,784,547 of record CM028129.1, read on the forward strand.
CAGAGTAAACACTGCTGGAGTGCCCTATGTGCCCATCAAATCATTTTTTTTTTATCCGACTCAATTGTGGGATCAGTAGCAGAGCCAGCGCATTAAATGGTAGTGTGAACACTTTGCTGCACTTGCTCTGCTACAAAGGCCATTTTATATCAAAATTGGGTGACTTCACAGCCCCTCCTCAGAGCGACCTACAGCGCTAGGAGGGTGCGCTGTGTGAATGGGACAGGAGCCGGTGCATCACAAAGGGAGCGGCGCACATGAGACTGTGTTGCCACCGTGTAAACACGGCTTTTGATTAAGCTGTTGAACAGTTTGGTCCCCTCCCCTGCTGGCCCAGTGTGATGATCCAGGAGTAGAATGTGAACCTGGGCCACTGGCAGGGCATGAAAAGCATCACACTTTCTGCTACACTATAGCCCAGTCAATGTCATTACATTTTTTGTTAGCATTTTCTTTATTAAGTTTTGTACCTTGCAATACACAAGCATTCCCCTAAAGGTATAGCATCAAGAATTGTACCAAAGTAATTAATACAGGAGTTAAGATATCATCATCCTCCCATGATACATCAGTGAGGGATAGACAAATGTACTCAATCGTAATATTACAGATCTGACATTAAGTGCCAAGGAGGATCCTAAGAGTCTGTCTACCAACTCAAATGTATGTAAAGTCCCCAACATTTTAAAAGTTGAGAAAGAAATCAGTCTTATGTGACTGCATTAATTTCTGAAGAAGACATTGGCCATGCATACTCAACTGCATGTGTGCTCCACGAAAGCCCTTCTCAATGTTGGACAATTAGAACATTTTAAACATACGCTGCTGTACAATGAATATCAACACTGATGTGTTTTAAATAGAAACAAGGCAGCAGTAATACTTAAAACTTTGAGGATGGTCATGCAGGGGCTGTGGGGAGTGTTGTGCCCTAATTTCTATAGGCAGTATAGTCTAACAGTTAAAGCAGCAACCTGGGAACCTGCAGATTGCAGGTTCAAACACTGCTAAAGCCAAATAATCACTGTGTGACCTTGGCCACACTGTTTAACATCTCAGTGCTCCAGTCCACCCAGCTACAACCATGGGTAGAAACAGGACACCCACTGGACATGAGATGTTGCATATCAGCTAGGCTTTCCTGGATAAATAAATTGTAAAATGGAAAAATAATTTGCCCTCAGGAGCTCTTCCAAAATCAACACTGTTGTTCACAAAGAAGGGAGAATGTCTCGGGAAGTTGCCATTTTAGCACAGGTGGAGTCTTTTAAGGAAAACAACATAATGTTGCATCATTACTCCCTATTTACAAAAGATGACACAGACCCATACAGTTCAGCAAGACACAGTCATCATAAACCATTACCTATCAACGTTGTTCCCCAAGTTAAATAATGGTGTCTGTACTGTTAGCCAGTGCAAAGATCCAGTCCTCTGACTCTGAATGTTCTATTGATTCTTCTTGCGATCTGTCCTCTTTTAATTTTAATGCATGATACCAGGCCACCTTCGCATCTGGGAATATATAAACTTCCTCATTTGGTTCTCTGACATTTTGAGCTGCAAGCATAAAAGTCTGTTTTCTATAATCAGTATTTTTTGATGCTGGAAGTGATTTTTTTTGGAAGAAAGTGTCTACTGTCTTGGCATCTGTTGTGACACTTGCCTACTGGATAGACACTACTGTCTCAGAAGATGCTGAGATACTTAACTCACCACAGGCACTTGTGTCCCAACAGATGCTGAGAGAGTTTTGTTACCACAGACATGACTATCCCAGAACATGCTGGGACACTTCCCGTCACCACAGACTCTAATGTTCCAACAGATGCTGGCAGAGTTATGGTACAGCACCCACTACGGTCCTTGCAGATCCACATCAGATGCAACACTCTACCATACCTCAGAGACACTACATCATAGGCACTTTCCTAGCAGATGGTGGTAACATTACATTACTATGCCCAACACTGTCCCAAGAGACCCACATCTGCTGGGACACTTCACATTATCTCAAATACTATTGTCCCAGCACATGCTGGGACACTTCTGTTTACCAGAGGCACTAGTGTTCCAGCAGATACTGCCAAAGTTATGGTACTACAATACAGCTACTACTGTTCCAGCAGATCCACATCTGCTGGGATGCTGTACCTTACCTCGGACACTGCTGTCTCAGCAGATGCTGAGATACTTCACACCACCACAGGCATTAATGTCACAGCAGATGGTGGCAGAGTTACATTACCACACATCTTCACCCACTGCTTTGCAGCCAGATTGGCATCTACTGGAAAACCTTACCTTACCTCTGACACTAAACATGCAGACCACATGTGACATGGGGCCACCAGAGAACATCATTGTATCAGCTAAGAAGGCTTCCCCTGACTCATTGGAGTATATGACTGACCACTGAGAGCATGGATAAAACAAAAACAGCAGTTTAAATACCTCAGGTGTCCTAAATAAAACTGATGTAACATGACATCAATTCCACTGCTCTTTCATTTTAAGCCTGTGACGGTGCGAGAGGTGCAGAGATTGCTCTCTGGCCTCTCCCCCTTCTCCAGTGCTGGCCAGGATGGTTTGTAACTGAAGCTCCTCTGTCTTGCTGCCTCTTGTATTGCCTCCCCGGTGGCCCATATTTTCAATCTGTCCTTGTCATCGGGGGTTATCTCGGACATATGGAAGGTTGCCAGGGTGGTCCCTATCCCTAAACAGGGAAACCCCAAACTGATTGAAAACTACTGTCCGATAGCCATTCTGTCAGTGGTCAGCAAACTCCTTGAGAAAGTTGTGACAGGGCAACTCTCAGAATATTTTCAGTCACATGACCTATTGTCACCTGTGCAGCATGGCTTTCGGAAAGGGCACAGCACATCCTCTGCCCTTGTCACAGTCTCATACTGGATCAGGGTGGCTATGGACCAGGGAAAACTCTCTGGGGCAATCTTTATAGATCTCTCCAAGGCCTTTGATCTTGTTAATCATGCCATGCTCTGCACTCAGCTTAGGTCCTATGGCCTATCACCTGGTGTGCTCCTTTGGTTCTACAACTACCTACAAGGCAGAAAGCAGCTTGTCAAATATGGCAAGGAGCTCTCGGGCTCTACTTCTGTAACCATGGGTGTCCCCCAAGGCTCTGTCCTGGGGCCCCTGCTCTTCCCCATTTTTGTTAACAATTTTCCCTCCGTCTCTGTTCATTGTAGTCCCATCCTCTATGCAGATGACCTGGTCATCCTCACTCATTCTCTGGATATAGGGGTCATTAATCGTCACCTGAGTGAGGACCTTGAGAACATTCAGTCCTGGATTTCATCTCATAAATTGGTTCTTAATCTTAAGAAAACCCAGACCATGCTCTTTGGGTCCCAGGCCAAGATTAAGGCCTCTCCTGCTCCTTTATATGTTGCTGGTACTGACGATGTCTCAATCCTTGTTACTGACAACTGTAAATACCTTGGGTGACACCTGACCCACAGCTTGACCTTGGCTGCCATATTCAGAATGTATGTAAGACTGTTAACTGCAAACTGGGTCTGGCATACAGAGCTAAGAGCAACCTTACTCCTGCTGCCCGTCTTGCTCTTGCCAGAGGTGTGTTCCTCCCTTCACTTTGCTACGGGCTCCTTTTGTTTGCTCGCTCCTCCAAAGCTCACCTTTCTAAGTGGTCTACTGCCTACAATAATGTCTGCCATTTTGCTCTGGCTGCCCCTTGTCTCACCCATCATTGTGACCTATACAGCAAGCTGAATTGGCTCTCCTCATCAAATCATATAGACTTCGTCCTGGGGTGTTTCAGGGGCAAAGTCCTTGGTACTGGCACCCCTCCTGGGCTGGCGAAATTCCTTGTCCCGGCTGCCTCCTCAGCCTATTCTCTCAGGTCTCTGGGTCCCGCCATCCTTAAGATCCCTGCTACCCAGACTCTAATGGGGGATAAAGATTTTGCTGCGTATGCTCCCAGGCTGTGGAACTTATTTCCTGCCCAGGTTCGCTCCTCCCACTCACATGTGCGCCTTTGATCCTCCCTATGGAACCATCTCAAACTCTCCTCATTGTGTGGTTGTCCTAAACCCCCATGATCTCACCTGATCCTTCACTGCACTCCTTTCTCTTGGATGTATTCTGACAAGTATGGGTTGTTTGCTGGGTTTTTAATGTACCATAACCCGTGTTTTCGGGGTGTTGCTCTAACCAAGGCTCCACTTCCTGGGGCCTTAAGTTGTATATAGTGTTGTATCTGCTGCATCTCAATTTGTACTTATTGTGCTGCTCTTAGTTTCTACATGTGTTGTTCTATTGTGTATATACTGTATAAGATATGCCTTACCTGACCTGTAACCTGTCTCAATCTGTATCATGTTGTCGTTTGTGCTTAACGCTGTAATTCCTGTACTCTCCCAGGTCATACCTGAAAATAGGCAATTGTCTTGTCTAGTGTACTTACCTGGTCAACAAAAGCTAAATAAATAAATAAACAGCTACAGTAGGAAGGGCACACCCTCCTTTACTATCACCTCTGTGGTCTGGTCCCAATTCAGTCACATTCTCTTATACTTTCGTATCTCTTTTTTTCCATTTATATGTCCCAGTGCAATTTTTAGCTAGCCACTACTGCACAAAACAGCAGGTTTGTTTTCTCCAGTTTGGTGGATGAGGTGGGGTGTTCATGTACTGGTAGTTGGGGCACAAAAATAATAGCATGCCAAAATGAAGCGGAGGAAATACCATTGTTAGTAAGAGGGGGAGTAACAAATATGTCACTGGAGACAGAGCTTCTGTAATTTGCAAGAATTATTTATTTATTTGAATTTTGATAACCAGTTGGGCCCCCCGAGACTACCTGTCCCTTTTTCAGGGGCAATCCAGAATTAATTGCATTCAGTGTAAAGATAGTAGGAGATACTGCACATGACATTCATAGCATGTAAATTCAGTGGGTAAAAACTGCACCTGAGTCCTTTGCACAAGAGGAAAACACAGTATCACTGGTTAATTACACAACCTGGATTACACATTTACAAATAGAAACATATTGCAGTAGGTTATAACATAACATTTACAGGTCAGAGGCATATGTAAGTTACGTTCGTTACAAGAACAGAGAATCCAAGGAGTTCAGGCTTCATAAGTCATAAATATTTCGCAGCATAGCAGATGGTATACCAGGCTCCACCAGGAGAGGCAGCAAAACCCCTAGGAGTGAGGTAGAGGGTTGAGCCTCAACTGCTGCACCTGGTAGCATGATTCATCATTGCAGGGCAATCTTTTAACTTGTTTTTAAAATCAACAAGTCTAGAACAGTTTAAATGCTCACTTGGTAGATTGTTACAGAGCGACAGGGCTGTGAAAGAGTAGGCCCACCTGCCAAGCACAGTATTCGCCCTGGGGATTTCAAGCAATGGACTTGAATTAGTGGGTAGGTTATGTGCACTGTGTTTGCACTTAAGGACACCCTCAAGGCAGGATGGGGACGAGATAAAGACTTTCAGCAGCTTAAAGGTTAAGCAAAGCAGTGGGAGCTCCATCCGTATGGTAAAAGAAGGCCTCCCAAGGGCAGCTAGGACTGCACAGTGGTGTTCCCTTAGAGAGGCATAACCGGCAAAGTGACCAGCCTTGTTATAAAGACAGTTGAGTTTGCTAAGTTCCATGGCCCGAAGGGACTGTAGTAAAAGGGCACCATACGGAAGAACTGGCAGGAGTGTTGTATTAGCTATAGCTACAGTACTCTGATGTCCTTAGAGAGGTAGAGGAAGAGTCTATACAGTAAGCCCAATTTCTGGTATGAAGTTTTAGATACCATGTCTACGTGAACACTGTAAGGCAGAGCATGGAGATGAGTAACTTCCAGCTATTTCAGAGAGCTCACCAAGGTGAGCACCCCCAGCAGTGTCCAGTTTCAGAAGAGTCATCCTCACAGCACCTAACCTTGTTGGGCCAAATAACAATGCTTTTATTTTTCTTTTTTTTTATTGTAAATATTTATTGTTTTTTCCATATAATAGAGATACAACAATAAAAGACTTCATGACTTTGTTGTATACATTCAATATTAGCTTTCCAACTTATAGCTACACATATATTACATTTCACATAGCATAAAAAAGAATGAGCTATAGATGTATAAAAGTTTGTAAAAAAGGGCATATTTACAAATAGTTTATGCGTCTGTGGTATATATATTTGAGCTCTCTTCTCCATGTTCATGGTATTGTGGGTTGAGATTTTGTAAGAGGGGGAGCACCCTTTCAGGCTCTTCGCCTGTTTAAGTAGGGGATACGGGTTCCCCTCTGCTCTGCTTTAGGGCACAAAGTTGGGATAATGATCCAACTGATAAGTCATCTGTGTTCTCAATTTAGTATCAAAGCTTTTAAGATGAGGGGTCATTCTAGCTGACAAGTGCTCCAGACTATACATTTCACAAGCTATTTTTCTCCAGGCCTCTTTTGATGGGGAGGTGGTTAATGCTTTTGTTTTCTGACATTCAGTACTAGCCTGTTACTCGGTAACCAGGTCTCCAGCTGGTTGAAATCATTCCTTAGCTGTGCACTGATCCAGCTGATGTCTGCAGAAGACCTGCTGAGTACAGTGCCATCTGCACAGTTACATGGAGCACACCAACCCCCCCCCAATATAAATCTGCTGGGACAGTAGTGCTTGTAGTAACACAAGTATACTAGCATGTGTCAGGGCACTACTGCCCGTGATAAAGGGAAGTGCCCCAGCATGTGTTGAGAAAGTGATGTGTACCGTAATATACCCCTGCCGCTATCTGTGCCTGTGGTAAAGGGAAGTGTCCCACCAACCACCATATGATGATTTTCTGGGACAGCAGTACTTGCAGTAATGGAACCATTCTAGTATCTGCTGATACACTACTGTCTGTGGTAAAGGAAAGACTCCAAGCATGTGCTGGGATAGTTAGTGTCTAAGGTAAAAAGAACTGTTCTAGCAGATCTGCCTCTAGTAACAAAACTCTGCCTGCACCTGCTGGAACACTAGTTCCTGCGGTTAAGAGAAGCATCCCAGCATGCAGATGCAGTGTTATGCATGAGCAAACCTAGTGGCCGCTTGGGTTTCCAGCACAGAAGGGGCACACTAAAGTAGAAGATACAAGCAGAGATCAGCCTGAAATGCAAAAAAGTGTTAATACAAAAACAAAATTATTGTTACCACCCTTGTATTCATAGACTTCTTGCCACTTTTTGGTGGTGGAGGTGGGAGATGAAGGGGGCACCACAAGTATTTCTGCTTGTGGCACCATTAGGTCAAAACCAGTTCAGTCAGCAACAAGTAAGCACAGTAGTGTCTGAGATAAGGGGAAGTGTCCTGGCAGACACTGGTCTGCTGGAACAATAGGGCCTGTGGTGGCAAAATGCTACCAGCACCTGCTGGAGCACTAGTACTTGTGGTGAAGAAGTGTCCCAGCATGTGCTGGGACAGTAGTGTCTCTGAGGTAAGGTAAAGTGTTCCAATAGATGTGGATCTGCTGAGACAGTAGTGAGTGTAGTATCATATCTCTGCCAGCTTCTGCTGGGACACTAGTGCCTATGGTGAAGGGCGGTGTCCCAGCATTTGCTGGGGCAATAGTGTCCGTGTTACATAAACTATACCAGAATCTGCTGGGGCAGGATTCATGGAGTTTTTGGAACATATGGTTACTTGTGATAAGCATGTGTATACATCATCCACTCTCTTCTTCAGAGTTGCAATCCTTCCATTTTCTGTGTCCAACTTTCTCTCAAAGCCCTATGTGAACTTGCACAGTTGCTGCAGAGTTCACTGTTGCCAACAATACCTCCAAAGTGCCTTCTCCATGGGTTTTGAGGCTTCCTTTTACTTGCTCTGTTCCCAGTTGTGTTCCAAATTTCAAAGACATCCGTGGAACTTGTGGCACCTTTTGAACACCTCATTTTGATTTTGCAGCAATGAATGTTCAGTCAGTACAAAAGTTTCTTTTTTAACCCAGAATTTTTTTCTGCTTCCAGTCCTCTATCCTTCTGATGCCCTCCCAGCCCTATCGCCTACCTTCTCGTGGCCTTACTTTTATCCACCACTTGCACAGTATCATCATGAGGTGCTTGACGCACCATGTCGGTAGTATCTGCGTCTATGGGGGGGTGCTAGTGTCATCCTTGGTGGACCAGGGCTTTTCTCCTCCATTTCTTTCACAAGGATTGTCAGCATGCAATAAGTAAGCAATTGGGCACAAAGGGGCATTGATGTACTAGGTTTACCCGACAGCCAGGAGCATTGTAAGGCTTGAGGTGAAGCTGAGTACCTTCAACCCCTGGCTGTGGGGTAAGCCTAGTACAACCCATGCCTTGTTGGCACTTATTGCTTATATAAAATTGGTTTGTAATGAAATTTAAAAAGAATAGTGCAAGTAAAACCATTTAAAACGTAGTTAAAATTAGATTTATTGCTTAAAATTAAAATAAAACAATTCCTCAGCCTACTGGTTCATAAACATAGAAACACAGAAACGTAGACTTTGATGGCAGATAAGGACCATTTGGCCCACCCAGTCTGCCCATTTCCCTACCTATTGGATAAGCTGCAGATCCTAGTTAACCAACAGCCTATTTCCTCCTACCCCCCACTAGAATTGCTTTATGTCTGTCCCATGCATTCTTGAATTCCCCCACTGTTTTTAACCCCTCGACCTCCTCAGGAAGGACGTTCCCTGCATCCACCACCCTCTCCATGAAAAACTACTTCCTCACATTGCCCCGAACCATCTCCCTCTATCTTCAAATTCTGCCCCCTTGTTCTTGCACATCTCTTTTTCTGAAAGATGCTACCCTCTTGGACTTTGTTGATTCCCTTGAGGTACAGTACTTAAATGTTTCTATCATGTTCCCCTCTCTCCTCCTTTCCTCGAGGTATACATATTAGCTCCTTTAGTCTCTCTTCAGATGGCTTCTGGTGCAGTCCCTCCACCATTTTAGTTGCCCTCCTCTGGACAACCTCCATCCTGTCTATGTCCTTGCGCAGATGGGGTCTCCAGAACTGCATGCAGTATTCCAGATGGGGTCTCACCAACTGTCTGTACAGAGGTATAACAACTTCCTGTTTTCTACTGGTGATGCCTCTCCCTATGCATCCCAGTACCCCACCAGCCCTCCTCACTGCCTTCTCACATTGCTTGCCTACCTTTAAGTCATCTGATATGACTACCCCCAGATCCCTTTCCATTTTTGTTGTTGTTAGTACCTGCCCCCGCACTGTGTACTCTTCTGCTGGGTTTTTGTTTCCCAGGTGCATTACTTTGTACTTCTTTGCATTGAATCTAAGCTGCCATACTTTTGACCATTCCTCCAACCTTGCCAAGTCCCTTCTCATCCTTTCCACCTCCCTTGTGTATCATCCCTGTTGCAGATCTTTGTGTCATCTTCAAAGAGGCATACTTCCCTTTCCATCCCTCTGCAATGTCACTTATAAGACATTAAAGTGGTCCCAGTACTGAACCCTGTGATACCCCACTAGTAACCCACCATTCTTCAGAGTGGACTCCATTTACTATTACCCTCTGCGTCCTGTTGTTCAGCCAATGTTTTACCCAGGCTACAACCCTGGGACCCACTCCCAGGCTGGCTAACTTGTTTATTAATCTTTTGTGTGGGACTGTGTCAAATGCCCTGCTAAAGTCTAGGTAGACCATGTCCACAGCCCCTCCCTGGTCTACTACTTTGGCCACCCAGTCAAAAAAATCAATTAGGTTTGTCTGTCATGACCTCCCGATGAGAATCCATGCTGCCTTGGGTACTCCGCCCCACTGGCCTCTAGGTACTCAACAGTTCTTTCCTTAAGAAGTGGTTCCATCATTTTCCCTACCACTGAAGTCAAACTAACAGGTCTGTAGTTTCCTGCCTCTGTCTTGCTTCCACTTTTGTGAAGGGGAATCACATCCGCCCTCCTCCAGTCCTTAGGTGCCACACCATCCTCCCATGATTTGTTGAAAAAGGTAGTCAGTGGTGTCACTAGTTCTCCCTTTAGTTCATTTAGAATTCTGAGGTGAATCCCGTCAGGCCCCATTGCTTTGTCCACCTTGAGTTTTAAGTGTTCTTTCAAGACCCTTTCTTCTGTGAATGGACTGGTATCGACCTCCCCTATCCAGAGTGCTGCTATTCTGTGGTTTAGGTACCTCCCCCTCCTTTTTTTTGTGAATACTGACCAGAAGTATTCATTCAGTATCCCTGCTTTTTCACAGTCACCCTCTGCTCCCCTCCCCTTTATTAAGCCTCACTATCCCTCCCTTGGTCATTCTTCACTGTTTAATGTACCTATAAAAGGTTTTATCCCCTTTCTTAGCAGAGTTGGCTATCTTTTCCTCAGTTTGGGCCTTTGTTATTCTGATTGTCTTCCCCACTTCCTTCTGCTTTTACTGGTACAGTTCTCTGTCCTGCTCCTTCTGTGTTTCCTTATGCTTCCTGAATGCTACCTTTTTCTCCCTAACCTTCCCCACCACTTCTTTTGAGAACCATAGTGTTTTTTTCCTCCATTTTGTTTTGTTGATTTGCTTCACACAAAGGCTTGCTGCCTCTGTGATGGCTGTTTTGATTTTTTCCCAGTGTTCCTCCACCCCCCCCTTCTTGCCTGTTTGTTAATGCTTTTCTGAGGCACTCTCCCATTTTCCCAAAGTCAGCCCTCTAAAGTCCAGTACTCTTGCTTTTGTATAGCTTGACTCTACAGCTGTGTTTATTGTGAACCACACCAGTAGTCACTTGTTCCCAGATGGCTACCCATTTCTAAATCCAAGATCCTCTCTCCATCCCCGTTTGAGAGTACCAGGTCTAAGATTGCTCCCTCATGAGTGGCTTCCAACACTAGCTGTCTGAGGCATGCCCCCTGTAGGGCATCGAGAATGACCCTGCTCTTGGATGTGGCTGCAGCAAAGGTGCTTCAGTTAACATCTGGCATATTCAGGTCCCCCATCAACAATATCTCCTTTTTTCTGCAATTCTAAGGATGCTTTCTATCATTTTTACCAGGGTTCCTGAACAGTGCCAGCCCCCACGCTTCTTTTTTATTTTTAAATTATAGTAATAATAAAAGCATTGCCTCACCAGATGACATCACATTTCAGCTACTTTGTCATCCCCATGGCTCACTTAACTTTGTAGAGGGGATTAGTCTCTCATGCAGGTTCAGCTTGGAAAAAATTGTATATTTGTCACTGTTATGCTTGAAGATGGAAGCATGCTGTCAACTCCAGATCAGTGACACTTTGATCATGAATATAGGCTTCTTTGTTAGCAAGGGAAAGGGCCCAGTCTTAGTAATAAAGACCCCCCGTCTGAGCAAGTTTGTGAATTCAAAAGTTTAGGTGGTAGCATTCGTCACATCTATTAACTGATAAAAAAAAAATCTAGAGGGTCTACTAGAGTCCAGTCCCACCCCACCCTGCTGCCAATGCTTTGCTGAGCATCATGTTATCCAGAGCCGGGAGACTCAGGAGCATGTTGAGATGGTGGCTAAACCTGGGGCTACCGGACTCAGACAAGCTGCTGTCCATCACTGAAAGTAGGGATTTGGGCTGGTAGGGAACAGCGGTTCACCAGGGACCAGGCTGTGAAGACTGTTGCAAGAAGCAGGTAGAGTGGGTGAGGCACAGTTAATAGCAGGACATGGGTCAGTGGCAGGAGCCAGACTAGGAGCAGGAGGGTCTAAAACTGGGGCACACTGCGAGAGATCATAGGCAGCAGCTCGTTTTTTTTAATTTTTAAATTTTTTTTTTATTTGCAGGACTGTGAGGGTGGGTGGGAGGAAACATCCGATTGTGCTGGCAGGCATGGGAAGTGAGCAAGTGATGAAGCTGGCTGGCTGGCAGGTGAGGGAGGGTAGGGAGCAAACAGCCATAACTACACAGTAAGTTGGTGTGTGTGAGAGGTTGGGACTGACAGGCAGGACAGCGAGTGAGTGGCAAACAAAAAAATTAAAAAGAGACAGTTTGTGGGGTCACAAATGAAAACTAAGATGTCTGTAGCGTATGACAGTGCAGGTATATTTAGAGTTGCTGTGTGGGGCAAAAAAATGGCTGACATTTGAAAATGAAAGTTCCACACTGGCACATAGATATGGAATGTGCTATGTCCTGGTTGGCAGGAACTTGTTTTTAGCCATTGGTAGTGCTCTCTTAAGGCAATGGCTAGAAACCAATCGCGGCCAATCAGGATGCAGACATTTCCTTATACATTTTGTATTGCACAAGCAAGCATGTGGTGGTGTGCATGTACAGTGAAGCCCACCAAGATGAAGCTCAGTGCTGCAGAATTCTGCAGTACAGTTACTGCAGTAAACAATGCAGTTTCAGTGGGAATGAATCATTTTTGTCATGCAGTAAACCCGTGACACTGTGCTTCATCCTGGCGGGCTTCACTGTATGTTATTGTTGGCTACTCCTCACACATTTGTGATGCTACCTGGCCTTCACTAGGTGGCAGACATGTAACAGGCTACAGTTCCCCCCCCCCGAGGAAGGAAAGCTGCCATGGAAAGCTCCATCCCACCTCCCCTAGTCAGCCTCTGAGTGGCCCAAGTCTGTTCCTAAACTCAGGTCTCTCACATTGCAAGGGGTATGTACTGCTGCACTATGCTTTAAATCTTTTAAGGGCAGGATCTTCTGGAGGCACATTTTTTGCTACCTCTCCTTTCAACCACTAACCAGTGCTCCCTTGCCTTTTTATGCTGCTTGTGCGCATGTGCAAGAAACATGTTGCAGCTTGCTGCAGAAGCAGGTTGTGGAGGTGCGGCACTGTTGTGGCCAATGCCCCCACTGCCTTTTGAGGCTTGGCCCGCTTTCCCCAATGGGCTGGCATGCTGCAGCTGACACTAGTTCAGACAGCATGCCACCACCTTGAAATGTTTTAGCCGCTGCAATCAAGGGCCACCTCATCATTGCAGCGTCAGTCATTCCGCTGCAATGAGGGAGCGACCCATCATTAAAGGGCGGTACCTTGCATGCCCCCAACCCAGTTTGCCAATGGGGAGGCCAGTCCCTGTTTGCATAATGTCCCCATACCCAAGTTTCTGCTGTATGCCGAGGGGGTGCCCAATCCCCCCTTGGCATCATGCCCCCCCTTCTTTGCCGACGGGGCACCTAATCCCCATCGCTTCAGTCCCCTTTCCCAGTTGAATTTGCTGATGGGGAGCCCTCCCCATCAGCATAATGTCTCCCAATTTGTTGTCTGCCGAGGGCATGCCCAATCCCCTCAGCTCCCCCACTGGTATGTGCTGACAGGAGTGCCCAATCCCCGTCGCTACAGCCCCTAAATAAAAACACTCAGGTCGCATGCTGGGGCCACCCCAGTGTGCCAAAGTCCCTGAAAAAAAAAACAGTCCCGATGTCCCTCCCCAACACCTGTAAAATAAGAAAGCGGTCCCTCGTAGAGTTCGGCAGCCCTCCTCCAACCGCGCCAACCTTCTGCGCACCCCACCTCTCAACACACCCCCACCCCATACTTACCTCCGGAGCCCAGCGTGATGATCTTCAGTGGATCGGGTACACGTCTGCACTCTTCAAAGCCGACCATGAACTGAAGACATGCCAGTAAGCTGTATAATGGCACAAATAGGGTTTTTCAAACTTTGGTGCCTATCTCAGGCATTTGGGGGAATTTCAGCACCAAATTTTCAACATGGGGTTCTTGGGACCCCTCCTCATGAATTCAGTCACTGTCATTGCGTTATTCGGTCCCGAAGGTGATTTCGCGGTCACTGCGGAATCACCTTTCAGGACCAATGTGAAACAACAGTGCCACTGTTCATGAGTGGGTCTCAAAGGCCTATGCTGAAAATTTGGTGACAAAAATCAAAAATGACTGTTTTATGAGGGTGCATTGCGCAGTTTCCACACACGCTCATAACTTTACGAATTTGTAATATTTTTCATGCCAGATTTTCAACACTGACATTTTTTCACACCTCCTTATGAACAGTACAGCTGTCATTTTTCACATCCTGGCCAAAATGTGTTTTCGCACTTCTGGCACAGAATAGTGCAGTCACTGTGGGAAATCAGTGTTCAGGACAGATTCAGAAAATGACAGTGACACTATTCATGAGCAGAGGTCCTAAAATGCCTATGTTGAAAATTTGGTGACGAAAGTCCATAAAATGACTGTGTTACAAAAACGTGCATTGCACTGTTTCCTCACACCCTTGTAACTTCGCAAATTTGTAATATTTTCACACCAGATTTTCAACACTGCTATTTTTTCACACCTCCTTATGAACAATACAGCTGTCATTTTTCACATCCTGGCTGAAATATGTTTTTGCACTTCTGGTGCAGAATAGCACAGTCGCTGTGGAAAATCAGTGTTTGGGACAGATTAAGACTGAGCGAGTGAGAGAGAGGGGCAGTGAACGAGCTCAATTGAGCTCTGTTGGGACTGCTGCAGATTTCTTTGTGGGCAGAAAAAGGCACCAATGCAGGCAGGATTCCAATACAAAAGGGCAGCCTGCAGCGCCAGGAGAAACAGAACGAGCGAGTGAGGGAGGGAGAGTGAGCGAGCTCAACGGAGCTCTGTCTGGACTGCTACAGATTTCTTTGTGGACAGAAAAAGGCACCAACACAGGTAGGAGCCCAGTATGAAAGGGCAGCCTGCAGCACCGGGAGAAACAGAATGAGTGAGTGAGAGAGAGGGAGTGAGCAAGCTCAACAGAGCTCTGCCGGGACTGCTATGGATTTATTAGTGGGCAGAAAAAGGCGCCAACGCAAGCAGGAGCCCAGTACAAAAGGGCAGCCTGCAGCATTGGGAGAAATAGAATAAGCGTGTGAGAGAGGGGGAGTGAGCGAGCTCAATGGAGCTCTGCCAGGACTTTAGAGTTGCCCACCCTCCCACCTAGGGTCCTCTGTGGTCCTATATTATGGCAGGTTCTCTGGAGTGGAGACAAAGCAATGATTGGATACTTTGGGGATTGCTGTAATAATACAGATTTAGTTGTTCTGTTTCTTTCTGTAACTGAGCTAAGTACTGAGCTATACTGTTATGATTGCTGTATTAATACATATTTATTTGTTCTGTTTATTTCTCTGACTAAGCTGAGTAAAACTTGGAGTGCAATAGGATTTCTAACTGGGTTAAGTGAATCTATATGAGAGCTGAGAACAAAAAGTATGGTAGCTGAGGGGTGAAAAACGGACAAGGAGGCTTTAGGACTGCTACAGTAATACGGTAGCTAATGGATGAGATTTGAGACTGAATTAACCCGGTCAGCAAGGGGGCAGTAGGGGGACTAGTGTTGGGGAGGACAGGAATTTGAGTAAATAGGGGCCTAACAGTTGTAGTAGGGTACAGAACCTGGGAGTAAGAGCCTGTAACATAAGATAGCGGCCAAAATGGGGCAGGTGACACATGTCAATAGGGTGAGCATCTTTGGAAGGGTGGTGGGCTGTACAGGGTGTGAGTCCACCATGATCCTGGACTGGGCTTGGAGGATGGGGGGGGGTGTATGGTCTGTAGATGACTGGCTAGTTTAAGGCAGGAACTGTGGAGGTTATGGAGGTGTCTAAGTGGCAGGGCAGATGAGTATAGTAGGCATCCGGGGGGGTGGCAAAGGTGGACGCAAGAAAAACAATTAGGGAGTGAAACTGACCCCAGTATCAGAGGCACTAACAGAAAAGACAGGAGAAGGGAGGGGGTGCCCGAGGCAAGGGGGGAGCCTCCTGATGGGGGAGGAAGAGACCACAAGAGCAGATAGCTGCTGGTAGGGAGGGACCAGGGGTGGCATGGAGGGGAACAAGTAGGAGGGGGGAACCGATAGGGGAAGAGATGTAGGAGGGGTATCAACTAGGAATGGATTTGAACCTCTGCTATGGGAGAGAGAGGGGGAGCAGGAACATACCGGGGAGGACAAGCTGGGCATGAGAGGGATGGCAACAGGTAGGGGAAGAGATAGCGAGGATGAAAGGGAAGAAGGGGGGCTAGTAAGGAAGGAGGATGTGGTGACTGGAGGCGAGAAGGCTACGGGAAGGGGGAAGATGGGAAGGGCATCACTATCAGAGTAGAAGGGCATAGGAGCTCTAAATCGACAACAGCAGGGATAGGAGAGGGGTTGGAAATCAGCAGGGAAGGAGGAGAGGTAGACATGGGAAGCCCAGTAGGAAGTAGTGAGGCTGGGAAGGGGTTCAAGGGGAATGAGAGGAATAAGGCAGAGAAAAGGTGTGAGGCAGAAGTAGGGGGTACAGATACAGAAGTCACAGAGGGTACAGATGGCGGGGGTAAGGGGTAGGGAAGAACGAATACTGGGGTGGTGGAAGGGGCATTAGAAGGGAAAGGGGATAAGGGATGGGGGGTACTCATCCTGGGGGATTCTATACTGAAATGGGTAAGATAAGGCAGAAAGGGGAAAGGCACAGCCGTATTTGGGTTGAAGCTGTCCCCAGGTTGACTGCAGGAGGGGCAGGGCAGGCACTGCTCAAGCGTGCAGCGAGGGGGGAGAAGAAACCTCATTTCCTGTTGCATGTGCGTACAAACAACTTGGCAGGGGACACTGTGGAAGTAGTGTGGGGGAGGTTCGAGTAGTTGGGCAAGCAGTGTGAGGGGGTGGGGAAGTCAGTGGCATTCTTGGAGGTACTGCCAGTACCATGTGCAAGCATGGGGAGGAAGGGTAGGCTTGAGGAGTTGAATGATAGGCTGACGGATTGGTGCCGCACCAAACATTATGGGTTAGTGATTAACTGGGGTAGGGTCTTGGGGGAATAGTGACTTGTACGTGGAGAACAGGGTACACTGGAGCAGAAAGGGGAGGAGAGTATTAAAGGCAGCATTACTGTCAGCCCACTGGTGCTGAGGGTTGAGGCATTTGATGCCACACCTCGCGCCACACTGGTGACCCGGTTTCAAACGTGAGCCCAGGCTGCCAGGGGTCAGCAGGGGAGGGATAGGATTGAGCATCCGGAAGACTCCTCTCCTATCCAAGGGTGGGATCCAGGGACCCACTGTTCTGTAGTGGCCCCTGGTGATGACCGGGGCGCTACTAGAGAGGTGTAGTAAAGGGAGCAGAGTATGGTGGACGTTGACACGCTGTGTCTAAGTGTCACTGCTCGCCCATACTCCGAAAAGGGGAGAAAAGTGGAAAATGAGCTATGGTCAGGCAGCATGAGCTTCCAGCCCCCGCTGACAGTTCTTAGGCATGGTACTTTCACTTCCAAATACCTGAACAGCACATATAACCAAGCAACATTCGGCATTGATAAATGTTTTTTTTTTTTGTGCTGCTCTGCTGCCGACTGACCCCATTCAGCCCCATCACCTGCCCCCAGGACTTACATGCTCCCATAGTTCTCTGTGGATGACCCGTCATGGTAAGAGCCACCCAGAGGCAGGCCTCTATCTTCCCCGAGCAGAGTTAGAGTGTGGTCAGGGAGAGGCAGTCCAGACAATGGTGCAGGACCTGCGATAGAGCAGTGGGACACATCCTGCACAGTCTAGGTCCTTTTCTGTTTTTCTCCCCAGAAGGCATGGTGCACAGTGATGTTGCAGCTTGACTGCCAACATCTGCCCTGACTTCCCAAACTGTCAAGCATCAGTGCTGCTAGACCTCTTGCCCCTGCGAGGGGTCTGTCATGTGGCAGATGCTGTCCCAGTGCACACACACCCATCCCCGTGGAGGAGAGCAGTTGCCAGGACACTCCATCCTCCTCCCCCCAGCTGCCCATCCAACAGCCTGGGCCTGTTCCTGAACCTGGGGCGTCGGCATCACAGGCGGAGGCGCTACCGCTGCACTGGTGGGCCAGCCAGTGCCCCCATGTCATTGCATTTAAATTGATATTTATGAAGTAGGTGTAGAATATAATTTTAGGCAACTATAAATCAGTCATTTGATATTGAAATTACTACAAACTCTAAAACAGCTGACCTGCCAGTTGGAATCGTCTGACTGTTATTTGTGAATCACAAGTTGTAAACTGCAAAACTGCTTGTTGATGACTCGGTCATGTTTTGTAAAACAGCACCTCAAACACCACTGGCCAGACCTATGAACAATGACACAGGCCACAAATCAGACGTGTAGCATGTCTCCTTTGCTACTCTGACATCCGGGGTTCAGGAATGGATTCAGGTTACTGGGAACAGCCAGGATAGGTAGAATATGCATCCCCCGGATAGCTCTCCTCTACCATCCACTGTTCATCTTCCAGCTGATGGAAGCCAGGAAGTAGTGAAGCAGAGGCACACCTTCGGGGAGGAGCAGCCACGGGATGCTGGTCACGCATCCATATGCCAATGCAAACATGTGTATGTGTCATTGCACACCGACAAACCTCA
Organism: Neoceratodus forsteri; assembly: GCA_016271365.2. Taxonomy (NCBI): domain Eukaryota; kingdom Metazoa; phylum Chordata; order Ceratodontiformes; family Ceratodontidae; genus Neoceratodus; species Neoceratodus forsteri. Next base: position 1,411,802,828 of record CM028129.1, read on the forward strand.
AGGGGAAAAAACTGGGGAAAAATCCAGCCCCTGCAGGCCCCACACCCCAAAATAGGCACCAACCTCCACACTAGATCCAGACCATGTTGAGCAAATTGCCCCCCCCCCCAGGGTCGCCACCGTGGAGGGGCATGCCATGGGGTAACAGAGCCTGGGTAAATACCTTGGGGAGACTGGTGATGGAGCTGGGGGCATGGCCAGAATCAGCAGGTCAGCTGAAAGCTGAAAAACATAGGGTTGAAAAAAAAAGGTTATTATGGCTTAAGTTTTAAATTAATGGAGGGTTTGTCCTGTGCCGTCTTCTACTTTAGAACTGAGTACCTGCATCAGCTTATGCAGAGTCTCCATCTATCATGGTTCCCCTTTTCTCTTTTCTGTAAAACTGTTAAACATCATATTATTTAGAGTGGCAACAACAATGAGACTAGCTTTTTCAATTTTAGCTCCCATGAGCATATTTTAACCAAGCTTCACATTGTTCTTCTTACCTGGCTAACCATTTAAACTGACTTATCAGTAGTCATGGGTGTTGGCAGACATACTCAGTGTACTTTGCTGAATACAGTACAATCTGGAAAAATCCAGGGGCAACATGAGCCTCAGGCCAGGGCAACAAACCCAAACAGAGCCTGATGTACCTGAGGAATACATAGTAACGTTGCATCCTTATACTATATTCTACTTATTAATTTATTTGTAATAGACCCTGCCACTGAGCTCCTACTGATAGGGCTACCAGACATTACCTATTTACAGTGCCTCCTTTGGCTGCACTCACAAGATATCTGTCTAGTTCTCTACTTCGCTGTAAATATCAAACCTGCTACTCCCTCCCTCTATCAGCAAACTTATTGTTCTCTTGAAAACTGTAAAATACAGCTCTCAGTAACAGGTTCAATGTAATGTATAGCTGATCTTGATTCTGCAATATTGTATAACCGAAACAACTGTAACCTTTAGCTGCCATTCTATGTCTATATGTATTAAGTGTTTGTATTTGTTTTTTCTGATGCGGAGCCTTTGTAAATGAATCCCTGACTCAAAGGTTGTAATCCTAAAGTTTGTTAAATAAATAAATAAATAGACGGATATGCCAAATAATACTATCAAAGAATATCCCCCAAAAAATCCCTGTAATACCACACTTCCAGTCCCATAATATTATAATTCAGAGCTTGTAATACTACCATTCTCCACTCACATAGAGGCCATCTGCTCCAAACTCCGGCCCAAACTCACTATCCTCTATCACCACAAAACCAGCTTCCCTATCCCCACCCATTGTGAGCTTGTATGCAAAACAATCCTGCCCATCATAGATTAAGCTGACATTGTCTACAGAATGACCCCAGCATCCTCTCTTTCTCCAGACTAGATACCCTTCTCAACTCTTTCTGCCAATTCGCCACTGCCTTACCCCCACGCACTCACCACTGCCTACTCTACTCCACACTTGCCCTTGCTCCGCTCTCCCACCGGAGAGCCAGCCACTGTGCCTCTTTCATAGCTAAATTTTGGTTTGACTCCCTACCTCCTTACCTCATGTCCCACCTCACATCAGCCACTTCCCTAAACTACTTTCTTCGCTGCAGGGACCCATGCACTTTCCACCTGCCCCGACCTCACACTCTCTTCGGCTAAGCTGCCTTTTCTTACCATTTCCCCCTTCTCTGGAACAATCTCCCTTCCAATCTCCGGCCTGGCCCCCTCTCGTCCAGCCTTTTCCCAACTGCTCAGGCTCCTATCCACCCCACTTTGCCCCAATTGTACTAATGGTCCCAGCACGCAGCAGAGGCCCCTCACAGTCTCTACTCACCCTCCCTAGCCCCCCATCTGCAACCCTGACCCTTTCTGCTCATCTACTCTGCTCACTTACTGTTTGTTTTAATATAAGTATTGCATTATATTCCATGTAAAAATTGTCTGTACATACTAATTGTATTCTTCACCATTTGTTACTCCTCTTTTCCTCACTGTACACTTTGTACCCAGGTCGCACCTAGAAATGAGCCTCGGCTCAGTGTGCCTTTCCCGGTCATCAAAATTTTAAATAAAAAAAATAAAAATTCTGAATGATAATATTATGAAACACAAGCAGGACCATATGTTGATCAGTTCCTCATGCTCAGCACAAGCAGGCATCTACTGTAACTGCCACATACAGTAAAAGCTGACTCGCTGCTGACCACCACAAGTGATAAAACAGAATAAGAGCCGTGATGTGGAGGTGCAGGGGAAAAATGATCCTACCATGTGCAGTCTCTCAGTAGTGGCAGTGCTGGCAGTCAATGAAGTAAAGCAGCTCTCAGAGACAGAAGATAGACTGACATTTTTTATGTCTTTCTCTCTCTCTCTGCATTTCGGCTCACTTACTGAAGCACTGCAGGCACTTCCTGATAGGTGGATCTGTGGCACAGGAAGTGGGCCTTTGGTCACACTCTCGTGCAATTGAAGAAGGCTTCCAGCAGTGCAAACCAGCAAGCTGAGCTAGAATTGGCCCTAAGTGAAGGTGCTCTCTTTATTGTGGGGTGCTGTGGAGCTGCAGGGGAAGGATGGTCCTGCTCTGTGGAGCCCCTCTAGACCCTTCAACAGTGCTGGCCATGAAGCAGTAGCTCACAGAGCCAGGGTGAGATCAACTTTTTTAAGCATATGTCTGCCTTTCATCTTAATAGTGCAGCACTCTCAATTCTGTTGACTAGTCAAAAGTCCTTGGATGCATATATTACAAAACATAAAAGATAGGGGACTGTGATTATTCAGCTATAATACCATCTCAAGGTTCTGGGGACATGTTGAAACCTGTTGATGGTATTATAACCTCGTAATACACAGTCCCTCTCTATTATTCTATTTATCCATATGTGTATCTTTATATTGTTTTAGTGGGTTGTGTATGTTGATTGTGGTTTTATCATACTGCTCTATGTTATCGTAATGGTGCCCTGAGCTTCTGAGGAAGGGTGCGATAAATAAATAAAGATTACTAGAATTACAACTGTTTTTCCCCTCTTTGGATGCTTATGCGTGAGCTTATGAATGATCTTTGGAAGATATGAGGGTGCTAAATTTAGAGACCAAGATTGTATGAGTAACCTGATCAAGTATGTATGCATGCGTGCTGGTGTGAATGGACTTCTGTAAGGCTGGCTACCTTGATGTAGTACAGAGGCTTATCACAATGTATCCTAAACACTGTAACTAAAACTTCTGTCTGATGGGTAGTGTAGTGTTTGTCTTAGATAAAATGTGACTCTATTAGGAACATTGGCTTACTACATATTGTTGAACGAAATGGGGGTGGAGTAATGTTTCTGTGGGGGATCACATCTTTTGATTTGTGTTTATGGGGGCGAGGGGTCACTTCTAGCAACTCTCATGTACAAGTTTAAAATTTCTGGCTGCACCCTTGTCAGCAGTATAACATTTCTCAAACTTTAAGGGCCCCTGGTTCAAACAATTAGAGAAGCACTAACAGGCTTAGCACCGTGCTAATGGGATATAGCGATGACAACTGCTAGTTAGCACTGCCGCCGCTATATTCAAAAGTACACTTAGGACATTGCAAAGTGGTTAGCATGGTCACAATTAACTGCACCACTACGCCCATGCAAATGAGGTAAACCTCTTGTATACAGAGCACAATGGTATGTTGAAAGGGTTTTGGAAGTGCTAAAAGGCTGCTTTTGCAGCACTGTATAATGCTTACAAAACCCTACTTTAATAACACACATGGGTGTGTGACCTCTTCCTACAGCACTGGTGTCAGTCCAAAAAAGTTCCCCTTCCAACACCCAAATCTCATTGTTTTTTCCAATTTCATTTTTATTGAAGTTTTCATAATATGACAGTCACAGTTCACTTAACTATAGGCCTATAATATTACATTGTTTAGGTAGAGGCTCCATTCAAGCATGTTTGGTAGATTAGGGTTATCACTTAACATTCTCTTTTCTGACGGTAGCATCCCATGAACACATACAGCACTTCATGTTCAAAGCATTTCCCAACATCTCCCATCCACCCATCCCGTCTACCCCTCAACCCCCGGACCAACCCCCACTCCGCCCCATGTGTTTACTCACAAGTGAATTGAGAGATGCAGTAAAGAATATTATCCAACCGATCTGGGCAGTCCAGCAGCGGGCGCACAGAACTAAGGCACAAAACTTGGGTCTTTATTCATTATATGCACGACCCACTTTCTCCATTTTAGGGCGCCCACCTCCGCCTTATCGTTTAAGTTATAGGTCATTCTTTCAGATATATATATGAGATTGACAATCTGTCTCCAGCCCACGATGGTGGGAATCATCACCATAAACCACAATTTAGTAATGGCCTTTTTGGCTGCTAGGAGAAGGATGTTCAGCAGATATTGAATATGGGGGTCATGCAGCTCAAGGGGAATGACATGCAGAACAAAAAGGTCACCACTATAAGGGAGTTTTAACCCAAAAAGCTCATCTAATTCTTTAAATACGTCCTGTAAAAAGGGCTGCAATTTTGGGCAGGACCAAAAAATATGAGTATGATGAGCAGAGGCCTCACCACATAGCTGCCGGCATGCTGCCCCTGTGGGGGTGTGATAATGAGAAGTTATCACTGGGTTACGAAAGTATCTTATTAATAGTTGCCATGAGAATAACCTCCAGGCATGTGAGTATGTAATTTTCGATGTCTTGCACCATATTATTTCCCATTGTTGTGGTGCGACCTGTGTTCCCAATTCCACATTCCACCTCTCCCTTATCCGTCGGGTATCCCCCCCCCACCAATGACAGCATTGATTTGTATATAACCGAAATAGCGTGTGCTAATCCCTGTACTTTTATTGCTTGTTGGATCAGCTGAACTAGTTGTGGATGTTTATCAGGAGAGCGAACACTAAGTGGGAGAGATTCAAAATAATGTCTAAGCTGCAGATATCGGAAAAAGTCCGATCGAGGCAGCTGAAACTCTCGGCTCAATTCGCAGAAGTCTCTAAAGAAATGGCTCCTTTGGAGTTGTGAAAGCCTCGAAAGGTGAACATGCCTCCAACTCCGAAATGTATGATCCAGAAGGGCTGGGGTAAAGTCTTCCAGTAGGTCTATTGGGCATAGTATGCCTAAGAAAGGCGTAATCCCCAAAGCCTTACGTATCCGACCCCAAGCCCGCACTTGGTTCAGGATCCATGGACTCCAGGTTGTCTGGTCAGTCTGGGGAGGGTTCCTATAGAGAATTATTCTATGATAGTCCTGACCAGGGAGCATGCTCTCTTCGATTTCCATCCATTTAGCAGGATTAGTTCCTACCAGACGCTGAACGATAAATGCCACATGGGCTGCCCAGTAATATAATTTTAAGTTGGGAAGGGCAAGGCCGCCCTTATCCCTTGGAAGAAAAAGAATATCCATTCTGATTCTAGGTCACTTTCTGGACCAAATAAACCTCGAAATGATTCTATTCCAAACTTTAAAAAGATTATTTGGTAAATTAAGGGGAATGTTCTGGAAGAGACAGAGTACCTTCGGTAAAATCACCATCCTGACCACCTCAATTCATTGAATCAAATTCAATGGGAGTATGCTCCATCTTTCAAGATCTTGTTTAATTTGGGATGACAGGGGTTGTTAATTGTTACCATAGGTCTCAGTAGCTTGGCGGGATAGGTATATCCCTAGATATTTTACCTTTGAAAGTACCCAGTGAAACGGGTATCTCTCCGTTAGGGGCTGAGGCGGGGAGAAGTGGAACGTAAGAGCATCTGTCTTAGCTGTGTTTAGCCTATAACCTGAACAAGCACCGAACTCCTCCAATAACTAGAAAACAGTAGGAATGGATTGTTCAGGTTTAGTGAGGAACAGCAGGACATCATCCACGTAAAGAGCTACACGGTGTTCCAGTCCATCTATGTTAACTACTAAGATCTCTGGGGAGGACCTAATTGCCTGAGCCAGGGGTTCTATGAAGATGGCAAATAAACCCAGGGACATTGGGCAACCCTGGCGAGTGCCCCTATGAAGGGTAAAGTAATCAGAATGATGGCCCACTATTTTAATACATGCCCTGAGGATTCATATATGTTTTGCAGGATGCATATAAAGGGGCAGGAGGCGCATGAAGTATGCCATCATGGCAAGAGGAATCGCCATGCCACTTGATCGAGCCTTCTCAGCATCTAGGCTGAGAAGGACCGACAGTCATTCTGATTGCATCATATGTACCAAATGCAGGGCCCTCACATTGTCCGTGGTCGACCTGGCACTTACGAAGCCAGTCTGATCTAAACCTATCAAATTTGGAAGAACGTTGTCTAGCCTCTGGACCAAAATAGACATAAAATATTTATAGTCCATATTAAGGACTGATATCAGTCTGTACGACCCACACTGTAGGGGGTCTTTACCCGGCTTAGGTATAACTGAAATTGTTGCGTATTTCCAGCTGGGGGGGCCTCCCCTTCAAAGACTTCATTGAAAGCCTCCAAGAGTGGTTTGTTGATAACTTGAATTAAGGCCTTATAAAATTCTGCCCCATATCCGTCCGGACCTGGGGCCTTCTGGGTTTTAGATCTGGAGATGGCCAACATCAGTTCCTCCAGCGAGATCGGGTTCATTAAATTGGTTTGTTGGTCCGGAGTAAGTGTAGGAAGCCCTAAGGCCGAGAGAAATGTGTCGGTGCGAACGGGGTCAATTGGATGGTCTAGGGCATAGAGGGAACTATAGTATTGGCAGAAAACTTGTGAAATGTCTTTAAATTTAGTGTATTGAGTTCCCTAGTTAGGGTCTCTAATTGCTGCAGTCGTGGTCTGTTTGCGCTGTTGTCTAAGCCTGTATGCTAACAATCGGGAAGCTCTGGGGCCAATCTCGCCATATCTCTGGCGTAAATATGCCAGTGCGATTTCTGTCTGCTGTAAGCAGATAGAGCTGAGGTTCTCTTTAACCTGCTTTATCTGGGGAAGGACTGAATTATCTCCCTGTTGGTGAATCTGTTGCAAAAACTGGAGAGTTTGTTCCAGTTGTGCCTGCCTTTCCTTCCTTAACTTGGTCAGCTTGGCTGTGTGCTTAATCAGATGGCCCCACAAGACTGCCTTCAGGGTGTCCCATCTGATAGTATCGGGAACCTCTTGTGTGGCATTATCTTGAATGATCTCTTTAATCTTATCTCTGAGAAACTCCATAAATTGTTAATTTTTCAGGTAGGTAGGGTTAAATCTCCATACTGTATTACGCCTTTCCCAACCCAGGTCCCATACTGTGATCAAAGGGGCATGGTCTGAATGGGCTATAGGCCCCAGAGTGGCCTCTACTAAGAAGTCAAGATACTCCTTCTGCATGAAGCAGAGATCTATTCTTGAGTAAGTTCCGTGGACGGCCGAATAATAAGAATAACCCCTGTCTCTAGGGTGCAGGGCCCTCCATGTATCTATCCACCCAACCCCACCAGTAAATCGTTTAAAAAATTTGCAAGAGGCCAGCTGTGGACCATGTCGGGACCTAGAAGTATCTAGTGCCGGGTTCGGGGTGATGTTAAATTCCCCCGACAGAATCAGAACACCCCTAGTCAGCTTGATTATTTTATCGAGTAAGAGATGAATTGTAGGGGAACCCACGGCAGGCGGGAGGTATAAATTTGCCAGTTTAATTGCCTTGTCATATAGAGTACCAGACACAACAATCAACCTGCCCTCCAGATCAGACCATTCCTTTACTTTCTGGAAGGGAAGATGAGAGGCAACGAGTATCGCAACCCCTCTCCTCCTGCCCCCTGGGAAAGCAGAGGAAAAAACCTACGTGTAGCCTCTCCTCCACAGTTTTTCATGTTCGGATGTATTTAAATGGGTTTCCTGCATATAAATTATCTCCACTTTTGATTTCCTGTCCACCATTAACATTCTGGCTCGCTTTACCGGGCTGCCCAGACCGTTCACATTCAACGAGAATACTTTTAAGTGCTGGTGTACCATATCTTTTCCCAAAATAATAATACCAATACACCAAACATATTAATCCTTCAAGATTTTCCTGTTGCCTCTACTTGAAATTCTAAGAACATGTGACTGCCTCCATATCTCATAAGGTAAAAACCCAGTAGCATTTCTACTAAACTTGTCTCTTTCAACCTGAGACTAAACAGAGGAGCTTGTAAAATCCTCCAAGAACTAGTACGGGAATAAACTGTGAGAAGCATAAAGGTTACAAAATATGAAATGTTTAGGTTATCCCATTCCTCCGGTCCTCTCAATAGGGATTTCGGGATCAGGGGGGTCAACTGGTAAACATTGTGGAAAACAATAACTATGTACAATACCCTTAGAAATGCTAAGGCGTAAGAAAACATTAAGGGAAGATAGAACTGGGAAGCTCTCTCCCCAGTCTCTTCCCTCAGAACTGGGTTTATGTGACTTCCAAGGGGACTGCTGGTTGTTGTTATCCAGCAGTAGGCAACTGCAAAGATGCAGTGGGGTGGGAACTCCTACAGTGGAGGGGAGACCCACCAACTCAAGGGAGCAAGCTCTTTAAGAGCTTGCCTTGTGAGCAGCGCCAGGAGAAAGAAAAGAAAAAATTGAGTCTAAAAACTTTATCTTTTCCTAGGCTGCCCTACCCCCAGTAAAGAAAAAGAAAGGGAGGGGTGAGCCCCAGCCATATCTAAGACTTAAAGTATAAAATATCTACACCAAAGATAAGGCCCTGACAATGTAAAGGGTGCAGTACCAGCCCTAAAAAGAGGGGTCTTGCATCCTCTCGAGTATCAAGCCAGGACGAGTGGACATCGACCCTCAGGTCTGCTACCCCCCAAGGAGCTCCTCAGCAAATCTGGAGTGGAAAGAGAAGAAGAAAAAAAAAAAAAAAGATTTTTTAAAAGTTCAAGAGTCACCCATTGGGATTTGTTGGCAATTATTATGATCCATCAACCCTCTCCAATCCATCGGGTCTCATCCGCCGTCACCACCTCTGAATCCAAATCTCATTGCAATAGTGAAATAAACCCTGGTGCTAGTGGTAACCCACCTTACCCATCCTGGGGTCCCTTTACCCTCCCAGCAACCTCCACTTCCCCCAGCTACTCCCCCTCCACAAAGGTGGCCGCCACTTACCCACTGCTCTCTTTCCTGTCCAGATACCATCTGCCCTGCACAAGTCATGTAACAATATCCAAACACATATTTTACTGCGGGACTTGTCTAAAAATGAACTAAGTCTGTGAAAGCACAACTGCAAATGTGTACAGACTTAGTTATTTTTCTACATAATAGTTATATGGTCTTTAGCTTGGCTAAATGCAATGCTTTGAACACAAAACTTGGGTGACAGCCTTCAGACCACCTCTTATGGTAAGTGCTAGCCACCATGGCATTTGGAGGGTCAGAGAATACTGGGAGGGAGTAAGGGACCACTGGACTACCAGGAATATTTTTTTATTACAAAGGGGATTGTGGGAGGGGGTACCACTGGACTACTAGGGATAATTTCTCATTAGAACAGAAATTGGGTGAAGGAGGAGAATACCACTGGACTGCCAGGGATTTTATTCCACAAGGAGTCAGGTGTGGGAGGAGGCAACGACCCCTGCTCTGTGCAGTGCATTGTGACATACAAAGGCACAGAAGCATTGCATAGAGCTGCTAATAGCCACATAATGGCATGTAAATGGCCTCTTAGCATCTTGCATGTGGTCATTAGCATGCTGATGTTTGAATATGGCACCCAGGAGCAAAGGCCTTAACCCCCTTGTGACAAGCTGTCCCTCTTTACTCCTGGGTGTCTGGTGGTGTCAGAGTGCTGTGGTGGACTGTGCATCAGTAACCCTTTGCACGGTTCTATAACAGTCTAATATTCATACATGCAGTGCATGCAGTACAGGGTGCAATGCATGTATGTATATCATTCCTTACCATGAGTGCACTAATTAGAGCATTGCACTATCCATTGTACAGCGCTATCAGCTGCCTTTGAATATGGAATCCTAAGTGCTTTCCTCTTTGCACACCAAGCAAGGGGGTCATTCCTAAGAGTGGTTTTGCCTCCTGTGTAGGAAAGACGATGAGGAAGGTGGGTTCTGAGTTATCTTAAATGGATGATGCTCAACAGTGGAACAGTGGTGACTCTAGCAGGGCTCCTCCGTTGGGAAGTCTACAGCGTTTTCACAGCTTTTCCCTATTATACAAAACAGTCACAAATCTCCAAACAGAGAAAATAAGCATTTGACAATGCCGAATGTTCGTAGTGTGCACTGGTGTCACGGGAGGGGAGAGGGGATGTTTGAAAATTTCTTCAGTGAAGTTGTTCATGAGGTGAGGTCCCAGAAAACATATGTTGAAAATTTTGGGCAAAAATATTTAAAAATGGCAAAGTTATGCCTCTAAGTTGAAAACCCAACTGAAATAAATTAAAGTGCTTACCTCAGTTCACAGCTGGGCTTTGAAGAGCGAAGACGTGCCTGCATTCCAAGGAAGATTTCGGCAACTGACCTCCAGTGGGTAAGTATGGGGTGGGGGTGGGGGTTGGTGGACCCTGAGTGGGAGGTTGGGAGGTTAGGTAACGGCACAATGGACAACGATGGATGGTTTTCTGTTTGTACAGGAAAAATAAAATGACACAAGGGACCGTTTCCTTTTTTTTTAGGGAGTTTGCTGAACAGATGCTGGGGGACTGGGCACTCCCAGTGTCTGTATACTGTTTGGCAGCAGTTACACAGTGGACAACAATGGATGGACAGATGAGGACACTGGGGGATTGGGCACCCCCAGTGTCTGTATACTGTTTGGGGGAGAGGGGTTACACAGCGGGCAATGATGGAGAGTTTTCTTTTCTTCAGGATAAAAAACAAGCATTTGTCAACGCCGAACATTTGATGTACTGAAAGATGTCTACCTCTGCACCTTGTTTATGCCCTTGAGGTACTTGAACATATCTATCATGTTCCCCCACTCCCTCCTTTCCTCCAGTAAGTAGATATTGAGGTCCTTTTAATCTCTCCTGATATGTTCTGTGTTGCAAGCCATGTAGCGTCTTTGCTGCCTTTCTGTGGACTGCCTCCTTCCTGTCAATGTCCTTGCACATTTGCGGCCTCCAGAATTGCACACAGTACTAAGGTTCACTAAGGTGGTATAAGGAACAAGGAGGCTGTGAGGCCCATAAAAGCTCCTACACTAACTCATAGAATAGTAAATCCATTTATACCCAGCTGTTATAAGGTTATCTAACCTTTTTTAAATTCTATTTTATCTTTGCTGATAATTACGTCCAATGGTAGGCTATTCCATGGGTGTATTATACGTTGGATAAAGATATATTTCCTATTCAAGTACTGTAGGTAAGGCCTCACTAGTGCATTATACAATGGCATCACCATCTCACGCCTTCTGCTAGTGATACGTCTGTCTATGCGCCCTAGCATGCCACTGGCCATCCTTGCAACATTTGTGCTCTGCTTTGACACCTTTAGGTTATCAGAACTGATAACTCCTAGGTCCCTTTCTTCGTTGGTGATCGTCAGCACCTCTCCCCCCATCCTGTAACTCTCCCCAGGATTCCCTCTTCTCAGGTGCATTATTTGCACTTCTTTGCATTGAACCTCAGTTGCCACTCCTCAGACCATTTTTCAAGCCTCTCCATGTCCCTGTTCATTTAAGCCACCCCTTCTGGAGTATTCACTCTGTTACATATGTTGGTGTCACCTGCAATCAGGCAGACAGACCTTTCCTTCTAGCCCTTCCACAATGTCTGTACAGATAACATTGAACAGGACTGGTCCCAGTACTGATCCCTGAGGTACCCTGCTGGTCACCCCTCTCCCTGGATTGGATCCCATTACCACCACCCTCTGCCTCCTGTCCATCAGCCAGTTTTCTAACCCAGTTTATCAACTTGTGCCCTGTGGCCAGATTACCCATCTTGTTAATCAGCCTTCTATGTTGGACATTGTTGAAGGTTTTGCTGAAATCAAGATAGGTGACATCAACCATTCCTCCCTGATTTACTTCCTTAATGAGGCATTAGGGATTCCAACCCTAATGCCCCACCCCTACCCCCACCCTGAAGAGACTGGCAGGCATTGAGGTGTCCCTTTGGGTCATTGGCCATAACGCTCATGTCATTCCATAATGAAATAAGCTGAGATGGGTGCAGTATAGGAGAATGAGGTGACCGTTAGGGCCAAAGACTCCAAGGCACACCCCAATGCCTATCACTGGCTGCAGGGTGGGGGTGGAATGGTGTGAACATTATGCCCAACAATGCCAAGACACACACCCAATGCCTGTGAGTGTCTACAGGGTGGGGGTGGTTACAGTTGGAAACCCTAACACCCCAGGTGTTTGTTGGTATTTTACTAACATACAATTTGCCAGCAGATTAGGCCTTACGGTCTATCGAGTCTGCTCGAACCTTAGATCCTTAGTTGGGTGCCAAGGCCCTCTCCCATCCCTTGTGCTCCAGAAACCCCAATCATCCATCCCCACCCCCCTGTGACAGGCCATCATCTGATACATCCACTTTCTGTGTCTGTCCCACCCTCTCTTGAAGCCCTCCACTGTGGATCTCTGAACCAGCTCGCCAGGCAGTGCATTCCAAGGGTCCACTACCCTCTCAGTGAAAAACCTCCTCCTCTTTTCCCCCCTCACCCTTCCACCTTCCAACGTCAAACCATGCCCTCTGGTGATACCTCCCTGCTTTAGTCTAAAGATCCCCTCCATGTTTGCCCTATTTATTCCCTTGAAGACCTCAATCATGTCCCCCCTGTCTCTCCTCTCCTCCAATGAAAACAGGCAGAGCTCCTCAAGTCTGTCCTCATATGTCAAATCCCCCTAGCCCTCGTATCATCTTAGTTGCCCTCCTCTGTACCCTCTCCAGGAGCTGCATGTCCCTCTTCAAGTGTGTTCTCCAGTACTGTACACAGTACTCAAGGTGTGGTCTAACCAGTCCATTGTACAGCGGCAGAATCACTTCCTTGGTCCTAGAGGTGATCCCCCTTATGATGCATCCCAACATCCTGTTTGCCTTGCTAGCCGCTCTCCTGCACTGCTCAGAGTTATTCATACATGCATCCACCATGACCCCTAGGTCTTTTTCCCCTATTGAGGACTCCAGCGCCTCCTCCCAGGGTGTACCTGTGTTTTGTTTCCCGACCAAGATGCAACACCTTGCACTTGGTGATATTGAAATTTAATTTCCATGTGTGAGCCCAGCTTTCCAGGGTGTCCAGGTCCTTGCAGGGCCAACCTCCCCTCTTCTCCCTCAACTACTGCTCCCATCTTGGAGTCATCCATCAAAGAGACTCATTTCACCTATATCCTCCTGATGTCCGATATGTATGCATTAAACAGGATCGGACCCAGGACCGAGCCCCACGGTACCCCACTACCAGCCTCTCTAGGGTTCGAGAGCTCCCCACAGACCACTACTCTCTGGGTGCATCCAGCTAGCCAGTTTTCAATCCATCTAACCATCAAAAGGCCTACTCCTAACCCTATCAGTTTCTCCACCAGACCATTGTGGGGGACAGAGTCAAACGCCTTGCTGAAGTCCAAGAATAATACATCCACAGGCTTTCCCCATCCAGTTCTGATGTTACCCATTCGTAGAACTCCACAAGATTGGTTTGACATGATCTACCTGGCACAAACCCATGTTGTATTTTCACTCAGAGTTTTTAACATGTGCATTTTGGGACCCCACCTCATGAACAGTGGCACTATCATTTCGTACTCAGTCCCAAAAGACGATTTTGCACACATTCGGCACCACAGGTGTGAAAACATATATTGGACAGGATGCAAAAAATGACAGTTGTACTGTTCATGAGGAGGTGTGAAAAAATGGTAATGCTGAAAGTCTGGAGTGAAAATCTGAAAAATTGGCAAAGTTACAAGCGTGTATAAAAACTGCGCAACACACACCCATAATGTGGTCATTTTTTAACTTTTTTCACCAAATTTTCAACATGGGCATTTTGGGACCCTCCCTCATGAACAATGGCACAGTGATTTTGTTAACCTATTCAGAAAGTTGATTTCACAGAGCGACCATGCCACTCTGTGACACAGGTGCAAAAACACATTTTGGGCAGGATGTGAAAAATGACAGCTGTACTGTTCATAAGGAGGTGTGAAAAAATAGCAATGTTTAAATTTGGAGTGAAAATATAAAAAATTGGTGGAGTTACAAGTGTGCATAGAAACTGCACAACGCACACTCCTAACAAGGTAATTGTTTGGAATTTTTTCACCAGATTTGCAACATGGGCTTTTTGAGACCCCACCTCATGAACAGTGGCACTGTAATTTTGTTAATCAGTCCTGAAAGGTGATTCCATGCAACGACCACAAAATCACCTTTTGGGATTGAGAAACAAAATGACAGTGCCAGTGTTCATGAGTTGGGGTCCCAAGAACCCCATGTTGAAAATTTGGTGACAAAATTCCTAAAACTGGTCGAGATATCACCTAAGTTGAAAGTCCCCCATTGACTCCCATTATATGGCTTACCTTTGATTCTTCAGTGGTGGTGGAGGGGGACATTCCAACACGGGGACTGGGCACCCCAGTGTCAGGGCACAGAAATGGGTACCGGAGGATGCAGGGTGGACAGCACACAGCAGGAGGGAGGGAAGGGTTTTATTTGTTGCCAGGGGATGGGACAGGAGTGGGGAGAACAGCATGCAATGGGTGGGAGTGGTAGGGTTGTCCTTCTGCCCGACTGATCAGGCTGCCTGTACTTCAAAGGACAGAGCCGCGCTGCTACTGTGTCAGCTCTGTCCTTTGAAAAACTTGCCGAGTCCAGCCCCCCTCACAAAACCAGTGTCATCAGGACACTGTCTTTAGATTCACCTGCTTCAGACCAGCCCCTACAGCACTGCTCTCCACTGGGCTTGCACCCCTCACACCTGTCTCTAGCAACTCTCATATCAACATGTTTATCAACATGTTTGTCTGCACTTGCGTGCACGACGAACATAAAAATGACTTGCATACTAATTTCACAGATGTAATTACACTTCAAGCATTGCTTATTTATTTAGTTCTCATAGAAAACTTGTCAGCACTCCTTGGGTATAAAACTAAAAGGTTAACAAACTGACACCAGGATAGCCATCATGTTTTATCATATGAGAGCCTTTTTTAACCTTTCCCCATCAGTCTGCATCATTTTATCATCCAATAAGAAGGATCTGATAATGGGAAGGGGCAAGGAAAAAAGAGACAGGAAACTGGGGACAACCAGTCATTTTACTTTGTGACTGATGTATCTTTTGAGATAGTACTGAAAGAGGCATCTGACATGTTATACACTTATTTACTCAAGAAATGTTTTTGTGTGTGTGTTTTCAGACTCAAAATTTATATTTTGTGATCTTTGTTGAAACCCTCACACTTTATTCATACAGTTAGTTCCCTTTTTCACCCGAAGAACATTCTTTTGTCTTCTATTCTACCTTGGTGTGTAATGAATGTGCCTCCTCCTCCTTTACTTCCAAAATTAGCTCCATTTGAGACTTCATGTCCTCCTTTTTCTCTGTTCCTCAGAACTTAGGTCTTTCTCCCTCATCTTCTCCCCTCCACCTCTGCTTGCTCCATTTACAGTGTCTCCATGTTTTTTCTGAAACTATTCACTCTTTAAAGGAAAGAAGCATAATCTCTCACCCATATTGCTTCAAAATGTCTTTCTACCAGTCTTCCAGTTATTGTTCCCTGTATCTGTGCTCTAGTCAGCAAATATTTTTCTACTGGTATGGTGATGGATGAACTAAATAAAAGCTGTTAGCAAACCAATGCTGAAAAAACCTTCACTTACCCCGAAAGTACTTCCTAACTTTCACCCTGGGTACAGTTCTCTAGAAGGCTGCTTTTCAGCACATTTTTTCTCCCCTCATTGCAGACAACATTCTTGATTCCTTTTGTTCTGTTTTTTGACCATTTCACACAACTGAGTCTACTGTCCTTGGCATCGTGAACATCATACTTCTTGCTTCTGATCGTGGTTCTTCACACCGTTGTTCTACTAACTTTCAGTGTTGATTTTGATACTGTTGATCGATGACATTCTATTCTTTCCTTGGAAAAAAGGAGTACTACAGTCAAAATCTGCAAAAACATATGTTGTGCATAGTGTTTCGATTTGTGTGTGTTGTCATGGGTCTAAGCCCTTCTCAGGCTCTTGGTGGTAATAAACCAGCAGAAGAAACAACAGACAAGTGGCATATGTGGTAATAAATTTGTTTATTACAAAAAAGCAGATTTATGCCCTAAGAACAGGTCTTATTAAATAGACACTGGGAGCCAGAGTTTCCCAATACCCCAGGATATGAAGAAGGTCTCAGAGAGAATATGTAGTACAATAACTTATATATGGTGATAATCACTATAGCAACTATTACTTTGCAGGTTAGTTAGATAAACAGAATGGGCCCCTATTGGCCAGAAATTAGGTGGTTCCACGGTGTATCTAAAGATATATAAAAAGTGGAAAGTCAGCTAAAACGAAAACAAAGAACTTATACAAAATACAGAAAATAAGTGCAGTGTAAGCTATACAATGACTTCTCAGAAGATTATTGCATAAAAGACAAAGAACACAGAGATGTATTCTTGGTACGTACTTATAAGTTTCAAATAACAATCACAATTATGTCCCTGGTAACTTACACTTATACGGTAAGTACCAATGCCCTAAATGTTCTGATTATGAATATAACACAATATATATTGTCAAAGGTGCACAGTGGGTTGCCAATAAGGGTGTGGGGACCAAGGCTAACATCCTCCCCCCTTGTTTCCTTACCAAAAAGGCAACAGAAATATTGTGAAAGTAGTGGGAGCAATGTCCATTGTTTACAGACTCGACACACAAGTCTTGTAAAGGAATTGGAGTTGTTCACTGTGTTGTTTTATTGTGTGCTGTAGACAGCAGAGTGTTAGTATCAAAAATATAATCTAAAGTATTTGAATAATAACAAAAGCTCTAAAAGTTAACTCTAACCATGTATTAGAAAGTGTGATGCTTAAGTTAATAGCATGGATAAGGGTGTTAAGGGCCTCTCCAGCTTTGGAGATATTATTGCTGATGTAGATGAGATGGGTATCCTTTCTATCTAAAAGTGCCTTAAGTGACAAAGTCAAGGGATCAATATGGACATTAAATATAGGTAAATACTGACATAGAGCAAGCAAATATGCAGGGTCAGTATCAATAATGTCAGGTACCAGGATAGGAACAGGAGTTATCACCGTATGACCAATTACAATAGTTTGATGAGGAATAAAATAGAAGTTCGGATATTGTATGTCACAAGTTTTGGACCCACAAGCAAAAGATTTATGATTAGTAACCACACAGTACTGACCATCTGAATTATATGACACTCTCACTATAGGATCTGCCATTTCTGCAGTCAAATTGGGCAGGTGAAAGATTGATTTGTGAGTCTGTTAGTGAGGCGATGAACCTCTTCTGCATAGTTCTGGTAGAGACATCCGGTGTCGCCCATTGGAGATGAAGTAGCTGAAGCTAAAGACACTGTTGCTCTATGGATACCAGTTCCATTTGGAGAAATGTCCAAGTCTAGAGTAAAAGACCAGTCAATGCTTTCCGGTGAGTATCCACAAACCAGCTTGATGACATCAAACACATCACAGCAACATAAGTAGTGGCATTCCTTTTTGGCACAACAGTCTGTATGAGGCACCACCCAAGCTTCTAGGGTGTAATGGAAGACCAGAAAAGATGGGAGGTCAATTCCCTCTCAATAGATGTTGTCATTGAGATGCCCAATTGAGTGGATGGAGGCCAGTCTGTCGAAGATGGCAGTCTGCAGACCAAAGCATGGCACGGAGACAGTGAAGGTCACAAACATGGTGTCATGAATGGTGTAGCGGCTCGCAGTGTAACATGGGCCCCTGTTGGGATGGCATGTGACATAACCTAGATTTCTAGCAGTAGACATTGGTATAGCAACAGATGTAGACATACACATTGTAATACACGCAGTGGATCTACAGTGTGGACAGTATCATTTAGCAAGTCATCTATCATGGATAATATCTGAAATACGTCCAGATTCCAAATCCCAGAGAACATTATTGATAGTGGTTATGATGTATGAGCCATAAGCAGAGCATGAAAGTTCCCTGGCAATATATTGCTTGTCTGCCTCCTTGTTATTCTGGAAACCAAGTTCATATTCTTAGTTCCATGAAAACTATTGGCAATATCATGCATATTATACACAGTATATCTCTCTTCCTGACTTAGCCCATCTACATCATGCAATAAAGGGGGTAAAACATCATTTTTCATGCAAGTCTGGAATTTATCTGTTTAGCTTTTAATGGCAGCAATGTCTGCTCAGTTCCAGATGGACATGCCGGATCCAAAGAGTCCAGAGATGGTGCCAGTTGCACCAGCAACATCAGCAGTGGCACGCCTCCTGCGTGATGAGGAAGTTTTCTTGTTATTGGGGTTAAGTCTAGACCTGAATAATCCTAAGTGTTCAGAGGTATGTGGACTAGCCACAGGGTGTTGTGTGTGTGTGTCTGATATGCTGCAAGACTATCTAATAACATAGTACTATAGAATTTAGAAGTGTTAGTTTCAGAACACATACCAAATTCAGCCATAGTCCAATCTGTGAGATTAAAAATGACAGGACTGTGCATAAATTGCATGTTATTTACAAGTGTGCCTGGAAGTGAGGTGGCAGTCAGACCATTAAGTGGTCCAGGTTCCTGTACAGGACAGTCAGTAAGTTCTGCTTCAATAGGGGGTACTACAGACAGGAACATAGCTGCTGTAGCCATATAATTGTGAATACAAGTCTCTTGCTGAGTCTTCTGGGTATTTATCACAAAAGGTGGGATCGATCAAAGCAGTAAGATTATATAGACCAGTATGTCTGTAGTTGGCTTGGCAGATAGACAGGGTGCCATTTGGGGAAAATGTGGTATTGGGCCATCCTTGGAAGGTGCCTTTGTAAAGGCAAGCAACAGGAAGTATCTGTCCATTACTGTCAGTTTGCCATTCAATTTGGAGGGACGATTTGTCAGGTGCCACAACCATGGCAGTCAGGTAGGTGTCCATGCCTTCCTGAACAGTGATTCATTTGTTGGGAACATCTATACTGACTCCTTCAGGGATGATGGTGGGTTTGTTTTGTGGGGTGAGATATCTTCCCTCTGGATGTTGGAGAAGTGGAAGGAGTCGCCTTAGATATTGGTTGTAGTCAGATATAGTTTTCATATCCTTGCCATGGACAATGGGAAGCACCCCTAGAAGGAGAATCAAAGGCAAGATAGCCATCTTGCATGGGTACCTATAAGGAAGAAAAAAAGGTCAGTATGTACTATTCCATCCAATAGGGTTAGGAAAAGTAATTATTTTCCTTTATACAATTTGAGCTGATTAGCATGCAGCCATTTATCAGTAGGTTTCTTCTGGTTGGTAAGTCTAAGTTAGACTGCGGGACTGAGTTTGTTAATTATGGGGTAGGGTCCTTCCCACTTACTGGAGAAGGGATGAGTAGTGTATGCAAACTTGAGTACCATGACTTGGTCTCCAACTTGCCAGTCCACTTCTTGTGCATGTTGGTCAAAGTGAATCTTAGACTGCTGTTGGGCTTTACCCATATGATGTGCAGCATACAGGTTGGTCTTGATGACGTCATCTCTCAGTTTTGCGACATATGTGTCCACAGACACTCTACTCTGTCTGCAGTGGGTGTGTTCAAATCAATCAAGAGGTGCTCAGGTAATCTCATGGTTCTACCAGTCATCATCTCAAAGGGTGTGTACTGGGTGGTAGCTAAAGGAGTACCCCTAATTGCCATAAGGTATAAAGGCAAAAGGAAATCCCAATCCTTGGGATTGTCCTCAATGAATTTGGACAGCATCTGCTTTATCCGTCTGTTGGCTCTTTTTACCTGATCTGAAGATTGTGAGTGGTAGTGAATGCAAAACTTCTGGTGTACTCCAAAATGTTTGAGCGTTTCTTGCATCAACTCAGCTGTAAAGCTGGGTCCTTGATCGGAGTCTACCTTGAGAGGTAGACCCCACCTGGAAAAAAGTTGTTCTATCAGGATTTTTGCAGTTGCCTTAGCTGTGCATTTCCTGGCTGCTGCCGCCCTCCCCCCCCAACACCCATGCCACCGATACTTCAAGGACCACAGCCAGTTCTGCCCCTCCTTCTCAGGGACAAATGCTGCAGGACATCAGTGCCTCCTAGAGCCCAGTCTCACCACAGCTATTGCTTGGGGAGATGCCCTCATTCCAGTGCCTGTTGCCCAGCAGCTGGCACCCATGGACACCCCTCAGGCATTGCCTTGGCCGGCACCCACAGGGCCTGTGCCCGTCCTTCCTCTGTCACAGCCTGTGGGCTCCACACTGGCCCCGACCCCTCTGCCAGTGCCTGTAGGCCCATAGCTGGTCCTCCTGCCACCCACCCCATTGGGTTCAGTGCCCATCCTGCCACAACCCACGCCTGCAGGACCTACACCTGGCTAACCCTACACCAGCTCCTGCTGATCTAGCACCTGTGTACCCCTATCTGGAGCTGATGGGCCCTGTGCTGGGCTACCCATACCCAGATCCTGTAGGACCACCACCAGTCCCTGCTTATCCAACACCAGTGGGACCAATGCTGGCCCTTTGAATTATCATGGTCTGAATTCTGCCCTCTGGTTCTTCATGCAGATGCAGGTCAAGGCACTGAGGGCTCTGGTGCCAACCACCCCTCAAGGGCCTCCCTTGTGACCCACCTCCCTGATCCCTGTTGGACCAGGCCTTAGTGCTCCTCACACACCCAGGGACAGGCCCAACACTGAGGCAACCGGATGCTTGAATGATCATCATCCCGAGGAAAGCGGGAATGACAATGCTGACCAGATCTTCAGCGGTGAGTCCTTCTCCTTGGGTCCAGATTCCTCTGAAGGGGAAGAGGAACCTAGCAACATCCCCAAGTCCCTCCCCTGGAAGTCCCCACATTTATGACCATCATGAGGCACAATCAGGCCACCATGGGATGGGAGACAGAAGAACAGGACCTAGAGCAGTGACAGCTTGCCATATACTTATGTTAGCTGGATGCCCCTCCTCTGGTGGTCCCCCTGATTATTGACTCCTATGAGGATGTTACCCAGGCTGCTTGGAACCACCCCATACGGTACCAGTTGTATCCAAAAAAGCTGACAGGTTTTGCCACACCCTGGCTAGCAAGCTGTACTTTAATGAACAGCCCAAGGCCAATTTGGTCAATATCAATGTGGTGCACAACCACACCAAAAGACCAAAGCATCTAAGCTCCCTTCCTCCAAACAGGGAGTCCTGCCAGCTGGACCAGATAGGCCAGTGGGCCTTTGCATATACCACTCTGGCCTTCCGGGCCATCAGTTATTTGGCCCATATGGTACAGTACCAGAACCTGCTCTGGGACCAGGCTAGGAAGGCTGTCCTAGCCATGCTGTATGACCCTTCCAAGCAGCAGACCCTCCATGCCCTCAAAATGGGCTCAGACTTCAGTACTCATGTCCTCAGCGTGGCCTAGGATGTGGTAGATGCTTCCAGCTGGGCAGCAGCTGTCGGTATCTGTTTGCAATGCCACTCCTGGCTCTCAGGTCTCTGGCTTCGCACAGGACGTCCAGTCTAACATTATGGACACACCCTTCAGGGGGTTCAAACCTTTTGGGAGAGAAGTCCAAGATATCTTCACTGAACTCCAGACCTCAGGACAGGCTCTCAAATCCATCCATTCTATGTACCATACCCAGCCAAAGTCAGGACAGCGGGCTCCTTTTCGTCACTCCTCCCACAGACAGGCCCATCCCCCCTCCCAAAACCCAGTGCAAGCACAAAGCGGGGGCAGCTCTCTCCACTCCCTCCAGCCACCATCCACACGAGCAGCAGCAGCTCCAGCAGCAGCTGCTCCCACCTCCTGACTCCTTGCCAGACCCTCCCTCAGTTGTTCCACAGAAGCAGTTGTAGGGTTGCTTTTCCCAGCCTGACAGGTGGAGGAGAGAGGTCACCACAGACAACTAGATGCTGCAGCTCATCTAGCACATGACCACACTCTTGGGTTCATGGAAGGGCCTCCAGAAAACCCTCTGGGCAATTCCTCGTATCCTCCCAGCCACACCCCTCTTATCCAGGAGGAAATCCAAGCATTATTTTGAAAAAAGGCCATATAGCCAGTCCCATGGTGTCAGCAGGGACGAGGTTTCTACTCCCGCTTTTTCCTGGTCCCCAAACAGACAGGAGACCTGCGGCCCATCCTGGACCTAAGCCAGCTGAACCTGTTTATAGAGTACAAACGGTTCAGCATGGTCACCCTTCAGGGTTTACTGACCCTGCTTCATCAGGGGGACTGGCTTTGCTCCCTGGTTATGCAAGATGATTACCTGCATATCAAGGTCTTTACCTCCCACCGGCACTTCCTCCACTTCCACTTCCAGGGAGCGCATTACCAGTTCAGAGCTCTGCCCTTTGGTTTGTCCTCAGCCCCCAGGGTCTTCACCAAATACCTGGTGGTGGTGGCAGCTGCCTTGAGATGGCAGGGGTTCAATGTTTTTCCCTACCTGGACCATTGGCTGCTAGTGGCCCTGTCCAGGGACCATGTCCTTCAAACTTTTTCTCACAC
The DNA here is from genome assembly GCA_016271365.2 of Neoceratodus forsteri. Classification (NCBI taxonomy): domain Eukaryota; kingdom Metazoa; phylum Chordata; order Ceratodontiformes; family Ceratodontidae; genus Neoceratodus; species Neoceratodus forsteri. The sequence continues at coordinate 1,411,825,429 of CM028129.1, forward strand.
CTGCAGCCTGTTCCAAGCTTTGAGCATTACTATGAATCTATCGAAGTTTTTCTTGACCCCTTGCCAGCACCTCCTGTACATAGGGGCAGTGTTGGACACCACCCAAGGGAAGGCCTTCTTACCCCCAGACAGAGCAGAGTGTCTGACGGACCAGGCCCAGCTCCTTTACTCAAGCCATCACATACTGGCAAGGGTATTTTTGAGGCTTTTAGGCCTCATGGCCGCAGCCATTGCCACAGTTCCTCTGGCCAGGCTGCTTATGTGAATCTCCCAATTATCACTGTGGGTCCAGTGGGACCAATGCATGGACACCCCAGATCAACCAGTGCCGGTGTTGGGTCCAGTCAAGTAGGTGCTGTCATGGAGGTTGGAACCCAGCAGTCTCTTCTGGGGAGTTCCCTTTTGTATACCTCCCCCTCAGCAGATCCTTATGATGGACGCCTCCAGCCTCAGTTGGGGAGCCCACATGGGGACCCACCAAACTCAAGGGACATGGTCCAAAATAGAAAGGGATCTCCACATAAATGTCCTGGAGATGCAAACATTTTTGTATGCCCTGTAGGCCTATCAGACTTGGCTTTCCCTGGGTCTGCTCTTGGTTCAGACGGACAACATGTGCGTAGTTTATTACATAAACAAGTAGGAAGGGACTCATTCCTAGCCCCTGTGCAGGAAAGTGATGACAGTCTGGTATTGGACCATACAGCATAGCCTGGAACTCTCAGCTGTCCATGTTCCCAGTCACCAAAACATCCTGGTGGACAGCTTAAGTTGCTCATGGTCCAGAGCCCATGAATCAGAACTTCTAACCTCAGTGATAGAAGACCTCTTCCACAGATGGGGTTGGCCCAGGTTGGACCTTTTTGCATCCCCACACAATGCAAAGCTGCTACTTTTCTGTTCACTAGATCCAGGGCCTGGAGTTTTCTGGTGAGACATGTTCTCCCTCTCCCTGGATAGGGAGGTTTCTATATACCTTCCCTCCATTCCCACTCCTTCAACAAGTTCTGATCAAACTCCAGATGGAAGGGGCTACAATGATCTTCATCATCCCCTTCTGGCCTCATCAGATCTGGTTCTCCTTGTTGCAACAACTGGCAGTCGAACCACCGCTGTTCCTACCCCTGTGCACAGGCTTGCTTTCCCTGGAACAGGGTACCCTGGTCAATCCAGACGTCATCTCTCCATCTCCATGCATGACTCCTGAGGACATAGCCATCGCTAGATATGGAATCTCCCTCAGAGTAGCAGATGTCTTGGTGGCAGCCAGGAAGCCCATCATCAGGGCCACTTACTCTATGAAATGGAAGTGCTCCGCTCTTTGGGCTGCATCGCACCATTTAGATCTTTTCACCTGTCCAGTGGATCAGATTCTGAAGTACCTTCTGTCCCTCTCGAACTTGGGCTTGTGGTACTCTTCTATCAAGGTATATCTCTCTTCCATCTATGCATATCATGTACCTGTGGATGGATGCTCAGTGGCCGAGCTCAATGAGTTTCACACATTCTTGCGGGGCGTTCTGCATTTGAAACCCCAATCAGGGACCCTGTCCCACCTTGGAACCTTAATATTATGTTGGAAAAGCTTATGTTGCCTCCCTTTGAACCGTCCATGTCTTGCGAGCTACACTTTCTGTCATGGAAAGCATTATATTTAGTTGCCATTTCTTCTGCTTGAAGGATTTCCGAGCCTCAAGCCCTCATGTGTAAGGAGCCTTATTTGGTTTTTCACAAAGACAGGGTGTCTTTGCATACAAATACTATGTTTCTCCCTAAGGTGGTGTCAGACTTTACTTTGAATCAATCCGTCCACCTGCCTGTTTATTATCTGGAGCATTCCAGTCAAGGGGAGGCATTGCTCCATACCTTGGATGTGCATACAGTCCTGAGGTACTATACACACCAGACTAAGGACTCCCGGAAGTCCAATCAGTTGTTTGCTTCATTTGACCCTGGGAAAGAGAGCACACCAGTGTCCAAACAATGTTTGTCTAAATGGTTAGCCAATTGCATTGTCTATTGTTACCAGAAGTACGGGAAGGAACTTCCTGAAGGAGTTAAAGACCATTCCACAAGAGGTATGGCCACATCAGTGGTCTGCTTCTGTAATATTTCAGCTGCTGACATCTGCACTGCTACCACCTGGAGCACTATCCACACCTTTACCAAGCATTACAGTCTGGACACACCTCTCAGCGTAAGGCCAACTTTGGCCTAGCTGTCCTCCAAGGCCTCCTTTCTTAGGCTGCTATTTCTTTTGCCTACCACCTGGACTGTCTGTACTGCCAGAACTGCTTGGGACTCAGTTCTACCGGTGATGGCCTGCTACAAGAGATACCCTCAAAGTAAGATAGTACAGTTACAGTACATAATAACTTACCATAAGAGTGGATCTTCAAGAGGATCTCTTGTAGCAGGCCCTGCTTTCCTTCCCTCCTCCCCCCTTCTCCTGTGTCTCTTTCCCCTTCCATAGGGGCAAGCCTTCTGCTTGTACTTTCTCTTTGTTATTGGGTTACCCTGGAGCCTCCCCTCAGTTCCCCCTTTCCAGCATCCTGCTTATGATCTCCAGCAGAAGAACCGAGGAGGGTGTGGGGGCCACCCACCTTTTATAGGATTGGCTAACATCAGGCGCTAATGTCAGAGGTGGGCAGCCCCCTCTGGTAGACTGCTAGCTAAAAAGGTTTCCATGTGGTATTGGCACCTGACGGCTTAGTCCTACCAGTGATGGCCTACTGCAAGAGATCCTCTCAAAGATCTACTGTTACGGTAAGTTCATGCGTAACTGTGCTCCCTTACTTCCTAGCAAAGCAGTATCATTCTTACTTTCTAGCAAACCAGTATTATTTTGATGCTTGCTCTTCACAGGGTCTGACTCTAGAATGTGTTGACTGCTTGTTCATATACTAAAAGGACTAAGGATTCTGTGGATTATTATCCTCCAATTGTAAACTTCTTTGTTGTTAACTATGGAAGTCCAGTTTATAGCCAGATCAGTCCCTTCAGATAGTCCAAATCAGGTTCTTCTTCTATTCTTGCGGGATCCTCTCCTGGTTCTGCAGTAGATTTGTATGCCTAAACAGATCAGGGTATGCTCATGAAACAGTTACCAAAGTGTGACATGAGGATCAATTTTTCAAATCCACAGTAGATCAGTTTTGCTAAGTTTGTCAAGACATTGTGACCCAAGAGTGAAAAAGGGACCATACTGTGAGATAACTCCCTAACAGAGACCTGAGAAAAAAGCACCTTCAATGTTGCAGATGTAACAGTGGACACCACAGCATTGCACATGTTACAATGGACACCACACAGCTGTTTAAGTGGAACAAAAAAAAAAACTCACTTTACTTTTTTTGTTCCTTTCAACTTTCTTTACTCTGGTCACCTGTGGTGGGGCATCTTTCAGGCAGGGCCCGCTCAGCCCCTCCTCTACAGCCCCACCTGAACCTCTACCTCCAACAGAGGAACTGGGTGCTGGACCCCCCCCCCAAGGACCCCATACGGGGGGGGCAGGAACACGGAGAATCAAGTAGGAGGATGGAGCCGGCACTGGAGCATGTGGGAGCAGCCCTGGAGTGTCCACCATTGCCTCCCCACCAACTGGGGTTTTTCCACTTTGTATGTGAGTTGCCTCCAAGATGCCAGACATGTAATGATGTCTGTGTGAGGGACAAGCCCTCACTGATGTCCACCAGCGCCTCCCCAAAACTGTCTGCTACTTGCGGTACCTCTCAGTCTCCACCGGGTGTCATTACAGAGCGAGGCATCCCCACAAACTCACCCCAGGAGAGGAGAGTAGTCCTCTGGACACTCAATCCTCTCTTTCCCCTCCGACCCCTGGCAACCAGAGTCCGTATCCAAACCCCAGTCGCCATTGTGGCGCAAGGTGTGGCATCCAGCGCCTCAACCCTCAGAACCACTGGGCTGGCACTTTATTCTACTTTACTTTATCTTACTAAGTATCCAAGCATTTCAAAACACTATGACCAAAGGGTGAAAAAAGGACCATATTGTGAGATAACTCTACCAGAGACTTGTGAAAAAAGCACCTTCAAAGTCCCACATGTAATAGTGGACACCAAAAAATGTTGCACATGTAACAGTGGACACCACAGCATTGCACATGTAACAGTGAACACCATGCAACTGTTTAAATTAAAAAAGCACTGCCTGGACCCCTCACTCACAAAAGTCACAACGCATTTATAAGACTCTATCCCAAAAGAAAATTCCCCACTCATAAAAACTGGATGCTTCTGCTGGAATTTTGGGGATATGTAAAAAATGTAACTTGTTGGGATGCCACAGCTGCATGCCCCACATAAAACTTTGACTGAACCAGAAATTTAATATGCATTTAAAACCAGAGTAAATATGGCTTCATTGACTAAAGACAACACTAGATGCAGTTTTCAAAATATCTTTATTCAAGTGCAACTAAAAGAAACTCTGCATTGAAGCAATGGAATATACTGTGGTTTTGCAACCCTGATTTTGCTGTGAGAAATCCATGGTATTTTGGAGCTGGACATTTAAAACAAGCATTTGTCAAGGCTGAATGTTGTCTCGCTGGCATTGGCATTGGTAGTGCCAGAGTTAGAGATGCATAATAGGAATGGCAGTGAAGTATTAAAATTATGCCAACCCCACCCCCACCCTGTAGAGACCAACAGGCATTGGGGTGTGCCTTTGGGTCATCAGCTATAACGCTCATGCCATTTCACCTCACCCTACCCTGTAGACACTGACAAGTGTCATGGTGTGCTTTGTGGTCTTTGGGCATTATACTTACCCCATTCCATAAGGAAATACACTGAGGTGGGTGCAGTATAGAAGAATGAGCTGAACTTTGTGGCCAAACAGTGTAAGGCACACCACGATGCCTGTCACTGGCTGCTGGGTGGGGGGGGGTGGAATGGTGTGAGCATTACAGCCAATGATCCCAAGTCACACCCCTGACGCCTGTCAGTCTCTACAGGGTGGGATGCTACAGTTGTAAACCCTAACACTGTAGGCATGTGTTGGTATTTTCACTCCAAATTTTCAACATGGGCTTTTTGTGAGCCCACCTCATGAAAAGCAGCACTATCAGTTTGTTAGCTGAAAGGTGGTTTTGCACAGCGGCTATGCCATTTGGTGACACAGGGACAAAAACACATTTTGGGCAGGATGTGAAAAATGACAACTGTATTGTTCATGAGGAGATGTAAAAATGGCAACGTTGAAAATCTGGAGGAAAATATGAAAATTGGTGAAGGTATGAGCATGCATAGAAACTGTGCAACAACATCAGTAACCCAATTATTTTTGGGATTTTTTAACTACATCTTTAACATAGGCATTTTGGGACCTCCTCTCATGAACACTGGCAGTGTGATTCTGTTAATGTTTCCGAAACGTTGATTTTGCACAGTGACCACGCCATTGTGCTCCACAGGTGTGAAAACACATTTAGGGCAGGAAGTGAAAAATGGCAGCTATACTGTTCATAAGGAGGTGTAAAAAATGCCAGTGTTGAAATTCTGGCATGAAAATAGTGCAAATTTGCGAAGCTACAAGGTTGCGTGGAAACTGCACAACGCATGCTTGTAACACAGTCATTTTATGGAATTTTGTCACCAAATTTTCAGCATAGGCATTTTAGGACTTCTGCTCATGAACAGTGTCACCGTTATTTCCTGAAACAGTCCCAAAAACTGATTTCGCGCAGCGAATGCACAATTCTGTGCCAGATGTGCGAAAACACATTTCGGCCAGGATATGTAAAATGACAGCTGTACTGTTCATAAGGAGGTGTGGAAAAATGCCAATTTTGAAAATCTGGAGTGAAAATATTACAAATTCATGAAATTATGAGCATGCGTGGAAACTGTGCAATGCACGTTCGTAAAACTGTCATTTTTGGGGATTTTTTCCTCCAAATTGCAACATAGGGTTTTTGAGAGCCCACCTCATGAACACTGGCACTGTAGTTTCGTTAATCAGTCCTGAAAGGTGATTCCACGCAGTGACCGTGAAATCACCTTTCGGGGCCCATTAATGCCATGACAGTGCCAGAATTCATAAGGAGGGGTCCCAAAAACCCCATGTTGAAAATAATGGGATAAATAGGGATAATGGAATAAATAGGGTTTTTTCAACTTTGATGCATATCTCAGGCATTTTTTGAATTTAGGCACCAAATTTTCAACATGGGCTTTTTGAGAGCCCACCTCATGAACACTGGCACTGTCATTTCGTTAATTGGTCCCGAAAGGTGATTCCGCACAGTGACCGCAAAATCACCTTGCCGGGCTGATTAACACCATGACAGTGCCAAAATTCATGAGGAGGAGTCCCAAAAACCCCATGTTGAAAATTTGATGCCAAAATTCAAAAAAATGCCTGAGATATGCATCAAAGTTGAAAACCCCCTATCTATCCCATTATACAGCTTACCGGCATTTCCTCAGTTCGCGGTCAGCTTTGAAGAGTGCAGATGTGTTCCCGGTCCACTGAAGATCATCGCGCCAGACTCCAGCGGTAAGTATGGGGCGAGGTGGGTGTGGGGAGGCAGGGTGCACAGTGGGTGGGCGCGGGTTGTGGGAGGGGGCAGGGAGACCAAGAGGGACTTTTTCTTTTTTGACAGGGTAAAAAAAAAACATTGTGGGACCTTTTTTTTAACAGGCATGTGGCATGCTGGGGTGGGCTCCCAGCATGCCAATGGACTATTTTTGGGGGGGGACAGCTGTAGCCGATGGGGGATTGGGCACCCCATTGGCACACAGCAAAAGTGGGGGGTTACATTATGCTGACAGAGATTGGGCACCCCCATCAGCACACAACAAAAGTGGGGGGGGGTGTTACATAATGCCAACGGTGAGTGGGCTGCCCCGTCGGCAACATCACTCGGGCACTGAAGCCGACGGGAATTGGGGCCCCGTCAGCAAAGAAAAACTGTTGGAGGGTGCGCATGATGCTGAGGGAGATTGGGCACCCCCTCAGCATACATTGTAAATGGGAGGGGGGTGGTTATGCCGACGGGGAGTGGGCTCCCTAGTCGGCATTCTGACAGGAGGAGGCGGCAGTGTTGCATGCACATCGGGAGGTGTGTTGTGTTCATGCTGCATGAGAGCTCCGCTCTCATTGCAGTGGACCTTTTGTTAGATCTGGTGGCCACATTCCACATTGCCGATGTGGCGCCTGCATGCTGCCTGATTGGGGAATGAGGGACACACCTACTGATGCGTGCCCTGCATTCACCCAACAGTCACCGTGCCTCCAAATCTGCTACTACTGCAATATGTTGGCTGCGCATGCATGAGCCAACATCAAAATAAAATGAATGCACCTGGGTTTCTCAAATAAGTAATGCATCTGTGCTTGTGGCCAGCTTTAAAATTCATTGACTATAACTGCGGTGGCCATTTTTAATAATTTTAAAATTCATGCACAAAGTATTTGGCACATTGGTACCCCTTTTCATGGAATGATCTATCAACATCCAGATTCCAAACATGTAGATTACAGCTGTAAAAAGTAGAACATCAGCAAAGCACATGGCATAAGCTAAAAGAATTTGGCATGTAACTCTGGAAAAAAGATAATCCAGTTATGTCTATAAATCCTCATAAGAAAAAAAATGGGGAGCAAATAGGTGCTTCCCCTCACAACACTGAAACAACATGTGTAAGTGGAGCCCTCAGCCTCATTCCTGTAGCTGAAGTCAGAGCAGCAAGATGATAAAGCAGAGGAAACATTTAAACCCAAGTTTATTGTACATACCCTCTGTCTACCTTACAATGTCTTTAACCCAATTGCAGCATCCTGGGTTGTACCTGAAAATAGATGAATACTTTGTTGAGCATATGTACCTGGTCAACAAAAACTAAGTAAATAAGCACTGGTGTCAAGACATTGACCCTGCCTTAAAATCCCCCCACCCAAGAACTTTGAGGTCTGGTATCATATGCTACGGTCACCACAAGGAGGCTGTGTCACACTTTTTTCAAGACTGGAGCGAACTTGCCTTTAGGTCAAAAGTGACACAATCCTTGAACTAGAGAAGATGAGATACTAGGCTATTTCACAAGAGAACAAATTATCTGAGCAGGCCAGCCCACCAGTGTAGTGGTAGTGCTACTGCTTACAACACCGAAGACTCAGGTTTGGGAACAAGCCTGAGTCATCAGAGGGCCAGCCAAAGGAGACAGATTTAACTTCTCACAGGACATTCTCCTCCAAGGAGAGGAAGGGCATAAAGTTCCTGCTGTACTACCGCCACTTAGGTGACCACAAGTGGCAGTGCAGTTGGAGCTGGGGAGCAGGAAGGGAGAATGTCCACATGCTAAGAGGCATGCTGACAGGCATCAGTGTGGAAGCACACACATCAACAGAGCTCTCCCCGTCAGTGTCCTAGGAGTTGGGACAGTAACAAGGGACAAAAACTAGCCACAGTGAGATGACATTCATCCCAGTCCCAGGCCTGGTGCCACTAACTGTGGCTCCCATGCAAACCAAACTCTGTTTCTGACAAGGGAGGGTCCACTCCCTGCAGCCCTGCCCTAGGGGATAAGGCAGGGAGGACCAGGCACAGATGTAAGTCAAGGAGAAGGTGGGTGACAGACAAGCTATAGGGGCAGGACCAAAGGAGAGCTGGATGGAGTGAACAGGGGAGCATAAAGCACAGTAAAGAAAACAAATGAGTGGAGCAGTTTGACAGTGTAGTTTTGGAATGATTGGTTGTTTCAGGAAAAAATAGTTTGCCAGAACTTAAGGCAGAACCAGATTTCAGTGAAGCAGTTCTCTTTTTTTAGTGGGCTAGCTTTTCAAGCACGGTTTAAAGCTTTAATTTACACGCGTGCTCTAGCTGTATTGAGCATCTTATCGGATTTTTGGCCTTTAACTCATTAAATTCCAACAGCCATTTTTCTATGACTAGATCCCTAATTACGTTCTTCTCCCCAGTTTATGCATTCCTCGTTAGGTATCCATTCCACACAGTGATGGCTGTTGTATGGCTCAGTGTCAATATGGGCTTCTTATGGCTGGGCCCTAGTCCCTCCATCTTCTGATTCAAGGACATTGGATAACCGTGATGGATGGGGAGGGTAATGGACAAGTACTGTTCCTCATTGTTGAGGAAAGTAATTCCCCGTCTAGCACCACCAAGATCTGAACATGTGCCGTATATACCCATCTTGTTGATCAGAAATGTAATTGTCAACACTGAGGATTGAGCAGCGGTCATAATATATTGCATAAGTGATAGGCAGCAGTGAATTACAAGGCTAGAATTACATTGAGGGACTCTGGCGACATCATAAACAAGGAAAGTCAATCTCAGGTAGTTTGTAAATGTCACCAGAACTCTGCGATGGAATTACATGTCTTATAATTTACAGCTGGGCTATTTTTGTTTCTTTTTGCTTCATATAAGGCAAACATTGTTTCACAGAGGGAGAAACTGTCACAGATGAATCCTTTTCTTGTCAATAGGATGTGAATCAAACAGGCACTGTTTACTTCAGAATAATTGGAACATTTATACAGTTTGAGTGGCACAAACTTTCCTTTTTATTTTACTCTGATTGATTCTTTGGCTCAAGCACTCCCCTCAGCACTTGGCCACCTCCCAGATATGTCAGCCATCCTTGCCCTCGGCTCAGAGCTTACCCCTCATGGTATCCCCACCCCATGGCAGAGTCATTGAGGGTGCCCCAAGCTCCTTAAAGATAGAATCTAGGGTTCCCTTGATGCAGGCAGTGGTGTGGACTACAGTAATAATGCAAGCATCATCTACAGATCTGAGTGATTCCCATTTTTCTGCCTGAGTCACTGGTAGCAAGGGCTCCAGGGATTTCTGATGGTTCTACAATGTCGGTTTGAGAACACTTTTGTCGACCGGCATCACAGTGATGGGATTTATGTCAACTGCAAGTTGTGGTTGACATAACTCCCGAATGTCTCCCGGTCCATTTTTCTATCGGGGGGCTTCATCCCCCAACCCCCGGTACTTATTATAATCAACTCCGAGTTGATTTGGGTGGGAGTGCAGGACAAGGAGATAGTGTGCCCCTGTCTCAGGCACACCAACACAGCGGCCTGTCTGCAAACTGTCGATTTTGTTGACAGCGAGGTAGGTCACTGTGTTGGTGTCACTGTCAGGGAGGCATACCATTTTGGATGTCAAAAATATGAATTACAATAAAAGAGTGGGTGGTCTATTTGTGAATTTCAAGGGCTGACTAAGCATTAACCAGAGGACTGGCTTGGCATCACCTTCACAATAATGTAACAGCTCAGTGTGCCCACTAGACTACAGTGTTTATATAAAAATGCTGTTTCCTGAGAACTAGGCTGAAGAATGCACTAAAACCGTGCTGGGGCAGTAGAATGCATCCTGAAGGTAGCATGCTCATCCTCTGGGGAGGAAGGGCCAGACACATTGTACAATAACATGCCTTTTTGACTGATTCAAGGATTAGCATTGGCTTCACTAGCAGATGCCACAGTCTGCTTTCCCAGCTGAGGCAGGATGTAGGTTTTGTTGACCTGAATTAAATGGCTGGGAGATGCCCCTTGAGAACAAAGAGTATCACCAGGAGACTGGGGGACCCATGGAGAGCAGATCCTGCCCACTGCACAAGGCAGTGCCAGTGCAGACACTTCTGAAATATGTTGGGTTACTTAGAGGATGGGAAGGTGATAAAGTTGTAAAAATAAATGGCAAGAAAAAGAAAATATATTATTACTACTCTTGGGAAAGGGTACAGCCCATTTCATAGATGATCAACAAGAAATAACCTTTGCTGTAATGTCATCACAACAATTTTATGGTTTATATAAATAGTTATTTTTGCAAACCCGTTAGAATGGGAAGAAATTACTCATTTTAATTTATCTTCTCTTTCCTGCAGGATAATTCCATCCTCAGATCATGCAAATGCTAATACTAATGCTGGTGCTGCTGCCTCTGCAGTAAGTCATGGAAAACCATCTTTAAGAAGAATAAAAGGACGCATTCATAGATGTAAAAGTCTGGAAAGCCTAGAAATCTGTGACTCAAATGTAAGTGCACATACCATATACTGTTTTCTATCAGACACGTCTACTAATGCTTTTAATTTTTTTTATGTTACGTTATGTGGTACTGCGTTCTGTGGCAATATATTATTGACATATGTATACATGACTGTGTTATGAGCATGCCAATTAGTTGATTCAGAATTTATTAAAAATGTTGTTAAGAAAATACTATCAAACCTTGATGAGACCACATTGTCAAGACAGGATGAAATTAGCTGCCTGATGCCTTAGATAAGATAAGAGACACAGCTAATTGTGGGAGGTCCTCTGGGTATGTTAGTCAAACTGTAAGATAATGGTGGAGTCATAAGGTTTTTCTGTTGGGTCTTAATAATGATTTACAGTGACATGTTAGGTAGTTGGCAGAGTATGGATATATGCAAATGTTCCCCTTCTTGTATTGTCACTATCTCTCAGATTGTACAATGATATTGAGAGATATAGCTTTGTGCTTTATATGTTGTCATAATGTATGTTGGTTGTACATTGATTGTACACTGATATAAGAAAACTTGAAAACTTTAGTAAAAGTCTTTATGGAAAAAAAGTCAGGACAAAAGTAGGGCCATGTCTCACATGTGTATGTGATCAAATCTTCACTTTTATCTGCAGTCCATACATCCAAATGTCCCTAAATTTTGGAGATATCATATATTTTCACCCAAAACATTTCTCTTTGCCCTCTGAGATTGATGTTAATGTCAAACATAAATACAGTATGCATTTTTTACCTTTAGCGCATTTTTATTTTTCTGAGTTAATGTTGCCATTCTTGACACATTGTACATGATTCTGGTCATTTCTACCTGATCTTCTTACTTCATGTTCCCAAGTTGTGGTCCAGGTTGTAAGAGGTGTGATGCAATCTACTGACACAGTAGACTAGTAGCAATGTGATACAAACAGCAATAATCCCAGAAGTAACTTTATTGGGCCTGTGGGTTGTGTCAAGAGAAATAACTGTGGTTTGTTTAATGCAGTGTTCTGTTTGGTTGTACAGCCACCACCTCTGCTTAATTCCAAAGCAGGTCTACGAAATGCCATTCATTTCTTAATCTGACAGTAATAATGAATCTCAATGTGATTAGGTTAACACATGAGTTTAAAATGAAAGGTTTGTCGAAGGTAATTTCTGAAGACCTCAAAAGTATCACTGAGAGACTTGACACTTTAAAATGAAAGGAAAATGCCCCCTTATGGTCCACCAATGAGAAGGCTTTAAGATGGTTCTTTCTGCTCTAAAGTGCAAGAACTGTGGCAGTAGCTGCTGGCTATTTGAAAAGCCGGGGGAATATTTTGGTGTGTGAGTAGCTGAACAGGTATTACAAATACTGCTTTGATAAGTATACTAATGTGCTAAGACAAACTTGCTGTGATGTGCTTTTGTAGATCTGACCACTGCATTCGTTGTCATATATGTGGATGAAGTGGGACCTGTTTTGCCTGGTTGGAGAGAATTATCTGTGTTTACATCATCAGTCATGTTATTTTTATTTACTAAAATAGTTTCACCAGGAAAGGTACACTGAGCAACAAGATGCTTGTCTCCCGGTGCGACCTGGGGGGAGGGGGTACATGGGGGTTGGATAACACGCAGGTTATCAACTGAGCAAATAACAGAGGCAAGCAGCAGCATATGGATACAACTGCATTAAACAACAAGCAACAACACATGGAGCACATTGGAAATTGTATGGAGCATATAACAATTACCTGACATATAGCAGCAAGACAAGGGAGAATTTAGCACACAGTAATATGCAGGTATAAGCAACAGGAGACATAGAACACATGATGGTGCAGGACAAAAAGGCACAGGACAAAAGTGCATAGGTTGGGGCTATATGCCAGCATTTGTAGCAAAGCTAAGGCCGCTGGTCGGGCAGTGGGGAGGGGAGCAATTGGCACATGGCCGAATCAGGTACAGGAGCAATTAGTGGTGAGGAAGTTAGCTAGGGTGGTAGAAAAGAGTGGGCAGAGGAGGAATGCTGAATTTGAGGTGGGAGACATTCCATAGCTTGGGTAACTGGTGTGAGAAGGCGGCCCAGCAGTAGTCTTCCACCTAGGGATTGATAGTTAGGCGATGGTCGCAGGATATCAGATAATGGGCAGGAGGGGCAGCTGAGAGCACAGAGGAGAGGTAGGAAGGATGGTGCCAAGCCATAGGTTAGATACATATTTAGCACAGTGTGAAATGTGGCAGTTTCCAAGGGACGGTAGTGCCAGGGAACGGTAGAGGTCAATGGTGGGTAAGGGGTGAGACATCGAGAGCAAAGCAGCAGAAGGCATTAAAAAGTGTGTCCAGCTTAGATAGGGTGGACTTAGGGGCTGTACCATAAACAATGTCACAGTAATCAAAGGAGGGAAGTATCATCTTCTGGACCAATTCACATTGGACAGGGGAAGGGAGGCTACTGTGGTTCCTATAAAGTGCACCGAGCATGGGGCATAGTTTTTTTGAAATAGCATCGATGTGGTCTGAGAAGGAAAGATGGCAGTCGAGCCATACCACCAAGCAGCGAAATAAGGAGACATCTTTGAGTTTTTGACCATCCAGGGTGTGGAAATAGGGAAGGGATGGGAGTCTGGATAGGCATCGTCGTGTGCCAAAAGTCATTATGACAGTTTTTTTTTACATTTAGGGAGAGCTGGTGAGAGCTGAACCTTTGCTGTACTTTGTTGAAATCGGCTTGGAGGTTAATTTGTACCACTTCAGGGTCTGAGCCTGAGGAGAAGAGTACAGTGTCATCTGCATACCTGTGGATTGAGGTAGTAGAGCAGATGAGCGGTAAGTTGTTTAGGAATATGGAGAACAGTATGGGTCCCAGAACTGACCCCTGGGGGACACTGGTAGTTAAAGGAAGGGGGGAGGAGATAGCATTTGCGACTCTAATGGACTGGGTTCTGCCAGAGAGGTAAGATCTGAACCAGTTGGTAGCAGCAACAGAGAGGCCTGATTCAGTGAGGCAAGAGAGCAATATGGGGTGGGAGACGGTGTTGAAGGCTTTCGTAAGGTCGACGAAGACGGCTGAGGTGATCAGACCACTGTCCATACCAGTCAGGATGGAGTCGGTAAGCCTTATCAGGGAGGATGCAGTGGATTGTCCCTTTCTGAAACCTGACTGGTAGGGTGTGAAGAAATTAGAGTCGGTGAGGAAGGAAGTAAGTTGGGTGAGCACAAGGTGTTCTTGTAGTTTTGCTAGTACTAGGAGGAGGGGAAATAGGGCAGTAGTTGGAGGAGGAGGTTGGGGTACCTCCTTTTGGGAGGGGGATGACAGTGGTGTGCTTCCATGCTTGGGGGATGGCAGCAGTGGCAAAGGATTGGTTTAAGAGTTTGGCAAGCAGAGTTGCTATGAGAGTGGTGGAGAGGTAGAGGAGTTTAGGGTCCAAGCCATCTGGGGATTTGCCTTTTGAAGGGTTGAGAGAAAGTAGCCCATCTAGGGCATCCGCTGCAGAGATGTCATTGAAGGAAAAGGAGCGAGGCCTAGTCAGGTTTGTTACATCTGTAGAGGGTGCGATAGGTGCAGGGTTTGGCAGAGCAGAGAGGAGAGTGGCAGCACAAGTGCAGAAATATATGTTGAACTCAGTAGCGACTGCTGTTGTCTGATCGAGAATGGAGTTGTTAATATTCAGAATTGGAGTGGGATTGGCAGCTGGTGGGGTGAAGAGGGAGTGAATGACCTTCCAGAATTTTGAGGGGTTATTTAGGTTGGACTTTAGGGAGCTGCTGAAGTAGCTAGGTGAGTGGCTCTGGTACACTTGTTTCGGAGCATGCGGTATGTGGAGAGATGTTGTGGGAGGCGTGAGGATTTATGCATTTTCCGGGCTTTGTCACAGGTGGTTTGACATGCAATCAGTTCTTGGGTGATCCATGGCAGGTGGTTGCCTCATACCCTTGTACGTCGCAGCGGGGCATGTTTGTCCCAGATACTGAGGAAAGTGTCTTTAAAGTGGAGAAAGGCGTCGTCAGTGGAGTCCATAATAGGGGCGCGGGCCCAGTTTGCTAATGCAAGGTCGTCTAACACTGGGGCAAGATTGAGGTATTTGAAGGAGCGTTGGACTAGAAATTTAGAAGTTTGAGGCGGTGGATTTTGCGCACTAAGAAAGTAACGTGGTGGTCACTGAAGGAGTCAGGAAGAATACCGTCATTTATGACCCAGTGAGGGTGTGTGGTAAGAGCCCAATCGAGGAGTGAGTGGTTACCAGATTTTAGGTTAAGCCGGGTGGGCTCAATAATGATTTGAGAGAGGTTTAGTGCAGCAATTTCAGTCCTGGTTTTGTTGAGGGCAGGAGCTAGCCAGTTGTGGTTTAGATCACCCATAATATAAAGTTCCCCTGTCGGGGTTAGGCAGGAGATTTGCTTGAGGAGGTTGGTGACAGCAGGGGATGGTGTGCCAGGTCGGCAGTATATTCCTGCAATGTAGATTGGTAGCGAGAAGGGAAGTGTCAGCTGCAGTAAAATTAATTCATAGATTTTAGGTTCAGGCTTGACTAGGATAACCGAATGGCGGAAGTCCGAGTTGACGTAGATGGCAACTCTGCCACCTCTTGTGGCTCTGTCCTGGTGGGCCAAAGTGTAGTCTGGGATGGCGACAGAGGAGTTGCTAATTTTTTTGGTGAGCCAGGTTTCAGTCAAGGTGAGGATATCTGAAGCATAGCAGGCAGCAAGTACCTGGAGGGAGTCAAGTTTATGGACTAGGCTTCTTATATTTAGGTGCAGGAGGTGCAGGCCACGTGGGAGAGGGTCTCAAGGGAGAAGTGAGGAAGTGTCCGATGTGGGAGGGGTTTGCATTGATTGAGAGGGGGGGGTATGGTTTGGTGGCTGGGGTTTGGGTGGGTGTCACCTGTGTCAAGGAAGAGGAGCACAAGAGATGGGAAGTGGGCGAATAGCTGTATGTGACTGATGGTGAGCGAACATCTCTTAGTTAGAAGGCTTGGGTGATTATTTGGAGCTGGGCAAGGGGGGAGTAGTTGAAAATTAAGCCAGGAGAGTGATGGGATGAAGAGAAAAGGTCTGGGATGTGTGGCTGAGTGAATCCAGGCTTGGGTGAAAGGGAGAGTGGATGCCAGAGTGGAGGAGTGGGGAAGCCCAGTGAGGTTGGGCAGGAAAAGGGACGAGGGCATGGGAGAGGTGGGTACATGTTGGAGGGGAGGGAAGGAGAAGAGAACACGGATGAGCAGTGGCAGGAAGCCTAGTAGTTGGGCCATGGCATGGATCTAGCATTAGAAAGCCCCTAACTGTTGTGGCAACTTAGAGGGGACAGGCATAGAGGGCCAGGGAAATGAGGGGTTCCTGCGGGAGGATGGAGGACCAGTGAAAATTAAGGCCTAGATAACCAATGAGGTGTGGCTGGCAATAACCTGTAGGAGTGAGCTAGAAAGCCGGGGCAGGGTTTACGTGTATTTAATCAGGACCGGGGGTGTGGGTAGGTGGGTGGGTTGAAAAAATCGGCAGCTAGGGCTCCCTTCCTGGAGATAATCAGTCCCTGAGGGCAAGTCCGTACCTGCGCTTCTATGAGGGACTGGTGGCTTCACACCTGGACTGCGGGTGGCAGTCTGGCAGGTCGGGTTTGTCAGAGAACCATGGCTGTGGCTTTCAGACTACCTGAAAGGAGAAGGCAGAGGAGAATTAAATAATAAAGTCAGAGGGGGTGGGGCTGCTCGTGGAGCTAAAAAGAAATGCAAACTGGCTTAAACGGGGGTGTTGCAGACCAAATTGTTAGGCAAGGTGCCTCAAAGTCAGAGAGAGCAATAACTGGGCTATTTAAAACACAATACTAAAGTAAAAAGGTGAAAGGAGGGGTTTCAAAGCCCTGAGCTGAGATCGCTACTGGTCTTATGAGGGAACACAATACAGGCATTTACATTAAATCAGTAAACTTCAGCTATAAAATGCAAGCAAGACAGTTTTAACAGAAAACATAATCTAGTACAATATAATCAAGCATTAACAGTGCAGAGCTATATGGAGCCAATCGGAGTGCCCCTGGGGCTGACTGCAGCCAGTGGGTCACAGCAGTAACAGACTCTGTATTTAAACCCAGAGAAAACTGTCCTCATGTAAAAAAAGCAAAATCGGCAGCTAGGGCTCCCTTCCTGGAGGTAATTAGTCCCTGAGGGCAAGTCCATACCTGCGCTTCTGTGAGGGGCTGGTAGCTTCACACCTGGACTGCAGGTGGCAGTCTGGTAGGTTGGGTTAGTCAGAGAACCATGGCTGTGGCTCTCAGACTACCTGTGCTTCTGTGAGGGGCTGGTGGCTTCACACCTGAACTGTGGGTTGCAGTCTGGCAGGTCAGGTTCATCAGAAAACCATGGCTGTGGCTCTCAGACTGCCTGTGCTTCTGTTAGGGGCTGGTGGCTTCACACCTGAACTGCAGGTGGCAGTCTGGCAGGTCGGGTTCGTCAGAGAGCCATGGCTGTGGCTCTCAGACTACCTGAGCTTCTGTGAGGGGCTGGTGGCTTCACACCTGGACTGCGGGTGGCAGTCTGGCAGGTCGGGTTCATCAGAGAACCACGGCTGTGGCTCTCAGACTACCTGCGCTTCTGTGAGGGGCTGGTGGCTTCACACCTGGACTGCGGGTGGCAGTCTGGCAGGTTGGGTTCATCACAGAACCACGGCTGTGGCTCTCAGACTACCTGCGCTTCTGTGAGGGGCTGGTGGCTTCACACCTGGACTGTGGGTGGCAGTCTGGCAGGTAGGGTTCAGCAGAGAACCACGGCTGTGGCTCTCAGATACAGTATGATACAGTATATACAGTATGATCATAAATTCACTGCCCTAGCCACACTCTCAAAGCTGCCTCTCAGGAGAGAGTTTAACTTCTCCTCCCCCCTTGCTATTGTAGCAAGTGCTTTTTCCACCATGCCTGGCTCTGAGCAGGCTTCTGCCTGAGCTGTCAACTTTGACTTCCAGGAGGGTTGAGTGGGCATTAAATTCCATGAGCTTCTAGTTTCTTGGTTTGTGCATGATGAATTTGTTGTTGATGGGCTCCACAGCATTGCCATCAGTTGCGCTCATAGATAGAGTGCTAATACCATCCACAGCCCGTCATCAGTCTCCAAAAGGTCAGTTTGAGTCAGCAGAGTTTACCACATCTGTTACTTCACCTCATCGTGTCTGGTTAGTAAAAGTTGTCTTGCCATAAGCACCTTAGTTTCAGCTGTCGTTATATATTAAAATCACAACTAGGTGAATAGTAAGAACACTTAATTTGAAGGTGTTTCTATGTTGTAGATCAGAGTTCTAACCAAAGTTGCGTGTCAGTATGGCCATTGACTCCACCCCCCAACAAACTGAGATTTGAAACCAGAACCTCATGCTGGCATGCAGTAGTTATAACAAGTTTAACGGGTAATTCTTACATATGGGTAATAAAGATATTTTGCTCAAATTCACAAACGCATTAAATCGTAGACTAATTCTTCTCCAGCCACCATGGTTATATCTCCTAAGGGCGTCATAAGTGAGTTATTACTGAAATAAATTGTGGAAGACAGGAAATAAAAGAGGTTTTAAATAGAAATACAGTACCTATCATATGTAATTGTATACCTAGTGATAAACTGTATATAAAGAGTACTTGTAAACAAGCTGCTAATATTGGTTATTTATTTATATATATCTCTTGGTCCATGAAGCAGTGGTTGTTAACAGTGATTTTTAATTGTGACAGTGCCATGATTACATGCATAGTCCAAATTTGCATTTATCACTTGATCTAGGAAGCACTGGATGTTTTGGTTTTTAATTGTGACAGTACTGTGATTACATGCATAGTCTGAATTTGCCTGATGACATGCATAGTCTGAATTTGCATTTATCACTTGATCTATGAAGCACTGGATGTTTTGGTTTTTAATTGTGACAGTACCGTGATGACATGCATAGTCTGAATTTGCATTTATCACTTGATCTGTGAAGCACTGAATGTTTCGATTTTTAATTGTGACAGTACCATGATGATATGCATAGTCTGAATTTGCATTTATCACTTGATCTATGAAGCACTGAATGTTTCGATTTTTAATTGTGACAGTACCATGATTACATGCATAGTCTGAATTTGCATTTATCGCTTGATCTGTGAAGCACTGGATGTTTCGATTTTTAATTATGACAGTACCATGAAGACATGCATAATCTGAATTTGCATTTATCACTTGATCTGTGAAGCACTGGATGTTAACACTGATTTTTAATTGTGACAGTACCATGATTACATGCACAGTCTGAATTAAAAAAGCAGAATAACAGTGCACCAACCCCAGACTGACTTAATACTGCACTGCATGTACTGCCAAATGTAAATGCAACACACTCAAAGTCACAAAAATAAGGAATACTTATAATGTATTTATAGTAATTTCCTCACTGGTAACATATCAAAATCAGTGTACTGAAGAAGCCCCACCCAGATGGGGTGAAACATAAGGTTTTTTTTTCCCAGTAACACTGGCGTAACTGCTGCCAATAGTGGGACTGTCTCCCTCCTATTTTTTTGAGAAGTTTTGTTGTGATTTTCATACGTGTTTGCATTGATTTTTATATGTCACCAGTGAGGAAATGACTATAAATAAATTGTAAGTATTCCTTATTTTTTGTGACTTTGAGTGTGTTGCATTTACATTTGGCACTACACACAGTGCAATATTAAATCAGTCTGGGGTGAGCACACAGCTAGTCTGCTTTTATCGTCTAAATTAAGTATATATGTTCATTACTTTTCATTGTGCTCTGGCTATAACTTGGTGCTCAAAATTAGAATGTCAAGCCTGACAATGTTTACACAGAGAAATATTCAGCCAGGTTTGCAAGCTACTTCAGTGTCAGGCAACTTTGGCAAACTACTGGGTCCCAGTTCCTGGGCCACATTCACACCTGCTATTGAAGTTGGTGCAGAAAGGGTGGATTTTGATTAAGCCATTGTGCTGTTACCACATTATAGCTGTTCTAAAAAGCAGGTACATGTCACCAGGAGGAGGCATCTCCACAGGGATGCATTGCAGGTTTCAGATCCAACTGTTAGAGGGTTTAGACAGTCTGAATTGTGCCTGCAAGCAGATCACATTATGGAACTGCTCCAGAGGCCTATGACAGGTCCATGATGTGACCCAGTTGCATGATGCAATGCACAGGTATCCTGCACTGAGTGCTTCCCTCCCTCCCTCCCCCAAGCTGTATGGATTTGATGTGCAAGTGGTCCCTCGGTGGCCACTGGCCAGTTGCCTGGTGGTTCAGTGGACTCCCACCCACTCCACCAAGCACTGATTTCCCTGGTAGTCCAGTGCCTCCACTCTCAGCCCCAGAATGCCATAATACCATGTCTCCTCTTTGGAGTCTCCCATGTCTTGCACTGTGGCTGCTGCTCACAGTCACAGCTCCTCCATCCCCACACACCATTACCTCCATGTCTAACCAGGTAATAACCCAAGGCTGGTGCAGGAGGAGGTGATTAGGCTTGCGAGGGCTGCCATGCTATTTGCGACTGCTCAGAAGGGGTTGCTACCCAAATACAGCATAGCTCAATAGGGGTTGCAATGTGTATGGTGGCACTAAGTGTTCACAACAGCCTCTTAGGGCCAACCTGTGTGACTGGGAATGAGGCCCCAGATTTCATAAGTGAAGCCAGACTGCCTGGTGATGATATGGTATGAAACATAGGTGCAGAAACCAGGTTTGCATCCACAGCACTACATTTGCTGTAACTCAGTTTAAATTGTCCAGTTTATGGTCACTCAAAATGACCCAAAGAACTAGAAGAGAGGGTCCACTGCCTCAGTATGTGTTTATGGACAGTTTGTTGGCATGGCTGTTACTTTAGTGACATCTAAAAAAACAAAACTTACGACGTGGGCTAGCATCATGAAGGTCACAGTCAAGGAACGGATTGCTTGTTGTACTTCAGATTGTGGAACAAGGTAAGCAATTAGCAGTTTTTTTTTTCAAGATGTCATTTCTGCACAGTGACATTATTTGTTGAGTTTAATTATGGGCCCTTTTTGTTTGCCATCTATATGCTGACCTTGGACAATCTCATTCAGTTTCATAATTAAGACGTTTGTCCTTATGAAGTGACACCAAGCTATATTTCTCTTTTAGAATTCTGATCTATAGTGAAAGCGCTGTCCTGTTATTCTGTTTGTGAGACAGTTAAAGCTGGATGAATATTTAAACTGAATATGTACTGTAAGTCTATCGCTAAGCTGCTTATTAAACATATCATGTTGAGATGACAGGTTATTCAACTTAATGAATTAGATGCGTCACTCATTTGTTTAAAGCATTTCATTAGAGTAAGCTTAGACTTTGAGCATACTTTTGAAGGTCCTGTTTGTTTTCTGTACATCTTCCAGTAGATTAAAACCGATAACCTATGCTCACTATTTAAAGCAGCAGTGCATGTTATGATTAAATTAAACTACCCTTTTTGTATTCTATTTTACATTGCCCTTATCATCCTTTCTTGTAAGATACCCTTTTCTCATGTTTCAAACTGTTTCATCATTATTTTACATTAAAAAATAATGAAAAGCAGCTCTGATTTTAATAATGTATGGAAACACACACACACACACACCAGGGGCCGGATTTTCAGCTATTCAGGGACTAAGTCCCACTCTGCAGCCACCACTGTATGACAAGATCTCCACACCTGCAGAGATTCCTATTTTCAGCCCATCCTCCACATGGGTGGCAGGCGCAGCTGTGGGAGAAGTTATGCCTGGTCCCACCAGGCATAACATTTTGGTGCAGTTACACTGAAAAAATGAGCACAAGCTGCCATAAACTAGAGAGACCATCATAAATGGGTTCCCTTTTTGAGAATCCAGTGCAAGTGGGAAAAACTGCGGCTTCGCAAATGAAGCCCTACTTGCGGCAGTTTTTCCATGCACCTGCGCCAATTGCTGGGGTTTCGAAAATGTAGCCCCAGGTTGTTATCATTATTTTCAGCTGTTTTTGAACACCTTTGTTTAGCTTTATGTTTCTTGTGACTTAGGTGAGCTAGTGTGTAACAAGCACTGCTCATTGACTTCGTAAGACAGTGAGTGCGGACTAACGGATGAAAATAACCATGAAAATCTGTGAACAACCATATAAAATGGCACAGAAAAATATTTTTGTTGCCATATTCATCCTTGTAACAAAAGATACAGAAAAAAAGATGCTTTGATACCTTTTATTGGACCAACATAGATGTTGCAAAAGAAAGCAGATGCTTAAATTTTCGGACTACACACAGTCATTCATTAGTCTGATGAAGAACTGTGTGTAGTCCAAAAGCTAAAGCATCTGTTTTCTTGTGTAACATCTATGTTAGTCCAATAAAAGGTATCAAATCATCTTTTTTCTGGATCATACAAAATGCAGCACTCTTTTTGTTGTTTTAAATGTGAAGAAAGTGTTAAAGGAGACTCAAAACTGCGGAACAGGGGAATTTACAACACAGGAGAACAAGGCCACTCTAAAATAAAATAAAAAGGTACAGGTCAACATTTTCTTCATAATATGCACTGCTGCTTTAATATTAGGCCTGGATAGTAGTAACTCTATGCTTTTGAATCGTCCTGCTTGTCTGTCTCCTTCCAGGGCCCCAACAGGATTCATCTCCCGTTATCCTTTTCCCGGTCTCCAACTAGTAATGTGGGAGATACTGTAGCATTTCATTTACATTGGTTTCATGCTGCATATGCAACAGATTTTAAAATGTCACTATTTCGGAGTAGACATGCTTAGACTCCTCAGTCTTTGTGTCTGATTTCATCCATCCCATTCCTGGTAGCTGCTGCTGGCTTGCTGGTTGTTTCACATGTGGACTTAGAAACTGTGGGAGGCCAAGACTTCAGCCATTCTGCTGTATCCACCTTTAGAATATACTAAAAAGAGAGCTCTGTAAAGTTCATTTACTTGATATCTATAAATCCATTTGATTTGACTTATACTAACATCAATTTGTAGTACTTAACCCTTGGTGCAATTTATCCCCTGGGTTGCTGACAGAAATAGAACATGCTGGAATTCTAGACTGCTATATCAGTCCACAGCACAGCAAGGGTAAAAATGTATGACAATACATTTTGTGAATGGTCCTATATAAAATAAATTGAACTAAATGGAATTGGTTCTAATTCTGAAATGGGCGTTCAGCTTGAAAAACACTGTCATTTGCAGCTTTTCAAACCACAACATTCAAGTAATTGGCATCCAGATAATTATAATAACACTAACATTACCTATCTGGGTGCATGGGAGATCCTAATTCCAGGGTACTGTACTATAGTTAGGGTTATTTAGGACATAAAAGTCATGTTATTTTCCAGTAAAAGGTGTGTTAGTGGTGCATACCTGGAGAACTGGGATTGAATCCCACAGCAACTACCTACATACTTTATGACCAAAAGCATAACCTTGGCATCTTTATCATTATTAAACATGTACAGTACAGTGTAGCGCACATGTTAAATAATGATAAAGATGCCAAAGTACACTTATACTGGTAACATTATACATAGTACATGAGGCTCCATAGGGAATGAATACTGGAGACAACTGGACTCGTTAAGATGACATCATCGCGCTGCACGTTCCCAGCAGCCTTAGCTTTCAGTTAGCGTGGTATTGGAAAAATATTCCCTGGTTTTGGCATTTAGAAAAAAGTTGCCGAAAACATATTAAACAACTGAATTTAAGGTAATGGCTTATATCATTCAAAACCTCTCCCTGTGTGCTCTGCTTCCACGGGAGGGTTTCTGGAACAGTGTACCCCCTTAGAATTGTGTTTAGGTAGCCTTTAGACCATTTTAAGTCCTTCAAGCATGGTTTGTATTTACACTGTAGCACGTTTAAAACTGTGCTACAACTGTGTTCTAAAACCATGCTAAATCCCTGCTAGGAAGGTAGTATTTAGCACAGTTTTAGACAAATACAGTTGCCTTAATCTAAGTTAACAGCAGTGTGGACATAATCAGTGCTATAACATGGGTTAAGGCAGCCATGTTTAAACAAAACTAGTCTGCATACTTGTTTTGTTTATTATTAGTATTTTGTATACCTTGTCTACTTTTGTTTCTTACATGGAAGGAAACTATTTGTAACAATCTATTTCAGGAAGCCACTGTAAATTAGCACAAGCTAAATCGGTATGTACCATCTTTCTTGTCTTTAAATAAAAATCTTAAAACCCTGTACTTGAATTTAGCCTGCAATATAATAAAAAAATATATATATATAAAATACACGGCTGTGCTCCCTATGCACTTCCAATTTTGTCAGTCTGACTTCCCCCAGGTCCATTCGGGCGCCAGATTGTGAGTATCCCATCATGCATTGCTGCACCCGCAGTGTTTTACACTGGTGCCATGATAATGGCTGGTAACTCGCTCGGGCAAACATGGCTGTCAGAGCACAGTGTGGACGCTCTGACAGCCGTGCTGGGGAGGATGCCTAGCATGTACAGGACCTCAGAGTCCCCTTGTGACTGAGCTGATGGGCACTCCAGAGTGATGTGCTTTAGGCCTCCTTCCCCAAAAGGCCCATCACTTTTGCAGGAGGAAAGAGGTTTTCTTCTCCTCCCTGTGCAGAACCCTAGTGTGATCACACATAGAGCTCTCTATGCAGTTTTGGAGCACCCACCTAAGGAAAGATAAACAGGCTGGAGACAGTGCAGAGGAGGGCGACTAAGATGACACATGGCCAGCAAGGGAGGACATACGAGTAGAGATTGGAGAGTCTCAACAGGTACTCATCGGAGACCAGAACTGAGAGGGTGGGGACATGATCGAAACATTTGAGGACTTGCACAGCAGAAAAACAAAGTGGAACAAGGAAGCTGTTCACAGAGAGTGGCAACATTAACATCAGGAGGAATAAGAGGAAGTTAGTGGGTGCAGAGTAGCTTTAAAAGGGACATTAGGAAGTATTTTTTAATGAAGCGGTTGGTAGATGGATAGAATAGACTGCACAAGGATCAGAACAGTGCAAGAATGGTGGATGGTCTCAAGAGAGGGTGGGACAGATAGAAAGGGCTAGGTAAGGGAGCTGGGGAGGTTGTGTGAGTGGGGCTGGCCATGAAGTCTTAGAGGGCATATACCACCCCATGGGGCAGACTGGATAGGCTGTCAGGCCTTCTTCTTCCTGCAGTTTTCTTTGTTTTCATGTGACATGCCCTCCCATCCCCCTCCTAGTGAGCAACAGACCCAAGCCCATTCACAAGCCTGGGTGTCCAGCAGAACTGTGTGATGGACTGCTGCTGAGTCACTGAGCTGAACCTTCATTGAGATGTCAGATGAATCAGCTTGGTACGGTTCATATGCTGGTAAAAACAAAGCAGGCAGTTAGCTAAACTGACAATGCTGAGACTATAAGATGCAGATGAACTTTGTGTTCCCATACTTCAGCAGAAAATAGCTCATTCCAGAAAAAAGAATTAAACATTAAGGCTGAGATTGGCAAAGGGGAGGACGAAGGCACAACTGCAGATTTTGGGTTACAGCTGGGTCCTCCAAGATGCACCAAAATGCCCAGGAGCTATTTTCAGAAATTTTAAGATTAGATTTGCAATAAGTGCCATGATTTGTGGTGATGCAAGGGGGACACAAAGTGCATTATACAGTATTTGGTCAGCTGCATCCAAAAGTTACGTTACCTTTTAGATGAGCTAACTTTCTGGCGCAGTTTGCCAGGATGTGGCAAAAATGTGCCCATCTTGGTAAGCTGGTTTTAAAATTCCTTAATTCATGGGCATTTAATTTCCCAACTTATCCATTCAGGACTATAGAAGTTTACATTGTCTATTTATTTAAAAAGAGCAAACTAATAAAATCTGTTCAGTAGGGATCCTCCTGAATATCAAGCTGTATTCATCAAGAACTCTGATATCAGTTTAGTTATAAGCCACTGGCCATATTCTCACTTCTATAGACAAGGACACCTGCTGCAAACAAAAAAATGCTACCATTGTAAAATAATCTAACTTTAAATACAATTTTGTTTTCTTTTTTTTTTTTTATTTTTGCTGTTCTTTTTTCTCCTTGGCATACCTGTCTATTCCCTTTCTTTCCTGGCAACTCCACTGGGATTCTAGCTGCCGTCCATTCTCCTGCACTCCAATTAGGGTCTGCCTTGTCCCCTGCGGCTAACCCCCTGCAGCAGAGTGGTGGGGAGCCCCCAACTCACTGACCCAATATGGATCCAGATCAGGCATGCCCCCAGAGCCGGAGATCTTTGAACAGCCATCAAGTCACTCGATGAGGATGCCATCTTTTTCCTGTTTACTTCTTTGAAGCTGGGGCATGCAATGATGCCAGTGGAGGGGAGTGTGCATGTGTCTGCACATGCTCCCTCCAGGCATCTGCTCCCAGCTCCTCTCCAAGCAACTGCATGGTGCTCTGTCCCCCAGCCTCCACCAGTAGAGGACCACCCCTCCGCAGAGAAGGAGAGCAGTCCATCAGATGCTCAATTCTTCTCCTCCCCTGCTGACCTCTGACGACCCTTGCTCATACCCGAACATGGGTCGCCTGCATGGCGCAAGGTAAGGCATCCAGTTCCTCAGCCCTCAGTACCACTGGGCTGGCTACAATTTTGTTTTTCAAACAATACTTTGTACTCTTAGACATCTGACCTGCCCCCATCTGGACCAACCTTCTAGCATTATCACCTGACACCTCAGAGCTGTTGAGTTCACCTGATGGGCTGAATGCTGGCTCAATATTGTGTCTGTGCCTGAAAAAGATCAATGACTGGATGACCTCCAACTGGTTAAGTTTCAACTAAGGCAAGACTGTGGTGATGATTTACGAGCCAAGCCAGGCTCCCACCTGGGGGGTGGAGCGCAAGATGGCTGCAATACTGCTCCGCTCCCTACCTCTTCGTGTATGCTTCAGCATTTTTGTGAGTTTTAGTTTTCTCTTTGCTCCTGCAGTAGTGGATTTTATGTGAGAAGCCCATGTTTATTTAGCCTACAGGGATTTTATATTGATCCTTCTCAGCTCTTGGGCATCTGGGTATTGTGTCTTGCAGCAATTGTTATAATCGTTTGAATGATCCCTTGTGAGATGTGGTTGATTAATGCAATTTATATTAACTTGGCCCTTTACTGCAGAAATGAGACATTTATTGTAAAGTCAAACACTCAATTTTTACTGTGATTTAATTGAGTCATTTATAACAGTGCTCAGTATTATGGTTTTGGATCTGAAGGTGGAGAGAAATGTGGGAGCCTTGTGGAGGAGACATAACCTTTAAAGACTCATAAGTAGCAGCCGGCATATAATTCCCTCTGTACCGGGGAATGGTAGGGGCATGGAACTGCATATGCAGTAGGATGCTCCTTGTTAGTTCCCCAACAGGATGGGTTTGCTGGCAGCTCGAAATACCCTAATTTGGGTCTGGTGAGTTGGCATACCTTAATAGTGCTGTAATATTGTACCTTCAAGAGTGAGATTCCTAATCTGTAGTGGGCCCTAAACATGTTATCTCAATTTATGCCCAGTTGAACCTAGAGGACTCAATCTGCCTTGTACATTAATTTAAAGGGAATGCTGTGAACCAGATGGACCTGGTAGAAGGCCTTGGAAGTTGGCTGATAAATTTCCCACCTTGCTTCCTGGGGTGACTTCTTTAATTTTCTACTGTGGCCTGATCGAGACTATAATGGTAGGGCTTCAAGAACTTGGACCCGAAAGTGGAGTGAATGTGGGAGCTTTCTGGGGTAGGCTCAGTTTCCACTAGACCGATAGCTAGTTACAGTTAGCAACCAACATATAAATCCCATTATACTGGGGTACAGTAGGGGTATGGAACAGCATGTGTAGTAGGATACTCCTTGGTAGTACCCCACCTGGATGGGTGTTGCTGGCAGCTTAAGATTTCCTAATTTGGGTCTGGTGAGCGGGCATCCTTAAATAATGTTGTGATATAGTACCTTCAAGAGTAGGTTCCTACCTGTAGCTGGGCCTAAACATATTGGCTAAATTCATGTCTCCTTGAGGATGGGAGATAGTTTCTTTTGAGGGATGTTGGAGGACACTATGGTCAGCCATTCCATGAGGGCTGAAAAGGGTTCCACTGGTTGGTAATCAGTTGTTAATCAGCCCCCAAACTAAAAGTGATATTAGACGACTGATTTGGGGGAGCTGTGCCACTTTAATGTACCCCTAGAACAGTCCTGGTAGGGTTTTTTAGGGCAGGTACTGTATACTAAATTAACTTCTAATTAGCACATTACTTGGTTTTGTCCATTAGTCCTGCTGAGATTAGAAGGACACTTTGTTCTTTCATATTTTTCAAATGCATATGATCAATGCTACTAATAAGATGTAACTTGTTTTTATAGGTGGCTGGAAATGGATAGACAATCTGTTTTAATGAAAACTGATTTATTGTATGAGTATGATATTTTAGCATCTATATTGTATGTCAAATTGTTTGTTATTTTCGTACATTGTGATGGCATGCTGCCGAACAATAAACCATATAACTAATGAGCCAAGCCACTGAGGGTCAGCTGTGATAGGGAGCGACACCTGGTCGCTCCCTCTAAAAGGTTTTGCTCTTGAAGCTGTTGATGTGGTTAGGAATCTGGGAACCACTGTGGACACCAAGATAAACTTGGAGTACCAGATGTTAGCAGTTGTCTGTAGTGGCTTTTCCCATCTTCAGAACTTCACCCGGATCAAACAGTTTCTAGCACCTGACGACCTATTAATGATAGTCCATGCCTTTATCACATCAAGGCTAGTTTACTTTAATGGTCTTTACCAAGGATTATCTGGCAGTTGGATGCACCACGTGCAGTTGGTCCAGAATGCTGGAGCGCCTCTGATCTCTGAAACATTCCATAAGGATCATATCAATCCAGTACTGCAAGAACTATGCAATCTGCCTATTCAGTGGTGTGTCAGCTTCAAGATATGCTTGTTTGTATACAAGGCCCTCCATGATCTGGGTCCTGTCTAGTTGAAAGATTTCCTGACTCCACTGACCTCTGCCCACTCTCTCCACTCTATCGATGCTGGCTTGTTGTCAGTCTCCAGTCTAGGCTGAAGCTTTTGGGGGACAAGTCTTTTCTGGTGGCTGCGCCGACACTTTGAGTGCATTACCTGTCTACATCCATTCTGCTAGCAAGGTGGGGGCCTTTATGGGGGCCCTGAAATCCTATCTTTTCAGTCTTGCCTATTGCATGATTTAATGTATTCATTTATTGATCAATTTACTAATTTATTACCATAACTTGTTTCTAAAGTTGTGGCTAGCTGGGATTTGTAGAACTTGCAGAGAATTCTCCCACTTTTTGTAACATGTTTTGTTGGAGTTATGTATGATGTGTTTGCCCTGTACAGTGCCATGAGGCCCAGGGAAAGGGAACCTTAAAGCAAAGTTGCCTTGTTTTGCCTTGGGTCTTATGTCATATAAGTATAGATGATATAACTGGAGGTGCCCAGTCAATGATGCAAGGTCTTTGGGGAACTGGACCATCATCCAGCTGTGGTCAGTTTTTCCTGCTATTTTCTCCCAAGGCCACATACATGCAATGACGTGATGTTCATGCTTCACCTCCACAAAGGCACCCTGGTGTCTGAGTGTGATACCCAGGAGTTAAATTGGACAGGAGCCCTCAGGAACTCAATTCCACTATCTCCTAAGAATTGTATAACAGTTGCATCACTTCTGTCATCTTTCTACATTGACTACTATGGGAGAGTTCCTCCACCTAAAAATGGCAGTTCCACCACCTAGAAATCTAGATGTGAGAGTTCCCCCACCAAAACATTTTCAGTGTAACCACTGGTGAGATCCCTTCCCATGCAGTCCTGCTGCACTGCCACCCAGATTCCTCTAGGAGGCAAATGACCAGCAGAACGCATTAATCCCTTCTCAGAGGGAGGAGAACCATCCAAGGACTCTCAATCCTCCCTCCCTCTCCCAGTCAGCTCCCAAGCAACCTAAGTCCATTCACTAAATGGACACATCAAAAGGCATATTTTAATAAGAAACACATATAGGGTCCAGTTCCCTGTCACAAAGCTGTGCCCAGTTTAGTCTCCAAACTTCGGGACTATACACCAGTGTTATTAATAGTTGCAGGGAGGAGGAGGAGGAGGAGTCCCCCTGTGGTGATGTCAGTACACAGATGAAGTTACCAGATGTTAGTGGTGCAAATGGGGTTTGCACCCACTGACACTGATGTGTGACATCCCACGGATGTCTGTCCATGGCACCGTGTTACTGACACTATCCCATGCCCAGAGATCATGGGCAGATGGGCTACTGCCAGGTGTCCCAAGTCCATCTACCCCTACCTTTCAGCACACTTCTGATCAAAGTAACTTTTAATTTTTTAGGCCTCCAGTAGTATATCTTATGGTTCAGTGCCACCCACCTGAACTTCAGATCCTCAATAATCTCTGGTATCCAGTGATACCCCCCTCTCTAGCCTCATTCCCCCATGCCATCCACTTGCAGAACAAGGCCCATGACAACATTTATTCCTCACTGATTCTTCTCTGCCCTCCTTCTGGGTTCTGACACCCCTGTCTCCTTCTCTTAACAGTTTTAGAGGCAGGGGATGTCAAAGAACTCAAAGGCAACCTTTATGAAGCTTGTCACATTCTCAGTATGAATTTGCACCCCATTAGCACAGTGACTCTTGGTCCCTTCCCCATATGGTTACAGCCCTTTTAGTAACCATGTGAGGAAGACTAGTGACCCCTATTGGACATTGTCTAATATCTATGGGTGAATTAAATGAGTGATGTTCTTAATAGAAAACAAAAGGGAGGAAGAAATATACATATAGGGGTTATGCAGTGGCCTGACTTAAAATATGCATTTTATCTTCAAGTAGGAGGGAACAGGACCATAACTCATGAGTGACAGAGCAATGAGTGAGCTATGAAAGTCTCAACTGTATATTTTGAGTCAAGCCATAGTGTATTCTACTTACACAACATCAGTTTACTAGCCATAGCTTTTGAACCTGCTGTTTATTGGAAGACTGAACCCGTTTCTCTCTGATTTCATCTGCTGGCTTTAGTGCTGTCTAGGCAATTTCAGTATCATTAGCATTGTGAAAGCTGCTCTCTGATTCATTAGAATTGTGAATGCTGCTCTCTGATTGGTTCGGTACTCCATTCTGATGAAGCTAACTTTCAAAATATCAAATATGACATAACTAATAACAAGATATTATGGTATCTTGATGTTAGCTACAGAGATATCACTTGTTTTTAACTTTCTATTTATTATTTTCTGTGTATCAAATAGCAGCACATCTCATGCAGAATATTAAAGATATGGTGCAATATAAAATTACATTACTGATATTGCCATCAGTTGATGTTGATTCGATAACAAGTGATATCACTCAGGTGGATTTACTTTCCTGCTTAAAGATAAAACGTGTTATCTTGCCATTTTTATCTCCACTGGTGTTGTACAATAGTCCACAAATGTAACCTTTGTATTATATGGTGGTTCTATTTTTTGTTTTGTTTTGTTATTTTTTTTGGTGGGGGGTTCGACTACTTTTCCCCTCCTGTCTCAGGCATCCAGCCAGATCCTGCCCTGCCTGAAGTCTGCTTGTCTGAACCTCCTCTCTCCTCCCCCTTACCTCACAGCTGGCACCCCCAGCTTAACCCCTCCAGGGTGGGGCTGCCCCCCCTCTATGGGTGCACTTGCATACATAGACTCCAGCTGGTGGGCAAGGGTGAGAGCCTGGGTGGAGGAACTGAAAGGCCAGACAGGACAGGCCCGGCTATGGGCATGGGGGCTGGTGCTGTCGCCTACCCCATGTACCGGGTTTTTCCTTTGTTCTTGAGCTCTCCCCCCTCCCATGTGTGGTGCATGCCCCGACACACTGTTGCACGGCAACCCTGCCTGTGTCGGCCATGCTGATCACGTGCTTCCCGGCATGCTGCAGTGCCCCCCAGTCTCCACTGGGGACCGCTGGCACACCGGGCTGTCCCATCTCTCCCTCCCGGATAGGAGAACATGACAAGGGCACTCGATCCTCAACCATCCCCTGCTGACTCCCGGCACCCAACATGGCTCTCGAACCTGGGTCACTGGCATAGCGCAAGGTGTGGCGTCCAGCGCCTCAACCCTCACTGCCACCGGGCCAACATATTATATGGTTGTTGATGGCACCAGTGGCACAATAGCATCTGTGGTATGCACAGAAATAACACAAATAAAGCAAACTCTCTAAAGTGTCACTTATCAAATATCAGTATCATAATACAAATAGAATAATAGATAGGTTCGAGTGAATTACAAGGCTGTAATTCCATCGAGAGGTTCTGGGGACATAGGTAACCTCGAGGCGAAGCTCGAGAGGTTCCTATCCCCAAATTCCAGATGGAATTACAGCCAGTGATTCACTCGAACCTAACGGTTATTTTTCTAATATATGGATACGAAAATGCTGACGAGGTTTTACCTCTGGATTCCTTGTGGATGGTTCCGTGCTGCTTGTTCTCGCTCTTCACTCACATCCCCCTTCCTCGTGGAGTCCTGCTTCTCTCTCTCTCAGGAATAAAAAGAAAAGAAACAAAAAAAACTATGCTTTGGACACTAGAAAAGTTGGTGATCCCAACGATAGTATTACGAGGACCGGAAGTATAGTATTATTGGACCGGAAGTATAGTATTATTGGACCGGAAGTATAGTATTACGGGGACCGGAAGTATAGTATTACGGCACTGACTAAGGTATTACAGGGTTTTTTTTGTATGCTTTTTGGGGGTATTATTTTTAAAATCCATATATTACATATAAGTATATGCTTGTGGACAGTGTGTTTCAGTGCTATCCCTTTTCCTCTGATATGGAATCAAGCCACTTATCAAAGTTAAGCATCTCTTTAATGTGATACTTCACTGAGGCTAACCAAATGGGTTTAAGGCACCAGGTGTCAAGTGCATGAGAGACTGCAAAGTGACTTGAGGTTTGGAAGTGGCTTTGTAAGTGGTAGGGAGAAGAACTATGTTAGCAGCAGAGAAAGAGACGGAAGCAGAGAAGGCAGTTGGAGTGAGAAATCAAGGACACGCAGAGGGACTGCTTGTAACCAGATATGTAATGTACTAGAGATGGAATTATGAAATCAAAGAACTTATTCTTACAACAGTGCCTCTGAAAATCTAAGCTGCAATTCATCCCCAGCGGAGTTATTATTGAAGTAAGCCTAAAGTGAGTGGCTTGTGGTCCACCAGTCTCACATCGCTAGCTGATGTTGTGTATCCAAGACATGTACTTGAGGAAGTGAATGATACCCAGCTAGCACATGAAGAAATGCTGTTACAGGAAAACTACCCAAATCGCTATAGACCCCCAGAGCTAAACTTAGTCCTGATTAGCAAAGGAAAAAGAGATTACACAAAACATCCACCAGCCTAATATCTAGAAACGTTTAATTATACAATTTGAAATGCAGATGTGTTGCTGTTTTTGTTGAGGAATGTTGCAACAATGAAGCTGCTGTTTAACAAGTATTTCACCAGCAAAATTAAAACTCTGCCCAGGTTCTAACTCTTCCCTACAAAACAAATATTGCGTACGTCAGGAAGTTCATGAAAGAAATGTTATTATGACCATTTTTTTCAGCTGATTGCTGACCTATAGTAACATGTATGATTGTACATGGTTACACCTTGTTGTGCATGGATTTTCCTCCTAACTAATAAGCTGTTGTACAATATCACAATTCAGAGGTCATAGAATGCTGTTGAACACTTTTGTGGTACAACAAGTAAGCAATAAGCTACAAAAGGGTTTGCATTGAAGGTTAAGCAATGCATGCCCCAGGGACACAGTAAGGCACGAGGCCGAAGGCAAGTGCCCAGTCGCTGTCCCTGGGAAATACATTGTTAATCTTTTAATGCGCAATCTGAAGTGCCTTATTGCACTTATTAAATGTCTCTCTGTAATTTTGTTTAAGGAAAACAAATAGCTGAAAGAACCTTTTTATTAGAAAAAAACTGTTTTATAAGAGGAAAAGTGTATTATGCCAGTAAAACGTTCCTTGGCACTTGTTGTTTCTGGATTGCATTAACTAGGTTTACATATGTACTGACCAGTTACCTGGTCTTCGATTTTGAGTAACTGGGTCAAAATCCTTTTCGGTCTGCATGGAGCAAAGTAACTGATTTCTTGTAGAGTGAACTATTTTTTTTTTGTATTACTTTCTATTTTTCTGTGCCTCTCTACTGTCTCCTAACCTAACCTCCACTCCTTCAGGCCTCCAAAATACTCTGCTCCCCGACCCTACCAACTTCCCAGGGTCTGCTCCTAGAGTGCCATGCTCACTAATCCCAGGGCCCTTGATGGCCTGAATTGCCCCCTAGGTGGGGCAAGGAGACATCCCCCCTTACCTTCCTCTATCCCCGTGAGAGTGAGCTGCACAGCGGGGTCTGCCCTTTTTCAGTCGGCGGGTGGCGAAGCAGGTTCCAGCGATCATCATCTAGGAGGACTGGAGATGTTTTTCCTCCAGGTTATACCCCACCGATGCTGGCATGCAATGAGGAACAAGGAGTCGAATGCATGCCGAGACATGCATCTGCTCCAGACCTCTACTAGCATTGACCCCAATGCTGTAGCGTCTCCCTGCTGCACTGCCATCCTCTGAGTTCCCCAGTGGGTGGTGGTATTGTGGCAGGGAAAGCTTCCCATCCCACCCTGGAGAAGGAGAGCAAGTCGTTGGGTGCTCGATCCTTCTCCCTCCCTACCGACCCCTGGCAGCCCGAGTCCGTTCTCAAACCTGGGTCACCGGCATGGTGCGAGGTGTGGTGTCCAGTGCCTCAACGCTCAGCGCCACCGGGCCAGCCTGAGTGAACTATTTTTAAAAATGATGTTCTCATACTACTGAATAGATGCACAATTGAATAAACATCATCAAGATTTGATTGACAAGATATGCCCTTCATAAATCCATGTTGTTTACTCACTTGTAGCACAAGAGCCTCCAAAAAAATTAACCAACTAATCCTTTAGTAATGTTTCAAGGATCTTCCCAACAAAAGATGTTAAGCTAAACTGGCCTATAATGCAATGTCCTTAGTGAAACACTCTAAACTCATTTTTGCTTTTCTACTAGATGCCTATATTCTGCCCTCTAGTACTGGCCTACACTTTTCTACTGTGAACACCAAGCTGAAGTATTCATTTAGAACTTCTGCTTCATGTTTGTCCTCATATACTTGTGTATTATATATTTTCAGTATCTCCATCTTTACATTAGTCTTTATTTTTTTCCCCTAATGTATCTAAAAATATTATTATGATTTTTTATTTATTATTAGTTAAGATGAAAATTCACGCACAAAGGGTAAACATATACACCACAATATATTGCTGTATATATATATATATATATATGTCATGAAAAAGGTTACAGAACATCATGAAATTGTCATGGTCAAGATGAAAGAAATCTTGAAAATCATAGCAAAAGTCATTTACGTATTGTATATCAAAGAAATAACCTCTACAGTTTTATACAAGCACATCAGCAATAATTTAAATGTTTTTAAAAAACTGATTGTTAGACATATCCAGTAGCAGGAGGCAGCATATTGCCTTGCTGTCGCGAAGACTGGGGCTCATGTGCAAGCCCCAGGGTCCCACACCACTGCCACATGGGCACCCAGCAAATTGCAGTGGTGAAGCCCAAAAAATGGACATATAAGTTAAACATCAAAAACTAAGGTGTTTTCATGGAAAATACTAACAAAATCAAGGGGTTGTCATAGAAAATGCCAACAAATCATGGAGTTTTCATAAAACTGGAATAAAATCATAGAATCCATGACTTCCATGACTTTTGTGATACAGTTCCAGCCATGGCTATATCCAGTTAGAGTATGGACACACATCTAAGTTTATCAGCTAGAATGGTGCCCCCACTCATGCAGTGTGCATTCTGTACATAAGAGATGGGCTCCTTTCTCCCTCCTGATTACAAATGACAGATGTGCCTTACATACACAGATTACCTTGCTAATTAAAATCCTAATTGCTCACCAAAACCAGATGGGACTAATAAGACAACAGCTGATACTATCTCTGGCTGACGAGGGTTTCAGTACCCTATAACTGGTATGGTATAAGTAAGTAGCAATAACACATGCCAGGGTGTGGATTGTGCGGGCAATAAGACACGGAAGGTCATTGGTTATACAGTGCTCCCTCTTTTATCCACCAGCCTCCTCACATCCTAAATCTTGGTGGATAAAACAGGGCACAGGATAACAGAGGGTGGCCGTTAAAGGGGGAGATAACATTTCTGGAAAATAGGACAGGAGATCACACTGCCAGTAAGTGAGGGTGGTGAATAAAAGGGGGCAGATAAAGGAGGGAGCACTGTACTAAGTTTATCATACTCCCCTGAAGTGCTGAAAACATACTCTGGAGTGTCTGACTGCACTTATACAATGTTTTTTTTGTGTGGAAATTTAAAAAATGTATGTGAAACTATTGAAAAATTACAGAAATATTAAAATGTTTGGTAACACAGTTCCTCTACAAGAGGACTGTCACCAGAGCACACTAGTGTAGTGTTGCCACTACTGTGTTGGTGCTGTGTTATCTTCTTTGTCTGTTTATTGTTGAAGGGTGGTACAGGAGTGAACCAACAGCCAAACCAAGCAGTATTCAACAGAAATGCTTTGTGATAGCCAACCCACTGGCACAGTGGTTGAATTTCCGTCTGTGATGCCAACAACCTGGGTTCGGGAATGGACCCGGGTGTCGGAGTGCAGCCAGGGAGATGGCAGGCATTCCATGATTGCTCACCTTCTCCTGGAGAGGATCTGACCCAGTGTTTGCTGGCCCTGGCAGAGGCTGGGGGGCATGACAGCATGTTGGGCATTGCTGGGAAGGAGCATGTGGACATCAGCCCCGCGCATTAACATCATGTGGCACATCCACGCCAAAGACTAGGAAAATGCTCCCTGATCAACCGGATGATGATCGCCGTCCTCTGCCACTCACGAAGCCCTTCCGAGAAGCAGACCGACCCCAGCAGCACCTGGCTCACTGATGTGCCTCTTACCCCCATTTTCTCCCCAGAAGGGGGACCCATCCAATGAAGGGATAAGTCAGGTTCCCTGGGGAGGCTGCAGTATGGGGCGGTGGTTGGCAGAGGGGGGGCAGAGATGGCAGGGTGCACCTAGGTGACCTGAGGGAGAGGCCAGTCAGGGGTGCATGGGGAGGTGCAAAAAAAATGCTGTGTGTGTCTTAGAAAGAAATTGAGCTTTCAACACAACTGTCTTCATGAGTGCTTATTTAGTGATTGGAAATACTGCTGTTTGTATATTTTTTACTTTAGCAGAGGAAACAATAGTGGCCATTTTCAGTTAAAAAAATGTAAAAAAAAAAAAAAGGCACAAGGAGTTTGCCAGTTACAGCCATTTGCTATAGTCTCCCAAGGACATGGCTAGAAGCAAGTCTGGGTCAATCAGGATGAAGGATTTTCTCTACCTGGCACTGTATGTGAAAGAAGGACTGAAGTGTGCTCGTGAGGAGGGCGAAGAGGGTAGTACAGAGTCATTATGGATGCAAATCCAGGATTCCAAGAATAGGACTCTCAGGATGGGAGTGGTGTACAAGCCACCATCTCAGACAGAGGAGTTAGACAGGGAACTAGTGGGACAGATTGGAAGGGCCTGCGGAAAGGGTAGCACGGTGATTGTGGGGGACTTCAACCTGCCAGGAGTGAATTGGAGTACCCCAGCCACCATGAATAGAAGGGAGCAGATACTTCTGGATGCGTTCCAGGATAACTTCCTAATTTATTTATTTATTTATTGAAAATGTTTCACCTGGAGAGGCACACTGAACAAAAAGTTGCGTGTCTCACGGTGTGACCTGGGGGTGGTACATGGGAGGAGGGAATACACAAAGCAATCAATAGGTTGAACTTGGAGTCAAGCAATTCAAACAATTGTTACATAGTTAAGTGTGGCTATTACAAACTTGTTACATGAGGAGACACTACATACATGTGCCACAAGGAGGGTGGCATAACATATTTAATTACACATCTAGAACTATACATGATTACATAAGTGCCTATATGTAGAGATTGATTTGAAGTATGATGCACCAAGTTGGTAGAGAGAGAAATGGAAGCCTGAGCTTGGGGCAAGGGAGAGGTGGCAGGTCTGGGTAGTAACACAGGGAAAGATGAGGGGGTTGACTTAGGGAAGACATTGACGGGAATAAGAAGGGAGATAGAAGTGTCATGAGAGGGTAAGTGCATGGATTGTTTAGGGCAATATATAAGCCAGACATTTGGGCGAAGGCCAAGCCACTGGTCAGGCACGTAAGGAGGAGGGGATCAAAGTGGGGGGAGAGAATCAGTCAGGGGGGAGGTCAGGGGCAGGTACAATTGGGTGCAAAGAAGTTAGTGAGGGCAGAGGATAGAGAGTGTTTGGAGGAAGAATGGCAGATTTGGGCTGGCAGGTCATTCCAGAGCTTAGGCAGGACGTAAGAGATAGCCGATTGGCTTGCGGAGGTCCTTCGGTGAGGGATTACTAATAGCCTAGAGTCAGCAGACCTGAGGGCATGGGTGGGGGTTGGTGGGGAAGATAGGGAGGAGACGAGGTAGGGTGGAAGGGAACCGAGCCAGAAGTTAGAAACAAATTTAGCACTGTGAAGTAGGCACTGGTTGCTCAGGGATGGAAGGACCAGCGAATGGAAGAGCTCACAGTGATGGGTGCAGGGGGGCATCGAGGGCGAGGTGGCAGAAAGCATTGAAGAGGGGGTCCAGTCTGGATAAGGTGGACTTGGAGGCAGAGCTGTAGACAACATCGCAGTAGTCGAAGGACGGTAGAATCATTTTCTGGACTGTTTCGCGTCTCACAGGAAGTGGGAGACTAGTGCGGTTTCTATAGAGGGCACCTAGCTTAGGGCTCAGTTTTGATAGGATGGCGTCCACGTGTGTGGAAAAGGAGAGGTGGCGATCAAGCCAAACCCCCAGGTACCTAAAGGAGGGCACATCTTCAAGGATGGTGTAATTTAGGGTACGGAAAATCAGAGAGGATGTAAGTCTGGATAGTCTCTGTCTAGTGCCGAAAGACATAGGGACTGTTTTCTTGGCATTTAGGGAGAGTTGGTTGGAGTTGAACCAGTGTTGTATTTTGTTGAAGTCGGTCTGAAGATTAGAGGTGACTTCTTCGTAGGTACGGCCGGAAGTAAAGAGGACCATGTCATCAGCGTACATGTGTATTGAGGTAATGGAGCAAGCCTTTGGCAGATCATTTAATAGGATGGAGAAAAGAAAGGGGCCAAGGACTGAGCCCTGGGGAACGCTGGTGGTAATAGGGAGCAGGGGGGAGATGCAGTCAGCTATTTTTGTAGATTGGGTTCTATTTTGTAGGTAGGCACTGAACCAATTAGTGGCCAATGCTGATAGCCCAACACCTGATAGGCAGGGTAGTAGGAGGGAGTGGGATACCACATCGAATGCTTTGGCTAGGTCGATGAAAATAGCTGAAGTAATTTGTCCTTTGTCCATCCCAGAGAGGATGGAGTCCATGAGTCTTAGTAGGGAGGTGGTGGTAGAGTGTTTTTTTCTAAAACTGGACTGGAATGGAGTGAAAAAGTTAGTTTCAGAGAGAAAGTGGGAGAGTTGAGATAGTACTACTGTAGGTGTTCCTGGAGTTTGGTGAGAGTGGGGAGGAGGGAGATGTGGCGGTAGTTAGCAGCGGAGGTAGGGTCACCTCCTTTTGGTAGTGGTAGGACAGTGGCATGTTTCCACTCTGTGGGGAGTGACTCAGTGATGAATGAAAGATTTAGCAGGGCAGCAAGGGGAGTAGAGATAGCCGGAGCAGATAGGAAGAGGAGCTTGTTGTCGAGACGGTCGGGAGATTTACCTTTGGTGGGATTCAGGGAGCGAAGAGCATCTAAGGTTTCGATGGGGGAGATATGTCTGAAGGAGAAAGGGTTCTGGCCAGGTGGTAGTGGGGTAGCTGTCTGGGGAGTGGTTGGGGTTACAGGAGGAAGGGAATCCAGGAGGGTCGTAGCACAAGTAGTGAAGTAGAAATTGAACTCGGAGGCTACCGTCAGGGGGTCGGAGAGTAGAGTCCCTTGGGTGAGAAGGAGGGGGGGGGATTTGTTGTTGGGGTGGAGAAAAGGGAGTTGATGACTTTCCATAATTTAGAAGGCCTCCCAATATTTGTGTTTAGAGTGTTGTTAAAATATTCGGCCTTTGCTAAGCAGATGGCCTTTGTGCACTTGTTTCGGAGCATGCAGTAGGTGACATTGTCACCTGGGAGGAGCATGACTTTGTAAATATGCCACGCCCTGTCGCGGGCTTGTTGGCAAGCTATCAGCTCGGATGATATCCAGGAAAGGTGAGATCCTTGGACCCTAGTACGGCGCAGGGGGCCATGTTTGTCCCAGGCGCTAAGGAAGGTGTTCTGGAAGTGCGTAAGGGCAGCATCCATGTTAGAGCATCTTAGGACTGGGACCCAGTTGGAATGAGCTAGCTCTTCCAGGAGAGGGGAGAGGTTTAGGGATTTATATGACCGTTGGAATATAAATTTGGGAGGGGATTTAACTCAGTGGATTTTTCGGACCAAGTAGGTTAGGTGGTGGTTGCTAATGGAGTCTGAAAGGAGGCCAGAGCTGACGACACGGTGTGGATGGGAGGTAAGCGCCCAGTCAAGAAGGGAGTGGTTTCCGGTCTTATGGTTTGACCGTGTAGGTTTCAGAATGGTTTGAGTAAGGTTGAGAGCAGATATCTCGGTTCAGGTTTTGTTAAAAGCGGGGGCTGGCCAGTTTTGGTTAAAGTCACGCATGACATATAGTTCACCCAACTGGGCAAGAGATGTCAGTTGGCTCAGAAGGTCAGTGCCTGTTGTGGCTGGGGTGCCAGGGCAGCAGTAAATACCAGCCACAAAGATGGTGGGTGAGGAAGGAGGAGACAATTTCAGCATAAGCAGCTCATAGGCTTTGGGTTCAGCTTTTGAGAGAGCGACAGAAAAATGTAGGGTTGAGCTGGTGTAGACAGCCACCCCTCCACCTCTGGTGGGCCGGTCTTGCTGCGTGATAGTGAACCCTGGAATAGCGATGGCTGGGTCTGGGAGGTTTGGGTTTAGCTAGGTCTCAGATAAGATGATTATGTCAGGGGCATGGTGGGCGGCGGCTACAGCCTGGAGCTGATCGAGCTTGGGGGCTAGGCTACGAATGTTTAGATGGAGTAGGCGTAGTCCCCAGGGAAGGGAGCCAGAGCAAGTGTCGGTGGTGGATTTGGCTGTGTTTTAGACATGGCGTAGCTGTGACTAGGGCTTGGTGTTGGGCAGGGATTTGGGTGTATATCCCCTGCAGCCAGCAGTAGTAGGGCAAGGATTAAGTAGTGACAAAGTATGTGGAGGCACCAAGATTTGGGCAAGCGCCGCTTAGGGGAGGCAGTAGGGCAGGCAGTGTGGAGAAAGTGGGATCTGCTTTGGTAGAGGGAGACCAGGAGGCAGCCACAGGAATAGAGCGAGGTGGTGGGGCTCATAGGGAAACAGGACCAGATAGTAGCTGGGAGAGATGCTGTGGACATTTGGGGAGCATTTGTAGGATGAGTCGGTTCAGCAGAGGGTGGGGGGGATGCAGGGTAGCAACTTAAAGAGAGTGTTAAAAGGGGTAGGAAAAATAGGATGGAGAAGATCAAAAATAAGTATCTTATTGATTGTGCCATTATTGCCAAGTGTACTGGAGGCACAGATAGGGAGTGTAGAGAGGTACACACTACAGTGAGGCAGTGTAGAGAGGGAGAAGAGGAGTGGTCACGAGAAGCGCTAGGAAGATAGCTGGGGGAGAAGAGGGGAGGGATAGTACTTGTTAGGAAAGGGATTGAAGCAGGTAGAAAGGGGCGGGACAAGTAGCGTATTTAATAGGTGGCCTGGGAGGGGGTGGTGGGGGTGGGACAAAATAGCTATGCAGAAAGAAGAGATTAGTCCAGGCTAGCGGCCACTCCGGCAATCTGGCTGGAGGGCTCCAAAGGTAGGGTAGCAGCTTGACTGGCTCAGCAGGAAAGGCGCCCCAATCAGATGCTGAGGGTTGATTGCCAGTCCAATCAGGGGCTGCCAAATCGGTAGGCGCACCAATCGGGGAGGCGCTAGAAGCTGGGCGGCTGTGCGAGTTTAGCGGTAGTTACCTTAGATGGGCTCTGGGAGGCAGGACCAGGAGGGCAGGAGGAAAGAGTCGGTGTGTTCGGTGGTGGCAGCGCTGATGCTGCCAGGATCTGTGGGCGCCACTCAGGGTGCAAGAGGAGTCTTTCGATGTCATTGTGTACAGCAGTTTTCCTCACGATTTGGGTGTAATGCTGATCTTCAATTGTCCACTCGGTCAGGCAATCAGCAGTACTTGCGATCACTCAACAGATCTGGCAGATGTACAGAAACCGCATCCCATCACTGGTACCCCAATAGTTGAACTCTATGTTCATGTGGCAGACTTTATCTGAAACTGCCAGGTATTTGTCTTCAGTTGCAGTCATGACTGGATGTACCTGCTCTGTTCAGCAGTCCAATGTCTCACCTCTGATGGCTCTGTCAGCTCTTTTTTGTCAGCCGCTGTCTCTGGCCTCTCATGCAAGTTCAGTTAGGCTCTCTCTGTCTCTTGATCAGTCTCGAGGTGTCTTGAGGATCCTGGCCTTGCTTCTCATGGGGTTGGCGTGATCAGCACAGTGGACTTAGGCCCCACAGGCAGTGATAAAGTTACAGGCCCCTGAGGTCTGATGAGGAAAAGTCTCTCAGGCTGTACACTGAGGCTCAGATGCAAGGTGGCTTACTCTTGCAGGCTTCACTTGCACTTGCAGATGTTAGGTCTGCCCTCATCTCATTCCAACAGCAGGCTCCTCTCTCACTATCCCCACCAGCCAGCAAATGGTTGGTCCGTTTCTCTTCACACTCCACAGCAGACTGAGAACATACTGAAAGATTTCTCAGCCTCCTCATGCAAATGGTCAGTGAGCCAACCAGGTTACGGAACACCCTAGACCTCGTGCTGGTAAATGGGGAGTTTGTGAGGGAGCTGCAGGTGAAAGAACCTCTGGCAGGGAGCGACCACCACTCAGTGTGGTTCACATTGAAAATGGGTAAGGAGGGAGCAGAAACAGGAACAAAAGTGTTGGACTTCGGGAAGGCCAACTTCAGCAGGATGGGAGAGGTAGTTAAAGGGTATCTAGCCAGAATCCAAACTAATATAGACAATAACCAGAGGTGGGAGGTCATAAAACTGGGGATTGAGGAGGCAACCAAAACCTGCATCAGGTTCCAGAGTAAGAGAGCTAGGGCCAAGAAACCCAGCTGGTTGAGCAAGGAAGTCGTGGAGAAAGTAAGAAATAAAAAAGCCACCTTTAGGAGGTTCAAAAAAACAGGGAGAGGGGAGGACAGAGAGGATTACCCGAAGAAATCGAAGGAGGTGATGAAGGCAGTAAGGGCAGCCAAGGCATCTAAGGAGCTCAGGCTGGCGCAAGGCATCAAGAAGGGGGAGAAGGAATTCTTCAGGTACATCAGGGAGAAAATGAGTTGTAGGGACAAAATAGTAAGGATTAAGAGGGATGGGGTGGGTGGAAACAGGGGCAGAGCAGGCAGAAGCGCTTAATGAATACTTCTGCTCAGTGTTTACTAAGGAGAAAGGAGGGGTGCTACCAAGGGGGGTGGGAGGTCAGGCTCGGGGGGGGAGGTGACAGATGGGAGAATCACAGAGGACAGGGTACTAGAGGGCCTGAGGGCACTGAGGGTGGACAAGGCACAAGGGCCAGATGGCATTCATAGGTTTCATAAGTAGAATCAAGCTAACAGACTCAAGGTCCTTAAAAGCTTGCCAAATCCCAGAATTAGAAATGGAATACCTTATCCCTATGATACCTATCTAAACTATTTTTAAAAATGTTCATATTGGAGCTATTTACAACATTTATTGGAAGATCATTCCACAGAGCTACTACCATCTGACTATACCAAAATTTACGCTGGTTTCTATTCCAATTCTTGCGTAATAGTTGTTTGTCATGTCTCCTTGA
This sequence comes from Neoceratodus forsteri, assembly GCA_016271365.2. Lineage (NCBI taxonomy): Eukaryota > Metazoa > Chordata > Ceratodontiformes > Ceratodontidae > Neoceratodus > Neoceratodus forsteri. The sequence goes on from CM028129.1 coordinate 1,411,869,507, forward strand.
ACTGGTCCAGCCTATTTTATACTGAAGGCCTATCTCTGCCATGAGTATATCATCATCTAGAAATCTAAAGAGCAGACATAAATCCCCCCTGTGTCTCCTGTAAGAGGGAGAATAAATTGAGGGATGCCATTCTTTCATTATAAGGTTTATTTTTAAATCCTTTCACTGATTTAGTTAGTCTCCACTGTGCACCCTCTGCCAAATTTATGTCCTCTCTATTTTGCAGTGACCAGGCCTGCGCACAGTACTCCAAGTGGGGCCTGACCAAAGCGTTATACAATGGAATAAGTACTTGTCTATCCCTACTGGCTATATGTCTAAAAATACAGTTGAGATTTTGATTAGCCTTCTTTATCTGAGCCCTACAGTGAGATTTAAACTTGAGGTCATTTACAATAATTATTCCCAAGTCTCTGTCCTTATTAGTGACCTCCTGTGGTGTATTTGCTGGATTGTAAGATGTCTGTCCATTGTTACTGCCAAAATGCATGACCTTGCATTTGGCAGTATTCAATACTAATTTGTTGTTAACTGTCCATTCCAAGACCTCATTTAATGCCTCTTGTAATGCTTTTGTATGTCAGTGTGCATTTACTACAGTCCCAATCCTACAATTGTCCGCAAACTTATATAACCAGATATTAGGGTCATTTAGTTTCAATGATGATATATAGATATTAAACAGGCTTGGGCCCAAAACAGAGCCCTGCGGAACCCCACTGGTAATAGGAGCCCAGCTGGATAAGACCCCATTTATCACCACCCTCTGTTTCCTGCCCTGAAGCCAATCAGATATCCAATTACAGATGTTCTTATGGAGGCTAATCCCCTCGAGTAGAGATAATTCATAGTGGGGCAATTTGTCGAATGCCTTGGCAAAATCTAAATAAATGACATCCACTGTTATTCCCTAGGTCTAATTCCTGGTTCACATGTTCATAGAATGCTAGTAAATTTGTTTGACAGGATCTTGACTTGGTAAACCCATGTTGTGCTAAGTCTCTCAGTTTATTGTCTGTTACATGGTCTAGAATAAGGTCTTTGATTAAGCCCTCCGTAATCTTTCCTATCAGGGAGGTCAAACTAATAGGCCTAAAATTGTCAGGTCTGGTTTTTGACCCTTTTTTTTAAAGATAGGGACTGTTGTGGCAACCTTCCAGTCCAATGGAACAATTCCTGAATCCAAGGAGGCTTGCATGATGTAAGTAATTGGAAGAACCAGTACGTCTGCCAATTCCCTCAAAATTCTGGGATGCATTCCGACAGAGCCTGATGATTTATTTATTTTGAGTTTTCTTAAACATTCCAGAATATTCCTAGGGTCAAGGGTTATTTCTCCTGGTGTTGATGACCCTTTACCTCTAAAAATAGTGAACTTGCATTTATTATATACTGAACAGAAATATTTGTTTTGTATATCAGCCATTTCTCCGGTTGAGGCTGCCTGCCCATCATCATTGAAAAAGGGGCATATTGTACTGTGTACAGTCCTAATATTGTTGATATAGGAAAAAAATGCCTTTTTTTATTATTTTGTACTCTTTTTGCCAATTCCACCTCAACCTGTGCTTTGGCTTTTTTTATATGTATTTTAACCTTTTTTTTTGGCATATCTTATAGATCTCAGTGGATTTTGTTTTGATTTTTTATATAACCTATTTTTTTTATTAATTAAACTTTTTATTATGCTATTCGTTCAAGCTGGTTTATTTCTCTTATTATTATAGTTATACTTGGGAACGCTAGGTATGTATTTAAGAACTAAACTCTCAACATTAGATGTCGAGGTCACGTGATGCAAGTTACCTGGTAGCAGCACTTGTCCTGAGCTCCTGCCAACTGCCCTCTACAAGCCTCTTATATTGAATTTTACGAGTTTAAAATGCTTTACAAGTGGCCATTGGAAGTTACTGCTGATCTGCCTATCGAATTTGATCAACTAATCCTTTTCATCGCAGAGCTGTGTAGCGGCGATGGAGGCAGAGATGAAGCAGGCCGCGATCAGGCATACCCCACCAACTACGCCTGAAAAGACATCCAAGAAGTCTAGAAACCAGGGTACCGGAAGCCTCGGCAAGGCGAGTAGTTTCAACCCTCCGGTAATCCCTCTATCTGAAGAGCAATTCCTGCAAGAGCTCTTACCGTTCCAGGAATCACTGGAGGATATCGCTACAGAGCTAAAGTCAATCAAAGGAGACCTTGCCACCCTTAAAGTGAGAATGGTTGACTCAGAAGCCAGAATTTCATCCTAGGAGAAATGGAAAGAAAGAATCGACCTTGAGATTGTCCTGCTCAAACAACAGGTCTGCAAACTTCAGCTTAAAACTGAAGATTTGGAAGGGAGAAGCAGGAGGAATAACCTCCTGATTATCGGCCTACCTGAAGCAGAGGAAGGCGCCGACATCATCGCATTTCTGCAGAAGTTCCTGCACAAGGTTGTGGGGCCCTCTCCACTAAATCTTCAATACCATATAGAAAGAGCTCACCGCTCCCTAAAACCAAAGCCCCCATCAGAGTCCCCTCCTCGACCTATTATTATAAAATTCCTTAGCTTTGTAGAAAAACAGCACGTCATCGCCAAAACAAGAGATCTGCAATCAATAACCTGGGGCTCCTCTAAAATTAAAATTACACAGGATCTTCCCTTCGAAACCAGACAGAGGCGAGCGGCCTTCCATCCAATTGTCAGCAAGTTAATTGCGGCTGGAATTAGTTTCAGAATGTTATACCCAGCTAGATTACGAGTAACAATTGAAGGCTCCTCATACACTTTTGATTCTCCAGAACAGGCTACAAAAGATCTTACTTCCAGACTCCCTAATTTGTTTAAAATTAGATGAACAATATGACTAGCAGGGGGGACAGTTATACATAGGATTTCTAATTCTTTAAAATTTATCCCTATATTCTGGTTGTGTACCTGATGTGTTCTTGTTGATGGGAGGGTGGGGAAGAGTAAGCCTGGTGGTCGACTGATGGGCTCATCCTTTTCTTTTCCCTTGCAGGGCTAGGCACTCGCTTACATCCCAGGGGAAGAAGACCGGGAACCTTGGAGCTGGTGCAAGTTGGCGGGTAGCCGCTTTTGTGATGGACCGGCTCTGGTCCCACTGCTATCTGGTTCCCCCTATTAAATTCCAACCAAACAGATGACGCCATGAGTCATTTAATCTGGTTTCTGAGAGAGAGGAGATACTCCTTTCAATTTCTTTACTTATAGTTGAATTAGGGGAACGTTGTTTCGAGATTGTAAGACTTGGCATGGTAAGCAGCTTAAATTCCACTAACGCCATCTATTTAGATTAGAATGCTTGTGACACTGGGGGAGATCAACCCCTGTGACTTTATTGCTGTGTTCATCACGAGTTCAGCGGAATGCAAGTCCCATCTCTCTGATAAACATAATTGGGAGGCACTTCCATCACATGTATCTCATGCTGGCTGGTTGGACTGGGGATTGTGGAGGGCAGGGGGGAGGCTCAGGAGCGAGGTATGCTTTGGGGAAGCTGCTTCACGAACTAACAAATGGGGGGTATGGCGATCCTCAGGGAAATCTGGCATGGGGTACTCATATTTGGTGCTGGGCTAAGCACCCTAACAGATTATGAACCAGATTTCTTATCTATGCATTGTTGGAATGTCTCTGGTTAGGAACCTTGCGAGAGATCGCCACGGGGGTTTGGGCTCCAAGTACCTATGTTTGGTCTTTCTGGGTTTTGTTTGAATATGCTTGGAGTCACTCTGTATATAGTTGGATTGGTTTTGGGTGGGGGAGAGGGAGAGGATGTATCAGGTCCCAGGGACTAATTTCTTGGACATTATATAGGATAAAAGCAACCGCTCTGGTATTGTTTGTTAAACAGGGTTTTTGGGGAATACCTTTTCAGGGGCCGGGATGGGAGGAGGGGGGGCCCGGAGTGTGCCCTGTAAAATGTTTACTTTGGATAATTATTCATGGCTATTTCTTCCGCTTAATTGTTCACGATGTTTATGGTGCCACTTAAAATTGCCACATGGAATGTACGAGGCCTCAGAGACATGACAAAGAGATATCAGGTTTTTAAAAATTGTGAATTACTTAATGTTGATATCCTTCTGCTTCAAGAAACCCACCTATTGGATACCGAATCAATCTGGCTACGTAGATATGGTTTCTCCCAAGTTTTTGTCGCAAGTGGAACGGCAGCAAGCAGAGGAGCTGCTATTCTAATAAAGAAACATGTCTCATTCCTGGCAGAAGAGAATCAAGTAGACCCAGAGGGCAGGTTTATACTAGTTAAAGGCTCTCTTAATAACAGTAGCATAGTGCTGGGCTCCATTTATGGTCCAGTGGGAGGAGACGCAGAATTTCTTATGGGCTTAGCAGATAGGATAAGGGGTATTTTTGCCTTCTCAGTTAATACTTGGGGGTGACTGGAACATCCCACCATCCCAGGTCCTAGACAGAACGTATTTACCATTAAAACCTATGTCCCCAGCCCAAAAGGCCTTGGCAGACTTCATGGAACTTTTGGGATTGTGTGATCCCTGGTGTCTCCTCAACCCTTCGCACCGGTCATTCTCTTTTTATTCTCATGTTCATCGATCTTGGTCTAGAATAGATTATATACTGATGAGTACCTCCCTCCTTTCCGGTCTCTCCCAGACAGGCATTGAGCCAATTGTCTTGTCAGACCACTCAGTTGCTTGGTTGAGGATTTCTCCTGACCCTAACCTCCAGAGAGATACTGTTTGGAGACTAAACACTCAGCTTCTTAAAGAAGAACTAACAATCTCCCATATTAAAAGCTTGATCTCCAACTTTATAGAGATTAATAAAGGTTTCACACCAAGGGAGGACTCAATATGGTGCTCCCTTAAGTGCTACCTTCGAGGGGAGTTAATTAAGCTAGCCTCAGTGAGGAAGAAGCGAAGAGAGGCAAAAGCAACTTCCTTGTTAACCAAAATTAAGGAAGCAGAGAGCTCCCTATCTTCAATCTCGTCCCCCTACTCTCTGGAAGCCCTGCTAAAACTAAAGAATGAATATGCAGAATTACTAAAAGAAAAAGCAGAATATGCTATCTTGAAAACCCAATCTAAATATATTGATCAAGGGGAAAAGGCTGGCAGAATGTTGGCTCTTCGTTTACAAAAAGTGGAGAGTTCGAGGCAGATTCCGACATTACAAGCGCCGGATGGAGCTATTAAAACTTCACCAAGGGATATTACTCAGGTTTTTGAAATGTTCTATAGTACGCTCTATAGCAAGTGCCCTTCTCCGGCACCCCTATCGAACACCTTAAGCTACTTAGAAGGCCTGAATCTTCCCTGTTTACAAGCTCATCATAAGTCACCTCTCACTTCTCCCATCACGCTGTCAGAAGTGGAAGAGGCGATTGCAAATTTAGCACCAGACAAGTCACCTGGGCCAGATGGCTTCCCCTCCAACTTTTATAAAACCTTCTGTAAAGAATTAGCCCCTCTTCTTCTTAGACTCTACGAATATATGTTCATTGCAGATACTTTAGATCCCACATTATTAGAAGCCTCGATAGTACTAATTCTCAAACCAGACAAACCACCAAAAGACCCTGCCAGTTATCGCCCCATTTCTCTTCTAAATTGCGACATTAAAATATTAACAAAGATCTTAGTCGATAGGATTAAAAAGATTTGGATTCACTTGTTGAGCCCAGAGCAGGTGGGGTTTGTGCAAGGCCGCTCTCCTGCTGATCACCTTAGAACCCTCTCACACATTTTTCAAACTGCCCAAACCTCACAGATTCCCATGGCTCTAGTCTCACTAGACACTGAAAAGGCTTTTGATAGAGTCAACTGGGACTTCCTTTGGGCAACGCTTGCAAAAATGGGCTTTCCAGCCTCTTTTATTCGATGGATTCAGATGGTATATAAGTCTCCTTCGGCAAGAATTTATTTGTAATGGGGTTTTCTCTTCTCGGTTCTATCTCTTTACTGGCACTAGACAAGGATGCCCCCTCTCCCCCTTCTTATTTAATCTGTATTTAGAACCTCTTCTTCTCAATATTAAGCGATCTCCACATGTTCGGGGCTGTTCTGTACTACAGCAATCACTGACTCTCTCAGTGTATGCTGATGATATCCTGCCTCAACTAGCTTATCCCGAAGCATCTTTAACCCATGCTTTACAGATCATTACACAGTATGGCCTTCTGTCCAATTACAAGTTGAATCTAGCAAAAACAGAAATATTTCCCTTAAATGCTCTCACACATAAAGCTAACTTCACCAGATTCGGGATGAAATGGTCCCCACACTCAATTAAATATCTAGGAATACATCTTACCAAGGACCCAGTGTTACTCAGGAAACTTAATCTGGATGATCTAATGACAAACATTCAACAAGATCTTCAAAGATGGGCTAAACTTCCCCTTTCCCTATGGGGTCGAATTAGCATCATTAAGATGAATGTTTTGCCTCACCTTTTCTATCCTTTAAGCTTACTGAATCTCTGGCTCCCTTTATCTTAACTACAGCATTTTCACTCCACTCTCTCCAAATGTATTTGTCAAGGTAAACTCCCCAGACGTTCCTTTCTTAAGCTTTGCCTTCCTAAGGATATGGGAGGACTTCATCTCCCAAATTTAGTTTTCTATTACTGGGCTAGTCATTTGTTCAAATTGGGGAGATGGCTCCTGCCCAGGGATAATGACCCTTCTCGTATCTGGCTTCAACTTGAGAAATGAATATTAGAAAAGAATAATCTCTACTCATCGAATATCTTCTACCTCTCTAACTCGGTTTTGCCTATTTCAATACAAAACTCGGTTATTGGTACCTCCCTCAAGGTTCTCGCTCAGTGCTGGCACTATCTCAGAATATCCCCTAAGAGTGATATGGCGTAGCCCCTTACATCAAATCCTAATATCCGGTTAGATGGTTCAACGATTTCATTAGAATGGCTTTCTCAACTACAAGGGGCCCTGATAGAGAATTTTTATTCTCACGACTCTCTTCTTTCTTCTCCCGAAATCATGGCCAGATTTAAAGTACCCAATAAAAGTATTTTCAAAGTCTTTCAGCTGAGGCACCTTATTAATAGCAGTTTTGGTACTGATTTCCGGGATTCTCGGGTTAGGCCTTTTCTTTCTCAATTTCAGGGATATGTAAGTAAACCCCATGGGATTTCAATGATATATTCTTATTTACTGGGTCTCAAATTCCTGGATACCCTTTTGGGCTCCACAGTATGGACTTCTCTTCTGCCAGCTATCACCCCCAATTGGTCCCAAATCTGGAAAGATCTACATAGATATCACACCCAAGATAGGTTTAGGCTCACTCAATATCATATATTAAATAATATGTATTATACACCGGTCAAATTAACTAAGTTGGGGAGGCTTCCTCTCTCCCAGTGTTCCAGATGCACCCAATTTGAAGGGAACCTGATACATACCTTCTGGTACTGCGAGAAAGTTGCCCCTCTATGGCATACCATTCAATCCAAATTAGACCCATTATTAGGATTGGATGGATTGTTTACCATAGAAATATGCATCTTAGGTATGTATTCCAGTGTTGATAGTCAAGAGCGTAGATTCCATATGGCACTAATTTCAATGGTGGTCAAGAGGTTGGTACTTAAGCACTGGATGGATCAACTGACCATAACATATGCTGAGTGACTGAAGGACTTATCAGCTTGTTTCAACACTGAGAGACTGATCGCGAGTTCTCGCAATCGTATGGACTCTTTTTATAAAAAATGGGGTAAACTATATGCTTTATATTTGCATCAATAATTGCCGGTATGGTATGTTAGGTATGTCTCTGTAGCACTCGGTTATGTTATCTACAATATTGTAATTAAGCTGCTTGAGGTTTTATCATGTCCTTGCAATGTTGGTTTAGGTGGGCACACCCCGGGGAGAGATTGTTCAATGGTGGGGGAGGGCTTTTGGGAGGTATTGGGGGGGGCTTTCTTTATCCTTCTACATAGTATGGATAAAATTTTCCGTGGATACTTGGATTGTTTGTTTGTCCTAGCTATAGCATAAATGAAGATATCTGTTGATACTTTGTATTTTATAAACTCAATAAAAATGTTAATTTCAACATTAGATGTCAAGGAATCCCACATATCTTGAATATTTTTATTTTCAAAATCCTTTGCCCAATCCCAGTGCAACAATAGTCTTTTAATATTGGGGAAGTCGGCTTTATTAAAGTTTAACTTGGTACAGTAGCTGTACCTGTTGGATTAGTTTATAGATTTTCAGCAGTGTTGAAATGGACAGAGCTGTGGTCACTACTAGCAAGGAGACTTTTAACCTGGACTACATTTATTGTGTTCCCCATATTAGTCAAAACCAAGTCTAATATGTTGTCCCCTCTGGTGCAGGTTTGGACCCTTTGCTCGAATCCCACCAGGTCCATGGTAAGCAAATACTGCCTGTCAAGAGAACTTTTCCCTTGCGCTTTCTCCCAGTCTATATTTGACAGGTTCAGGTCACTGGCCAGGAGTATTCTGTCAGCAGGGTTCAAATCTCTAATGACTTTCAGTATTGCCAAGTCGTCATTAGTTGACGTAGAGGGTGACCTATAAATCAATCCTAAAATGATCTTAGCTTTATTATGTGGGAGTAACTTTACTCATAACTCCAGGGTACCTGTATCCCAGGGGATCTCCTCACAGTGTATGGACTCATGTATATACATGGCCACCCCACCACCCTTTCTATATTTCCTGGATTTAGAAAATAATTTGTATCCTGCAATGTTGTTTCCCCACTGATCGTTCTCACTCCACCATGTTTTAGTTACCAAAGCAGTGTATATGTTATGTGAAGTGTAACATCAGTTTGAACTCGTCACGTTTATTTACAAGGCTTCTTGCATTTATAAGGACAGTATTCCATGCAGATGCTTTTATTGATGTTTTTACTACATTTAAGGGGTTATTTAAATTGTTAACCATGTCCCCCCCCCCTTTTCCAGTTTAAATGGAATTTTGCCACTTCCAAAATTTTTTGCCCCAATATTCTGGTACCTGAGGGATTTAAATGCAGGCCATCTTGTCTAAATATAACTGATCCATTAAATGTAATTGAATTTTCCATGAAGCCTATACATTCCACCTTGCAAAATTGTCTTAACCATCTGTTTATTAGAGTAATCTGCTTATTTTTATGGGAATGATACCCAAACATCGGTAATATACCCGAAATTATGATTTCCCCACTGAATTCTTTGATCCATTCGACTATATCCCTGTATTCAAACTGGATGTCCTCCAGCCCACTCCTTGCTACGTCATTTGCCCCATATGTAAAATTATTAATGGACCAACTCTGTTTTCAAGTAGCCCTTCCAGAAGAATAGCAATATCGTGAAGCCTAGCACCAGGTAGTACACTAACAGTTGTGCTTCCTTTACACTTATAGCAAACTTGTGTATCTATTCCCCATATGATGGAATCCCCAATAACTGCAATATCCCTGTCATTTGGACTGTGCTTTTTCTTATTAGTTTGTTCCAAGATTACAGAGCTGCTTGGTTCTTTGTTTTGAGTGGGATATATATTTGAGGTCTGTTCCTCATTTTCCTCTAATATCTCTGGGGTAACAAGTGATAAATTTGCACACCTGTTTGATAATTTGAGTGGTGTGTCCAGTACAGGTCCTAACATAGTGTCTACTTGAGTCTCCATTACTTTCTCCCTTATTTCCAAATTCTTCCTTTGTACTATGTTTTAATAAGTGGCTATTTTCAGCAATACTCAATTTATCAGACATCCTGTAACTAGTATCAACTACTGCCTCATCTATAAATTCTTCTAGCCTAGTGATGTCTTTATGAGTTTGTAACCTTTCTTCCAGGTCCCAAATTTCCCTTAATAGGGCAGCAATCCTAATACATTTATCACAGGTGAATTCCTGATTTACCATTTCTTCAGTATACATTTTATATTCCCTGCAAGCCTTCGTCCACTTCCCCTTCTTTGATTTACCTTGCAACATTGCTCAAAGAACTGTACAGTTTGGTAATCTTACCACAAACAAAGCTGTACTTTGATCTTTGGCTATAGGGGTCCTTCCTTGTATAATACTGCTCTGTGGTCCACCAGTGTCCACAGTGGACACGTGCGTCTCTCTGCGCGACCCATGCTGTACTCACGCACCGTCACATGGAAGCTCAAATTTAAGGCATGTGGTAGCAGGAAGTCTCACTAAGTCACTTCCTGTTTCTCACCCAGCCCAGCAACAGCAACAAACCATGCATTTTTAAATAAAAATAGTTTATTCCAACCACTTCATGCAGTGGTCATTTTAGGTATACAGAAGCCTTCCCCTCATTTCACGCTCTATAACACAGCTGAAAATGGCTTAGTGCACTGCAGGCTGTGAGTAAAATGGACCTCCACAGTGCCACAATGCCTCAGAGCAAGGAAGTAGCCTTACTCCGGTTCCCATGGCAATGGCCCGAGAATTACCTCCTCTCACCAGAGGAATGCTAATACCCTAGACACAATTTGTCTCTCAATTTAAAAGTAGTGCTGAGGTCAGCACAGCATAAAATCTAGCAGTCTGATCTTGCTCGTGTAGGAGCTTGAATTTAAGGCGTGCGGTAAGCAGGAAGTCTCACTAAGTTACTTCCTGTTTCTCGCCCAGCCCAGCAACAGCAACAAACCAGATGTTTTTAAATAAAAATAGTTTATTCCAACCATTTCATGCAGTGGTCATTTTAGGTATACAGAAGCCTTCCCCTCGCTTCACGCTCTATAACACAGCCATAAATGGCTTAGTACACTGCAGGCTGTGAGTAAGATGGACCTCCACAGGTCCCACAATGCCTCAGGGCAAGGAAGTAGCCCTACTCCGGTTCCCATGGCAATGGCCCGAGAATTACCTCCCCTCACCAGAGGAATGCTAATACCCTAGACACAATTTGTCTCTCAATTGATTTAAAAGTAGTGCTGAGGTCAGCACAGCATAAAATCTAGCAGTCTGGAATTCACCCCAGGGTACTGAGAGAGCTGGCAGAAATCCTGGCGGGGCCCTTGGCAGACCTGTTCAATGCCTCCCTGGTCTCAGGAAGTATACCTCAGGACTGGAGGATGGCTCATGTGGTACCCATCCGTAAGAGTGGTCCCAAAGATAAACCATGAATCTACAGGCCAGTAAGCCTCACGTCCATCATTGGAAAACTGATGGAGATAATCCTGAAGGAGAGGCTGGTGTACCTTCTGGAGACCAATGGGCTGCAGGACGTTAGGCAGCATGGATTTGTCATGGGCAGATCCTGTCAGACCAACCTGGTGGATTACTATGACTGGGTAACTAGACAGCTGAACAAGGGCCATGTTGTGGATGTCCTGTTTCTGGACTTCAGTAAGGCATTCAACTCGGTGCCACATGGAAGGCTGGGTAGTAAGCTGGCAGGTACAGGTGCAGGAGCAAAAATGGTGGGATGGGTAGTAAACTGGTTACAGTGAAGGCAGAAAAAGGTTGTGGTGGGAGGAGAGCTCTCATCTCCAAGGGCAGTAACAAGCGGAGTACCGCAGGGCTCAGTGCTGGGACTGGTGTTGTTTGGGTTGTTCATATCAGACATCTCAATGGGCATCAAAAGCAAGATCAGTTTTGTTTGCAGATGACACCAAGATGGGAGCAGTAGTGGATGACCTAAGAGGGTGGCATGGGTTGCAGGATGATCTGTCAGAATTGGAGATCTGGTCGGACATGTGGCAGTTGGGGTTCAATGCCCAAAAGTGCAAGGTGCTACATTTCAGGGCAAAAAAAGAAGGAGCTACCAGCTGGGGGGGGGGTTCAGCTAGCCATGACAGAGAAGGATCTGGGGGTGATTATAACGGGCTCAACGAACAACTCAGCATGATGCAGGAAGACAGCTGCAAAGGCCAACAAAATGCTGTGTTGTATCGCCAGGGGTATATCTTCAAGGAGAGGGAAGGTGATCCTGCCATTGTATAGGTCACTGGTTAGGCCACACCTGGAGTACTGTGTGCAGTACTGGTGCCCATACCTGAAGAGGGACATTAAGTTACTGAAGGGGGGTGCAGCGCAGGGCGACAAAGATGATCCAGGGACATGGGGACATACCATACGTGAGCAGGCTGAAGGAGTTGAACATGTACTCACTGGAAGAGAGGAGAGGAGAGGAGAGACAGGGGGGATATGATTGAAACCTTCAAGTACATGAAGGGAATAAACAAGACAGGCACAGAGGGACTATTCAAGTTAAGGGGGGGTAGGGACACTCATTGTCATGATCTCAGATTGGAGGGGGAGAAAGGTTCAGGAAGGAAATGAGAAGACACTTTTTTATGGAGAGAGTGGTGTCTGGGTGGAACGCGTTGCCTGTGAAAGTGGTATCTTGTAGAACAGTGGACTGTTTCAAAAGAGGATGAGATAGGGTAAGAGGGAGGGGCAGGCAGTGGCTGTATAAGGATTGCTGCACACTCGAGCAGACTCGATAGACCATAAGGCCTTTATCTGCTGGCAAATTCGTATGTTTGTATAAGCTGTAATAATCCATGCCCCCAGAGTGTCTTATTATACTTACAAAATGGGTATTCAAAACAGGAAAAAAGAAAGAAACAAAGGAAAAGCATTATAATGTTAAAAATGTGTATTGAGGCAAGTGGTACGGCGCTGCATTTTCACTATGAAATGGAACTGTGCAGCGTTCACCATGTTGCAGATTCCCAAACTTTACAACATTAAAATAAAGCATACCTCTCAACCTCTTGCCTCATAAATCAGGGACAAGTCTTAAAAAATTCAGGGCCAAAGACCCCAAATCAGGGAGATATCTTAGTAATTGGTAATATTCACTCAGAAAGTTGATAAAATAAGGGGATTAGTGTAAGATGCATTTTCTGATGAAGAAGAAGTCTGTAACTTTAATGTTGACATTATTTTATGCTTAAAATTCCCACTGTTTAGTCACAAAAACACTAATTTTATGAGGGACAGAGGAAAATTCTGAGCCAAAATCAGGAACGTCCCTGATAATCAGGGACAGTTGGGAGGTATGAAATAAAGTAAGTTAAAATACTTAGAAACATTTTTTTTTCCTTGCAAAAAGCCTAATCGGGTTGGGGGGTAAGGCTTTGAGGGGAGGGCAGCTTCTATTTATGACCATTTTCCTTGAAAACAGATATAATTTAAAGAGGTTCCCACCCCATTCTGCTACCCGTGGCACCCAGTGATTCCCTTAGTAAGCAGAAATTTGTCCAGGCTTAACTTGAAGGCTTATACTGTCATCATGTCCCCTGCATCCACTGATAGGCTGTCCCATAGTTCTTCAAGATTTAAGCTGCTTAACCCTAGCTAGTTCACTTAGTTCAGTCACATTTTATTTAAATCACTATGTTTTCCAGGATTTTTTCTGACTGGCGCCTAATATCAATCAACAACGTGTAATGTGCCCCCCCCAAAAAAAAAATCCTTCGGCAGAAGACCTGCATATCAGTAATGGTTTGCTTGCTTTTCTAACTCTCATTCTTTTATCTCATATTTTAAACATGGGTTCTTTTATATTTAGACAGGGGTTCTTTGTTTTCTTTTTTTGTTACATAGGTTCACAACTCTATGGAAAAATAAGTCATTCCAAGTGATACCCTTGAATCTGCCACCTCTTGAGTTTCATGGCATGTCCCCACGTTCTGCTGGAGGACACCAGATTAAACATCTCAATCTGGTCAATCTTATCCATACCTTGAGTATGTGGAAGACTAAGATCCTGTCCCCTCTCAGTCTGCTTGTCTATGACATAAATTCATTAAGAGCCACAATCCTGTCCTCATTGCTTTTGTCTTCCATCCCCCTAATCATCTTGGTGCCCAAGTGCTGTACCCCCCACCCCCCCTACCTCAATGTACTTTTTGTACTGAGGGGCCCAGACCTGCACACAGTACTTCAGGTGGGAGCTGATAAGAGCCTTGTAAACAGGTTCATGATAGGATTCCTCTGCCAATAGGTCACTCCCTCCTGGTCTTCCTTATCGCAGATGTACTTATTTATTTGTTTATTATTTCTTTTTACGGTTTTGTCTGGTTAAAAAATTGAGCCAAAGCTCATTTTCAGGTGCATCCTAGGAGTAACAGGGAGGTAAGATGACTTATTCAGGGTCACACAGTGTGCAAGTGGAAGTTAGGGAAATCAAATTCACATTTGCTGGATGTACCAAGCTCATTCACAGCTTGATGCTCTAACCTCTACGCTATACTGCCAGACTGCTTCTCTCTATCTATCTATCTCTCTATCTCTCTGTCTATCTGTCTATCTGTCTATCTGTCTATCTATATCGATCTATATCTATCTATATCTATCTATCTCTCTCTCTCTCTCTCTGTCCTTGGCTTAAGTAGCATTCCTTATCCTCAGCATAATTTCCTTCTTCTAACCAAAATTACTTCCTCCTGCAGTAGATCACAGTTTCAGGTTCTGTATGCCACCTCGTCTTCTCCCAGGTAGAGTAGGCTTCCTCCATCTGTTTGATGTCTTGCAACTCATACTAAAAACAATGGAAGGACTGTAGCTGGCCTATCAGCATAGTGGTTGCATAACCACTTGCAACACCAGTGACCTGGGATCAGGAATGATCCTGATGTGTTGGAGAGTTTGACAGTGAGAGGAGAAACAAGCATCCTAGGGGACGCTCTCCTCCTCCTCCTGCTCTGGTTAACTGATTCCACCATGCTATTGCCACATGGGAGACCACAGGTAGAAGTGAAGGTGGTGCAGCTGTGGTATGGATGGATGCAGGCTGACTCTCAACTTTGACAATGAAGTTTAACTTTGCTGCAGCAAATCTACGTTGTCCAGTCTGTAGACTCTCAGGTTCTGTCCAGTTACCCAACAGGACAGCCCTGGGAGAGGTATGGATTTGAGTTGCCAATATTTCGGACAGTGCTCCTTCAAAGGCCCCTCAAAATTCAGAGAGCTTTACGCAGGCATACATCATATGCAGTAAGTCAGCCTGACAGTGCCCGCATCTTGGACACTTCCGATTGTAGAGTACATTGAATTTTAACAATCTAGATGGGGTGTAGTATGCTCCCTCGGCAGTCACAAAGTTAATCACCTTGTAGTTGCTTTATTTTGGCAGTTTCCAGTCTTCCTCTAGAATTTCTTCCCTCCAATCCTTAGAAGATTTTGCAGCCAAGTATCTGTTGCCATATCATCCTATTCTGCTCACTAGTACTTGGTATCGAACACATTATCCTCTGATATAAGATTGACACCAGACCTTTTGTATTTATTTATTTACTTATTAATATCATTTCACCAGGAAAAATGTACTGAGCTCAAAAAGCTTGTTTCCAGATGTGTCCTGGGGGGAAGGGGAAGTGGGAACAATGTAACAGAGAACTGCACAAACCACGTAGCATACAGAGAGTAAATTTTGACAGTAGATACAATGTTACAGACAAGAAACAGGTGAAATACAGTATGTGTGTTATACTGTTGCAGCAAAAGACTTAAAGCAGCCACATTATAATAAACAAATTAAGCAACAATAAGTGCAATAAACACTGTCAGTAGATTAGAACAATACAAATAAGTGCAGGTTACAATGGCATCAGATTCAGCACATTAGCAATCTGCAGCAAAAAGAAACAAAGGCTTGGCACATTGGTGACAATGGCAGGAGGGGGAGGTGTGAGCATGGAGAAGAGAAATGAGGGAGGATTTAGAGGGAGTAGAGCGAAGGTTTAATGGGAGGGAATTCCAGAGTTTAGGAAAGCAGCAGGAGAATGCAGATTGGCCAGCAAGAGTTTTTCAGGATGAGAGCTTGAGTGAGCGAAACCCAGTGTTACGAAGAGAATAGGAAGACAGGGCTGCAGGAGAGAGAAGGTAGTCAAGACAGGAGGGTAGAAAGGAAAGCCAGAATTTTTATGTGAAAATGGCAACATGGGACAGACATCTATCTTCAAGGGAAGGGAGGGAGAGGGAAGAGTAGAGGGTACAGTGGTGGGTGAGGGAAGGGCTGTATCCACTGCACCACATGCCACTTCAGAAGGTTCATGTAACTTATAGTCATTCCCCAGACCCCCCAAGGAAATCTCTAATTTGACGATATTTAAAAATATATGTTTTGAGTAAGTCATATTTTTGTGGGAGGGCTGCAAGATATATCAGAGAGCTGCCTTCGTATATGTGTCCTAACAATTCTATTCCTTTTTTAACCCAAATTTTAAATCCTGGCTCCTGCAGGATTCTAAGAAAAAGTAAATTATTCAACAGGCGTGTTAAAACTGTGAGGTGCCCCTTCCCCTGTTTAAACCTGTGTGCTGTATTTCATGTGTTACTGGACTACCTTTGGCACATCTATCATCTTTAATAGAGGAACCACATACTAGATCAGTCAACCTTTTCACTAACATCCATCCTTATTCAAGCAGAATACCAGTATTCCCGCACTGCATGTTGTGCTAGTCTCTTAAGCCAGCCAGCTGTGCTGCCCAATAATATTTTTTTTTAAATGAGTGGTGCCTATACCTCCCCTACCTGGGTTCTATGTAAGCTGTTCAAACTGTATTTGTGGGGTTTTATTTTATTCCACAGTCATGACGATGTGCAAGTTTGTATCTGCTTAAAAAAAGCACTGTATGGTATTGGGAATAGCAACACTTGGAACAAATATAAAAATGTGAGCAATATTTCATTTCATTTGTTTAGTTTACCAGGAAAAAGCTCCATTGAGCATGGCTTATTTACAAGGAAGTCCTCAGTAGGACAGGAGACCACATTGAAAAACACAATACATATATACAGGGATATTACAATTTGAAAAACACGGTGCACGCATACAAGGATTTTACACATTTTTCAGATCACAATGACATCCAGAAGTACAGATTACAGAAAAGGCAAATTATATTGAGAGACACATTTTCTGTGACAAGGAAAGAATAGCTCAACTAGTAAAGAATAGCTACAATCACAATAGCAGTTACTGTATACATTTCAGAAGGTGATTAGACTTGGAGTCAACTTATAAGTGACATGGTGATGTAAAAGGAGAAATAATGAGACTGGTATATATACAATGCACAAGAAATGGACATAATATGACATGTAGCAAAGTACACTACTAAGAGCAATTTGTCTATAGGTGACATGATAGCAACGAAAATTGTGTGTTGGTGGGGTATTAGTGGCAGGCACAATTATCTGTGTAGTATTGGTTAAGAAGGGATTGGAAGAACCGGGTAGAAACCAGGGTGGCTGGCTTAGTTAATTTCTGTAGGGCATTCCATGCTCCGGGGGAAGCCCAACTAAATGCCATCCTCCCATATTTACAGCTGTGTCTGGGAATATCTAGCAAGATAAGGTTATGCATTCGCTACGTGTAGGGACCTTGAGACCTAACAAGCAGTGAGGAGATATATGAGGGTAGTAAACTGCGAAGAGCTTTGAGGGACCAAAGGTTTAGGTGTCGTAACCTTTGGATATCAAGTGATGTCCTTCCTATGTCCTTGAAAAGAAGGCAATGGTGTGTGAGAAGTGGAAGCTAACAAACGTAACATTTTTCTCTGTGGTACAACACATCTAGGTGTCCTAGTTGTGAACCTGTTGTGCATCTGTAAATAATGTCACCATAATCCAGCAGAGGAAGGAAAGTGGCCTGTACAAGCATTTTTTTATCGTCACAGGTAAGGCAAGCTTTATTGTGGAAATAAAACCCTTATTTTTGTCTCAGATTTTTACAGAGGGCATCTATGTGGACATTAAATAACAGCTTGTCATCGACCCACATTCTTAAGTATTTGACAGCATCTATCATTTCGAGTGGTTCATTGGATAGGGTGGAGACGGGGGGGGGGAGATTCGGTTTATGCGACAATACCATATACAGTATTTGGTTCTGGATGCATTTAGCAGGAGTCTGGACTCGTACAGACTGAGCAGCAGAAGATTAAATTCATCTTGCAGGATCTTTAATGCAGATTCTGGGGTAGGACTAGCTGTATAGAGTGCAGTATCATCTGTGTAGAAGTGAAGATTGGCTGAGGTAATGTTGTGGCCCAAATCATGTATATATATATATACATATATATATATATATATATAGTGAACAACAGAGGCCTTAATATGGAGCCCTGCGGTACACTTTTGTTAATAAATGCACAGCTAGAAGTGAGACCTATGACCTTCAGTTGCTGTTACCTGTCTGTAAACCACCTAAACCAATTCATTGCATTTGGGCTTAATCCTGTACTTGTAAGCTTACTCAGAAGGATGAGGTGGTCTACTGTGCCACAGGCCTTACTTAAATCTAAAATGAGTGTGGCAATGGTCTGTTTCTGGTCCAGGGCCATAAACCAGTCATTAGTAACTTTTACTAGTATGGAAGTCATACTATGCTTGGTCCGGAATCCAGACTGCATGATAGAGTGTTCCTCGGGATACATTTTTAATTGATCATGGATTGTTTTTTTCAGTTTTGCCAACACCGGTAAAATGGAAATGAGCCTATAGTTATTCACTGAAGCTTTATCACGACACTTCAAGACAGGAAGGATGTGTGCAAGTTTCCATACTGTAAGGACCTCGCGTCTTGTAATTGAGAGATTGTACATGTGCATAAAAGGTGCTGTAAGATTTGAGTAGCACATGTTTAGGAAGATAGGTTTGATATTATCTGCTCCTAGACTTTTTTCTGTTATCCAGAGTGAGGAGAAGATGCTCCACTTCTTTATAAGTGATCTGACAGAAGCTGAATAGACTTGAGGTAGGTGGTGATTTGATACTCTTGGTTGGTCAGGTAGTGAAGGACCTAAATGAGCAGAGGCAACGTTGTCAAATGCATTACCTGCAGATGGAAAGTGTAGGTTAAGTTCTGATAATATTAGCTATTTACCTGAAATTAAAAACGTATCTTTACATAATTGTTTTGGCAAGGAAGGAGAGGTTGCCCCCCTTCAAGACTCTTGATAGCTGGCCAAAAACCAGAAAGTTTATATCTATTTTTGCTCAGGAGAGTCTCGTAATCATTTGATTTGGCCACACAAATTAGTTCTGTGCACCAGTTTCTTTTTTGCCTTAAAAGCAGCCAGTCTTGTTCTGCTTTAGAGTTGTGCCCTAGAGCAAAGCCGGTCTCTTTCCTTGAGAGCCATTTTTATATCCCTAGTGAACCATGGGGCAGGTTTGTTTCTGGCTCTCTGACTGACATGGGGGCTAAATGATCTATAACCATGCTAACTTACTGTGTGAAACATTCATAGGCCATTTGGATTGTTGGAACTAGGTAAAAGTCTTGCCAGAAAAGTTTGAGAAAGAGCATTTCCGAAAGAAGGATGTGTTGTTTTCAGTTTTTGGTATACCCCGATGCATACAAGAACATTATGGTCACTGCAGACGTTGTCAAATACAGTTGAGAGGGCCATTTTTTGGGGTTCTATTGGTTATAGTAAGGTCTAAAACAGAGGATGATGAGGGGCTGAACTTATTGGGCCCGGTGGGTTCAGAAATGAGTTGAAGGAATCCGAAGTCATTGCAGAAGTGTTTTAACTCCATTGATTTAGGAGACAGCCAATCAAAGTTTAAATCACCCAATATGAACATTTAGTTGTTATGTTCTGACACATGTTGATATAAAAATTTTAGGACATCTCGGCCACCAGTGGGAGGCCTGTAGCAATCTATGATGTTAATTGTCTCAACCTTTGATAGGGTTAAGGTGATGGTGATGCATTCAAATTCTGATGGCTTAGTCAAGGAAGTCACTAGAGTGGCGGTAAATTTATTTTTGACATACAAGGCCACACCCCACCCCAGCAACTGCCAGTCTACTCTATATACATCATAGTCATTTAATGAAATTATGTTGGTTGGGATAGAAGTGTTAAGCCACATTTCCATTAATAATGGCACATCTGGACAGAAGTGGGCAACCTATATTTTAAGTATGTTAGTTTTATTTAACATACTGCGCATATTAATGAACATAAATTTCAGACCCTTTGAGTTGGCAAAAGCAGAAGGAGTTGTTACTAGGGTGGATGGACCAGGGTTCAAGTTCAGTCATTTTTAATACATTAGGCCTCCCCAGCAGAGATGAGGGGAGGTTATGCCACTTCGAACACACCATTTTCACCTTGTTTTGCAATGGGGGATAGGTGGCTGCACATATCTCACTGGTCTGTTTTCTAACATTCACCCCTAACTAAACTCGACCGTTGTCCATTGAAATGGCAGGTTTTCATTTAGGCTGTTGTGCTCACATTTACATAATGGTTGAGCAATTGTTTTTATAAGGTTTACTTTATATAGAGAGGTGGCCCCAAAGGTCCTCAGTAACTATACTAGACATGGTAACAACTGGGTTTATTGACATAAACAAGTAAGTCATCTGCATGTCAAGACATAAATAGCATCCTTGCCCACATGCTTCGCATCCTAAGTCACATCTGATATATCCAAACAAGACATACATTGATACTGTATGTAGGAACACAGGCCCAGCTAACAAAAAGGGGCACCTTGGAGAATATCCTAGGTAAGCAGGGGGAGATATTGAGAGACCCCTCTGAAAATAGGCTTAATTTACAAGGGACTACTGGAAGAATTCATGTCAGATACAGGCAAAACTCACTGTAGGTGGGAAAAATTACAGTCATCAGCTAACAGAGGAGGAGTGGGCATGTTGCTGGACCTCTGTATCTCTTTATGGGGCCTATAGAGACATTGGAGGGAAGCTGACACAGTTAAAGTGCTACACTTGTGGTATCACACCCCAGCATGTTTAAAGCAGGTTCGCCTGATGTCCACATCCAAATGTTGGAGGTGTAGAAGAGGGAAAGGCACATTGCTGCGCATACTCTGACAGTGTCCTATGTTATGGGACTGGTGGCAGTAAATTCTAGCCAAGATGGAGCAAGTACTAGAGATTGAAGTGCCTAGGGATGCATCCATTATAGTACTGGGCAACACAACTGGGTTACCTACTCAAACCACAAATCCTATGGCATATGGCTGTTATCACGGACTCCAGAAGTTGCTGCTTAGAAGATGGTGTAGTGCAAACATACCCAGTCTGGGAGAATGGGAGGACAATATGCATACGTTAGCAGGATACAAAAGATGTATATTTCTCAGTAGGTAAAATGAGCCTTTCTGATAGTACATGGGTTCCGTATATAAATAATGAAGAAAAGTGGGGGACTCTGAGCCACGGAAGGGGGGATCAAGGGGTTTAAGATCCCCTGGGCATTCCAGTAGAAATGTTAGAAGTCTGTTGTTGTCACTGTGCACATTCTTTTCCCACCCCACTGGATGCCAAATAGCTGGATAGTGTGTCAGGAGGCCTTAAGAGCTCTCCTACACTTCTAACCAACACCAGCCATTATTGTTTATCGTTCATTTATTGTATTATTACTGTTTCAACTTGTTAATAGATTAGTTCTATGAAGAACAGGCTGCCAGAAGTGAAAACTGTTCAGCCAGGAAGGAGTGGTAGTGGAGGAAGGAAGTACTAAGAAACTGAGGGGTAAATGCAGACCTTTCTGAAGAATTTCATATGAGTAAGCCTCTGTTGCATAAATTAACCTGTAATCCATGGAACAGATTAAAGTCTTTTTAAGCTCCGGCTAGGATTGGAGATTTTTTTTTCCATATTTCATTTATACTCCCTGGCCATGGCAAGCTTGGCTCCCATCTGCCCTTGCCCCACCATCCAACACTGTCCACCATCTCCCCAGGCTTACCTGAACTAAATACCCCCATGGATTCCTCCTCCCCCCATGGTGTGGCCAGGAGGAGCGGCCGTCCTCCACACACACACACACACACACACACACACACTGAAGCTACAATTTGATATGCCAACTGTCTGTACAGAGGGCCAACAACTTCCTGTTTTCTACTATTGAGGCCTCTCCCTTTGCATCCCAGTATCCCCCCAGCCCTCCTTACTTCCTTCTCACATTGCTGGCCCACCTTTAGGTCATCTGATATGACTACCCCCAGGTCCCTTTCCATTTTTGTTGTTGTCAGTATCTGACCCCCCATTGTGTACTCTTCCCCTGGGTTTTTGTTTCCCAGGTGCATTACTTTGCACTTCTCTGCATTGAATCTAAGCTGCCATACACTTGACCATTCCTCCAACCATGCTAAGTCCCTTTTCATCCTTTTCACCCCACCTTGTGTATCAGCCCTGTTGCAGATCTTTGTGTCATCTGCAAAGAGACATACTTTCCCTTCCAGTCCCTCTGCAATGTCACTTATAAAGACATTAAAAGGAACGGCCCCAGTACTGAACCCTGCGGTACCCCACTAGTAGCCCTCCTTTCTTCACTGTGGACTCCATTTACTATTACTCGCTGTGTCCTGTTGTCCAACCAGTGTTTTACCCAGGCTACCACCCTAGGACCCACTCCCAGGCTGGTTAATTTGTTTATTAATCTTTTGTGTGGGACTGTGTCAAATGCCTTGCTAAAGTCTAGGTAGGCCATGTCCACAGCCCCTCCCTGGTCTACTGCTTTGGTCACCCAGTCAAATAAATCAATTAGATTTGTCTGACATGACCTTCCCACTGTGAATCCATGCTGCCTTGGGTCCTGTGCCCCACTGGCCTCTAGGTACTCAACAATTCTTTCCTTCAGAAGTGATTCCATCATTTTCCCTACCACTGAGGTCAAACCGACAGGTCTATAGTTTCCTGCCTCTGTCTTGCTCTCACTTTTGTGAAGGGGAATCATATCCACCCTCCTCCAGTCCTCAGGTACCACCCCATCGTCCCATGATTTATTAAAAAGGGTAGTCATTGGTGTTACGAATTCTTCCCTTAGTTCTTTTAAAATCCTGGGGTGAATCCCATCAGGCCCCATTGCTTTATCCACCTTCGGTTTTAAGAGTTCTTTCAGAACCCTTTCTTCTGTGAAAGGACTAATATCAGCCCCCCTTTCTAGAGTGCCTTTTTTGACTAGATTAGGTATTTCCCCCTGCTTTTCCAATGTGAATACTGAGTAGAAGTATTTGTTCAGTATTCCTGCTTTTTCACTGTCGCTCTCTGCCCAACCACCTTCCTCTTTTTTCAGCTTCAGTATCCCTGCCTTAGTCATTCTTTGCTCCCTAATGTACCTATAAAAGGTTTTATCCCCCCTTCTTAACCGAGTTGGCTATCTTTTCCTCTGTTTGGGCCTTTGCTACTCTGACTGCCTTACCCGCTTCCTTCTGCATTAACTGGTACAGTTCTCTGTCCTGCTCCTTCTGTGTTTCCTTATACTTTCTGAATGCTATCTTTTTTTCCCTTACCTTCCCCACCACTTCTTTTGAGAACCATAGTGTTTTTTTCTTTTGTTTTGATTTGTTTATTTGCTTCACACAAAAATTTGTTGCCTCTGTGATGGCGATTTTGATGTTTCCCCATTGTTGCTCCACCCCACCTTCTTGCCTGTTTGTTAGTGCTTTTCTGAGGCACTCTCCCATTTTGACAAAATCGGCCCTCCTGAAGTCCAGTACCTTCACTTTTGTGTGGCTTGACTCTACAGCTAAGTTTATCGTGAACCACACTGTTTGGTGGTCGCTTGTTCCCAGATGGCTACCCACTTCAAGATCAGAGATCCTCTCTCCATCCCCATTTGAAAGTACCAGGTCTAAGACTGCTCTCTCCCGAGTGGGCTCCAAAACTAGCTGTCTGAGGCATGCCCCCCGTAGGGCATCGAGAATGGCCCTGCTCTTGGATGTGGCTGCAGCAAAGGTGCTCCAGTCAACATCTGGCATGTTCAGGTCACCCATCAGCAATATCTCCCCTTTCTCTGCCATCCCAAGGATGCCTTCTATCATTTCCTTGCCCATTTCCTCCCCCTGAGATGGGGGTCTGTATACAATTCCTGTGCAGATTGTGGAGTCTTCCCCCCTCCAGCTTCACAGCATGACCCCTTGTCCTGGAGCATCTTTTTCTATGGAAAATGCTATCTTCCTGTACTTTATTAATACCTGTGAGGTATTTGAACATTTCTGTCATATCCCCACTTTCCCTCCTTTCCTCTAGAGAATACATATTTAATTCCTTGAGTCATTCCTATTAGGATTTTTGGTGCAGGCCCTGCAGCATTTTGGTAGCCCTCCTTTGTACCACCTCCACCCTATCTATGTACTTCTGGAGATGGGGCCTCCAGAACTGGACTCAGTATTCGAGGTGGGGTCTTACCAGTGATCTATACAGGGGTTATGCTGGTGATGCACCTCCCTATGCACCCAAGCATCCTACTAGCCTTCCCCACTGCCTTATCACATTGCTTGGTTACCTTCAGATCTTCAGAAATGATTACCCCTCGATCCCTTTCCTGTTTTGTGGTTGCTAATACTGCCCGCTCAATTGGTACATTGTCCCTGGGTTTCTGTGCCCCAAGTGCATGATTTTAGATTTTTTTGCACAGAAACCCAGTTGCCATTCCCTTGACCATTCTTCCAGCTTTTTCAGATCATCCCTCATTCTTCTCCACCCCCCCATCTGTCCACTCTGTTGCAGATTTTTGTGTCATCCGTGGACAAGCATACTTTCCCTTCCAACCCATCTACAATGTCACTAATAAAGATATTGAAGAGGAACGGGCCTAGTACTGACCCCTGTGGCACCCCGCTGGTCACCTTGCATTCTCCAGAGTGGACCCCATTTACCACCATCCTCTGACTCTTATTGCTTAGCCAACTTCTTACTCATTTTACTGCTTTTGGACCCAGTCCTAGGTTGCCCAGCTTGCTCGCCAGCCTTCTATGTGAAACGGTGTCGAAGGCCTTACTGAAATCCAGGTAAGACATATCTACCGTTCCTCCCTGAGCCACTTCTCTGGTCACCCAGTCAAAGAACTTGATCAGGTTTGTCTGGCAAGACCTCCCCCCTGTTAAACCATGTTGCCTCAGATCCTGTAATCCACTGGTTACAAGGTATTCCCCAATCCTTTCCTTCTGTAGTGATTCCATTACTTTATCCATTATCGAAGTCAGGCTGACAGGTCTGTAATTTTCTGCCTCCTCTCTATTTCGACTGTTGTGTAGTGGGACCACATCTGCCCTCCCATTCTCCCAGAATCTCCCCTGTTTCTTGTGATAGGCTGAACAGATCTGTCAGAGGTGCAGCCTGCACCTCCTTTAGCTCCCTCAGTATCCTAGGCAGTGCCCCGTCAGGTCCCATTGACTTGTCAACTTTTAATTGTGCTAGTTCCTTGAGGACTCTGTCCTCTGTAAAAGGACTAGTGTCCACCTCCTTTCGTCTAATGCCCTTGTCCCTTATCTTTGACCCATCACTACCCCTTCCTCTGTAAATACTGAACAAAGTAATCGTTCAATATGTCTGTTTTTTATTTTGGTCCCCTTCCTCACACACCCCTCCTTCCCTTTTTAGCCTTACTATCTCTCCCTTGGTCTTTCTCTTCTCACTTATATGTCTGAAAAATGTTTTATTCCCTTTTTTTACTGACTGGGCAATATTCTCCTCCATTTGCACCTTTGAGCACCTAACTGCTCCTGTGCCTCTCTTTGTTTCTCCTGATAACTCTCCCTCTCCTCCTCCTTCTGTGTCCTCATGTACCTTCTAAATGCTTTTTTTTTTTTTTTGCCCTTACTTTCTCTGCCAATTCTCCCATTTTCTTAAAATCAGCTCTCCTGAAGTCCAGGACCCTCATTTTAGTGTGGCTCGATTTGGCCCAGTTCTTATATTGAGCCACAGTGTACAGTGATCACTGGTCTCCAAGCGGCAACCCACTGTGACAGCAGCAACATTGTCCCTGTTTGTCAGTACCAGGTCCAGTATTGCCCCCCCCATGAGTGGGTTCCTTAAGTAGTTGCCCCAGAAATGCCCCTTGCAGGAAGGTCAGGATGTCCCTACTTCTGACTGTTGCTGCAGCTGGTAGGCTCCAATCCACATCTGGTAGATTGTAGTCCCCTACCAGTGACACATCCCCTTTGTGTTCCATCCTTTGGATTGCTTACATCATATCTTTATCCACCTCTCCTCCTGTGCTGGAGATCTATAGATCACTCCTGTGCAAATAGTGCCCCCCCATGTATCCAGGGTGACCCACAGTACCTGAGCTCCTCCCTGCTCTCCCTGTATTTCCGTAGCTTTTATGTTGTTTCTGACATAAAGAGCCACTTCTCCCCCTTTTTTACCTACCCTATCTTTTCTGAACAAAGTATACCTTGGAGTGGCTATATCCTAGTCTTGGTTTTCATTGCACCAGGACTCGGTAATTGCTATTATGTCCAGGTCCGCATCTGCCATGGTGGCCTCTAAGTCTGCAGTTTTATTGCCCAGACTTCAAGGATTTGCACACATGGCTTTCCAGATTGTCCTGCACCACCCCTATTTATTTCCCATTTGCACTTCCTTATTTCCTCCACTATTTTTTTTACTATCTCTCTTTCCTTTTGCCCCTTGGATTTCTTTCTTATTTGGTTCCTTCTGGGATTTCACTCCCTCAGGATTCCCATTGCTGACCTCGTGAGCCTGTGGGTGGGGGGGGTACAGTTTAAGCAAAAATGAAAGTTCTGAGTTTACTTTTATGATCATGTATGGAAGAAGCATCCTCGCCAGATCCATGCTGCCAGGCAATGGATGCCACTTTGATAAGCTGGCAACCGAGCTTGGCGCCCAGAACCCAGACTGACAGGAGCACTGCCTGGCAGGGAGGATGAAGGAGCATCCATGCAGATGCTCTCCTCCCACTGTGTGTGTTTCTAACACTTTTCTCTGAGTGACACCAAGGGATGGCCCAGTGGAGGTGCCTCTGGCAGTGCAGAGAACCTGCCTGCCACCCTCCCTAGTGCCATTGTGAGCATACAGTTGGCATATGTCAGGATGCTGGATGGGCCTTAAGTGGGGAAAATGCCCTTACTGGCAGCAGCTATGATGTAACAACCTGATGGCATCCGTGATCAGCCAGCTCACAGAATGCCTCCCCCCAATGGCAAAGAGCACTTTATGTTATCCACTGGCCTCCCCTATTTGTCCCTGGCCAGGCTGAAAGGGAAGCCCTGCTAGGAGGGATAAGTTAAGGTAGTCTGTGCACCAAGGCTCCAGGTATCTGGAGCAGGTTGTGGCCCAGGAGATAGGTTGCATCCAAGAGAAGGAGCATGGTGGCCTGCATGGAATGGTAAATAAACCCATAATGGGGGCCAAATATAGTATAATACTAATAGTAAAGAAAGTAGCAGCCTCATCTCTACAGGGATTGCATTCCACAACCTAGGAGCCACATGAATAAAAACCCTGGAGACAGCAGCCTTCACTTTAAAACACATTAATGTCAAAATGGTTCAAGTTCAAGAGAGGCTGAGACAGACACATGGATAGGGTGAAAAAGACTGGGGACGGAGAGAGGTTGAGTGAAGGTCATTCGACTAATGAAGCAGAGATCAGAGAAAGGAACACTGCATAGGACCTACCAGTGCTTGACTGTTAGGAACTAAGGAAGGGGGTGGGCAGACCGCGATGGACCAGAAATCTCTTTCTGCATGACATTTCTATGTATCAATGTTTCTGTACATATTACATGCATGTCAGAATAATCTGAACTGTAGAAAGTGGGTGTTTTGTATTTACAATTTATTTACCCTGACTAACCAGCTGAAGTGCACCATCTCATCTGCAGTCCATTTCTGCTCCTGCACAGTTGAGAAGCTGTGCAGGTATCAGCACAGTGAAGTTAAGTGATTTGCTCAGGGTCACTCTGTCAGACTCTGTCTGTGGTTGGATTTAATTGTGGAATCTTTTAGTTTCCAGTAATGCACGTGCATAATGATAGAAAAGTTCAGCATGACACTGGGTCTGAGTCCATTCAGTGCATTGAATGCCAACGTAAGGAGTTTGAAATGGATCTTTAGCCATGTAAGGAACTAATGAAGGGATCAACAGTGGTGATATGAGTAAAGAACTTCTGTGTTAGATTTGTCATGTCATGTGCACAGACATTTCTGTGCATTTCTACCACTTTGAAAGACTTGTAATGATATTTGAGAAAACACACATACAGTACATTGAACTGGACCTTTAACCTAGTTCCAAGACTCAAGGTCACATGCAGTGAGTTCCCTTCTGAGAGGCATACTGGTTCATAAGACCTACCAATCTAACTAGAAGAGAGTTCAGAATGCACAGTGCTTTAATGTGTCAATAACTCATAGGTTTCAATTGTCTGTCACTGACAGTGGAGTAACCAGCCTTAAAAGTAGTGTATGCACAAAAATGTAATATACAAGTTGGGGGTCTGGGGACCGCTTGTGTCTCATAATATTTCTTTTTGTTTTTGGTGCATTCTGGTGCATTTTGGGGGTGTTTTGAGATACATTCTGGTTCATTTTGGGGGCTCATCTGTGACAGAATTTGCTACCCTGTTACCCCCTCCCCATACCCAGTAATTTGCATTCTAGTCCCTTCCCAAGAGTCCCCACAGTCCAGTATGTTGCCCAGATCAACCACTCCATAGCCTAGCCACCTGCTCCTGTGAATGGCCCCTAGCCCTCCCTAAGCCCAGCAAGTTTCACCCTAGCTTCCCACCCTAAAATCCTTAGCCCTTCCCCAGCACAGCAAGTTGCATCCCACCCTCATATCTAGAGTCTCCATCCCTCTCTGCAGCCCAACATGTTGCCCTTTCTCCCAGTCCAGCAAGCTGGCCCCTAGCAAAACTCCCCAGATTTCCTGGCCCTCCCCAGCCCACTTTGTTGACTTTCCCCCTGCCCACCCAGCAAGTTGTATCCAACTTCCAAGCCCAACCCAGCCCAGCAGGTTGCAAGTCACAAGTGGGGTACCTCAGGGATCAGTCCTGGGGTCAGTCCTCTTCAATATCTTCATCAGTGACATTGCAGATGGGCTGGAGGGTAAAGTTTGTCTGTTTTCAGATGACACAAAGATCTGCAACAGAGTAGATGAGGTGGGCAGAATTAGAAGGGATCTGGATAAACTGACAAAATGGTTGGAAGAGTGGCAACTGGGGTTTAATGCAAAGAAGTGCAAGATCATGCACATAGGGAAGAGAAACCCTGAAGCCACCTTTAGGTTGGGAGGGGAGTTGCTGGCAATAGCAAGGGAAGAAAGAGACTTGGGCATCATCATCACAGATGACCTGAAATCATCTGAGTAGACCACTAAAGCAGTAGGTAAGGCTAAAGAGATGTTGAGGTGTATTAGTAGGGGTATCACAAGTCCTAGGAGGGAGGTAATAATCCCTCTTTACAAGACACTGGTTAGGCCCCATCTGAAGTACTGTGTGCAGTACTGGAGGCTGCTCCTGCACAAGGACATTACCAAAATGGAGGCAGTCCAGAGAAGGGCAACCAAAATGGTGCAGAGACTGCATCAGAAAACATATGAGGACAGATTAATGGAGCTCAGTATGTTTACCCTAGAGCAAAGGAGGGAAAGATGTGATATGATCGAAACATTCAAACATCTTCAGGGCATTAACAAGGTGAAAGAGTCTAACCTGTTTCAATACAAGAAAAATAGCAGGACAAGAGGACACAGCAAGAGATTAGAGGGAGGCCGATTAAGGAGTAATGTGAGGAAGTTCTTTTTCACAGAAAGGGTGGTGGATGCATGGAACAGCCTACCACAGGAAGTGGTGGATATGAATATAGTGCAGGGCTTCAAACAGGCATGGGATAGGCATAAGGGAGCAATACAGATGAGTATGAATAGATAGGCCTTTCATGGAGTAAAAGCCTATGGCACATTCATAAGGTACAAAAAATGGGCAGACTGGATGGGCCTTGCGGTCCTTATCTGCCGTCAGCTTCTATGTTTCTATAGCCCCCTCAACCAGACTGAAAACAAAGTGCAATGAACTAAACAGGTACTGAACTCATGAACTGAATACCTACCCGTAGAAAATTAAACACACATTTTATGCAACTTAAGTCACTCTAGTCCACTGCCTCTTTCCATCTCTTTAGAAGTACTTCTCATCACCCCTCCAACCCCCCTTCCCTGTACCCCCCCCACAATAGGTACTTTAGTGTGCTGTGCTGGGGGCACCAGGGAATATAGGACTGTCTGGGGTTGGAACCGGAGACACTTATTGAACCACCAAGGATGTAGACTGAATGTCCGTGGTTGTATGACTTTAATACCATGACTGCAATCTGTCATTCCCAGCCCAGTCCAACAAAGGGGATTTGTGCATTGTGACTTGCACTACTATAATTATGCACTTTTATTATCATAACATATGGTATCATTAGTGTGCAGGCCAGAAGTTGACAGAGCTAAACAGGTTGGTCAGTGTCACAGAACATAGCTGACACCAAGATAAGTGAGCCAGTAGCACTTATCACCTCAGGTGTCTTAGTCAAGTATTTTTTTTCTGGAATGATGAGTTCCATATTGTGCTTGCGACCAAATGGAACCTCAGTTCTAGTAGCTGTACAGCTGGGATCAGTGGTAAGCTACAGTACACTAGCAGGGACTTTATAAGGCCTTGGGGTCTGTACAGTCATTTAAAGTTCAAGATGTTCTGAAAGCCAGCTGACTATCTGCAAATTTTATACACATTTTGTCAGGTAATCAACATTGTACATCCCAGCATGCAGTGGTTCATGAACAAGCAAGCAAAAGTATTTGTTTTTTTAGTCATTTCTCAGAGGCACTCCCAAAAGCAGTTATATTTACAAGCAAAAAAAGCCCAAGAAGATTACTGCATCATAGCCACACTGAACCCCTGACTGGGTCATACTGTCCCTTTAAGCTGCAAGTGTACTACAGCCATTAAACTGACCTACAAGAAGCCTCCTTGAGACTGCAGTCCTTCAGCTGATTGTACCCCAGTTTGTGCACACTGTACATGTAGCTATCAGAGGGAGCTGAGTCAGCTCCCTCTGATAGCTACATGTACAGTGTGCACAAACTGGGGTAAATGTAGTCATGCTGCATTCCACATGTAACCTCCCTATAAATGGGGGTTCCCAAAAGTCTTCCTTGGGTGTGCTTAAATGCCCACTGCCAGGTGGGCGTTCTGTCTTTACAGGTGTAAAAGTGCTTGCATGGGAGTGTCCTGTTAGCCTCCGTGCCTATCCCTATAATAGACATTATTTTTGTAGTGTATAATTAATCTGGGTAGGGGCCGAGTGTTTCCAGGCTCGAGTCCTGCCCAAGTTGCAATAATATTGCTCTCTTCTGCCATCACTAATGGTGTAGAGGGAGCTCTGTTAGAACTGGTAATTGTTTGCTGATTAGCTGCTGTAATGATAATGGTATTATAGTTTGTCTAACTTGCTTTCCTTTGCAGCATGGACATTTCTGTATTGCACCAATCAGTACCTTTTGGGGACCTTAAAATGCAGTCTGTCCCCAGGGGTCTTGTGGGAGTGAATTTCTGTAGGAATTGTAGTTTTTTCATTTTGGCACCTAAATGGACCTGGAGGGGGAGCCCTTGCTTTGACAGATAGATGAATCAACCAACCAAACGCTTTTTAGATCAGAAGGAAGTCCTGGTGCTGCCTGCAGCAGAGAGTCTGTCTGTGTTTGGAGTTGAGAGAGCGAACTGCTCAAGACATTTGAGCAACTGCTCCTGTGTAGTAGCGCAGGAAACTGGTGGGAAGGCTGTGTCTGGCCTGCCTGCTTCATCTTCCCTTCTGAGGGATCTGCTAGTGAAATTAAGCGGACTGAATCCAAATCGGCTTGTGACCAGAAATACCGAATTGTGACTGCCCTTTTACCAGGAAGAAGATCGAAGATTTGCTATAAGCGATCGGCCTGTCAGGACGTCTGAATCACCACAGAGATCACAGTTTTGCTCAGGAAAACTGAAATTGCAACTGGACTATCAACTGACCTGTGGTATTGTGTTTTCCTTTATTATAAATGTGCTGTAAGCTGTCAGTTGGTTGCAATTAGGTTCCCCGCTACGTAAGTGTGTCACGCTTGCTGGAAGCTGTCTCCAGCACCTATCGAACTGAATCCGAACTGTTCACCCATCCTGGGCCCTGCCACCTTGGCCCTGTTAGCTACTTCAGATGCAGAGATCACCATCAACGAGAGACTCGCCTGGGGATCAGCCCCCTGCTCAACATCTTGAACAGGAATGACACCTCAGTGAATCGTGTGGGCCCTGCTTCTTCTGGCATACCAGCTTGTCGACCTGCAGTCTCCATTTTGTCCCTCCTGTGTTTTGTATTGGGTAGCATGAGTAAACACCAGGGTAGATCCCTGCAACATCAGCTAAATCAAAAGTGTTGTCATCTGATTCAGTTGTTGTTTTCTTGTCACGAACTGAGCCTCCAGGCTCCAGATTACAAATTGTGTGTGGTTGTACTTGCTCCTTCTTTCCATTATAGGGCCCCAACCAGATGCAATGCTGGCCTACCCCAGGCAACGTGTCAGACTAGCCCACCTTTTTTCCAACTGGGTACCCAGAGTGTGTGACTGTGAAGGGACTCTAAAGTGCATGCATGATTGCCTGATTGAATCAGTTACAGAACTAATCAGCCAAATTATGCCCCTCCCTTGTTCATTCCCCCTGAATATATCCGATTTAATTCTTTTTGTATTTAACTTGACTGTGGTTCCATTTTGTACAAGAAGCACTGTACTGTTGTTTCCTGCTGTGTCTAGCCTTATTTTGCAGGGGGTCCCCAGGGTTGAACTGGTGGAATCAGCCCTGGTGGTAAGTGCAAACAGAGTGGGGATTTTTATGCTGATTAGGGGTTATTGTAACTGTGTCTGTTGTCCATTGCTTAGGCCACTAGAGGGGAAACAGAGGGGTTACAGTGTCCCAGAGGGCTGTACCCAGGTCATAATAACCCTGTCCTCCGGGTGGAGGCACCCGTTTTTGGTACCCAGTCCCCTTAACCTGCACCTAGTCACGCAGGCAGGGGGAGTAGCCCTTGGGATAGTGACACCTAGGGGTTACACACGCTGTACGTTCTCCTAGCAAACAACACACAAATACATTTTTGTTTTTTAATTACTACAGGCATCTGAGCAGCACTCTTCCAAATTCTCTGTACTCATTACTCTAGCCATTGGACACCACACCCGGACACACATCTTTAAATAAATAAAGACCATCTGCTGGCAATCTGCTGCAGTACAGAACAACCCCAAGCCAAAGATTCACACACAGCCCTAGGGTAACCCAGAAACAACAACAAACGGGCCAAAGAACTGCAAGCCGAAGTCCACTGCAGCTTGTGTCATCCACACCCATCTAAGCCTGACTTGTCTCTGGTGGCAATCATAAATCATGTGTGAACCCTTGCATAGTGGATGTGGATCCCTTATACAAGAGAAAAACTGGGCAAAAAGAAAGCAAGCCAGATGAAATTCAAGGTCCACTGGCAGCAGCTGCATCATATTTGCCCAGGCGGTAGTAGCTGACCTCTCGCAGGTCATAATCCAAATTAATTTCCTACCTGCAAGTTGTAGTATTCCAGCACGCTCTCTAAGCAAACCAGCCCAGGAGTTTGTTTTCTTGGGAGGTCAGAGTCACCGCAAAATACAGTGGCAGTATATGGGCCAGCAGCAGCAGCAGCAAGTTAATCACTTTGCTTTCTCATCGTGTGGCACTGACTGAACAGTTTACACACAGAGGAGGAGGAGGATGGACCGAGTGCAGCAAGTTAATCATTTTGCTCTCTCATCGTGTGGCACTGACTGGGCAGTTTATGTGCAGAGGAGGAGGACGGACCGAGTCAACTGACAACTGGCTGGCCTAGCTGCAGGAGATGGGCCTGATAGCCCTCCCTGCTTTCTTTTTTCCTCTCCACTCTTCTCTAGTCACTTGTCGTCTCCTCTCCACTCAAGTGGTGTCTCTTTCTCCCATCCTGACTCAGAGCCGACCACAAGTACTCCTCCAAGCTGACAGACACACCACTAGTTGCTGGTGGCAGCAGGCTCAGAGGTTCTGAAGTCTGTTACTGGAGGTAGCAGCGGGAAAATTACAGCAACTGATTAGCGGAGGCTTGCGGAGCAATGAAGCATGTAGACAAAAACTGTCCAGTTGTTCCGCTTGATGCCAACAGTTGCAGCTGTTGCTGCCTTGCGACAACAAACTTGGTGCCAGCATGTGTAGCAGGATCCAGTCTGCCATCCCCCCCTCCCCCGGCTGGCCACTGAGGGACCAGGGTTCAGGACCCGGATGGATAGCTTTAAAACAAAACAAAAAAAAGACTAGCAATTTAAAAAGGGGAGTTTTTTTGTATGCAGTGGCGTACAGTAAGTATGCATGGTTACACCACTGATCACTGGATAAATATTCCATTATTGACTTTAACCAGCATCCCAGGTACAGTGTACCGACTGAAGGTGCTGTTCTCTTACACCCATCTAAAATATGCTTGAATAGCAATGCAGCAATCCTACACTTGTGATAGTAGAAACATTTCCATGGCAACAGACTGTAACATCAGCAACATTGACATGTGACTCCATTATTGTACGAAGAAGCAACAGGAGGAAAAGGAGATGGTATGTGTTGGATAAATAGGGGATATGCAATAGGATGACTCAAAATACGCAATTTATCTTCACGTGTGAGGGAGCAGGACCATAGTTCATGAGTGACAGAGCCACGAGTGAGTTATGAAAGTCCAGCCCCTTCGCAAGCTATGATAAACTGTGTATTTTGTGTTAGACTGTATATTTGGTTTATACAACATCCGTTTACTAGTTATAGCTTCCAAATCAGCCGTTTGTATGACTATTTAATTGTTCTCTGATTTCAACAGCTGACTTCAGTGCTGCATGTGGCTATTGTGATGTCATGAGCATTGCGAAATCTGTTCTCTGACTGTTTCAGTATGCATTGTGCCATACCTAACTTTGCAAGATACCATTATCTTGCCATCTTGGGTCAAGATAGCACTTTTTATCTTGCTACTTATCAGCACAAGCACGTTGTATAAACATCAATATCTTCATTAACTTGTGGTATTCATAGGAGGCGTATTAAAAAAAATTCTAATAAATGTAATATGGGCTTTCTTTTATTTTATTTCTTTCATTAAAACTTAACATATGGAAGTAAACATGTAAAATTCCCATCTCAAAGAATAGAACAAAACAGAGATCTGAAAATATATGGAGAATATGGATTGGGAAAAGCTACATAATAAGACACCTCTCTCACCTAAATAATTATAAATAATCAAAATAGTAGGTCTGTCACCAAGTAGTACTCGGGGCCCACACAGCTTTCCTTATATCCCTTACAATTACTGCTTCTGGGTTTTGGCTTATTTGTTCGTTTATTTTGCTAAAAAAAAGACAGTATTAGTGCGTTCGCTATACAAGACTGAATCCTCCATATGATACAAAGGTGAGAAAATAATCTTCACTCTGTAAGTATCACTTTGTAACCATATGAGGTCAAACACATGAGAAAGAACAATGTGTGCTTTGTATCAAAATGGAAGTGAAAGCTTGATAGCATAATCTATATTTTATATATTTTTTCAATGCTTTTTTGTTTTAAATAATCTTGTTACATCACTACAAACTCACACACACACACACCCTTCCCCCTCCACGACCGTCATTAACTATTTCATAGCTTGGCGTCTCAGCTGCCTTCCGCCAGGATAATATGAAATAAAGAGACCTGACCTCAGATTCCAGGGCCTGCCTGTGAAGCAGCATTAGCGTCACTTTCATTCAGTCTCACTCTTATCCACTGGGGTGCTTACATTTGCACTAGAACCTAAAGATAGCTCATTGAAAAGCTGTAGGCAACAAAAGCTGTACATTGTATATCCATTTAGAAAAACAAACCCAGTCATCTCAGACAGAGAGCTGGGC
The DNA here is from genome assembly GCA_016271365.2 of Neoceratodus forsteri. Lineage (NCBI taxonomy): Eukaryota > Metazoa > Chordata > Ceratodontiformes > Ceratodontidae > Neoceratodus > Neoceratodus forsteri. The sequence continues at coordinate 1,411,905,228 of CM028129.1, forward strand.
TAAAATAGCAGCATATGCAACTGTAATATCGTCAGAAGCTTATGGTCACATTACTAGTGAAAGTCCTCTGTCTCCAATCTTTTGTAATGGTCACGTTACCATAGTATACATTTGCTAGATTTACATATTTAAATACTGTTTAGGTTTACCCTGCAGCTTAGGCTGGATGACTGTCAATCCAAAGTTACATATTTAATTCTAATAAATTCGAGATTAAGGTATATATTTAGAGACAACCCATCATGTGCAGTATGTTAACACCACAGGATTGCACTAGTCAAGCGTATACCACGAAAGCTGGGCCCAGGACACAGTTACAAATAAGGGCAATGGTGCTAAATGGGCAAATATTTGCCTTGTAGTGCCACCACATGTTTTTCTATGCCCAAAGCAGGTGTTTGCCCCAGAGGTGGAGTCTCCTCAACTATAATATTGCTTGGCAAAAAATGTTAATTACTTAATTCAGATGTTAGTGGGTACAAATGGGGTACTCTTCCACTAATATAGTAGAGTGTGTCAGCTGCAAGCATTGGGCCATGGTATAGTGTCAGTCGCCTGGTGTTATGCCAGCCCTGGGCCAATTGCACTACCAATAGTCTTCCACCCAACCACCTCACCCGTCACCTTTTGCCCACATCTGGGCTATAACTGTCACTCAGCCATACATCATCCTTGGTGGCCTTGTGCCTCTCTCTTATTCTTTGTACAGTTGGAAAATTATCCCTGATGCCCACTGCCCCCCGCCCCACACACACACACAGCTCTGTCCCTTTTGTTTTATGAGTTCAACAGTGCTGTGCACCACCTAATCCCTCTGTCACTGGTAGGTTTTTTGCAGTAAGCCAGCATTCCCCTGTAGAACTGTTTTAGTAGTTCTACATTGATGGGGCAGGGCTGTCACTTGCCACCAGGGTGCTGGGTTAAGCAAGCTACTGACCATGGCTGAACAGCTCATTACCATGCAGACCACCACATTACAATGCCAGCAGCCACCCCATTCCCCAGCACTGTTGCAATGCACTTAGTGGTTGTACATGGAAAGGGTTGTGATCCCACACAGTTAACCTGCACAAATCGATCATTGCAATCACTTTGCCACCATTAATTTGCAATTGTGTATGGGAGCCCCAGTATTTATCCAAGGCTTATAAACTCGCCAACTGACTATGTTCCATGAGTATGTATTGTTGCTGCTTTTTAGCATCACAAAATATTATTTGCGTTGTACCTTGAAAAGGTTATAAGCGAGAACACCTAACTGCATTGTAGTTTGTTGATTACTGTCAGAGTGACTCACTATGCCAGTAAAATGGCCTACTTCCTCTTACTGTCTTTAAAGTTGAGACACTGCAGGAAGAGGTATCAACTGTTTCAGTTATCAGAATCTAAGCTGCAGAATAAAAACTAGAAAAAGGGTGTAGCCCTCCTGTTTGGAACACCACCAGTCACTTCCGATTTCCTCTTCCCCACCCCCAGTCCAGGAGAGGTAGGGGCAGGGCTCTTGGTAGCTTTGGATCTCCAGAGGCCAGAACACCTGAAATAAAAAGTCAGAGGTTCCAGCCCAAAATCCCAGAAGTCCTTCAGAGTGAGTCTGGCATGCTGCATCCTGCTTTAATGCTGGCAGACTCCAGGCAGTATAGTGTGCACCCTGCTGTGCTTGCAGCATGCCCCAAGGGTGCAAAACATGGACAGAGCTTGTGTCCTGCCTTGCTGCCAGCATGTACTGGGCATAAAGGCCCTGCATCCCCAAAAGCTCTGGGTAGGGGAAAGAATGTTGCTGCCATTAAGTGCACAGGGATATTAAATTAGTACAGAGAAAGAGTAGCAAGAGAATGCAGACAGAGTAACCACGGGGAGGTTTAGTGACTTGCTCAAGGTCACAGAGGGAGTAAGGTGTGGTGGTGTGGGATTCAAATCTGGGTTTCCTGGTTTATGGCAATGCTTTCTAACCAGAAGAAAACATGCCCCTTAGTGGATGGGAAATGTACTCAGTGGGACCTAGGGGAGGTTTTAGAATTTTTTTTTTTAAAAAGGCAAAAAAACAGAGGCCCAGTAGCACAGTGGTGGGGTTACCTCACTACACCAGTGACCAGGGTTTGGGTGTGAGCTTCAGTTGCTGGAGTCAGCTAGGGGTGGGAGGAGGCTGGAGCATCCCAGGAACTGCTCTCCTCTCCTCTCAAATGGTGGGTGGGTCTCATCTCCTGCAACACACCTTACATCTATTGAAAGCTGGGTGTCATGGCAGTGGGGAGACCCAAAGGTTTGTGAGATGCTGAGAGACACATAGCGTCATCGTATGTCAGATGTCTCAGGGGAGAAAATGGGTGGAAAATACCTTAGGCAGGATGAGGGATGCACCCTTGCAAGTTTGGCATCACTGACAGGATACCCTATGTAGGTCCTGCCTTGGAGGGGCAAGTGGAGCCCCTCTGACCTCACAACAAGGGGTAAATCATGGGAATATCTGGAGGCAAGTCCCAGAGCTGGTGGTAACTGGGCTTGGGTGCTTTTCAGATAGGGCCAGTGAGGCGCTAGGTGTAAAATACATTGATAAAAAGAGACCAAAATGTTCTGAGCATTACTATTGCTGACATACTCTCAGTCCCTATTGATGCAGAAAAGTAATGTCAGCATTTTGTCAGGTAATGTCAACATGTTCCCAGTTTGAGTCGACAGCCAGCCATGTTGAAGAGACTCTATACCTCCATTTAAAAAAAAATAATTTAATGGTTCCAAAGTTAACCCTTTCTTAAGATAATTTTGTTAAAATGGGCTAACTTTGAATCCATTTTAGCTGGGAAACTAATTTTACTTTTACATAAAAGCTTGAAATCACTTTGCATGTCGCTGGGTATTGTTGACATGCTCTCGGTTTGACCAAAAAAGAGACATTTGTTCTTTTATTTAAATGTTAAAAATTTTGGATAAACTACAGACTAGTTATTAGTTTGGAACTGGTCTTTGAGGCATTTCTATGCCAGGCTAATGCTGGGAGCTCCTAGGCGCACCCATACATGCCTGCTGTACTCCACCACCAACTTGCTCAACCTTGAACAAAGACTCCGTTTCCAAACCTGCCTTCTTGTAAAAAAGACCCTGCTAGGGCTCTCCCCCCTTTGGGTCGCCACCTCCCTGCAGCATGCCTCCCCCTCAGACTCCTCCTGCAGCACTGTCAAAACCTCCCTTATTGTCACCAGGTTAAGGACCTCTATGGCCCAGAGATCCTTTTGCTATCGGGTTCCCCCCAGTTCAATTCCCTCCCAGTCAATATAGCTGACTCCACTAAGCTTGGTCCTTTCAAGGTCATCCCTCAGAAGCCGTTTGACAAGCACTCACTGCTGCAACTGCACATAATCCCCCACCTGCCCCTTATCTTCACCCCATGACTGGGTCTGCCCTGTCTACTTTTGCTGTATATACCTGGGGTCTCATGTAACATCTGCTGAATAATGTAATAAAATATCTCTGGTTGCTACCTGACATGGTTCTCGTGTACCTATATTATGACTACTGTGATCTACCTCTTACCAAGCATGTACCACCAGTGAATGCCTGTAACACTGGTTGCTTTTTTAATCTAAGCGTTATGTACTGTACTGTTTGTTTGCTGTGATGTATTGCTCTCTTGACGAGGTGGCTTTGTAAATGAGTCTATGACTCAAAGGTCTGTAAACCGATGATCTAATAATAAAATAAAAAATTCAACCTACCTAATTATCTAATCATGCCACAAACGTCTTAACTTCTTATGAGCATCCTTATTCTTCCTTGCTTCTGAAGTCTTTACATTGGATTTTCAGACAGATTACCAGAGAACATTTAGCCTCATTCTGCCACCCCTGTGACAGTCTGGATGTGTATGATTGCAAGTACTGCAGCATATGATCAAAGAAACTACCACATTTATGGCAGTTTCACACATCGTGCAGTAAAAAAAATGATGTATACATGTATCGTTTTTTCATCAAAGCGACTACCAAATTGTTGCATTTCACAGTATTTGCTCACATGATTTTGACCACCTTTTAGGTGTTTTTCCACTAACATGGTGTTGTAAGCATGGGGAAGCAGCATGATCATTCTGCAAGTCCCTGATGCATGGCTAAAAATCCAGCCCGAGGTCTGTAAAAGTATTGGAAGAGAATAATATTCAAGAGCATAAAAAACGATATACATACCCCTTTAATGTTTAGACAACAGCAAGTATAGCTTGTAAGCACCTTGTGAGGTCATAAGTGTTCTTTTCTGCATTTAGTAAAGCTTAAGGTTATGTTTATTCTGAGTGATTAAGTGACATGATGTCATTGCTGATGTCAGTTATAGGGCTTTTAGGGCAAGGGGTTTCAGACCTACGCAAGCCTAGGTTTGATCCCCAGTATTGCATATTTTTTTATTTCGCACTGCAATTTATGTTGTATGAGAAAAGTTGTTAGATGTCTTTGATGATGACAGTGACCATGCTTCAGGACTTGTAGTAGGGTTTCAGACCATGGAACTGTTAGTTATATGTTGCAGTCAACTTAGTCCTGGCTGAGTCTATAAGACTTGTGTAGGTTTGATTACAGCTTGGTAGGAAGCATTCCTTCCAGTGCAGCAGAGGGCTTATTACTAAACTTCACTGCAGTTGTGTATTGGGGAGGATCTGCTCTCACTTAGAATTCATACATAGACTAATACACAAAGACAAGCATTGGTTAATTTTCTTAATGATTGCATGCATGTTGTACATTATTTCTTTGTCCTTTCTGTTTACAATTTGTGATTTACTTGCAAAGTTGTGGATAGTACTGTACCCAATATCGAATTGCCTTCATGACTGTTACTAATTGCAACATATATAGGGGACATGCTATGAAGCTGGAGGGTGGTAGATTCAGGAGATATGTGAGGAAATACTTCTTCACAGAAAGAATGGTGGATTCCTGGAACAGCCTTCTAGTGGAGGCGGTGGAGGCGAAAACAGTAGTTGGGTTAAAGAATGCATGAGATAAGCACAAGGGAATTATAGTGGAAAGGAAGGGAGGAGGGAAAAAGAGCTGTAGATTGGGCATGGTCTGTGGTAATAGTGTAGGAAGGGAGAAATGGGCAGACTGGATGGAACAAGCAATCCTTATTTGCCATCAAATTCTATGTTTCTATATGCATTACCATAGTAAATATCATTGCTGATGTCACTGATAGAGTTTGAGATCTTGTAATAGAGTTTCAGACCATGAAACTGTTAGTTCTGTGTTGCAGACAACTTAAATACTTTTGGTTGAGGCTTTGAGACTCATGTAGGTTGGAATACAACATGATGGGACACATTCCTTCCAGTTGCAGTAGAGAGTTTACTACTAAAATCTACTGCACCTGTGTATGGGGGAGGGTCTTCACTTGTTCAGAATTCATATACAGACTGATACACAATGGCAAGCATTGGCGAATTCCTTAATGATTGCTTGCATATTTTGATCTTTCTCTGTTTACTATTTGTGATTAACTTGCAAAACTACAGATAATACTAGGCCAAATATCTAATTGTTTTCATGATTATTCCTTATTGCAGGATATGCTTTATTATAGCACATATCTCTATCTAGAAACTCTATCTCCAACCATCTGACCAAAAGCACAGTGACAGAGCACATGACAGTATTTGGGCCACTTAGGATTGTTTCCCAAATGGGCACAGTTTTCTATCTCTCTACAATTTATGATGTATGAGAGAAATTGTTAGATCTCACTGCTGTTGTCAATGATAGGGCTTTCAGAGCTTGAAGCAGGTGTTCAGACCAAGGAACTATTAGTGGCCCAGGAACCAAGAACACGGACAATGGAACTGTCCCACTCCATCAAGATTTATTTAATCACAACAGAGAGTAGTGGAGGTTTATTAATCACTGCTCATGAGACTTTTCTTTATTACAAAAGATCAAGGTGACTCCAGAGGCCCTAGTGTAGGAATTGATCAGGTTAAAAGTTCAGAGTTTGTGTATTGTGTGGAATGTGCTTTTTTATTCTGTGAAGTGCATGTGTGTGCTTGTGTACGTATATGTGTCTGTATTGTATAGCATCTGCATGTATATTGTTTAGCATGTATATATGTGTTTTACTATACAAAAATGACACATCAGTACCCTGGTGCCACTCAGTGCAGTTGATACTTTGGATGTGTTCTGGATTCCATACAGCAACATGTTAATCAATAATTTGGATAAATTAAATTATTTAATAAACTCCAACTGGTACACCTTAAAATGTACTGTTATCCTGAAACAGAAAGTGAGACTGACACCTTACACATTAACATCTGTGTTTACAGTTACCTTTCTGAACTGCAGTGAGTGGTACAAAGTGGTGATTTACTCTCATTGGAGCAGTGTAGACAGGACTGGAAGCAAAGCAGGGGTGCTCCAATGTGAACATTTTTATTAACTGTAGTAGTCAGAAACATTGCAGGCATTTTATGTCTGGATATCAATGCTCCGCACCACCTAGAGCAACACAGCTATGTATTGGGTCATGAGTCATGGGGTAAAGGAAGGGCAATGCTGAGGAAGCGAGTCGGAGGGAGAGTTAATTTTAAAAAAATTTGTCTGGCACTGAGTTCCAGAGAAAGGGAACATGAGAAAGAGAAAGTAGGAGGGAAAGCTATTATTTTTCTAAAAATCATCTGGTACTGGGTTCAAGTTTTCCTGAAATGACATCAGGAGGTCAGCACATTATAGTAGTATTGGCAACTTTCTGTTGCTTCTCATGTCCTGCCACTGAAACCACTGATGACATAAATACTGATTATACAATGGCAAGATAGAATCCTGGGCTGTGATTAGTCGGATGGCCCTAGAGACAGTGATGTTATTTGACAATAACATCACTGTATCTAGGACAGGCAGAAAGTGGCCTTATCACATGCCGGCATGTAAAAGGAATTACTGCCCACTGCCCAGTGGCCGTACTCATTGCCCTGTCTGCTCATCATGCTAGCAGTCATCCCTTGGCTAGACGTTTAGTTGTTCCCTGACTGTGCAGTCCACACATAGCACCAACAAGTTCTGAACTGAATCCCACAAGTAAACAAAGCCAAGGCCTGACTCCACCACTTCTCAGTTCCCTTGGTTGGCAGCACAATCATGCAAGTGCGTGTGGACTTCAGAAATGCCGTACATGCTCCTCACAGTGCCCAGCTCCTGGAAACAACAGCTGCATTTGGACCAAAATTTAAACTGTAAAAAAAAATTTAAGTAAAGCCATACCTCTAATCAGTCTTGTCCCACAGAACAGAACCGTGGTAGCTATTCTGGCCAATTGACTCAACCGTCGCAATCCTTGGGATCAGCTCAGTGGCCACGCTGCTCAGGTCACATAAGAAAAATGGATCAATTTCTTACACAAATTTAAAAAATATATATTAGAGGGACAGACACAGGCCAGTATGTATAACACTGCTGAGATAGACAGGGACAGACACAGACCTGTGTGTGGTAGAGAAGAAAACCTGTGTAGAAGAAAACCTGTGAACAGAGAGACAGAAAACAGAACATACTGGCAGCACCATTGTGGGCAAAACAGAAACTGTGGACTTTTTTTTCCTAAATATGTTCCTACCCAGAGCAAAAACAAAGGAAAACTTATTTTAAACATATTTTTTTAATCTGTTTTTTTTTCTTTATAACTGAGCCACTGTATGACAACAGTAAGGCACTCCAGTGATGTGTGTTATTCTGTAATAACATCACCTCTTGGGTGCTGAACACACTCAGGCTGCATTCTCATGCTTCAACCAACCAAGGCATGACATTATTACACAATAACACACACCCTGTCATGCCTTATTGCTTAAGTAACAACACTGCAGGATTTTGGTATTTATCCACCGGGGAACTGGTAGTGTGATGTGCAGCACAGGGTAAGGCTGAATGTTGCATGCTGCAGCATGTTGCATAAACCGAGTGTAGTTGTAAAACCTACAGTCCTGCTGCTAACTAGCAAGGAAGTAAATTAACATAAAACAGTCCTTTGCATTTTTATGTATGTTTTATGGAAGGGAGAGAAAGAAAGAAAGAAAGAAAGAAAGAAAGAAAGAAAGAAAGAAAGAAAGAAAGAAAGAAAGAAAGAAAGAAAGAAAGAAAGAAAGAAAAATAAATTCATACCCCTTCTATGCTAAAGAGTGGGTCAATTTAAGATGTCTAAAAATAATTCCATGCATGACCTTTTTGCTTGCAACCCTTTTGAGATGCATACACATGCCTGACTGCACATCAATACAGCACAATATAATTCGATAAAATACAGTACAGTTTCATAGAAAGTGTTTCATCCAAAATGTTTCAGCTGGCTGCCTGAAACCCCAAGGACACTGCTACAGCAGTTGCCACAACTGAGAAACTTTCCCGGAGAAGTTCAGTGATAATGTAGCCATCTATCAGCGACTACACCACTACACAATGTGAGAGGGAACCCACACATTTTCATGATTGTTTTGATGGAATGCAGGAGCAATACACTTGCCCAGAGGAAGTATGTGCCCAGAGCAATAGTTCTTAGACTTTGTCGCAGTGAGCCTCCCCAAATCCATGGAAAAGATTTTGAGCCTCCCCTAAAAACTGAAATAATCTTGGGCCTCCGACCCAAAAAATAACATACTGTACTTTGCGCAGTACACCATGAATAAACTGAAACCCCTTTGAGTACTTGGCTCACATTCAGTTCTTTGTCTTATACTGACGTGGAACCTTTGAAAAAGAGCTCCTGTGCTCAGGGGTGTTATCTGAATAACAAATAAATAAAATAAACAAATATTATTATTTAGCTTATTGTAACCCCCCCCAACCACAGGCCAACCTACGTACTTTGCTATTTTCATTCTTGAACCATTGTTACCCCTTGTTACAGTACCTTCATGGGTCAGACTACTTTCTCTGTTTCCTCTCTATGTGAAATAACCTTCCTGCATACTTTGCCTCTCCCCCTCTTTCCCTGCTCCTAAGCAACTTCTCAGGGATTACTTTGCTCCTTCCTGCTATTGCTCTTAGCACTTCTATGCTCAACCCTTGTATTTAGGCTGTTCTGCCATCAGGCTACAAATTGATCAATTACCACCTCTCATTATTAGTTTATTGTTCATATTTGTTTGCACTATTGTTCATTGTGTATTTCTTGATTGTTTTGCAGTTACCTTTTGAAATGTATTCACTCCCTACCCTTCCCTGGTTACACCTGAAATGAGCCTTCCCTTGTCACCTATTAGTAAATAAATACATTAAATTCACTCACTGTTATCCTCTTTCAGTTTGCATCATCTTTTCACACAAAACATATAAAACTAAAAATTTAAATACAGTACTTTTTCAGACTAGCTTGAGCCTCCCCTGGAACAGCTTGGGACCTCCCCAGTGAGGCTGGCCTCACCATTTGACAACCCCTGGCCCAGAGGAAGTGACGCATTGGGCTCAAAGCATTAGTGTTTCTTTGTAGTTTTTTTTTTTACAGTGAGCAGAATAATGACACAGATATTTGTATTTTTTAAGCTAAAACTCATTTGGTGAGTGAGCAATGTCTTCTTTTATGGATCTTCACTGACAGCTGCTATATGAATCCTAGTCCTTCCTACACATGTTTCTTCTTGTTTCCTTTAAGAAACCCAGGTCTCCTTGGGTTGTTTCTCACAATACAAAGTGTATCTCAAGATGCTTCACAACAGCAGCAGACAACACAATAAGTAATACAATTTGATACTTGAAAAGAAATGTAACAGCCATTGTTGGTATTAAATACATTATTAAAAGGAATAAAGTATACCCAACTATACATATGCACCCTGCCCTCTGGGAACACTTCTAATCCTAGGTTTCTGCTGACCCCCCCTTCAGCAGTTGTGTTTCGCTGCTAGCTGCATGGGCAGCATCTAGCTGTACGGCAGCTTTTTTCTGCCTATTAGCTATATATATGTATATCTATATATGTGTGTATATATATATATATATATATATATATATATATATATATATATATAGATATATATATAAAATCACTTCATTGCTATCTCCTGAGTCATCCACCTGTGCAGTGAACGCCCACCTCCTGTGCTTAACAACCCTGAACCCATATGAAGGCATCTCTTAGTTACCTGTCTCCCAAAATTTGATGTCATTTGCCTTGTGCGTGGCTCTGGAGAGGTATTTGTGCACATGTATCCCCAGGTGGAAACATCTCAAAGAATCTCCTCACCCGAGTTTGGACTGCACTTCCCCTCCTAATCCTTCTCGCTCGGGCAGATGACATTGAGTCTAACCCTGGCCCTGCTCTCCCTACACCCTCTTACTCCTCCACTGCTGCCCTGCATCACTTACCTGAAGGGCTGAAAATTGCTCCCCTCAATGTCCAGAATCTGTGCCCCAAAGTTGTCACACTCGAGGCATGGGTCACCCAACACAACCCAGACATCCTGGGAATATCTGAGTCCTGGCTTGAGCCTAGTGTCAAGCAACATGAGGTTACTCTGCATGGATACAATTGTTTCCAGAAGGATCAACTGGGCAAGCAGGACGGAGGGGTCCTAATGCATGTCAAGACGTGTTTAGCTGCCTTGGAAATCCCTTCCCCAGCCCTTGAACCTGTTCCAGGTCTGGTGGAATCCTTATTACTCTCCCTAACTCTTGGCTCTGTCAAAAAACTTATTGTGGGGTGTGTTTACCTCCCCCCTAAAGGTGCGACTGCCAGCCTTCTTTTCTTCATAACATCCCGTGCTCATTTCCCCTCATGTGATCTCATTCTCTGCTGGGACTTCAACTTTGACTGGCTGAATCTCAACTCTCATAAGTCGCGTTCCATCCTCTTAGACTCTAACCACACACATACAGCTCATCTCCGAGCCCACATATCTAAATGCAAAATCTGGTACACCTTACTAGACTGGATAATCACCAATTGCACCCATAGAATAAGAGCAGTGGGTGTCGTTCCTGATAGTATCAGTGACCACTCCCCAACCTGGCAGTATAGCCTAGAGGTTAGAGTAACGAGCTGTGAATGACCTTGGTACACCCAGCAGACCTGGGTTTGATTCCAACAATATCCACTTGCATACTGTGTGACTCTGAGCAAGTCACTTAACCTCCCCAATGCTCTGAAGTCACACCTGAAAATAGGCACTTGTGCCTAGTGGGCCTTATCCAGTTACCAAAGACTAAAATAAAATAAAATAAATAAACCTTCTGCGTATGGCGTAACAACTCCCCCAATCCCTCCCTAAGGTCTCACTAGTCAGGGATATCTCCAGGTTTATATCCAAGCCTACCATGCCTCTATTTCAAATGCTGATTGGGATCCCATCCTCACCCTCCCTGATATTAACCAAACTTTAGTCTTTTTCGTGCACACCCTGACCAGTGTAGTTAGCTACCATGCTCCCTTGAAAAGGTGCAGATCTAAAGGCCTCAAAGCACCCTGGCTGTCCAAGGAATTGCAAAAGCATATGTCTGCTCATGATAGGGCATGGAAAACCTTTAAATGTAGTGGTCTAACCTCTGACTGGCAGACCTATAGGCAACTAAGGAACTCATGCAAGAACTCACTTGTTAAAGCTAAACACACCCACCTTCAGACCTTATAAACCGAGCACCTTAGCAACCCTAAGAAGTTCTGGAAGCATGTGAATTCACTTATTAAAGGCAGGTCCAATGAAGTACCTAACTCTCTCAGTGTCAAAGGATCTGTCTTATCTGACCCTCCATCCAATGCTAATAGCTTCATTGAGTTCTTTACAGATCTGCAAAGTTACATTTCATTATTCACCCACACTACTCCCCCCCTTCCATCTTGTCTGCCACCGGTCTATACAGGCAGCTGCCTGGCCTTCCATCTTAAGCCAGCTACCATCAAGGAAGTATGAATGCTCTCTCTAAACTAAAACTGGAAAGCTCTCTTGGACATAACACACTCAAGCCCAAGTTTCTAAAGCTTGGAGCCTCAGCTCAGGCCTCCCCGGTGCACGATCTAATCAATAGGTCTTTTCTATCTGGTAAGGTCCCAGATAGGTGGAAGGTCACTGTGGTTGTCCCTGTCCATAAGGGTGGGACTACCATGGTAGTTGACAGTTACAGATCAATATTTATCCTATGCCTTCTTGTCAAAATTCAAGAGCGTATCCTGTACAACCATCTCCAGGAATACCTTGATTCACATCACCTCCTCTCTGTCTTCCAACATGGGCTCTGAAAGAACCACAGTACCCTCGCTGCCCTTGTAAAAGTGTCTGCTGACCTGTTCGGTGTAATGGACCTGGGCCATGTTACGGGAGCAATCTTCATGGACTTAACAAAAGTGTTGGACCTGACTAACCACAATCTCCTTTTCTGGAAACTCCACTCCCTAGGCCTTGATTGGAATGCTCTGAACTGGTTTCACAGTTATCTAATTGGCCACTCACAAGGGGTCAAGTGGTCCAGTGCATTCTCGGACTTCAGATCCATTACCCACAGGGTACCCCAGGGGTCCATCCTGGGACTGTTGCCATTTTCTATTTTCATCAATGATTTACCTAACAACTCTGGTGGGGCATCTGCCCAACCATACGCAGATGATACCATCATCTACCGCTCCTCTCCTGACATCTGCTGGCTCAATAGATCACTAGCTTCTGATTTCTAAGCTTTTGAGGAATGGTTTTTGGACAACGAACTAGTTCTCAGTACCAAAAAGACCAAATGTATGGTATTTTTCAACCCTGCTTTCACTCCTCAATCTCAACTGACTCTCACTATTTCCTCTTGTATTGGTGATCCCTCGAGTCCATACAATCTTTTAAATACCTCCCCCCTCTCCTTTGATACTCATGTAACTCTCCTTCCAAAGACATTTAACCAGAAACTGGGCCTGCTCTACCACCTTCATCTGTTCCTCTCCTCAGCCTCCTGCAACTAAATTGCAACCTCAGCTCTTCTTCCCCTGCTCTAATATAGTGCCCCGCTACTTCTCTCAACCAATGCAGCCATCCTTTTGTGCCTTAAACAACTCTATCACCGTGCTGGATGATTTGCATTAGGGGTTAACTTACGTCACCACCACTGTGATGTCCTTTCATCCCTGGGCTAGCCTACTTATCAGTCCAGACTCCAACTAATAACCCTTAGCTTTGTATATAAGTTGGTCTGCCTCCACACCCTATCATGTCTTAGCGACTTCGTACAGCTCAAGCAATCCTCTCGCACACTTAGGTCCTCCTCCCTCCCCCTTCTAGTAAGTCTGTCGCCAAGGTTATCTGTGGGCAGGAGATCATTTACCTTCTCTGCTTTGTCTTTATGGAACTCCTTACTGCATAAGACCTTATCCAGCTCCTCCCTCTCCCTGTTCCAACACTCCCTCTTGCTCCACCTCACAACCTCCTCTCACTGTCTTTGCTTTAGATGAGAACTCCCTTCTCACTTGTGACACACCTCAATGGCTGTGACCTGCCTCATGTGTTACTGCTTTGCTGTACCCACTACTGCCTTTTGGTCTTTAGGATTGTTACTATGTTTAACTGTAATGTTGTATTCTGAATTTCTGTTATACTGTGTGTTTGGATTAATGTTCGATGCAACTATTAATCTCCTTGTAATGTCTGCTTGTAAATCCTACTTTTTCCGTCTTGTAAAGCACTGTACTCTATCCTCTTGCATATACCTATTTTATAAATGTACAAATTTTGCAAATGTCTGTCTGACCCTGGGTCACCCCTGAAAAAGGAACTGTATTGTCTCAGTGGACTCACCCAGTTACCAAAATTCAGATAGATAAATAGATAAATAACTAAATAAATAATGGCCTCTATTCACAAACACGGCCATTTACACCCACAATGAGTGGAGTGGAGTGTTCACAGGAGTGCACCCATGGAGGCACAAAAAGCCTGCGGCATTCATTAATTTCCTTATGTGCAGAAGGTGTGGTGCATAGGGGCGCACTGAAGCATGCGGAGCAAGGCATGGGAGGGACAGCCAGAGGCAGCAATGCCCCTTCAGCCCACCATAGAGGGAGATCCGCACCGGTAGGGATGTGCAGCTCCTGGATGCATACATACATGCATTCACACAGGGTCACCGGCATAGCAACAGTGTCATGTAACATACAGTGCTTCAGCCATGGGTGCCAAGTCAGCGAGGTGATGTCCACACTGACATCCTATGTGCCACCAGTTTAGGAGTTGTGCAGCCATAAACTATATATGCAGTGGTGCATGCACCTGTCCAGTGTGGGCACAGTAGGAGTGTGTGTAGGAATGAGCTGTGCATTGCACCATACCAGTGGCCAGTACTGTTCACTGTCACACTCATGCACACTGGCCCTGGGCATGACATCACCACCTTTGCACACACCACTGCTCGGGGTCCCCAGCCTGTATGCACATAAGATGGACCCTGCCATGTGAACCACTCTGCAAGCGTCCAGCTGTGATTGGGTGGAAGCATGACTCATGCCCAGGTGCATGCCATACCCCATCAGTATACATGGAGTGTTGCCACCTACCACATTCACTGCCAGTGATTGCTCAGCTCACCCAATGTGGATGTGGCATGCACAGACACAACAGACTCTTGCTGCTAGGCAGACATTTTCAGAGAAAGCAGGGAGATGAATGGTGTCAGGAGTCAAGAGCCATAAAGCCACCACTGTTCCAAGGTAAACAGTCAAATACCCCTCTGGGCACAGTCTGTAGTCCTTGGGTCTAGCACAATATAGCAAGCACCATGGCTTTAAAAAATAGAGCTGTGCCCACAGTGTAGAGCTGTCAGTGAGTACCACATTCAAAATAAGACTGGTCAGGGCAGTAATAGATAGTACCTGCAGTACAGGTCCAGCAGTATGGCTGCACATAAGGTGGGGGAAGGGACACAGAGGGACCACTGTGTACACCACACCTGCCATGCCACACTTAGACATCATAAGGATTGGAAGCCCAGGATATCCACCCCAATGGAAGGTCACTGAACAGACACAGAGTATATTGCACAATGGAATGAGTGCATGCTGTAACAGACAGATGTGTGTGCTTAAGAGAATTATCTGCAGCCCTGTCCTGCTAATAATACAGTACAGGGGTTGATGCTGCGTTGGCATGTTAAGACTGGGTACAATATACATGTGGATAGGAACTAATTTGTGTGCCTTGTCCGAAGGGTGTCAACATGGCCAGGAGAGGAGGCACACGGGGCATGACTGTACCCCTGGCAACACAAGAGTAGCTGATACTGAGGGATTCAAGCACCAAGCCTGCCAACCAGGTGCCTGCCCACTGCGATGTGCACAGCTTCAGGGGCTCTGAAGTTGTAATGAGAAGTCTATGCAAGGGGTTCCTTTAACCCTCCAGGTAAATGCCAATGACAACATCTGTGTCCAGGGCAGGTCCTGTCAGGATACATGGTGCATCAGAGAGAGAGATGACTAGGACTTGTGGCTCAATGTGACACAGGCTTTGTCTACACTGTCGCTGCCATAACATGGGCTGAACAACACAAAACTGGCATGGTGGCTACTGCTATAAAGCAGCATGGCACTGGGGCCTGCCCTACCTGAGCAACACCAGCATGAAGACCATACTGTCACAAAGGTGACCCCTCAAGCCTCAGTTGTGACAGCACATCCCATGGTCACTGGGACTGTCACGGTGCTATCACCTTCTGTAGAGCCATCTAGGCAATCTTGGGCCAGGAAACATGGTGCATCAAGGGCAAGAAGACATGGCACTGAAGGACCACCATAAGCTGCAGCCATCACCGGTGGGGACTTGGGCATTGGAAAGACCCACCTCACCCAGTACCAGAAAGAACAGTGGCTGCAGCCAGGACATGCACAGCAGAACCATGTATGTACTATATTGGAATGGTCTGAGGCAGAGAAGTTCATTAGCCATCATGTCAAGGTATAGTACCTTGTGTATGACTATCCATACCTCCTGGAGGTGATCTGCAGGGTTTTAAATAATTGATTAGCAGTTTTTTTCTTGGGACTATACTAACTGTACAGAAAGTATTTATATATATTTTCTAGAAATGTTGTGTTTGTTAAACACAGTGAGGCAAGAACTATGCATTTTCACAAAGATTTAGCACTTTTATGAGCAAAACGCTAATCAATTTTTAGAGTAAAATAAATCCCTGATCTGGGATAAGCTTGAAAGATACAGCAGGTACTGGGTGTATGAGGCAGCCCTGGACAAGATCCACACCAAACATGCACTGGAGATGGACAATGCACTTCCGCATCTCCTGGAGGCCCAGGTGCATGACAGGTCCCTCATGGACACAGTCTGTGAGGGGTTGATGATAATGAAACACTGTTCTGTTCATAGACGATGAAGGCAACAAAACGGAGTACTCTCCAGACACAACTTACTCCTATGGAAAGCCTTGCACCAAGCCTGGCCTCTATTATTTCTAGATAGCTACGGGGGAACACTGCACCACATCGGGGGCGGCCTATGACACTGATGACATTGGGGTCACTGGATGACATGATGGGATGCTGTTATGCAGGATACTGTTTACATGGTTGCATGTGATCACATTCCTTAGTTGTCTCCCTGCTATACCCCTAGAAGTACTATGAGGGGCACCTCTCCTGTTGTGTAATATAATGTGCATGCATTTATTTTGTGCCCCTGCTTTGTTATGGCCCTGCCAGAACCTCCAGAGTATTTATAAAATTTGCACTGTTCAGAAGCCTACTGTGTTGTCTGCTTTCTCTGTGGTTGCAGGAGTACCCAGGACACTTGGAAAGAGATGTATACAGATGCCCCGTTCAGGGAAAGGAGGGTACATTGTTGTATATGGAATCATAGGGTGGGTACACCAGATAATGGTTTGGAAGGCCCTACTGCAGGGTACCAGGGACACATGGCCTGCATCATAGATGCTATCTACTGTGTGGTATGAAGTATCTACTGCAGCAACTCGCATGCCATGAGCCAGTGGGCATGCCCACAGGGGTTGTCGACTGTGCCACTGGCACAAGGGAGACATTGTCCACTCTGGGTCTGGAACTGACAGCAACTGATCACAGTGGCTTGTATGCAGTGCTGGAAGGGGGAGTCAGTTACGGCTGGTACATTTGGGTACATTCCTATGAAACGATGGTATATGGGGCCACGGATCGAAGTTCGCAGCAGGGGTCTTCCTGGCATAAATGTGCTGCAGCCTATGTATGCACCTTTTCAATATAAACTGGTTGGTGCATCCACGTTACGTCACATGTGCAGCATGTAGCCATCCAACATGCCCCCACGTGGAGCCTCTTATAGGTGTGCGCATGCCTTGCTTATACATGCGGCATGTCACAGCTGTGCATCTCACTTAGGCATTATGTTCATGCAAATCACCAATATGGCTCTCTGTGGGGCACATACATGGTACATAGCCTGCTACGCATGTTGCTGAGTAGAGGCCAATAATAGTGTAATGCTTTTGAGAAAATCTTTTATATTTGACACTAGAATCCTGAGATAGCATTATACATACTTTGTATATTTTGGGTATATGTTTTTTTGGTCCTTACCTGGCAAGATTCCCTTGGGTTTCTGAGTCCCAAGTATCACATTTCTCCACTTGTTTTCACATACGCAGTGCTTTTTTCAAGAGGTGTAGGAGATGACAGTGCCAAAGAAATATACTATTATCTGTTTTATCCAAGTGTAGTTATCTGTTTAATGATCTTGCTTTTTGGACCTGGATCAAGCCTGTAAAGGGGGCCATGTGGCTCAGTGTTTTCCCACTCAGTTAGGCATATTACCTAAGGAACTCATGGACGGGATGGTCAAGCCTTATCATGTTAACCAGATTTCACCGAATATGCCTAAATAAGATGGGTATGGTCCCATGAAATGTTGTCTCATTTGTAGCTGGATATTGATATAATAAAGAAGCTTCATTAACACAAGCATTTGTCAATGCCGAATGTTTGCTTGCTGGCATTGGCATTGGTAGTGTAGAAGTTACACAGCTGCGTAATAGAAATGGCAGTGAAGTATTGAACTGAAGCCAACCCCACCACCACCACCCTGCAGAGAGTGACGGGCATTGGGGTGTGCCTTTGGGTCATCAGGCATAACGGCCACACCATTTCACCACATCCTACCCTGCAGACACCGACAAGTGTCACGGTGCCTTGGGATCTTTGTGCCTTATGCGCACCCCATTCCATCAGGAAATACAGTGAGATGGGGTGTATAAGAGAATGGGTGAACTTGGCGTCAAGAGTCCAAGGCATACCGATGCCTCTCACTGGCTGCAGGGGTGTGGAATGGTATGGAGCATTACAGGCAAGAATCCCAAGTCACACCCCTGATGCCTGTCATTCTCTACAGGCTGGGGCATTATGGTTGGAAACCCTAACACCTCAGGCATTCGTTGGTATTTTCACTCCAAATTTTCAACATGTTTTTTGTGACCCCCACCTCATGAACAGTGGCAATATCAGTTTGTTAGCCGAAAGCTGCTTATGCACAGCGACTACGGCATTTAGCACCACAGGTGCAAAAACACATTCCGAACAGGATGTGAAAAATGACAGCTGTACTGTTCATGGGGAGGTGTAAAAAATGGCAATGTTGCAAATGTGCAGTAAAAATATTAAAAAAACTGGTGAAGTCACGAGCGTGCATAGAAACTGTGCAACGCACACCCGAAATGTAATTAGTCTGGGAATTATTTTACAGCAGATTGTCAACACAGGCATTTTGGAAACTCCGATCATGAACAGTGTCACTGTGATTTTCTTTATCTGTCCCGAACAATGATTTCCCACAGCGACCACGCATCTCTGCGCTGAAAGTGTGAAAACACATTTTGGCCATGTTGTGAAAAATGACAGCTGTACTGTTCATAAGGAAGTGTGGAAAAATGCCACTGGTGAAAATCTGGACTGAAAATATTACAAAGTCATGAACTTACAAAGGTGCGTGGAAACTGCGCAATGCTCACTCGTAACACAGTCATTTTATGGACCTTTGTCACCAAAGTTTCAGCATAGCCATTTTAAGACCTCTGCTCATGAACAGTGTAACTGTGATTTTCTTAATCTGTCCCAAACATTGCTTTCGCACACCGACTGCACCATTGTGCACTACATGTTCGGAAACACATTTTGGGCGACATGTGAAAAATGGCAGCTGTACTGTTCATAAGGAAGTGTAATAAAATGGCAGCACTGAAAATCTGGAGTGAAAATATTGAAAATTCGCAAACTTACAAGCGTGCGTAGGAAATGCGCAACGCATGCTCGTAAAACAGTCATTTTTAGGATTTTTTTCACCAAATTTTCAGCATACCCATTTTAAGACCTCTGCTTATGAACAGTGTCACTGTGATTTTCTTACTGTGTCCCATACATTGATTTCGCACACCGACTGTGCCATTGTGCGCTACATGGGCAGAAACACGTTTTAGGCAAGATGTGAAAAATGACAGCTGTACTGCTCATAAGGAAGTGTAATAAAATGGCAATGTTGAAAATCTGGAGTGGCAATATTGAAAATGCGCAAACTTACGAGCGTGCATAGGAACTGCGCAACGCACACTCGTAAAACAGTCATTTTTATGAATGTTTCCACCAAATATTCAACATAGGCTTTTTGAGAGCCCACCTTATGAACAGTGGCAGTGTCGTTTCATTACTCGGTCCTGAAAGGTGATTTTTGCACAGTGACGGCAAAATCACCCTTCGGGCCTGATTAATGCCATGACAGTGAGAGCATTCATGAGAAGGGGTCCCAAAAACCCCATGTTGAAAATTTGGTGCAAAAATTCCAAAAAATACCTGAGATATGCAGCAAAGTTGAAAAAACCCTATCTATCCCATTATACAGCTTACCGGCATTTCCTCAGTTCGCGGTCGGCTTTGAAGAGTGCAGACGTGTTCCCAGTCCACCGAAGATCGTCGTGCCAGAGTCCGGAGGTAAGTATGGGGTGGGGGTGTGGGAGGCAGGGTGCACAGTGGGTGGGTGCTGGTGGGCTGGGTGAACACCACGAGAACGTTCTTGTTAACAGTTTTTTTTTAACAGAAGACGACACTTGATGTTTGCCATGTTGGGGTGGCCCCAGCATGGCAGCTAGAAGGCTTTGGAGTTTGGAGCTGACAGGGGATTGGGCACCGTCGGCCATACAGACTTGTGCCACTGGGGTGGGCTCCCAGCGTGGCAGCTGTAAGGATGTTGGGGGGGGCTGGAGCCGACGGGGATTGGGCACCCCATCGCCATAGCGGACTTGTGCCACGCTGGGGTGGGCTCCTAGTGTGGCAGCTGTAAGGCTGTTTGGGGGGGTCTGGAGCCAATGGGGGATAGGGCACCCCCATCGCCCATACGGATGTGTTGCCACGCTGAGGTGGGCACCCAGCATGGCATCTGGAACTCTGGGGGGAAGCACAGCACATCTGACGGGGGATTGGGCACCCCCATCGGCTATACAGTGTGTGCATGGGGGGGCGAGCACACAGTATGCATGCAAGTGTGTGTAAGGCAGTATGCATGCACGTGTGTGTAAGGGGGGAGCACACATGAGCAGGCGATATCTTATCGCTGCTCACTGAAGCGTAGCTCCCTCTTTCAACTGTATGCCACTGCATTTTCAACTGCTGTCATAGACAGCTCCAGCAGTGATTGGAGAACTGTGACCGTGCCTGCAAACACACTGACTGAATTGGAAGACGCTGACACACCTCCAAAAAACTCGGATGATGGCACTATGTTTCTTGCACATGCGTGCAAGCAAACGTAAAAAGGAGTAGAAAGAAGATACATTAATAAAAACAGTAGAGCTCTCTTGTCTTCCTTGTACCCAGTGTAAGTGGCTACCTCAGAAAGAAGGTCCTCTGAATGAACTTGATTTTTCTGCTTCTGTTAGGAGCCCAACAATATGAAACCCTCCCTAGGACTGGTTTAAGATCTAATGGTACCCCAAACAGAAATGCTTGTGGTGCCCCCTTCACTGCTCTCACCAACCCCTCTCCTCCCTTCTGTCCCAACCCACATTCATTGATTTAGTTATTTATGTATGTATGTATGCATGTATTTGAAAATTAGTGACTGGGAAAGGCACACTGAGCCAAGGCTCATTTCCAGCTGAGCCCCAGGAGAAGGGAATGAGGGTGCAAATACATAGCACAGACATCATTCGCAGATACAATGAAGAACAATCAAGGAACATGAATTAATTACATGACTAAGTGCAAAATGAGCACTCAAGGTAGAAACAACAAAATAAGGCATTTCAACCACCCTTATTCTGGGTATGAGCCTAATGCAAGGGGAACAGTCAAGTGGTAGAAAAACTGGAGCAAGGAGGGGGGGGAGTTCTAGCTGATAGCTGAGGGAGCCAGGGGAGGTAGTGAAGCAGAGTGAAGAGGGTAGTTGGTTCCAAAGTGATGGTGGACGATAGGAAAAGGCTGCCCAGAACAGGAGCAGGAATTAGGAATGGTGAAGGTGTGTTGATCCCTGGAGTGAAGGGAGCAGGGGGTAGAGGGGATGAGGGAGAGGAGTAATGAGAGGGAAGAGGGAAGGGAGCCAAACCAGAATATGGCTATAAATGAGGCACTGTGGATCTGAAGATGTAAGGGTAGAGGGAGAATGGTTTAAGAGAAATAAGGGGAGCAATGATTAATACAAGAGGGGGAGGTGTTCACAAAGCAGCAGAAGGAGTTGCAGAGGATGTCCAATCTGGCCAGGAGGTTGAGGGAGCAGTACCACAGACTACGTCCATATAGTTAAAGACTGGGAGCACCATTTTGGTGACAAGCTCACGGCAAACTTGCAGAGACAATCTTTATTGCAGTATAAGGCACCAAGCTTAGGATTTTGTTTAGCATAAATGGTGTGGATGTGGGCAAAGAAATCAAGTTTGATATCTAGCCACACACCAAGGTACATGAAGGACTGAACCACTTCTAGAGGGGTGCCACCCAAGGTGGAGAATATAGGTAGAGTTGGGAGTCTGGCCAATTTTTTGCTGGTGACAAAGGTCATAGACACAGTTTTATTTTTGTTGACCCAAAGTTGGTTTGATTGAAGCTAGTGCAGGACCTTGTGGAAGTCATACTGGAGCAGACCTTCCACGGCTGTGGCAGAGGGACCAGAGGTGTAGATGACTATGTCATCTGCATACATCTGTATATGCGAGTTGGCACAAGCTGAGGGGAGGTTGTTAAGGAAAATGGAGAATAGGATGAGCCCCAGGATGGAACCCTGTTTGACCCCTGCCTGGATGTGAAGTGCAGGTGATTGGGCGCTAACAACCCATGTTGACCACAGACAGCCCAAGAGATAAGAATGAAACCAGTCAACAGCAGGAGTTGAGAGGCCAGCAGAACTCAGCTTATCCAAGAGGAGTAGGTGGGACACTGAGTCAAATGCCTTTGCTTGATCAATGAAAATGACAGCTGTGATGCTCCTAATTGATCCCTGGGGAGTTAGAGTCAGTTACACACAACAGGGAGGAGACAGTGGAATGATGTTTCAGGAAACTAGACTGGAATGGGGAGAGGAAGGATAAGAAATCAGAGAATCTGGTGTGAACTAGCTTTTCTTGCAGCTTTGCAAGGGAAGGGAGGAGGGAGACTAGCCTGAAGTTACCAGGGGAGGAAGGATCCCCCTTTTGTGGAGTGGAAGAACTTTGGCTAACTTCCAGGACTGAGGGACAGCACTGAGGGAGAAGGAGAGGTTAAGTAGATGAGTCAGAGGAGATGCTATGGCAGGATCGGAGATATGTAGTAACTTAGGATGCAGCCCATCAGGTTAAGGGAGTAAAGGGCAGTCAGGGTTTCCTGGGTAGTAATGAGAGAAAGAGGAAACCATTGCAGGGGAAATGATATGTGGTGGAGCAGTGGGGGCTGGAGGGTGAGTGAAAGGGGTAGCTCAACTGGTGTAGAACTCATTGACATGAGCAGCAACAGAGGAGGGGTCAGACACCAATGAACCATTTACCAAAAGGACCAGAGTGGTGGACTGGGTGGGAGGGTCAAAAAGGGAGTGAATTACCTTCCAGAACTTTAAAAGAGTGTTAAGGCTGTTCTGAAGGTTGATCTTGAAATATTGCGATGCCACAGCCCAAGCGGCCTTTGTGCAGGAGTTCCTGATAGTCCTGTATAAGAGGAGGTCAGGAAGGGAGAGAGATCATTTGTAAGGTGCCCAAGCAAGATCATGGGACTTGCACTGGCCAGTGATTTCAGGTGTAATCCAGGGGTGATGGTGGTGACTTTTGACCCGGTATTTTCTGAGCAGGGCATGCTTGTCCCAAACTGAAGAGAATTTGAAGTGAAACAGTGAGAAAACGATGTCAATATCAGTGGCACAGGGTATGGCCATCCAGTCTGCAACAGCAAGGTCACCAAGAGAGCAGAGGTGTCATGTGACCATAAAGACCTCATCCAGAAGTATATAGTGGAGAGGGTGGATGATGGAGCTTTCTGACACAGAACATCATGCAGTGGTTCCTGAAAGCATCTAGCAAGATGTCAGCTGCAACAATACGGTGGGGGTGAGAGAAGAGAACTCAGTCCAAGAGGGAATGGTTGTGAGAGTGAGGGGTTGAACTGGGTAGGATCATTAATAATCTGTGTGAGATTAAGGGACTCAACTTTTCGGGTGGTCAGCCTGGAGGCCGGGGAGAGCCAACTGATTTTGAAGTCCCCTAGCAAGATGAGTTCACCAGCAGAGGCATGAGAGCTGACGGTGTAGAGGGAATCAACCAGGGAGGAGGAGGAGGAGGAGGAGATTCTTCATGAAGCATAGACAACCCCAGCGAAGATGGGTGCAGAGGAGGGGCATGATAGCTTGACAAGGAGGAATTGGTGGGAGGAAGATGCAACCTCTCAAAGAATCATGATGCAAGAGAGACTCTGCCTGGCATAGATGGCAACACCACCCCCAAGTTTTCCCCTGTCCTGGCTGAAACAATGGTAGTCCGGAAGGGGCAGGCTAGAGTCTGGGATTCTGGAGGAGAGACAGGACTCAGAGATACAGAGGCTGTTAGGGGAACGTTGTGAAATCCAGACAGACAGGAGGTCAAGTTTTGGAAGAAGGCTTCGAGTATTGAAGTAAAAATATGCTCAGGCCTTTAGCAGTTAGGGAGGTGGAGAAGGAGGGGGTCCAGAATTAGACTCCATGTCACCAGACGGGAGAAGGAGGAGGAACAGGAGCAAGAGGATGGAATGGGATTTCAACCCCTTAGAGCCTGGGGGGGCAGGAGGAAGTGAAGTCATCCAGAAAGTGGTAACATTTCTAAGAATACAACAGCAAGAACCATTTTTTTTTATATTGCACTTCTTGCATTTCAAGCTGATACATTCCCTGCTTACACTTGCTACTTCAGACCATCCCTTCTGTTCTATCGCCCCAAGTGGCTGCTTGGTTTGCTTGTGCCTATCACTGCCTCTGCCCCTCCCATGCATACATACATACACAGTTTTCCTTCCTCTTTTCCTCACCGTAGCATCCCCTGCAGTGGTAAATCCACTGCAGACCACGGACCCTGCTTCCATCCACTGTCATCTTGTACAAAAAATACATTGGGTTATAAAACCAATCAGATCTTTATTTATATATTGGATAATAGAACCAGCATGGTACAAGAAATAAGCATTGTACTGTACCTTTGCACAGCATAAACCAGAGGCATGAATTTACACAAGGAATTTTACCTTCAGGACTAATAGAGCCAGTCCTTTTCCCAAATTAATTTGGGCTCTACTACCACTCCCAAAAGACCATACTCCATCCCTTTATTCTGCAAACTAGGGAATCCCAATATCGAGAGGAAAGGGGACTCATACAATACTGCCAGTTGGGCTGGATGGCACTGCTGCTGAGAGCATAAATTCCAAGGATTTCCTCTGGTATCAGTGCTGATATTTAGTTGCACTGCACTTTGAAAGACAGGTAGTGTGCCACACTCTTTAGTTTGACGTGACCTGTTCACCGTGGAGTCAGCATGGACTGAAACGGGCAGACATAAAAGCCATTACCTATACTTTAAATAGAAGACTAGGCTGCCCCCCCTCAGGCACACTTCTGAGTGGTAATGGCACAGCACAGCCACTTATTCCACATGAACAAGCTCCCTCAGATGTCCCCACATACAGTATGAGTGCGCCCACTGCCTGCAGCAGAGCAGTTTGGGGATTTTGCTATCTTTAATCAGTGCCCCTGTGAGCATCCCTACTAGGCTCTACTCTTTGGAGACTTCTTTTCTCTGAATGCCACTGCATGCTCTGATGTACTACTGCAGCACTAACTGGGGCCTGTAACTCTACAAGCTGTCCAGCTGCAGCTTCAGGTGAAGCCCTCTCTGCTTACAGCTCTCCTTGCTGCATCACTACACTGGACTTCTCCTGTGGCTTTCTCTTCCTATGACTCTCTCCCTGCTGTAGCCTTCCCCAGAGCAGGCTTCTCTCTCTCTCTCTCTCTTTTCCCCCTTCAGCAGCTCTCAGTGAGGCCCCACCCTTCTGCTCTGGGGCCATTTTCATTCCTAGCCCTTTCTAATTTGCAGCTAATGGCTGCTACTTCCCTGGTGTTTCCAGCTTTGATACTCATCACTTGGCACATCCGGTGCCTGTTGCTGCTGCCTTTCCCACACCTCGTGGCTCCCCATACATTAGAATTGCTCTTCATTGTCTTCATAAGCTTCCTGACAGGCAACGCTGGCCAGGTGGCACTGAGGGCTGAGGCGCTGGACACCTTACCTCATACTAGGCCAGCGACCCGGGTTCAGGAACAACCTTGGGACATCGGGGTGCCAGCGCTTGAGGGGGGGAGCAGGAATGAGCAAGCCAGCAGGCTACTCTCCTCTCTCAGGAGTGGGGATGGGTTGTCATCCCCCCATAGTTCCGCTCCCACTGGGTGGAGGTCTGGTGGGTAGCATAGGCAGGAGGGGATGGCACTGTTAAGGGTGGGTGGAAGAGGCTGAGCTGGCGCTACAGTGTGCTTGCATGCCTCCACATGCATGCACAGCCGTGTGCCAGGGTCTCGGGTGGGGAAGCAGGAAAAAAACCTACAAAAATACCATAAAAATCTATATTTAAAAAAAAAGCTTCCTGACAGGTTTTCATCTTCTGGACAGACTGCACTGGGAAGGGGACAGTAGCCAATCACCCCACCCCACCCCAGCCAAGTCAGCCTAGAAGCAGACCTCTGAGGTCCATTACAATAACGTAAGACTTTTAGTGTCATCATAATGCACAGCTGCAGTATGTTCCTGGTGCTTTCTTTCTGTTACATGAAAGGCTTACTCTGAAGCACCCTCAGTTAAAACAGGACTTACTGGTAATTTCAAAATTGCTGCGGCAGTTAAAGCTAGAATGTATGTTACCTCAGATATAAGGTCAGAATCTTTTTAGACAGCCACCCTTCTAATAATACAGTACAGTACAGTATGTGCAATGTTTTTGCTGTAAACCAGTCTAATATTCATTTATTATTAACTAGAACTGTTCTCTCAGTGACTGCTGTACCAAGCTATGTGCAGTAAATGCTCTCAATACCCTTGAGTTTTACTCTTCCCCTGCAGAACTTCGACCAACTGCACCAGATGTCCTCTAATGTGATTGGACTTAATGCCACTGAGGAGGCGGACAGACTGTGGGAGCACTGGTGTGCGCACTGTATTTGGATTTACACAGCAGTTACTGAAAGGATTTTTCATGGTTTGTTTAATGAATCTTTTTTTTCCAACTATATTTTCTGCCTGGACACATCTTGACTTGACAAGACCCAATGATGTGTGCCACACACTGGTTGGGATACAAAATCAGACCTACTAGGTGGAGGTGGGAGGCTGGCGTCAGCACTTGAAGGCCTCAGAGAAGTCCTGTACTTTTCCTGCGATATAGTATGTAAGCCCTTGCATGTCACAAGTATGTCCCTCCCACTACAGAATACAGCACCTCCCTCCCACTGTGTGGCCATCTAGTGGATGACATCTACTGTAGATGGTATTTGAATGCCAGGAGGATGTTCTCTCTACACAAGGCTTTGAGCACTGCCTCTGTAGTACTCTCAGTGATACCAGCACATGTGTGTGGAAGTTTAAGGCTCAAGACACAGACTTTAGTCTAGCCCTATACTACAGTAGTGCATATTATCAGATGGGTGACTCTGCAGCAGCAGATTACATTTTTGACATAACCATTGGTGCCCTTGGAGAAAGCAGGCAAATTCTGAAATTCACATAAATGTAAATCTAGCTATTACACCAGCTTTACAGCAAAATGTGGGTGACAGCAGATACTATCATCAAGAAAAGGGTGCAAAATCTAATTATGTATTCCCTTGAGGCCAAAAGAGAAAGGGAAGCATAATAGAAACTTTCAAGTTTCTACCCTGTATCAGCAGGGCAGACTCATTAGAGCTGTTTAAACAAATGAGATCTCATATAGCAGGGGACATAGCTACAAGTTGGTGGAAAGCAGTTTCAGGCAAGACATCAGGAGGTACTTCTTCACGGAATGGGAGGTAGACAAATGGAACTGTTTGCTTTAGCAGTGTGGGCAAATGCTAAATCTTTAGTCAGAAGCCCAGATGGGGCAGATTTAGGGGGCAAGGGGCTGTATGGAGGCATAGAGGAGGAACATGGTCCTATGAAGGTGACATCCACAGGATGCTCCATCTAGTCTGGACATGACCAAGACCCCGTGTTTTCCGTGATTCTGCAGCCATAGAACTATCTGTGGAAAATCACGGAATTGTGCCTCACCTGCAGAATTGTGCATCAGCCACAGAAGTCACAGACAGCTGCGGAACTGCCGCGGATGTCAAGGCCAGCCGCAGAACTCCCATGGAATTACAAATAAGATGGCAATAGCAGACATTAAAAAACACCCCTGGCAGTACTACCTGGCATTTTGAGAAGCTGCCTTTGGTGTACTGATAAGGACAAGAGATACGGGTTATATAGCCCAGATCTGATAAACAAACATGATATGCTATACACAGTAACTCCTTTCCTCCTTAGAAAAAAAATCCCTATTAGTTGCTCTCCATCTGAAAGTGCAAGAGCTTGGCTCTGAGTATTGGAATGTGATTGTTACCGGCAAAATTGATGTACTAGAAAAGGTCCCAAAGCACTACACACTTTAATCATGTCCCTTTGTTTATTTATTTACTTATTTTATTCTCCGACTGTGTTAGTATTCTTCTACAAAGCTCCTCTCCCAGTGCTAGGGTTAGTAGCAAATTTGGCCAGACGACAGAGAGAGCTGTCATCATAGCTTAGCAGCATAAAATGTAACACATCGTGTTAAGCTGTGACCTGCCAAATGGATCTGACCTCAGAAGTGTATGCAGGTGACAAACTCCGAATATTGCAAAATGAATTTTTGAGCATTGGGAACTGAGAACAATGATTATTGTTTTGGGGTTTAGGCAGTATGAGCTTAATTATATATTGAATACACTATCCCATCTACTGACCAACAGTGACCTCTTCTGCAAGGCAAACTTGAGAGGGAAGGAGAGGGAGAGAGAGAGAGAGAGAGAGAGAGCTATCACAGATAAGCAGAAAGGATCAGTTCTGGTTGTTGGCTGTTTTGTATTATTATCATATTTTACTTTACGTTGATAATACAAAACTGTTTTGTGCTAATACTATGCTGATGTGCTCACTCTGGTTTTTTTAGTGTTTTCTACCAGCCCATTTGGAAAAAAACATTGACAGTAAAGTCTTGTGTCTGTGGATGCACTCTACCTCTGCCTCCCCAATTGCTGTGTCTTGGGGGGTGCCTGGGGTGTGGCTGCTAGCATGGAATGTCAATTACACACACACACAAACGGCAAGGCACTGGTTGTCTGGAGTTAATGCATGCCTGGGTATGCAGCGAGGCACAGGAACTTGCACAGAGTATCTTCATCTCCAGGAAGTGGACTAACCCTAGAAAATCAGTGCCTTGGAGTATCTTATTGTACTTGTAAACTGGGTACCCTGAAAAAAAAAATAATTTAAGAAATATTTATAGTTTAGAGTTTTTTAAGCTTAAAAATAAAAAAGTAGGCCTTATTTTAGTTGTGTACTAAGTGGCGCTGTTTATAAATGGCTCATTTAGTTTAGTAGAGTTTAATGGTAAACTTATAAAAAGTAAAGTTGCAGTTGTATTTTGAATTCTGGTTGGAGTATTCTGTTGAAAGCAGTGGGCAAGCTCTAAAGCTGGGAATTGTTTTTCATTAAATATCAGTTGTGGATTCTGACATTCATGTCTGGTATTCTGCCTTCCTAAAAAGTCCAAAAGCAGTGGTGGCTGTCTCCATGTAGTTACATGGGTCAGAGATTTTTTTGGCCAATCAAGATACATTTTCCATCCCATTTTATAACTCTGGATGTACCCTATGCCTAACTACCCATACAATTACATTTACTGACCACAGCCCAACCACAGATTAGAAACCATTGAGACATACCTGGAGCTACTCTGAGGTGACTCTTTCTACCCACTATCTCACCACTGGTCCTCCTAGTTAAAAATCCTTTATACTGTTGCCCTTTTTGTCTCTTACAATTGTGTATGGGTGTATACAGTGACAGCAAAAAATAAAATTGTCCTCCTATGATAGTAGATGCTGTGAGGAATGTCCCTCTGTCAGAACTACTACATGTTTGTAGTAACTTGGGAAATAAACTAGATATACTAGAGCAATACTGCTTGCAGAATAAAAGGTGAAGACTACTTGCTGTCCTTGAATTTAGCAAGTGCAAACCAATTGACATTTACATGTGCCTTTTACACTGCCTGTCAATAAATGTCCCATCGGCAATACCTGCTTTCATTGCATTTCCTGTTCTGCTACTGCCTACCTAATTATACCCTCCTTGCTGGGACAATGAAATAATTGTCTCTAAATATTTGTTTATGGCATAATCTAGTTTGAAAGTGCTATTGTGCTTAGATAGAAATGTATTTTATAAGCCTGTCATGATCTCAACCAGTGTGGGTGCTATCTGTATCTGTGTGAGTAGGCTCTGTTTACATCTAGGTTCTTTCAGCAGTGTGATCTTAATAGTCCTCATTAAAATAAAAATTAATCTTTAAAAACTTTTAACTAAAATAAATGTGCCACAAACTGCAATACCTCTTTCTCATAATGTGGTGATTAACACCCCCCTTAATATGTTATGTTCTCTTTAAAATAAAAGAAAATAAATTAATGGTCTTTTCTGGGTGCCAGCCAGGTCAGGGACAAAAGAAATCTGCACACTGTGTAACCAAAATGAGTTTTCTAACACTTACTTTTCCTGAATTAAGTTTGGTTATATAGACGGTGTGAAGATTTGATGTGTCCCTGTCCTGGTTGACACCCGGCCACAATAAATTGATCCCCACCTCTGGGACTCTAGACTGAGCTATGTCCTGCTGGAAGCGGATATTATGCCTTCCAGGGCTGAGTCCTGCGCAGAACTGGAAAATAAAATTATCTATCCATCCATCTATACTGATGTGCAACCATTCTAAATTAACCAAATGAACCCCTACTGTGATATAAAAATAAATGTAGGAAACATACAAAAATGATTATTCTCTGGGTGTATGCGTATGTGTCAAATTCTAGCAAAAAAAAAAAAAACATGCTCTTGCTGTGTGTAAGGCTTGTCTGGTGTTCTAAGCAATGCAGTATTAATATTAAGTTTCATGTGGCATGTATGAAACATCATGACCCTCATGAAGATATGTGAAGGTGGTGTGCAGTGAATCTGACATCTTTAATTTCACAGTACAAATAAAACAAAAACACACATAGTTGTGAAAAGGATTTATTAGCAGATGAAAACATTTTGTCTTACCGAAAGTGACATAACATACACTGACACATATGAACATGTACATCCACAGACAAGTCTGTCTGTCTGTCTATCTACTCTGTCAAACATCTTTCAAAACTATTACCAGGAATGCTGATCTGAAGCAGCTTTCAGATGTGTTCTGTGGGTGAGGGATATGAAAGGTAGTTCAAGAGAAAAAATATATATAATAAGTATGTAACATTACACCCCAAAAATAACAAAAAGAAAAACTTTTCACAACATACGCTATTGTGATTAAACATTCCATAGCCATACAAATGTATGCAGAGACTTGCTTTGTCTTCTTTAAAACCTTTAAAAAAACTTTTGGGAGGCAGTAAAGCGCAGTGGTTTAAGGCTCTGAGCTGCAAATCTGTTGACATCCAGCAGACCTGATCTGGGTTTGAATCCAACATAGACTTTGATGGCAAATAAGGATCGCTTGGCCCATCTAGTCTGCCCATTTCCCTACCTACAGGATAGGCCACATATCCTAGTTAACCAACAGCCTATTTCTTCCTACCCCCCACAAGAATTGCCTTATGTCTGTCCCATGCATTCTTGAATTCTCCTACAGTTTTAGACCCCACAACCTCCTCAGGAAGGCTGTTCCATGCATCCACTACCCTCTCTGTGAAATAATACTTCCTCACATTGCCCCTGAACCACCCCCATCTTTAAATTGTGTCCCCTTGTTCTTGCACATCTCTTTTTCTGAAAGATGCTACCCTCTTGGACTTTGTTGATTCCACTGAGATACTTAAAAGTTTCTATTGTGTCCCCTCCCTTCTTTCCTCAAGGGTATACATATTAAACTCCTTTAGTCTCTCCTCATACGGCTTCTCTTGCAGATCCTGCACCATTTTAGTTACCCCTCCTCTGGACTGCCTCTATCCTGTCTATGTCCTTGCGGAGATGGGGTCTCCAGAACTGGACGCAGTACTCCAGATGGGGTCTCACCAACTGTCTGTACAAAGGGATAACAACTTCCTGTTTTCTGCTTCTGATGCCTCTCCCTATGCATCCCAGTATACCCCCAGCCCTCCCTACTGCCTTCTCACATTGCTTGCTAACCTTAAGGTCATCTGATATGATTACACCCAGGTCCCTTTCCTTTTTTGTTGTTGTTACTACCCCCCCCCACAGCTTCCACTTGCATACTGTGTGACCCTGAGCAAGTCACTTAACTTCCCTGTGCTTCCAGGTCGTTCCCGCGAAAAAGCTTTCAGCTTAGTGTGCTACTCCTGGTTAAATGACTAAAATAAAAAAATAAATTTATAAAAAAAACACTAGCCCTTTGGGCTCAAGACTTCATGTACTGAATGCTAATGGTGAACGTCACAATATAAACATGTGACTCTACTAAGAAAATGTCAAATATGAAGAAAAACAACAACAAAGTATAAAAATAAGGGGAATAGTGCAACAGATTTGTGCCACAGAAATAACCAACCACCACAGCAGAAGTTCTGCGGCAAATGGGAACTCTGCCATAGAACTTTGCTCCAAAGTGCTGTAGAAAAATCAGGGCCATGACACACCTATTAGATTAGCTAGGTTCTCCGGGCAGACTAGATGAACTGCAGGTCTTTTTCTTGCATGTAAATTTCAGTTTCTGTAAAAGGGTTTATAATAAAAGGTTGTCTTGTGTCTTTGGTCTGCACAAGCCTTTAGGAGCTGTTCCACAAGAAAGCATTTATGTAAGAAAGGGAAAGCTGGTTTCACAAAACTTTGAAGTTCAGAAGTCTAAGCGTACCTTTTTTTATTTTAGATAGATGCTAGGGATCGGAGAAACAGTTTGGATAAGTTCCAAACCTCCCAGAACTTCTGCCAGTTTTTGTAAAAAAAAAAACAACTTTTCAGAACTCTTTTTCATGTTCTGGAAAGGTTTTGATCACTTTTAAAAGATATGTTTTGGAGCGCAATACACTCTGCCAGCAGATCTTCATCCTAAAGGAAGGATGTGAGTGATAAGACCCAGAAAGAAGGTTAGGACGGGGTGGAGGACAGCCCTAGTGAGCCAGGTCTGTATCTACTGGTAATAATCAATGTGGTTACAGATGGGCCATGAATGACAATGAGATTATTTAGTGCAACTCTAAGATGTGTTTACTGTACAATTTCATTTCATTTTATTCTGGGTTAAACCCATTGAGCAGAGCTCATTTGAAATGGGGACCCATTTCACAGATACAGTACAAGTTACGCATAAATTATACAATAGTTAATATATTAAAGATAGAAATACATAATCAGTGCAAATAAACCAACAAACTCATTTGCCATTACAAAAAGGCAAAACTGTACGACATTGTTCAAGAGGTATTAGTGGGCACAGTACAGTTACAGCTAACCAAGGAGGAGAGAAACCATGATTTTTAGTGCAGTAGATGAAGGATGTTTTGCATCCCCAGTGTGGAAGTCAGCCAGTGGAAAGTTCCCCAGGGTAGGCACAAAGTGACTTAAAAACTGCATAGAATGCATGCTATCATTTCCTTTCACTGACAACAGTTTCTATGGAGAAATTAACTTAAAATTCATTTTTTGTACTTTAAATTAAAAAAAAAACGAAAACAATCTGAAAGATCTGATGAGGCTCGGATAACTATCAGAACTTCTAATATCTTATCAGAACTTTTCAGAACCTCAGAATATTCTGTGGTTTTCCCATTCCTAATTGATGCTATATTATTGCAACCACAACCAGGCTGAACTTTTTCAATTTATAAAAAAACAAAACCATCAGACATTCTTATACATTTCCATACATACATTTGTTTTAAGATCATTATATAATACCACAGCAATTTATCTATGTACGGTACACAAATACAGATTAAAAACTAATTAACCCGCTAATTCTCGGTCACAAGGGACTGTCACAAAATCAGTGCAAACCAATTTTGTGCCAGCCTCTTGGCTACGACCCTCTCAAGCTTTGCTCAGTGGGGGTCCTGGGGGTCTTTCACATCAGCACACATCAAAGTGAACTGGTGGGCAGTAGGGGGTGGGGTTGGCATGTAAATGGAATGCAGTGCCATTCACATTCATTGGCACCCCCAGGTCAGAGCCAGGCAGGGCACATGCCCCAGTAAAAGTCCACTGTGCTTAAGCTGTAGCCTAGCAGTGATACATAGCTGGCAACATAGTCTGGATTTAACTTGCTCTGCATACCCAGATACAGGTCCTCTGTATCCTGCCTGTGCCCTGGTTATCCATAATTCCTGGAGCCACCACTGTTCACATTGCCAGATTGCCCTGGCACACCTCTCATAGCACTTTTGCAATGGTCCCGAAGTACTGTCGAAAAAAGATGGCAGTACTGGAGGCTGTTGAAGTATTGTGCCAGTGCATACAAACATCAAGGGACCAAGATTATTGCAGAACCTGTCATCAAAAGGCCATGAGCATGGGACTGGAGATAGGGAGGGGTGGGTGCCCCTGGACTGCCAGGGACTACTTAAAACCAGGGTTCAGACTGAGGGCTCACTGGACTACCAGGGATTCTAGCTACAGACAGGATCAGTAGACATAACACTGGGCCACAAGCAATCTTGAGG
Organism: Neoceratodus forsteri; assembly: GCA_016271365.2. Lineage (NCBI taxonomy): Eukaryota > Metazoa > Chordata > Ceratodontiformes > Ceratodontidae > Neoceratodus > Neoceratodus forsteri. The sequence continues at coordinate 1,411,939,558 of CM028129.1, forward strand.
TATAGGTCAGGGTGGGAAACGTAACATTACATACCATGTACATGTATGCACATGGCACAGAGCCATGTGTGTACATGTGTGTGTGTCTGTAATGGATGCCACTACTGTGTGCACACGTAGTTTGCACACAGTAGCATCTGGGTAACTTAATATACATTCTGGGGTCAGATCCTCACTTCTCATTGTAGCAATTTTTTTTTTCGGTTGGGGCAGTAAGGCATGCATTTTGCCTTATTTTCCATCATAATAAATTGTGACTGAGCATTAGATCCATTATTGCTTAAATTAACTGACCCCATAGATATTTATTTGTTTGGTTTTTGTTAACCGGGTGGGTACACTAGGCAAATAAATGCCCATTTTCAGGTACAACCCAGAAAAGTACAACTGAAGGCAATGGATAGTAAATAGGATCAACTACAAGGTCAACATTCCTGAAGCTGAGATCAATCACGAACAACAATAAAAATAGATCAGTACAATTAAAATAACAATAGGTGCAATATAGCAAGACCTGGGTTAAGACTTGGTTACATGAAGGCAGAATATTACAATGATTATAAGTATAACAGTGCAAGACATTAAAAGGAGCCATGATCTCAGAATAGTTTGGCCATGTATATAGCTCCATTTAGGCATAAGAGAAAAGGCCTAGGCTAGGTGTAATCTCAGACAGAGGATAGAAGTAAATGGTTCTGTAGAGCCCACATTAAGGAACATTTAGTGGGGTGATTACATTTGTAAGTGGGAAGGGCATTCAAAAGTCTAGTTCAGAAGAGAATACCTGATCATCAATTTTTGGCACATTTGGGGATGGTCATGGTGGATGAATCCAATGATCTGAATGAGCAGAGTGGGCAGGCAATTCGTAAAACTGAGATGGGGTGGCAGGACAAGAGGACCTGAGTAAGTTATTTGTGAAACACCTTAGTTAGTAGAAACATGCAGCAGAAGGGGAGAGCCAGCCCAGGGTTGTGTATAAAGAGCAATGGTGGATAAGGCATGGGGAGAAAGAGATGATCTGACCAAAATTGCTGTAGGCCACGTCCCATTTTTGAAGGATTGTTTGGAAGCATTTGATTAAATGAGAGAGCTATGTTGCATCACTGGAGAAGAACACATTGGGCTATGGCTATCCATTCCTTTGGAGTGAGGAAGTTATGGACACGATAAGCCATGTCTTGTCTGGAGCTGATAACTATGCAGTTGGTGGTGGTGTGCATGAAGAAGTCAAGTGCTGAATCTAGAGTGATGGTGAGGTATTTAAATTCCTCCATGAGAGAGAGAGCCATCAGAGCAACTAATGGATAGGGTTTTGGTGCAGGAGAGTCTGTGAGTCCCTGACCCTAAGATCATGGCTTGGGTCTTAGAGGCATTAAGGACTAGTTTGTTATTGAATATGGTTAAAAAAAAATCCAGAACCCTGACTCAGCTTGGAAGCCAGTGTTGATACTATATGTCAGCACACCAGCACTGGAAAATGATCCATGACCTCACTGACCTGTTTACATTAAGCAAGCACAGTTGGGTCAGTTCACTTACTTCTATATTAAGGAAATACAGCATCTTCCATTTACTAGCCAAACAGCAGAATTACCATGGCTCAGTAGGACTACTTTTTTTCAGTTCTCCTTTTTTACCTTTTTATCATGTTTTCTTACTTAAATTTAACATTTGAAAAAAAATTCCTTCACTACTCCTAATTGGGCCATTTATTTATTGATTGATTGAGTTCAAAAGGTTTATCAGGAAAGTCATACTGAGCTGGTATCAGCTCGTTTCCAGATACATCCTAGGGATAGGGGGAAGAGTAGCAAACAAAACAAAGTACAATGTACAAAAACAATACAATAGTATGAAAATTAGTATAATAAAGTAAACAAATTACAAGAAAACACTTTCAGAATAAAATTGCCAAGCAGTAAATTGCAGAACGTGCAAAAGAACATTAAACAATGAGCAAATAAAATATGAGGAGCAGCGAGTAATGACTGATGATGGGGGACAGGGGCTGTGCTAGTGTCACTGGGGTGTGGAAGGCAGCTGCCAGAAGTCAACCCCAATATCAGAAGCAACTGCAGGAGTAAACAGAGAAATCACAGAGGAGAGATTTCACAGTGAGAAAGGAAGAAGCAGGGCAAAATGAAGAGTGGAGAGAGCTTCATAATTTAGGAAAATGGAACAAGAAGACAGCTTAGCAAGCAGTAGATTTCATTAATGGGAGAGCAAGAGAGCAAAAGGAAACAATGCAGAGGCTGTAAGAGGTAGAAAGGAGAAAAGAGAGTAGAGAATCAAGATATGAGGGAGAGAGGGAGCCAAACCAAAATTTGGATATAAAGGAGGCATAGTTGGTAAGGCACGAAAAAAACATACAAGAATGAGCACCACCATACAGCTTGAAAAATGTACCAAAAAATGATTTATTTTATTCACGATATCCCAGGTTAAAAACATATATCTCAGACATATACAAAACATTAGTCAGCTCCATTGTTAAACAAATGATCTGCTGTGTACGAACTACAGCATGTTGTGTGCTACATGCTGCGAGAGCAGGGGGCAAAGGGAAAAACACACTCCGACCAGTTTCACTCACTTGCCTCTTCAGGGTGTGATTAGAAGTGTTGTGAAAGGACTGTTTATGTGCCCAGTAATCAAACTGCTTGTGCATAACAAAAAAACTAATTGATTAGCAGCCTTAGATAATTGTGCTGCAGACAGTGACAGTACTTGAAAATGTGCCAAGGTATGTGGCAAAAAAAAAAAATAATACAAGAACAACATAACAACTTTTTAAAAACATATCACCAGAAATCAGGGAAAGTCATAGTCCTCTAAATATGACACGTAAATAGCAGGTTGCACTATGCAGACATTTAGTAGCCAACTTGAGTTCAAATTACTATTATTCTTATTTGTAATGAAATGAGCAGATTCCCTACAACCTCCATAACTTGATATTCATAGCCCAAGCTTGCATTTAATATAGATGGTTCACAGAAAAAGACTACTGAAGATTCTAGTCAAATTGTTAAATAGGCTACCACCCAAAAGAATAATGCAGCTAGCACCATTCTACTGAGAACAGTAATTTTACATTTTTTTTTATACTTGCCCAGCTCAGTGGCTTCAGAGGGGGCCTCGTACCCCCTCCTACTCCATCCGCCATGTCCTGCCACAGGAGCCCCCTGGTTTTATATTGCTTGTTCAGCCAGAGGTATATTCATTTTTCCCCTTTTCTTCCCCTATCCCCTGAGGATGCCAGCGCAGAGGACATTCGTCCAGATGAACGACGTGCTGATGCACGCTGTTGTCAGACGCCTAACAGCATCCTCCTTCCCTGACTCCGGACAGCTGTGTGCCCCTGCCACCCATGCTTCCACCAGCAGAGGAGCTACAGGTGCTTACAGCAACCCGGTAACCCACCCCTGGAGGAGGAGAGCATCTGTTGAGATGCTCAATCCTCCTCCACCCATTCGACCCCCAATGGCCCGGGTCCATTCCTGAACCCAGGTCACTGGCATAGCATGAGGTGTGGCATCCAGTGCCTCAACCCTCAGTGCCACTAGGCCAGCCATTTTAATTTTTTTAACAGATTCTCATTCAATACAATCGAGCCCATGGACAAATGAAAGTGGATAGTCACAATGTGCCTATCTGGCCACCCTGCAAAAATGCAATATTCTAGGCAAAAAGGGCATATTTGTGATCATAAATCATTATTGTCCATATAATCATACTGGCCCATATTGATAAGTAAAGACCCTTTGTTTTAGGTAAACTTCAAAGAGCTGAGTCCCTTTCATAGGAAAAAAGACATGTTTCGAATGTAAACAGGGCCAATTGAGAAAACTGAAAAGTACAGCACCATGAACACACATAACACTAAATTCAAAGCAGAAAAATACATTTATTGAGGTACATACCATAGCCCAAACTCTCCTATACAATCTACCAACATTTCAAGCTGTAACTCAGCTCTTTATCAAGGCAGAGTAAGATGTTTTCAGCTTTGCTAGATGGCCAGGATTATAATGCAAGCAAAGGCAAATACACAAATCCAGATTGGACCATTATGGGAAAAAGATGGTCTCCAGAGATCAAAAGCAGAGACAGGGTATGATGTCAGAGAGTCCTGTCCAGTGATGCTGGAATAGTGGGCTGGCCAGTTGAATGTATTTCTGTTGTATGCTTGCAACAAGAATTCAGTTGTGCAGGGACTTTGAACTAATCACGTCACGGGTTCAAGTCTGCCATAACTCATCAGTTACCAGTTGGGGGTAAGCTTCTTTTAATCTGTTTGGAGATTTAGATAGCTTTGAGTTAGGTTTTTCCTGTGTGATCTCTATCTTTTCAAATGTGTTCATTTGTATCTTTGTAGAAATACTATATTCCTCATAGTCTTAAGTGTGTATTATCCTATAACATTCGTAAATATCATGGAGTATTAAATGTTATTTTTATATACTTCACGCTTTCTGTGACTGGGTCATCTGAAGTATAGATAACCGGGGTAAATTGGCAAGTTTGTGATCTCTCTCCAAAGCGACAAGCTACAAAGTTACAATGTCTAAAACAAAGTGTTCTCAGCTAGGACAAAAGGGGTGGCTCATTTTCCCTTTGGGAAACACCCCTGCACTATGTGAGCAGTGGCTATAGTGGGATTCAGACCTAGCGAAACCTCAATTGAGAGTCATGCTGAGTGGTGGAAGCATGCCAAGGTAACCCTTTCAGGCATCTGAAGGGTTTCAGAAACTGGTAGCAGTGCAGACTGAGTTCTGAGAGAGAACCAGTCTGCGACAAACTAGTTGGCAGCAGCTGGGATCTGAAATGGATTGACAACGTTACCATATCTAAAGCATAGTATTCTCAGCTGTGACAAAAGGGGTGGGTCATTTCCCCTTTGGGAAAGAGCACTGTACTGTGTGATCAGTGACTCTAGTGGGATTCAAAGCTAGAGATACCTCAAGTGAGAGTCACGCTGAGTGCTGTTGGCATATCAACGTAACCCTTTCAGGTGTCTGAAGGGTTGTGAAAACTGGTAACAATGCAGACTGACATCTGGAAGAGAACCAGTCTGTGGCAGTCTCAATCATGGGTGACAAGTATGTTTCTAACAACATAAGTACTTTAGACTCAGCCTTCCTTTATAAATTTTACCAAGCTGAATGCATATAAACTTATTGAACCATAATTAGTGACAGCTTGTAAGACAACATTTTTATTGAATTTCTTTGTTTTTCCCCAATAAATGGCCCATGTCCTACGATTTCTAATGGAAAACCTTGTGTGATTATCTAGATAGATTATTTCTTTCAATTTGCTGTTAATATCGATCATTTAATGTTTTGCAAAATGTTTATGCTCCTACAGTGACACAGGGCAAGCTATAATACTGGGTAAAAAGGAGTCTGGATACTTGACTTCTCGATTTTATTTCTCCTGCATCACTGTTTTGTAGTTAAAAATCTCTGTGTTAAAAACTTTGTGTTCTGTGTAGACATCAGTAAATATACAATAATATATAGGGAGTAGCGTGCAATGCATTTTCTTCACACTCCCAAAATGTGCAATGCCACTTAAAGGTTTAACCAGGCATCACTCACATGACAGTGGGTAAAAAATGAGCTAACATTAAACATGCACCAAAGTTAAGTTGTACCGATTTGGCTCCTTCACCCTGTCAATAAGAAAATAAAATTGTTTTGTTTTTTGTTTGTTTGTTTGTTTTAAGTTGTAGCTGTTTTTTTTTTTTTTGCTCTATTAAACACAAATATGACATCCCACTTATGTATAACAGGCAATTACCACCCAATTTTCAGCTTGTAGAAACACGTAATAAGTTATTATTGTCATTTATACATGGGAGGGAAGAATAACAGGTCTGAATAAATGTGGTAATTCTGCCCTGTTAGTCAAGAGAAATAACATGTTATTTTCCTTTGGAACTTGTTTATTTAAGCAATGAGGCATGACAATGCTGTGATATTGAAGCGCAAGGCTAACAAAGCCAAGTGCTTCCAACACCCAAGAAGGGCCATTAACCCACTATAACCCCTCCTCCCCCAAACTGCCTTATTGTGATTATGAAATAGGTCCTTTTTAGTAAATTGGATGCATTTTTTTAAACATGTTTTCGTTAAGCTACTTTCAGCCGGGCAGTTCTGCTGCCTCCTGGCCAATCAAGAGCCAGCATTCTTTCTACCCATTTCACAAATTCCCTTAGAACCCCTGTGCCTTCACTTGTGCTGCTGTACCTTTTCAAACCATAACACTTACACCCATCCAGCAAACTTGCTCATTGCCAATAAAAATACTAATTACATGAATGACACATCACAAATAGGATATAACCACAACCTTTTTGTAAAGCTTATGAAATACTGCACATTAACAAATGGGAATAAAACTACACAGGGATTTGGCCATCAGACAGTCACTTGTCCCATGACAAAAAAGGCCATCCCATAGGTCATCCAAGGCTAAACTTTCTATTCACTCTGGTATGATGCCAATAATACCGGACTAGCATCCTGAGCTGCACTTGTCATTGCTAGGTAGCATTATTGGCAACATTCCAAGGTTAAAAAGCTTATTCCTGAAAGTCCATTAAAATATCCTCAATATATACCACACCAGTGGTTAATAAATTGCGTAAATCATGTTATTTTGGGATGAACATTTATTTTTATTTAGAACATATGTCATTTCCACTCAGAACATGTTAGTTCCACTTAGAACATATTATTTCCTCTTAGCTTAGAAAAATAGAACACAGAGTACAGTAGGTCAGATAGAAAGCTGAACAATAAAAAGAAAGGCAGTTTTAAAGAGCTAGTGTACTGCCTACAATTAATATTATTTTTTTTAAGTAGTTGACTATTAATTTTTATATTTAAAGTGCTCCTTCTTTTCCCTTTGGGTAATTAGAATATGTTTTTACCTGATGTTAATAGAGGTTATCTGTGGAATAACAGGCTGACTGGCAGCTGACCTGTCTACTTCTATTCCTCCCACTACATCATCAGCATGGTGATCTCACTGACTGTGACATCACAGCTACTCAGGAAGAGCCTCTCAGTAGCTGCCAGGTCAGTCACTAGTGATGTCACTCTCAATTAAGTCAGAGTGCTTATCCACGCCTCCTGAGGAAGGGGTGGCATAGCCCTGAAGCGCTGAGGCTGGTTGAGGAAAGTGAAGCAGATATTATGCTTATTTTGCACTAATATGATTTTTTCTTACATTTATGTAAGTACTGCATTAAATTAACTTTTTGCAATAAATATCTCTTTGAATTTCTGGAGTATTGGAGTGCTGAATTTTTCATACTCTCAGTGCTTATGATGTAGTGGATGGAATAGAACTAGATATGTCAGCTGCCAGGCAGAGTACTATTCTGAACATCCAGTATAATACTGTCACATAGAAAACTTCATAATGAATCAACATAAAAGGAAAAAATACAAGCTCTTTAAGTTAAAATAAAGCAAAATAGCAATATAAACATTAAATATAGTGTGGTATAAATCAAACACAGAATGGGTTGCCATGGAATAACATTTTCAACTAGACATATGAGTGGCATGCCCTTTGTAATTAACTCCTGGCTTTGCCACTTGCAAGTTATGGGTCTTACGACTCACTAGTGGAGATAAATGTGCTATTCTCCTGCAGTCGATAATGTATTCCTTATATTTTACATGACTATGTTGTCATTGAATAATGTATTGAAATATGTATAACCACACTGCTTTTCAGTCTTATTATCGTTTGATGGAGTTAAGCAGCTGAATAATTATCAACTTCAAGTCATGCGACATTCTAATTTCCTCTCCTCTCCCCACGTTCTCCTGCTGGTGCCTTGTAAATGTATTATAAAAGATCTACTGTACCTGACTATACATAAATAAGGGCGTACAGCTATCTTAGTGTTCTGGTGACAAACATAAGCAACTCAATCTATGGCCTCATGATTTATAAATGCCACCAGAACCCCTTAATAGCTTAACACACTTATTATATACAGTTGTGTGTAATTTATCCCTTACTATATATTATTTATTTAAACATTTTTCACCAGTGAAAGCATTTGAGCTGTGAACAGCTTATTATTTATTTAAACATTTTTTACCAGTAAAATCATCTGAGCAGTGAACAGCTTATTTCCAGATGTACTCTCGTGGAAGGAGAAGAGGGAGCACAACAATAACTAACATGCAAATACGCAAAAACAAGGTATAACTGGGCTGTGCAAAGACAGTAAAAACAGCACAATAGGGACTCGTGCTATGTGTGCAAAAATAAATAAGGCTGGCCTCTATGTTTGAAAATGTTTCATTTTTCATTCTTTTTCTGTGCTTTGCAGACCTACAGTATTTACAGTACAACTGTGGTAGTTATGCAGTGAAAGTATTGCTTCCTTACCAGTTTGTTCCATGTTCTCAAAAACTGAAATTGCATGTATATGCAGATAGTAAACTGCAAACTGGGCTTTTTATTAGAGGTTGGGGGTGAACACATCATTTGTTTATTTTTTCACTTCAGCATTGTTTTCTGGTCCAGATGCCCTCCTCATCTGTGTTCATGGGCGTTACTTCCCAACACCCTCAATCACTTAACCCAGGGGTTGCCTTGCCTCATCACTACTGTCATGTTGGGACCTGACAAAAGATATGCGTACCAGACCACCAGACTGTAGTAATGCTGGTCCCATGAGTGCCCTACAGCTTCATGATGTGTGTTGTTCAGGAGTCTTCCTCTGCTTACTTTCCTGCCACAAGATGGTGATGATCCTGGCTCCAGGCATGTGCACACAATTAAACCCTACACTGAGCACACTGACATCCTCCCACCCAATGCTTTTTGTCACATCACTACGCACTACCACTTGTGGTACCCCAACTGACAGTAGCAGGATGGCAGCAGCAGCTCACCTTCCCCAGATAAGGAGAGCATCCCTTCTCCCCCCAACTGGCCCTCCAACCCTCCCCGGGCTCATTTCTGAATGTGAGTCACAGACATCATGACTGGTAACACTGCTGCTGCTTCAACAGGCCAGCCTGTGAGCACGTCTTTAAACCTGGGAAATTGTAGTATACCTTCCCCATGCACACATATTTTAGTTTTTCCACCCTTACTAGATCAAGATGTGTCTCTTTTGAAGAAGGTGATGTCACAATCCATACTCTTAAGGTTGGCTAAAACTTTCCTTCTCTTGATGGGTCAGTTAAGACTTTTCACCTTCCCACATTATGCTGAGATGCCATTTCAGGGATTTTCTGTTGCCACTCGGAGTTTGCTGGGTCAGGGGATTCCCCATCCGGAGTATTCATTGTATATTAGGGAATGGGGTTGCAGTGATACATGGCTACACAGCACTAACCATAACATAAAAAACAAATATATACAAAGAACAGGTAACTAAATTCATTAGGGCTCACTCTACAAGCCAGGTACGGGTAACTTCCCAGTCAAAAAAGTTGGGGGATTTCAGTGACAGTGGTGGAGGTTTAAAACATGTGTCCAGTTTAAGACATTGTCCTTAAAAATGTGGTCCCGAACTAGATTTACTGGGTCAAAATTATAATATGCCATGGAATCATTTGTCCTACCACACCAGCACATCTTGATTCTTGTCTACATGTAGAGATGAGACACTTGACTGTGACTATAGTTCACACACACACACACACACACACACACACACACACACAGAACACAGATAAGATTTTTACATATTGGTTACATTTTTGCAGTGCTGCATGGCCCATGACACTTGCCTTCACCATATCAGGTTTCTACTGTAAAGCAACGTCATTACATCCTCCAGTTTGTTTGCCTATTTTGCGTTACTTTAAACAAAAAGTAAAGTTACATTTATTCTGAAAAAAGTACATAGCATATTCACTTTTTTTTTCATTTTAACAGTTTATTTATTTTTGCTTAAATGTGCAATGGTTTTTAAAAGGTGAAATATGTTCTGACTTTTTTTTTTTGTTGATTAACCAGGTATAGCACACTAAGCTTTTTTACAGGAGTGACCTGGGAGCACAAGGAGATTAAGTGACTTGCTTAGGGTCACACAGTATGCAAGTGGAAGCTGTGGGATTCAAACCCAGGTCTGGTCTGCTAGATGTCACCAAATTTGTAGCTTAGAGCCTTAGACCACTGCACTATACTGCCTCCTACTTGAACTTGACTTGAAACGTATCAGCAAAAAGGAAAAGCTTGGTACTATAATGGACATCGGAAAAGCTTGTTTCGGTAATAATAAAATATTGTAGTTGCAAAGTGAAAATGGCCCTAATCCCACTCCCCAAAATAAAACAACCTTCACACGTAAAAACTGCTTGCACCTGCAAATTTTAAATCTCTCTTTTTTGACAGATGAATACCTATCTTGAACTTATAGTGACAGCACCAGAATTTACATCAGATATAAACTTTAGCTGCATCCCCAGAAACTTTGGGCAAGCATTTGTCTGTTAAAAAACATTTTAAAGAGCTAGTAGCACCAATAACAGCAGGCTCAAAATTTTGTTAATTTTTAAAAGCAGTCAGTTCTTATTTGTTATTTCTGATGTATTTTTCATTCTCCTTTAGAATGTTTCATATCAGGTAGTATTAGCTGGGATGTAAAGAACAGTACTTTACTTGGATGCTGACATATTGAATTTGAGTCCTGTTCATTCCTCTTCAGCATTTCGACCTTACTTATAGTGACATTACAGGTGAGTGATCTGGCAGCAGGTGACTGACACTTTTTGGTTAGTTGTGATGTCAGAGACAGTGAGGTCGTAGAGCTGATAATGATGGAGGAGGAGAAACAGAACTAGTTAAGTCTGCCTCCAGGTAGAGAACTGTTCCACACATCACACCTAATACTGTCAGATAGAAAATCTTCTAATAAGCAACAAGGAAAAAACTTACTTCAGATAACAACAGTAGTAATTGACTACTTTTAGAACTTAAAGCTGCGGTGCAGCGTGAAAAATGTTTTTCTTAAAAAGCTTGTTTTGCCGGCCCCATGGTGCTCAGGCTGAAGGAAGTCGGCCGGGGGGGGCAGGTTGGGAGAGGATCGAGTGGCTGCTTGGCCACTCTTCTCTCTTGAACTGGGGAGGTGTGTCCTCCTTGCCCTTTGCTGCCACAGGGTGGAGGCTTAGTGGTAGCATCGAGCAAATGGGGGGATGCTAGGCTGAGTGGGTGGAACAGGGTCACCGGTTCCGTAGTACATGCGTCCCTCCATGCGTATGCGCAACCATGTCACTGAGGCCCCAGGGAGTAAAAGGGGAAAAAATCAGGGAAAAAAACACCATGCCAATCTGTTGCCATATATGATGGCCTTTGGGGCTCTTGAGTCCTGCACCACATATCTCCCTGCCAATAAGATGGCAGGGGAGTGATAGAAGAGACTGGGGGGTCCAAGAGTGGCCAACCAAAAGGTACAAGGCAGGCAACAGACAGCAAAAAGCTCTATGGCAAAAAAGCTAGTTTCAGCTACAATACTTAATAAAAAGTAGTAGCATACAGTACATGTCAGTTTTTCTTGTCTAGGTACCTCCTATGCTGTGCACCATGAGTTTTTATTATGTTCTTAATCCTAACTCTTGTCATGTCTGCAATGCTATTGCTAAGTCAATGTGGCAGACATCTTTTTTCGTGAGAAAAAAACTTAATTAAATCATTTATAAAATACTCATGTATTAGCAGAAGTAGAACATGTTACCACCAAAAAAAAAACAACTGGAAGATGCCCAGAATCTTTCACACTGAAAAAAAAGACAGGGTCATATTTTGCCCAGATACGTTGCACTGCTGCTTTAATATTAATTTTAGGCAACGCACTAGCTCTTTAAACAAAAGACATTACATATCCAGCCCCTGTTTCCTCTTCTGTCTCCAGTTTTCTCCTTTTTAAATATACAAATTAAATGCCTTAAATTCCCAGGAAATTTAGTTGGTAACAAAAAACAAATTCCCTTAATGTTATGCAACAGCCCAGATTTTAAAATGTATCTGCCCTCAGGATCTTCAGCTATTTTAGTGGCAGAGAATTGTAAAGCTCAGCCTATTAACTAGTTTACTCCTCTTGTTACTGGGTGTCAGACGTATCTGTGCGGGCCCATTGGCTAAAGCCAGCTCTTGTTTGGCTTAGAAGATGAAGGAGACAGCATGAACTCCTATAAGCTATAAGTTAAATGTGACTGCACAACCAAGCAGGCTACCTTATAGGGATAGCGTACGCTTTTGTCATCTGTATCAGTAGCTTCATTATCCCAATTTGTTCCCACTGAATGCCCTCAAAACATCAAAGGAATGTCAGGTCATTGTAAAACATCCACTGAACTGACTGTAGTAAAGGCTATGCTCCAAGGAGGTGATCACATTTGTACTTCATCTCTAAAGGAGTACTATGATCAGAATTTGCAAAAACATATGTTGTGCAGAGTGTTTTGATTTGTTTGTGCAGTCCTAGTGTGTCCTTCCCCTTCATCTGCTATTAGGAGTTTTTCTAAATCATCCTGCTAGTCTTGTGGTAGTTTTATGACCCCTGGAGATCTCCATCTTAGCATGGTTTATTGATCCTCTTTTTCTACTGTGCCTCCTGTCCCACATGATAATGATGTACCCGGGACCATAGATTCAGCAAGTGCTGGTTTAGTGTCAATTTTGCAGCAGTAGAGCTATGTTAAGTAAGTTTTCTTATCCAGTGAGAACTGAAGGCTACACTTACAGTTTAGCAAATACCTGAGGGCTAACTGAGTGGGTAATTCTGTAAGAAAACAAAGTCTTTACTAATTATAGCATTGATGATCTGGTGTGATTTGTGTGCTTTTTACGGCCCTGTGTAGTTTGATGAAATTAAACGTTTTTAAAAACAAAACATTTACTCCTGCTGGCTAGACCTGACACACACACTGAAAATAAAAATATTGAATTAGAGTTATTTAGTGGAGGCCAGAAGATCAGGCTCCTGTCATTAGTGCTTGCTGAATCAGTGGTCCCAGATGCATCACTGTCACATGAGCAAGAGGCATAGTAGGAAAAAGAAGAGCAATAAACTATGCCAAGATGGAGATGCCCAAGGGCTATAAAACAAGCAGGCTAATTTGGAAAAAAAACTCCTGATAGTAAACAAAGGGAAGTACATACCAGGGGGCTGATTCTGGAAGATGGGCACAGGGCATGCCACAAGCTCTGCATCCACTGCAACATTGGCCGCAGTTGTGCCAAAGCCCCTCGGATGCAACCAGATCCGATTCTGAAAGGGCCAGCACAATTGAGACAGTTGATCTGATTTACGGCACTGTGCGCTAAAGGATTGGTGCAAGTGCCATGATCTGGGGTGCAGTGCTAGATCAGGGAGTAGGTGGTCTAACTCCCTGCATCCTGTGTTCTATACTTGTGGTAGGGTGTTTGCGTCAAGCACCTTCTGGAATCGCACTCACTGCAATGTTTGACACAACTAGCAAGTTGCATCAAACACCCTGCCACAACTAGCAAGTTGCATCAAACACCCTGCCACAAGCTCATGGCGACATCGCAGCTCCTTCCAGAATCAGCCCCCAGGACTACACATATAGATCAAAACACTCTGCACAGTGTATGTTTTTGCAAATTTTGACTGCATTACTCCTTTAAGTGGAAAACAGTGGTGTCAACAATGTATGAACTAGTAAGGTTAATACTAAGGTTTATAAAGCAGAAGGAGGCACAGAGGCCCATGTTAATTGCCTCTCTATTCAGTAATAACCAATCAATCAATCAATCAAATCAATCAAAATCTTTATTTTTCCAGGTGGAACATCATTGAGACAAGCTCTTTTACAAGATTGACCTGGGGCAAAACAATTACCGACAGGGTTAAGATATAACAGGTTGAGTGAACGTACATAACAATTACATAGTAATAATAACATAATAACATATAACTATCACATGTGACAAGATACTTGCACCAGAACATAGCAATAGGTTCAACAGGAGGTAGTGCCATTTAAATACAATTGCATGGATACAGATATGTGGATGTAAGGTAATGAGCTAAAGTTTATACAGTAAACATCATTGAAGGAGTCATAGTGAGCAGGAGTGGCAGTTCCTCTAGCGTCAAAGTGCAAAGAAGATTGAGATGTAAGAGTCCTTTAATAAGTACTGTAGGCATGTCCTTGCAAGTGGGGTGAGAAGGGAAGGGGGGTATAGGGAGTGGGAAGGGAAGGTCAGACAAGATAGGAGAGGGTTGGACATGATGGCCTAGGGAGGAAGAACTGTTCAAAGGGAGAACACGACAGATGCCACAGGTAATGGTTGGGGTTTAAGTCCAATATTTGAAGCAAAGACAGATCATGATGTTGGGACCTTGATTTGGACAATGACAGAAGGGAGGACTCAAATGATGCCTCAGGCAATGGTTGAGATTTAAGTCCAGAATTTAAAGCAGTAACAAATTGTGATGTTAAGACCTTGACTTGAAGCAATGACAAGCCTCAGAGAAGTTCCTCAAGAACAATGATTTGAAGGGGAAGCGAGCCTTAAGGTTTTCTGGATCTTATTCCAGAGCGTAGGAAGAGTGAAACTTATTTAGGCTCTACAAAAATGCGTTTTAACTTTAGGGATAGCCAGAGAGCAGATGGTAAGACTTCTGAGAGAATAGGCACTAGGAAGGCAAGGAGTTAGGCAGCTTGTGAGGTACTGAGGTAATTTATGAGTGATTGCCTTATATGTCCATAGAATAGCATTCTTTTGCCTCCTGAAGCTAAGGGAGCTCCAGCCTACGGAAGAATAGAGGATGCAGTGGTGCGTGTCATAAGGGGCATCCAAAATGAACCTAAGGGCTCTGTGGTATAAGGTATCAAGCTTGGAGAGAGCTGTGCTAGTACTATGGCCATATAGGAAGTCCACATAGTCTAGGAGAGGCAAGAAGGTAGCTTGGACTAGGAGTTCTCTAGCCTCCTGGGTTAGTGAGTGCTTGATCCTGAAGAAAATACCGAGCCTTTGATGCAGTTTCTTAGTAAGTTCTTCAATGTGATCAGCGAAGGACAATTTGTAGTTAATCCAGACCCCCAGGTATTTGAATTGTTCCACGAACTCCAGGGCTTCTCCCAAAAGGGTGCTTATGTGAGGAACCTTACTGTATATGGGTTGGGGTTTTTTTGAGATGAGAGGCCTGACAAGAGTACTTTCTCTAAGTTATTTTGATAAATGATGTTATTACTGTTAACACTGAATTGTGGTAATTTATCTAAAGCACCTGCTATACCCTGTGTGTAAAAACATTTTTTTTCAGTTTTTTTGATAGTTCATTTTAATCTGGTTGCTACGTTCCTATCTATCCATCTATCCATCTATCCATCTATCCATCTATCCATCTATCCATCTATCCATCTATCTATCTATCTATCTATCTATCTATCTATCTATCTATCTATCTATCTATCGATCCATTGAGCCATCTATCCATCTATCCATCTAATCCTGTCTCAGTTCCATGTCCAGCTGAGTTTCATGTCCAGCTGGAATATTAGGGTTTTGGAAAGCAGACCAGCAGACAGCTAAAGGAGTCCACTTCCAGAGCCACTGCAAATCAGAAACACCAAAGTTTAAAAAAGTAGGATTCAAACTCAAACTCTGGAACTGCCAAAAAAGACCAGGACTTGGTGGTAGATTTATAGAAATAGTTTACTGTTGTAGATAAAACTAATAGTTCTCACAGCCAACCATCAACTTTTCATCCTGCCTTCACGTATTTTTTCAAGCTTTTGAAAAAATGCATGCAGACTATACGAAACATTGGTAGTCCATGGTGGTGAGAGCTATTAGTTTTATCTACAACAATTAACTACTTCTATAATCCTATGACCAGGTCTTAACCTTTTTTGGTACTTCCAGAGTCTGTTTTAAGTCTTGCTTTTTCTATCATTAGCATCCCATAGTTTATTGTGTCGTTCATCCACAACAACTCTCCTCTCAACCTCCTGCTCTCCAGGGACATAAGTTGTAATGTACTTAGACTTTTGCTGTATGTTAAGCACTCCATTGCCCTAATCATTTTTAAGGCATCTGTATACTTTTTGGTATACGGGGGCCCAGAACTCTTCCATAATCCAAGTGAGGTCTAACATACAGTAAGCTCTATAGAGAGAGGCAATTGTCATCCTATTTCTGCTATGGATACCTCTCTTAAGTTAATGCAACCCGGGAACCTTGCTGCTTTTGCTGCTGCTTCTCTACATTGTCAGTTATGTTTTGTGTCCTTAGTTATTATTATAATATAGTACCTAGGTCCCTTTAGACTAAATCTCCTTGAGTTTCCACCCTAGCGGGTATAGTGAGCCTTATTATTTAATGTTCCCATATGTAGTACTGAACATGTGTTGATATTAAATCTCATGTTACATAATTTTGTCCATTTTCCAATTTTATTTAAGTCAGTTTGTAGCGAAGTAACTTATGATAGTGTGCCAACAGGACCACCTTGTTTAGTGTCATTGATGTATTTCTCCATCCAGCTTAGTATACCATTGTTTATATCACTTACGTATATCTACTACTAAAATGTATACTTAAAATCCATCTCATATTAGGTATCATTAAACACGCAAATCAGTATAGAATGTTATAGCAGACTCTTTGGGTATGATCCTTTTCTATAGGGTTATCTTTATTTTAATCACTGAGATTTCATTGATCTGTATCTGTTGTAGTTCTGATGTAGTCAAAACTAAGATTTCCTAGATAATCTCATTTTGGTTCTAAATATTTTGACTTTTTAATCAGCTGAGTTTTTTTATATTTATTTAGTTAATTCTTTGGTAACCAGGTAACGCCCATTAAGTACAAGCGCCAGTTTTCAGGGATGACCCGGGAGCACTGGAGAGGTTAAGTGGCTTGCTCAGCCGCACAGTATGCAAGTGGAGGATCCGGGAATCAAACCCAGCTCTGCTGGATGTCCCAAGCTCATTCACAGCTCGTTATTCTAACCTGTAGGCTATTCTGCAGCCCCAGTATGACAGTTCTCATGATGGATCATACAAGCATGCTTTTCTTGGTGCCCAGGCAGTTGTAAGTGAGCAGACCAATATCCAAACTGCATCATTATGCACTTATCTGCAGTGAAGAATTTTCAGCTGGCAGAACGTGAAACTGACAAGAATCAATACGGTATGTTGCTATCTCCTTACGCCAGTCTTGCACTGGAATTCCCATCATTTTCATTGATTTTCATCATGAAAAGAGCACCAATTATCAAAAATGTAGGTTTATACAGGTGTGTGACTGCAATGTGTTAATCATTAAAAATGTGAGCATGACCCCTTTACTGTTCAAAATGAAACCAGACTGTTGAAGGGTCCCACACAAGTCCTTTCTTGAGCAATAACATCTGCAGTCACAGGCTATATGATTAAATGGTGTCTGCACCATCAGCTGTGTCTCCGGCAGGATGGTAAGGACAATAGATGATGACTAAGCCAGGGATTCCACACAGTATTGTCATTACTTAATGAATGGTAAGCACATCAGTTGGCTTTGTTATGGGACGAAGACTAACTGATGCTAAATTCTGATTAAACTGGAGGAATGTTGGGCCGTTTAGTTAATTTAAACTCCATTGTTTGGACTCCCTAACCTTTATAATAATATGCCCTATTTAACATTGAAATGTGGCGCCCAGGTTTCAATTGGTCAAATATGATTTCCAAAAGGGTAAGCACGAGTAACTTCAACAGGAACAGGTTAGCAGAAAATATAAAAAGCAAGTAAATTACAGTATTCAACCAGATGCATCTGAAGGGCAAGATTTTTATTTTAGAAGTTTTGTCTGGAATAGGCATACTGAGCCAAAGCATGTTTTCTGGAGCATCCCAGGAGCACAGGGAGGTTAAAGCTAGTAGCTCAGGGTTACACACTATGCAAGTGGCAGGCGTGGGTTTCAAACCCAAACCTATAGGGTTTACTGGTTCCCAACTTGGTACTATGCTCTCCATCACTTCTACTGTCCCCTTTTGAACAGTAGCATTACTATTGTGGCCCACTTAAGCGAAGAGGAGTAAACTCAGTTTTGTTTTCTTCAACGCAGCACCAGGATTCTCCCATAAATGTTATATGAGAATACTGCCCCTGGCAAAAGCGATCCAAGCAAAGTGCTCCAACTCTAAAGTGGCATAGTTTGGCAATCATTTTTTTAGTCAGCCTCATGCTATGGGATTATGGGCTCCCATTTCCCCATTCTTGGCTTACCTCCTCTACTCACATTGCAGGCAGTTACATCATAGGGGGTGGGAGGTGATCTATACTGTTCAAGCCTATCCAAATAGTGTGCAAAAAAAAAAAAACATATTTCCCTGTCCCAAACTGACATCACAGTACTTTTGTTTAATTAATTTATTTTTTTATTTATTTATTGAAAAGTTTCACCAGAAAAGTACACTGAGCAATCAAAATTGCTCATCTCACGGTACGTCCTGGGGAGGAGGGGGTACATGTGGGGAAAGGATACATGCACAATTGCCATAACAGATACAAAATATATATATAAGAATGTTGGATACATAATATTGATAAAATAGGTTACAGAGCCAATACAACAGTTAATTACACATACATAATACAGTTAAAACTGGGGCACAGTAAGTCGATACAACAGATTTGTCACAGTTACAGTCAAAGAGAGCAAGGGACTGTACAATCAGTCTGTCATAAGAGCTAATACATAAGGAGCTGTTAAATGCTTTGGAATTTTTGACTGGGTGGTAGCAGGATAGAGAGTAGGGATGGAGGGTTTACGTACAGGTGCAGTTAATGGAGTAGAAGTTAAGGGATCTACGATGCCAGTGCAACAAAAATGTTGTCGACCAATGTTACAGTGAAACCTTTATGTCGACCACATTTGCAGTCGGCATAAAGGTGGCCACTGCCTCCCATGTTTTCTTCTGGGGACTTTGCCCCTGAACCCCCCCAAATGGGGAGCTGTGTCCCCACACCCCCAATTAAACTAATCAGCTCCAAGTCAGAGCTGATTAAGGGGGTGCAAGACCCCCAGAAAACAGTGCCAGGGTCCAGTGCCAACACTACAGCGATCTGGCATTGTTGTCACTGTAGTGTCGGTCGCTGTCAACTTGTCGCTGTGGGGAGTGTATACCGAAGTTAAGTAAGGTGGATGAATTGGATGCAGGGGATGAGGAATGGCAAATCTGGGGGGGAAGCGCATTCCAGATTTTTGGGAGGTGGTGCGAGAACCCTGATTGACCTATGGTTGTTGATCGGCAAGGGATCGATAGGGTGCGAGCATCAGTGGATCTGAGTGAGTGGTGGGATGTTGGTGGTAGTGTTAAGGAGGAAGAAAGGTAAGAAGGGAGAGAGTGGAACCAAAATTTAGAGGTGAATTTAGCACAGTGAGAGAGACGTCTGTTGCCCAGAGAACGGAGGGCAAGCAAGCGATACAGGTCACAGTGATGAGTGAGAGGGTGGGCATCCAGAGCAAAGCGACAGAAAGAGTTGAAGAGGGTATCCAGTTTGGCTAGGGAGGACTTAGGGGCAGCACTGTAGACTACATCACAGTAGTCAAAAATAGGTAGGATCATCTTCTGGATCAGTTCATGCCTAGCCATGGGCACCTAGCTTGGGGTGCAGTTTGGACAGGATGGTGTCAATGTGACCTGAAAAATTGAGGTGCTGGTCAAGCCAGACCCCAAGATACCTAAAGGAGGATGTGTCCTCGAAAAGAGTCCCATCAATGGTGTGATAGGAAGGAGTGGAGGTAAGTCTAGAGAGTCTCTGCCTCGTGCCAAAGGTCATGGAGACGGTCTTCTTGGCATTGAGGAAGAGTTGGTGTGAGTGCAGCCAGAGCTGAACTTTGTCAAAGTCTTTCTGGGGGTCTGGCTTCTATGTCAGTGGAGCTGTGGCTAGAGGTATACAGGACTGTGTCATCCGCATACATATGAATGGACACGGATGAGCAGACTACTTCATAGTGTTTGCTATGACAACAGAAAGTGATGTCACAGACACCGTAATTGTAAGATCAGTTAGAGATATTCAGATACTCTTTAAAGATAGCGGAAAAGGAACTACATTATCAGAAATTGTTAGACAGCCAGAAGAAAGTAAAACAAACTGGAAGGCATTAAAGTTAAATATTATTATCACCACCTCTATAGTCCAGCAGCATTCTGCTGCATTACCCTGCAGGTGACCTGGGTTTGGAAATGAACTCAGGTCACTCACATCGGAGGCAGGAAAAGCAGAAGCAACTGTTGCTTGGCAGTGCTCCGCAGCCAGGGTGGGCTAGTAGTGGGTTCCTGCACCACTGCAACTGTGCAGCCCAACCAGCGAGCTTGCTCCATTCGCATGGACATGCTGTGCATAAGTAAGGACAAAGACAGCTGTGCCTATGCCAAGAGGAGGAGAAGAACTGGGGGGGATGGGGGAATGTGGGAAAGAAAAGCCCAGTCCCACCAAGGATGCTAGCTGCCTATGCAGACCCCCATCTGTAACTGGATTCAGATGTGGGGCAGAGGATGACCTTTCTCTAGACCCCCCTACCATGGAGGGAAGAACTTTGGGGACTGCAGCAAGATTAGTGAGAGGTGGGGCTGGGCAGTAGCTGGAAACAGCCAGAAGGTACAGTGAGATGGGAGGGGTTAAAACCTCTTTGGAAACATAATTCTGACAATAGTTTCAGCTTTTTAGTTTAGTTGATACCTTGGCCTGGATTCTCAAAGCTTTGCAGGACTTGCGACAGTTGTTCTGACACAGCTGCATCACTGCAAATGTAAAAACATTTAGATGTATTTTTGACACATAGCTAACTTTATGGCAGAAAAATGTTACATGTGTCATTTTGATGCATAACTTGCAACAACTGTGACATGACATTAGACCACGTTTCATGTTGTCTAACATGTTGCAGGCAGCACAACTGTGGCAAAATTGTGCCAGAAGCCTTTGAAAATCCAGCCCTTGTGCTAATCAGCTTGTTCAAGTTTTGGAAAGATCATGAGTACGGTATTTATTTAAAATTTGATGACCAGGGTAGGCATGCAGGTGTATCATCAAACAGCCCTTCTGCAGTTTCTGAGAAACCCTGAAAGCAAGAGCTGAGTTGCAAAACTCTGCTAAAAGGATACATCTAACATTATTTTACACATTCCTCATCCCCATTTCCTTATTATTTTGCCATGGAAACTGGTAAATAAAAGGGTGTTTGAAGAATTGCTCAGTAGAGCCTGAAATAGGCAATCTGTCGTACAGTATAACAGGCAACTGATTAAAATGTGACATATTTCAGGATCTGCAAATTGTTGCAATTTAAATATTTTAACATTCCATGGTACCTTAATTAATCTATTCCAGCTATAAGCATTCTTTGAAAGATCATCACTTTTCCTGAGTGAAAAGCAAGGTTCTGAGAAGAACTAGATATCCACAGTTTCAAGACAGTAGGAGAACAGTAACCTACTCTCATCAAGGTATATCTGTGATGCTGCCTTGTTGTTTTTCTGTGTTGGTAAAAACATTTGTTTTTTTGTTCCTTTACCTTGTTCCTCTGGTGCCCTACACCTTCTGGTCACTCAGTACACCCCCGCGCTGTCCGCCAGACTTGCTGCTCACCTTCAAATACCCACCTCCAGTCTCCCTGGGTGTTCCGTTGCTCTTCTTTTTCTGACTCATTCTTTTCTGTGTCACCTGCTGTCATCAGGGAGGAAGTGCCTTGGGGAGCTGAAGCTTCGATGGGTGTGGACAGCACAGTGAGCAGGAGGCACACAGGAAGCAGGAGGGTCATCATCTGGTGCACCAGACTGGAGCATGATCTTACATCGTTTCCACCTACCTCCTTTGGCCCACCTCCCTCACAGGGTGAAGGGGTACACACTATGTCTCTGACCATACCTCCACCTATCTATCACCAGGAGCCACTCAAGAGGGATGCATCATGAAAACCGCCCCAGAAGGGGAACTTCCTGTCATATGCTGAGTCCCCTTCCCTGCCAAACTCCTCTCCTGCTATCCCAGTCTCAGGCTATATGAAACTGGGTCCCCAGCATGCTGAGCAGCTGTCAGAACACTTGGTGCCATGAATCAAAGGCTATCAGTTTCTTTCCTATAGTTTATAGCATTCGCTCTGGGTAGTCCATGCAAAATTACCTCACCTATGTGTCAGTGGGGCCCTGAACTGATCCAGCTTTACAACAGGGAGGAGTATTGAAATACAGAGGGGGCAAGCGAAATACTGAAGGTCACAGAGTAAGCCACTGGCTGTGGTGGGTCTCAAATCTATGATGTTTTGTTTTAAGATTCAGTGCTGTATCCACTAGACACTGCTGTTTTACTATCAATAAAGAAACTACACTGTGCCCCCCCACCACTTTTTTTAATATGCAGACTAGCAGAAGTGAAAAGCAAAATCTTAGAAAAAAAATCTGAGAGCCAAAAAAAACCAGACATAAAGTGAATTTGGAATACAACTGAAAAGTTACCTGAAAGTATCAACTAAACAAGAAATGCTGTCTTAAAAGGCCACAGTTCTCAGCCTTGCCCTTAACATAATAAATAGTGACACATATAAGCCCATCTTTTTCAGCAAATGTATTTTGCTGTTGTAACTAAAAGTTTTCAGCAGAAAAAAAATGGTTATTGCAGTTGATTCAGCCACAAAACAATTACTGGAACAAAAAGCAAATGCAGTTGCTGGCCCGGTGGCACTGAGGCTTGGCGCTGGATGCCACCTGCGTGCCACACTGGCGACCAAGGTTTGAGATGGACTCAGGCACTTGGGGCTGGCGAGAGAGGAAGGATTGAGCATCCCACGAATGCTCTCCTTCCTCTGGGGCGGGTGGGAATAGCGCATTGCACTGCCGCGGCAACTGGTGGAGACCAGCCTCACTGCAGTGGCATGCCTAGCAAGGAAAGGGAGTTTGGCAGGCATCAGCACGGATGTGCTTGGATGCCATTACGTGTCCGGCTCCCTGGGGATTAGAAAAGTGGAAAATGGTGGGGCGACCTCAGCGGCTGATAGCCATGCCCCGCCCCTCGGACACGAGAGGCGCCTTCATCAGGGTGTGGCCAACCCTGTGCGATGAAGTGATTGCCCATGCACCAGACCAGGTCTGGGGGTGTGGATGCTGGGGGTGTGAGTGCTGCCTGCTGGAGGTTGTGGGGGCCCGCTCCACTAGGGAGAAAGTGTTCGATGATTAAAAAAATGCAGCAGGCACAAAAAACACAAACACCATATAGTTGCATCTCCCTCATGGTGAAAAAGCATAAGAATCTGCGTGATTGCTATGAATCAGTCTGAAAAATAATATACCACAGAGCCATCTGAGGCTGACACATAAGTGAATTATACCTGGCATGGCTGTACTTCAGTACTAAAGAAAAATATAACAATTATGGCAGTTCCAGGTATTTTATCTACTATAAGTAGTTCTAATCTTTTAACAAAATATTCATTACAACTGAGCTATATAGGTTACCTGAGGTTCGGAAACCCCTTAATCCTTTTCTTCTTGTTTTAATAAGGTTTCCCCGTCATATCACGTTGCTGGCTGTGCAGTATCCCCAACTAAATGAACTGTACAACCTGAAATATGTCGGATTAAACCTCTGGAACATTTCCTTGATTAGCTCAGATCAAATAGACTAGAACTGGAGCTTTTATATGCATGAATCTCAGGCCCTTCTCCAGTTGGGTTTCAGAATATTAAGCTTTAGGCGCTCTAAACAAAAAAACTTTGACATCAGTAAAACAGATTCCAGGCAAAGACCTGCAGCGGGCTTGACCCATTTATCTTGGTTTTCTGGTTGGTGTTCGTTTTCTGCACTGAAGGAAAAATTCAGTGTTTGTGGGCCGAATAATCATTTTTCCTGGTCTTTCCCGTGTGATCTTAATTACATGCTGAGATCTACAACTGATGATCAACAACCTCAAGGTTTATTTCAGTTCTGCACATAGGGAATACATAATGGATTGTAGTGGAATAACATATTAATCTCGACCTGTGAGTGGTAAGACACATAACTCATGTGTGGTGAATAATGTGCATTATGCAGTTGATATTTGTCACGCTATTTGTACAGTTTTTATTAGCCATTTACCTTGTTTTAGTTTAAAACTGCCTTTCTTTCCATTGTTAAGTCTCTATCTTTCCATTGTTTTCTGTGTTCTTTTTCCAGATTCTAAGTGTGATAATGTGCTCTTAGTGAAATATCATATGTTCTAAGATTGCTTAAGATTGCTGACATCCTGGGTTAAAGTCCCAGTGAGAGTCATACTTTTCCTTTCATTCCCACAATTGGATTTCTATGTGTTCTAAGTGAAATACCATGCGTTCCTAGTGCAGTAACATATTCTAAATGAAAATAAATATCTATCCCAGAATAATATGATTTTTTTGCCTCATTTATTCACTACTGGTGTGATGGATGTGTAAGCACCATGGCTGTCTGGGGGGGCTGAGCATGTCACAGAGGTGAGGTGTTCTGAGAGGGAGGGCACAGACTGCATGACATCAGAGCAACCCCTGCTGGCCAGCAAGGTATTGGCTCTCTGACTGGAGGAAGGGAGTAGTAATCGCTACCCAGATTGTTGATGTGAGGGATAGGGGACTGATGGGGAAAGGGGGAGGTGGAATAACAAAAAAAGTAGACAATATGTTATACTGTATATACAGTGTCTATATGTCTAGATATCTGTTTATGCAACACCAGTGGAGATAAAAATGGCAAGATAAAATGTGATGTCCTGTACCCAACACACAAGATATCATGTTATCTTGTAAGATGGGTATGTCACAAATAATATCTTGCCCTGTTGGGTACCTCATAATGCACACCGAACCAGTCAGAAAGCAGCTTTCACATTGCTGATGGCATCAAAATAGCCATCTGCAGCACTGACGCCCTCAGTTGAAATCAAAGAGAAACATTCATACAAACAGCAGATTTAAAAGCTATAACTAGTAAACTGATTCTGTATAAATTGATTATGCAATGGTCTGACTTAAAATACACAACTTATCATCACTTGGGAGGGAGCAGGACTTTCATAACTAACCCTTGGCTCTGTCACTCATGAGTTATGGTCGTACCCCTTCACATGTGAGAATAAATTTCATATTTTAAGTCAGCCTACTGTATATTCCCTTTGTAACTATACCTATATAGTAATGAACGAGGAGAATCATTTTGGTACATGTTAAAGTGGTATATCGCAGAAACTGTTAGAGGGTCATATACTGTCAAAGGTTGTTTTGCACCTTCTACTTTGTACGAATTTAATGTTTCTGTAAATCCTCCCCCCTTTGGTCCGTCAGAACCTTTGACGGCACCTTTGCTGCCATTACTTTGGTTCCCTCTAGATTACACTTAGGACTTGGACTGGGACAATTTCTGGAACCTGAATTGGAGTGAAGAGGAGGATGCCTCTTTAGCGCAACCGGCGTCTTTAAGAAGGACAGCTTCACTGCCACTACTGAGGAGTGCAGCTGTGGTCAAAAACAAGGAATTCCCTGATTAGTGTTGGCAGACACAGTTTCAGTTCTGGCTGTAACTGGTCTGTAGTGTAGACTGGCACACACCCACAGAGGGACTTTAAGTGTGCTTTGGATCTGAGCTCAATGTAAAGTAAAAACATTTTGGGAAACAGTGCCCTTCTGGACAACAGAAACCACTGTCATGTTATGCCTCTGACCTCTGGGACATGGCAGCACGGTCAGAGGGCATCTGGTGCAGCCAATCACATTCTCATAACCTGCAACTTGAAGAGCTCATGGGACATTGATGGTCTTCATTAATTCACCTGCAGATGACACAGCCAAACAGCTGTCAGGTGACTGTGGGAGGAGCATCCTCTTGTGACAAACAGGAGGATTAACCAACCAAGAAGTTGGAAACACAAGTGAAACAGAAGTGAAACCCTCATGTTCTGCCCAGCTTTCCTCAGTCTGAGGGAGACTACAACAGTGTGCAGTTCAGACAGCGACTGCAGCAAGCCATCTTCAGAATGCCAGCACTCAGTAGAATTAAGTGAATGGGGATACTGAATCTACAGCATTTGCTAGTATTACTCCAGCAGAGGCCTTTGGAGGGAGAAGTCTGCTTCAACAGCCAACAAGGAGGAGATTGCTTCATGCTACAGGGGAAAGTCAGCATGCAAGGGTAAGCCACCCTGCAGCTGAGCTCTATAGTCTGCACTAAGAAACACTTGGCACGGGGTCCAAACAGTGGCAACAACAGCAGCGTCAGCATGATGCGTCTTGATGCAAGTAATTCTTTTTTGCAGGGGCTCCATCCCCATCCCCAACCCCCCATCTTCAGGATTTTCACTCCAAGGGGGAGTCGATCCCGGGGCAAGTTAAAATTCATGGGGCCATTATGGCCCCAGGTAAAAAACATTTTACAAGTCCTAAGGTGTGCTAAAAAGTAGGAGACCAGGATTAGAACCCTGGTCTCCACAGCTGCTGGCCAAGCTATACAATGCCCCAGCCCTCCACACCACAAGAGTAGCTCAGCTAGTCTCCTGGCTCCTGCTGCTCTTGTCCTTTTACAGGACCATGGACAGTGACCAGGGGAGCACTTACAGCATGCGCTGTAAATCCACAGTTGCTGTCCGTGTGAGCACGTACCAGACTAGCGCCGTATAGTGTGGTGCTATCCTGGTAGTGCGCAATAGACGAGGTACTGAAACACTTACATGTACATGCCTGTGGGTCTGCAACTGCCACAGAGCCAGTGGGGGTCACAAGCCATTGCTGTCAACCACACAGCTGACTGTTTTCTGTGCCCCCCACCAAGCAGTAGGGCAGGTAATATTCCTGACAGGAAAATTAAATTAATAAAATGACTTTGTGTGAGATCAGGGCCAGGACACTGGTGTGGGATATATATTTTTAAAATTATGGTAGACTGTATTCTCCCCCCCCCCACCCTCTGTCAGAACAGCTCCCTCCACAAAGGATCAACTCCTCCCCCTTGTCCAATAGCTCCCAATGGCTGAATATTTGTTTTCAATTTTATGACAAAGTTACAAGCTGTCAGTTACAATCATAGATTGTATACTGTCAGCCGATGGAACAGGATGCTAGTGGGCCTAGGTGAAGAAGTTACAGTGTGGTGAGGAGGTCATAAAAATAGGGTGCCACTGAGATTGGGCTCCAGGTAGTTAAATATGTGTGCATTTTAAGCCCTGTTCACATTACAGCATGGTAACTTAAATGGTTTAAAAGCCAGATTAATTACTGTAGAGTTCATGCTGCAGCATCTGCACTAGTGCCAGCATGTTGTAAACCATTCTTCTTTTTTTACCCATACAACTGTTTGGTCCCCGTCACCTCCTCCCACCAACTGGTGATGGGGACACATAGGTGTTTTACAGACTTTCTCCCCTGACCCCCTCCCCAAGGCTCCTGCACATGGCCATGTGAGCATGTGAAGGCACGCTACACA
Organism: Neoceratodus forsteri; assembly: GCA_016271365.2. NCBI lineage: Eukaryota > Metazoa > Chordata > Ceratodontiformes > Ceratodontidae > Neoceratodus > Neoceratodus forsteri. The sequence continues at coordinate 1,411,966,999 of CM028129.1, forward strand.
CCCCATGGCACCAGCTCAGCCCCTTCCACCTCCCATAACTGTTTTTGCCACCTCCCCCTGCCTACGCTAACCACCAGTCCTCCACTTGGTAGGAGCAGAACTATGGGGGCACCAACCACCCTCACCACCCTTGGGAGAGCAGAGCTGCCCATCGGCATGCTTGATCCTGCTCTGCCCTCCCCACCCATGCCAGAACCCCAACAACCTGAGGTCATTCCCGAACCCAGGTCACCGGCATATCGCAAGGTGTGACATCCAGCACCTCAACCCTCAGCGCCACTGGGCTGGCCTTAAACCATTCTTAAAGACTGTTTACAGCATCAGCACTACTGCTTCCAGCTTGATTTAACTCCAAATTGGTTCCCATATATTGACATGAAGGAGAACCACGTCTTTGCATCCGCACTGCAAGTAATTCTGATTTACTGGCTGTAACATTTTTAAAACCGTGTTTAAGCCTAGGACTTATCAGGGTTTAAGCACGGTTTTTAAAAATGTGTTTCAATCTGGTGATAGGTGTGGACGCAAATTGGGCTACAGTGATTTAAAACGGTTTAAGCTCCTTAAACCGTTTTAAATACCACACTTTGAACGGGTCCTTAATGTTTAGGTGAAACATACCAATCTATATCAGTAACTGACAAACAGTCACATATTGTAACTCATCAGTAATTGATATAGCTTGGAAGAAAACTTTAAATTAAATATTTTAAAAAGTAATTAAACCTTGTACTTCAGACCACCCCCCGAAGTAAATCCCTCCACATCTTCCTATATCAGCATACCCATTTTAACAATTTACACTTTTCTAATGATCCCGCTACACTATCACAAATAAAAAAAAAAGAAAGAAAAAGAAAAAAGAAAAACAATCTAAATATTCCAAAATCGCGATACATTCAAATACACATTATGGGATCTTAAAGATACTACACACAGTTTAAAGTTAAATATTTTAAAAACTAATCAAACCTGATACCACCAACCCCATTAAGAAATCCTTCCACACCATCCCACACCATTATGCCAATTTATTCACTTTGCTCTGTACATTATACCCAAAAAAAGAGAACATCCACAGTAGCAACACATTCAAAGACAAAGTTACAAATCACCAATCCACTGTATGACACAGAAAACTGTTCTGCATATGTGATAGTGTATGTTATTTCTAAATCACAATGTCATACTGATCGCGCACGCTCAGAACCCAGTTTTTTTTAACCTAAATACTGTTTTCTTTTTTTTTTTTTAGAGCTGTTTTGCTCTAAATGCCACCTACTCCTGCCATTGGGCTCACCTGCCAGTCTCCAGCCCCGTCGCCGCTCCCTCCATCGTGAAGCCAATAGGGATCCACACGATGCGGGACCCAAGGACCACGGGGGAAGTCACTCTTGGCAGCCATGCACATGTTTTTTTCCCCTTGTGTTTTCTCCCTTGGTCCCACCCTCCACCCCAGCCACTCGGCATAGTCTCTGGCAGCCTCGGATGCAGTAGTGCACACCGGGCATGCACTACTCCTTGTAAGGGAGCAAACTCTCCAGCTCACTGTGAGGGGCCACTGCTTTGCACATGCCAGGCCATCTCCCTCTCTGGCTGGCTCACACCCCCGATGGGAGCATTCCCTAGCCTGGCTACCTGGCCTGTGCAGACCCGGGCTCGCTCCTGAACCTGGGTCGCCAGTCTGGAAGAGTGTACTGCTACCACTGAGCTATCGGGCAGCCCCACCCAAAGACTTCTTAAAATTTCCACAAATTCAGATGTCTAACCACTGTATGAAGTCCCTCCACACCAAAATACAGCGGCACACTAAATTTGACAATTTTATTGTTTTTTCTGTAGATGAGATCAAAATTAGAAGGAAACAAAACAGCACAAAGTTAGAATTTTACAGTTTTTACTACCTGTATCACTCAATAGCATCTACCAATACTTATGAAATGGTTTGTGATTGTGGAGTCTGTCACCAACAATAAACACTGAAAGTTTCATTGAAATCCGTCAAACCGTCTTTAGGCAAGCAGCAAACAAAACATGGGTTTAACATAGAACTACTGAGCAACGTTAACTAAACTGGTGCTACTGTACCAGTATAATTATGATTCCCTCTTTGTGATCATGTTACAGGCCTAGACTTATTACTTAACATAGCAACACAGTAATTTAGGTTGAAAGCAATTCTAGGTCTGAGATGTCACCCCCTCCCATCCCCCACTTTATACGCAGGGATAAATAAGTATTCTGTGAAATTGTACTGACTTAAAGGGGTTATTTGCAGAAAAGGTGGTTTTCACAAGAACAATTGCAGTCTTGCATTGATAAAATGTTTTTTTTTTCTTCCAGTCAGTGATCCTTCTCTTGCTGGCCACAAGCAGACCACAGGATGCCAGCCACCCCAGCCCCATCTCCCTCGATTTTCCTCCAGGGCTTACTTTTGTGCAAAGCAGCTTGGCCTGGGTGTTTTTCAGGGGCAGGGCTACCAAGTGGATGAATGTCAGTGGCCACTCAGGAGCCCACCATTTTCTTATTTTTCCAGTGCCTCCAAGGAGGGTGCATGCAATGCCACCCAGTTGCTCCCATGCAGGCTTCTTACATGGGATGTTGGCAGCCACTACTTCACCTGTCTGAATGGTACCAGCTGCCGTATGCCCAGCCGACATTTGGGGCCAGGCAAATGTTGGCACTGTAACCCTCCCTCCCTGGGAGATGAGAGCATGCTCTATCCCCCCCCCAGCCGACCCATGATGACCAGAAACCACATTCGAACCCGGGTCACCAGTGTGGTGCAAGGTGTGGTGTCCAGCACCTCAACCCTCAGTGCTGTGTGGTCAGCTTGTACTGATAAAATATGCACACAACTGGATATATTTTTAAAGCATCTCCAAGCGATTTGTTCAAGCTTCCATGCAAAATGTACACAAAGCTGGTACTGAGTGATCGTGCAAGAAATGCTGTCAGCATAGTTGACTCTCTTGATCATAAACTCTTCAATGACCAAGGTTTTGCAAGCTCTAGAGGGCTATGATATCATTAAAAAAATGTTGTAAATACATCCAGAAATGCTGTTTTGGGTGGTAGACTAAGACACGGATTTAGCCCTATCTGGCCATTGTTTTGTTTTTTTTATTTCAGTGGTTTTTAATTATAGGCCATTCCCTTCCCTCTCCACAGGAGCATATGTTGCCCACATTTCCTATTAAACTGCCAAGTTTATTAAAGAGCTCACAAGTGTCAATAGCCTATAGAATTTCCAAGGAAAATCCTCACCAACACAGCGAGCTCAGGAGGATTATCCTTGCCATGGAACTACTTTTTCTAGGACTATGTTCCATGCAAAGACTGCCTGACTGTATGGGCAATGTTTACTTCCTGGCCTTGTTTCAAATTGTGGGTAGCTATGAGTGCAAGGAGGATCCTCATGGCCAACAGGATTTTAAGATATGGCTCAAAGTCTTCTTTGCATCATCTGTTTAAAAACCATCAATGCTCTCAGGGTCCATATTGGAACACTTGCATGGAACAAAGTAACTTTCTGCCACCCAAACTTGACTTTGCACGCTGGATGTGTACCTCGCACTCCATTTGCCATATTCAAAGCCTCAGTTGACACGCCCCCAAACAGTCTGCACATCAGTACAAAGGCAGGTCATGCATGCATGCAAATGAAAAAAGGAGCATTGCATACGTGGCACAATGGTATATTATAAGCCCAGTGACTGCACTAACTGGCTGCTTACCTGATGCTACTTACTGCTCACGGAAAGCATGTTTTAATAGCATGCAAAGAGTGCAGATCATGGATAGCACTGTGCCAGGGCCATGAAGTAAGTCATACTGCCATGGTGAACCAAGGGATGGACATACACTTGTAATGGTGTGTAACAGGTCTCTCCTTAGCTTGCTCAAGACAGGCTACCAGACAGCGCTTGAAGGGTTAAGCCAAACCCTGAAATCTGTTCTATGAGTGGAAATGCCCAGAGGCAGTAAGTCTGGATGTTCATGCTGTGAGCAGCCTAACTTTGCTAAGAGTGAAACTGGAGCATGAATATACATAGTTCTACCCTTCCTCTGAAACCCTATATGAGGGGAAGGCACAAGGGCAGCAAGAGGTAGAGCCAAGGAGCTTTGAATCTGGATAGAGAGAGAGAGAGAGAGAGAGAGTGAGAGAGAGAGAGAGAAGCAGTCCAGCCTCTCTGACTGTGACTGGGTCTAGGGGGCCTGTGAGCCCAGGGGTGGTGGCCAGGTCCCTGGAATTGGGTGGCAATGATCCCTTTGTGTCTGCTCTCCAGAGCAGAAAACCATCAGAAGAAACCAGAGGGATGGAGAACCCAGGGAACTCACTTTGAGAGGAGCAGAAACCACCAGCCCAGAAAGGCACATGTGGGAGAGTGGTGGGCTATCCCGCAAAGGAGGTCACCAGAACCCTCACAGGTTCACTCCTACCAGTAGTGATGAGTACTGGGAGAAGTTATTCTGTGTCTAGACCAACCATACATTAAGTAAGTAATAAGCCATGAGAGGGTGTACATTATAGGATTTTAATGCATGCCCCAGGGGTGTAGTAAAGCACAAGACCGAAGACCAAGTGTCCTTATGCCCCTGGGAATGGCATTAAAATCCTATGATGCTCGGGAACGTACTTGGGTCTCCAGGGGTCAGCAGGGGCAGAGAGGGATTGAGTATCCGTAGACTGCTCTCCCTCTCCGGGGGTGGGGGGTGTTCAGTCGTCGGCACACTTGCGACCTCTGGCGGAGGCTGGGGGCAGTGCGCTGGTGTTGTACAGCAGGGGTGAGTTTGGGGCACAGCGCTGGGGGGGGAGCGCGTGCGGACATGTGCGTGCTCCCTCCATTGGCGTCATTGCACTCTAAGAGGACTGCCAGGACCTGGGAGCACCACCGCACAACACTGGATCCTTGTCAGTGGTGCAGTGGTAGAGTAATGAACTATAGTGCAGAAGGTACCAGGTTCAAAACCCAGGAGGAGGGTTCCAAAAAACACCTGGTCCAAGCCTAGGGTGGCTGTGGCAGTTGTCCCAGAAATGGTGTGCGGCAGACAGAAAAAGAAGGGTACAGTAGTGCCTCCTAGTGGTCACCCAGGGAAGGGTAGAGTGAGGGGGGTGGAGATAAGAGGAGGGGTAGAGATGTGGAGACAGGCAATGGATAAGGACATGGAGTAGGGGAAGTATGGAGGTAGTTGGGGAGAGGCGATGGAGCACTAGAGTGTCAGGCAGTAGAGAGGGCGTGAGGTAGGGTGAAAGAAAGGCTTGGAGGATCCAGAAGAACAGTTGCAGATGTGCCCTGTAGTGGAGAGACAGTATAACCTGCTAATGAGAAAACAGGCACTTAGTAAAAACAGGGTGGTCACATGACCCTTGGGGAGCAATAAGAGGAGAGCTGGCGTAGGGTGGGAGGGGAAGCCTGGGGACGAAAATGCTGTCAAAGTATCACACCCTTGCAAAGTCCAGCAGTTGAATGGGGAGAAGGATTACCTTTAAGGCTCTCTCAGGACCTGGCTGCACACCGCGATGTGCAGGCTGTTTGTGTTGTAGTTTGGGGCATGGATCTGGAAACGTTTGGAGATGTGGGATGGGCAACAGACCCCAGAAGTAAGCTGGGTACCACCAGACCAGTTTTAGAAGCAGCAGTAGTAATGTTTGTCACACTGGAGGTGGGGGAATTATGTAAGAACCCCAAGAGTTTGAACAAACAATTACGTAGGGCCTAGTCCAAGAAGTCTGATTATGTAGAGTGAAGAATGTACCATCATGAAAAATTATGCCTAGGGAATTGCAGAGAGAACTGTGTAACATCTGGCAGCTAACTAATAAATATACACTGCTTACTCCCAGCTGCAGCATGGACAGTTTAGTTTATTTGTGGTCTTATGTTCTTGGTACACCAGAGTATGGGTAAAGGTACCCCTAACCCTCATCACCCTGACCTGGGTGGTAATGCAGTTGTGGTGCAGAAGTGATATTCATGGCCAGGGAGCTGTCCTGGACAAAGTACAGTACCTTCCATACCCCTAAACACAGGAGGTTGATGCGGTGACCTCCTTACAGGTGCTTTTTGTAGTATTGTGGATGGAGGGTGGATTGCTTTGATTGCAACCATGTGCAGACTGTGCACTTCAACATAATGCAGGCTTCTGCAGCAGGCCCCGAATAAGAATTTTACAAAGTACCTGCAGCCCTCCCTACGCACAGTAGTACAATTTTTCAGTGAGTAAAAATGTGTGATGCTGTCTCACATTTTTCCTGCTCACATGTGGATTTGGATAGCTCTGTTGTACTCCATAGGGCACAATCTCCATCCACTGCGCAGAACAATGTGCCCTGATAATTACATGAAAACAGGCAGGTAATAATATGGTAAGGATATAGGAAGGAGGTGGTAGCATCATGCATACTGAGTAGGGTCGTCAGCATTTTGTGTACCAATATTGCAGTTTATTGCTTCAGTGCTAAGGTGTTTGTGCCTCATCTTGCTTGGAGTGCAGTGGGGCTTAGTGCAAGTGGTCAGTACTGTAGTTTGGCTTCACATAAGGGTTAGTGCTTTGCACAGTGCTCACAGCAGATATATTGTAGAGTCATTAACCCTGTACAGATCTTTAGCATGTGGTTTCCAGTACATAACCTGATGTCTCATGAGCAGAGTTGCACAAGTATGCAGCATTTTGTGGTTCACTTTGTGCAATGTTCCAGTGCTGGGCCCTCAGTCTGTTCCATTTCAGATGGATTGATGACACCAGAAATGTATTGGTTTACATGTTTTGGCCAAGAAGAGATTCTGAGTCAAGGCTCATTTCCAGGTGTGATCTTTGGGGGGGGGGGGGTTGATGGCTACAGGAGCATAATTAAGTCACTTGTTATTTCAACCTTGCTATTTTGCTCAGTGGGAATGATGATTGAGAGTAGTTATCAGTTTTTCATGGGAAATAGAGGTATGATTACCTGGCTTTGGCTGGTAATAATAATAACTTTGAATCTGTATGAACTTTGAACATATATGAAATGTATTTTTTATGTGAGATTGTAAAAAGTCTAGAAATGAACAAACTTGCTTGAGAATCATTTTAAAATGCTTTATTTTTACTTTATTATTCAGACCAAGCCAGAGCCAATATTTTGTGACCCATCTGGTTCCTTCATCAGGGCAAGTTAAAATAATAATAATAATATCTTTATTTATAGAACGCCTTTCAGATTATCAAGGCACTTCACACTGTCACAAACAATTCATTAAAAACATTATTAAAATCACAGCAGTTCAGGAAATGCCTTTATCCATAAAAATGGTTTCAGTGCCTGCTTAAAGCTCTCCACAGTCCTGCACTCCTGAAGCTGACAGGGCAGAGAATTCCAGAGGGTTGGGGCAGTAAACATAAAAGCACGAGCCCCAGATGAATTCAAAGTAACCCTCGGAATCTCCAGCAACCCCTCGTCAGCCGAGCGGAGCTGTCGCACAGGGGTGTAAGGAGTCAGAAGCTCTTTCAAGTAGTCGGTACCAAGTCCGTGTAGGGTTTTGAGGTTAACAGACCTACCTTAAAGGTGATCCACCACTGAACTGGCAGCCAAAGCAGATCGCGCAGCACTGGGGTAATATGAGATCTCCTAGATACCCCGATCAATAAACAAGCAGCAGTATTCTGCACTAGCTGTAAGCGGTGGATATCAACCCCAGGAAGCCCTAAGTAAAGGGAGTTGCAATAGTCAAGGCGCGAGGTCACAAAGGCATGGACCAATACGGGCAGATCACTGGACGGAACAAGGTGCTTGACCCTGGCAATGTTCCTAAGATGGTAAAAGGCTGACTTCATGACTGCTGACACCTGATGATGAAGGGTCAGCCCATCATCAAGTACCACTCCCAGGTCTCACACCCGTTCGGAGGTGAGGATCTGAGCACCCACCAAAAATAAGCCGGAGGGCAAATCAGTCCTCAGCCTCTCTATCCTGAGTCCCAGGTCCACCACCAAAACCTCAGTTTTACTTGTGTTCAACTTTAACCTGCTAGAATTCATCCAATCTTGGATTTCAGCAAGGCAGCTGTTAAATATTGAGAGAGCACTAACCTGGTCAGGGGCAAAAGACAGGTAGAACTGGGTATCATCAGCATAGCAGTGAAACCTCAGCCCATACCATCTTACAATGTTTCTGAGGGGCAGCATATACACTGCAAACAACATGGGGGACAGCACCGAGCCCTGGGGAACCCCACAAAGCAGAAAGAAAGAAAGACTCGGAAGAAAAAATTCCCGAGATGACTTTCTGAGTTCTACCGGTGAGGAAAGATGAAAACCATCTGAGCACTGTGCCAGACAGTCCACAGATGGACCTCAGGCACTCAAGCAGAACCCCATGGTCTACACTGTCAAAGGCTGAAGAGAGATCAAGGAGTACCAAGATGGAGCAGTTTCTCCAATCTCTCGCCATCAGGAAAACACTGAGCACCCAAACCAGAGCAGTCTCAATACTGTGCCTTTATGAAAACCAGATTGGAGAGGTTTGTATATATTATGGATGGTCAAATGGTTCTCCAGTTGAGTCGCCACAACTTTCTCAATAACCTTTCCCACAAAAGGATGGTTCAAGATGGGTCTATAGTTAGCTAGAGTATCCGGGTCCAACAAAGCTTTCTTCAGGAGGGATGTCACCACCGCCTCCTTCAGGGAGCTTGGAAACTCACCCGATTCCAAGGAGCACTGGATAATCTGAGCCAAGACCGGGCCGATGATATCACTACAACCCAAGATCAGGGAGGTAGGGCCCGGATCTAAACTACAGCACGCAGGGCGCATCCCCTGTACAATCCTCATAATATCGACGAACTCTGGCAGGTCAAAGGTACTCCAGGAAACAAGAGGCATAGTGACCGAGCACCGACCAACAGCATCTCCCATAGAACGGGTCCGATGGATCTCTAATCTGATTTTGGCCACCTTATTTGCAAAGAATCGAGCAATCTTGTCACACTCTATTTGTGAAAAAACTCAACGGAGCTGCAGACAGGTTGGGTTGCACAGCCTGTCCACAGTTCGGAAGAGTTGAGCTGGTCAATTCCTAGCAACAGTGATCTCCCTGGACAGGAATTCTGCCTTCTTACGGGATATCACTGATTGGTAGAGCTGATAATGCTCCAACAAAATAAGATGGTCGGCGTCCAAGGTAGATTTCTGCCAGTGATGTTCTATCCTATGTCCCAACCTCTGCAACTCCCTCAGAGACCCATCAAATCAAGGGGCCCAAGGGCAAAGTGGAAGGGGAACAACACGACTGAAGCAATCAGGTCAAGAGCTTAGGAAATGACCTTATTATAGGCCTGAACCAACAGCTCTGGGCTTGAGCAGGCATCAACGAACTCCAAGAGGTCAATCACCCCTGCCAGGTCTTCAGGGACAACATCCCATAAAGGGTAGAAACTGACCATCTCCACAGGAGCAGACCTACACAGGGGGGCATAAAAATTGAACCACACAGTGTAATGATTGGACCAACTGACAGGTTCCACCCCCAAATCAGAGGCCTCAATCCCCAGGAGGAAGATTAAATCCAAGAAGTGACCACCATTATGGGTAGCTGAGGAAACAACCTGTGTGAAGCCCAGTGATGTCATCAACTGGAGGATGTGTTGTCCAAAGAGCGAGGATTCGTCATTGTCCCAGGCATTGAAGTCATCCAGAACCATCAGTCTGGGTGACTCTAAAGCCATGTCAGTGGCGAAGTCTGCTACTTCCTGCAGGAATAGATTTTCATCCCCAGGTGGATGGTAGATGAGAGCTATCCTGCACCCATTGAGCCAATCAGGTGCAACTCTCACCCCATTCCATGTGTAAACAAGCTTACATGCTACAGTAAAGAACAAAGGGGTGAGAGTTAGGCCTGATGACTCAATGGTATGTAGGGTGTGGAATAGGGTGGGTTGGTAGGGATGGGAACCCTGAGGGTGGGGCATTAGGGTTGGAAACCCTAACACCTCATTTCCTTGCTTTTGTTGCTGTGGTATTCACCCTAACTGATGCATTAACAAAGTTTTTTGCAAAGAATTTCTCTTCTTTTTGGCAGTTTGTATTACAAAAATCATAAAACCCATCCACACAAAACTGATCACGTCCAGAGACCTACCCCTAGAGAGTATGCATGCGTTGTGCAAATCCATTGATTGGTTCCAGAGTTAGTAATGTTAAAAAGTAAAACAACTTGGTTTAATTTTCGCAACCAATGACTCATTTTTGAAAACGTCCATTAATTGTATGTTTTTATTGACAGTCCATATCTCAAGAACTACAAAACTCATCCACAACTAAATTAGGCATGTCAAGAAACCTACCCATAGAGATTAAGCATGCTAGATTTCTTGCAAATCCATTGAACGGTTCTAGAGTTATTAGTGTTCAAAATGTAAACAACTTGGTTTAATTTTCGCAAACGATTAATTTTTCAAAATGGCCATTAATGTTACATTTTTGTGACAGTCCATATCTCAAAAACCACAAAACCAATCCACATAAAAATTGGGCATGTCAAGAGAAATACCGCTAGAGATTACGGATGCCAGACTTTGTCCACATCCATTGAACAGTTACAGAGTTATTAATGTTCAAAAGTTAAACAACTTAGTTTAATTTTCACAAGCAATGATTCATTTTCGAAAATGGCAATAAATGTTACATTTTTTTGACAGTCCATATCTCACAAACCGCAAAACATATCCACAAAATATTTATCATGTCAAGAGATCTACCTCTGGAAAGTATGCATGCCAAATGTTGTACAAATCCATTGAACAGTTCCAGAGTTACTAACATTCAAACATTAAACAGCTTGGTTTCATTTTGGCAAGCAGACATTTTCGAAAATGTTCCATTTTTGTGCTAAACACTTAACTTTTCCCATAGGAAATAATGGGAAATTGAAAACTTTTATAACTTTTGAATGGATTTATAATTTTTTCACCATACCTTCAAATGTGCATCTGTGAGGCAAAACCTTTCCACCCTGATAATGTCAGTCCATTATCTAAAGCCGTTTCTGAGATACAGGTTGAGAAAAAAATGACCAAAAACACAAAATGTTCTGTTTTTGCAACACTTTGTATCTCAGAAAATATTTAATGGATTAGACCTATCTATGGCCATTATGCATACCACATTTCATGCAAATTCATTCAACAGTTCAAAAGTTATTAAGCTTCAAAGTTTCGAATTTCATTTTCAAAAATGAGACCTTCCATTTTCAAAAATGGCCCATTTTCATTCTAAACACCTAACTTTTCCCATAGGAAATAATGGGAAATTTAAAACTTCAATAACTTTTGAATGGATTAATATTTTGCACCAAACCTTCAAAAGGTACATCTGTGACCCAAAGGCTTTCTATGCTAGAAATTTCAGACCACAACAAAAAGGCATTCCTGGATACAGGTGGGCAAAGAAATGTAAAAAGAATGTATTCTTCTGTTTTTTCAACACTTTATGTTTCTGAAACCGCATGACAGATTCCCATGAAGATTTGCAGATCAAGTGACCTACCCCTAGAGATTATGCTTGCCAAATCTCGTGCAAATCCATTGAAGGTCTCCAAAGTTATTAACGCTCAAATTTGGACTTTAACATTGAAGTGCCATTTTGTGAGTGGATTAGCTCCCTTCCAGAGGTTGTTTTGTGTGCGTGTGTGTGTGTCATAGGCATGTGCAGCCATTTTGTCCCTAGACATAACGTCGTGGTCAGAACAATGCAAACACAATGTCGCAAGAACGAAAATTAACTACCTAAAACACCGCACACAATATTTGGTTGTGGACAAAACATTGACGCATTAAGTGGTAGCAGGACAAGTAGCTATTATTATAAAACAACTCACCAACTCTACTTCCTTGCTCCTAGAAACTGAGATGTCTGTTAATCAGGGGTGGCTTTAACTAATAAACATCTATCAGGTGCCAATGGTCAATGTTTTATTCAGCTGAACTATGAGGAAGGTCTTTGTTATAGTTCTGCCACCTGTAAATGTGAGTGAAGTATGCAAAATACCACATTCTGTGTACTGGGAATTAAAATGTCAGAGGGCTTACTCGTCTGATTGAGCATTAAGTCACAGCATCAGGTGCTCAGATTGATGCCAACTTCAGTACCAGTAGTATGGATGTAACCTCTTCAAGATTCAGTCAGGGTCAGTTTAGCCAGAACTCCTGACTTCCTGCAAGCATTCTGATCAGAGCAACCACTGCAGTAACAAGTATTTGTCAATACAGAATGTTCTCTGCTGTTTTTTACTATATATTTAACCAGCATAAGAGCAGATGAGACGCAGTGCACACAATGAGCAGCTCACCCCCCTCCAACATCTGGTTTTCTCCATGTTATTTTGACACCCTGTATTCCATGATCGAGGTAGGAATTAAAGTATATTATAGTATTTTACAAAGCCATGCTTGTAATGTTCCTCTCAAGTGTGTGACGTTTCATGCTACTTTTCCAGGTGTGAGCATAAGCGGTTCAGTGGAACTGTGAGTAAATAACTAATGACAAAAAAATATGTTTACTTTATAATGTTTTTTTTTCATCAGCAGTATACAGTGGGCAAATGTCACACTGAAGTGCTTACGAAGGAAGAAGGTCGCAACTCACAGATGTGACATACTGTCAGTAACAATTTAACCACTGACTACTTAACAGCAATACCTTTCTCCGCGGCAATTAAGCGGGTCCATTTTGGATGGCAATGTTCTGTCCATATGCTGTTATATGAGTTAAGGGCTACCCTGGCCAATGCGTATGGAGATTGCAGAGTACCTATATCTTGTATGTTTAATTACTTATTAAAATTGTATACAGTAAACATAGAAGCATAGAAACATAGAAGTTGTCAGCAGATAAGGACTGCCAGGCCCATCAAGTCTGCCCATTTACCTTACCTGTAATAGCGACTGGTGAGACTAGTTGGTCATCAGCTTAAGCTATTCCTCCCATCTCTATGGTTCCCTTATTCCTATCACATGCATGTTTGAATCCTGCCACCATGCTTGCCCCCACCACTTCTTGGGGCAGGCCATTCCATGCATCCACCACCCTCTCAGAGAAAAAGAACTTCCTCACATTTCCCCTTATATGTCCCCCCCTCCAATCTCATTCATGTTCTCTTGTTCTAGTACTCTTTTTATACTGGAAGATGTTTTCTCCTTTCACCTTATTTATGCCCTTGAGGTACTTGAACATTTCAATCATATCCCCCCATTCCCTCCTCTGCTCCAACATATACATATTGAGGTCTTTTAACCTTTCCTCATATGTCTTATGCTGTAAACCCTGTACCATCCTAGTTGCCCTCCTCTGCACCATCTCCATCCTGTCAATGTCCTTAGGAAGGTGTGGCTCCCAGAACTGTGTGCAGTACTCCAGATGAAGCCTCACCAGCATTTTGTACAGTGGAACCAGACAAATTTTGCACAGTGGTGGAGACGTCTGTTTTCAAGAGATGGAAAACCAAGTTATGGTAGAGGTGACAGTGGTGGATGAGGGAAGGAGCATCAAGTGCAAAACAGCAGGAGGAGTTAAAGAGAGTATCCAATCTGGCTAGGGAGGTCTTGGGTATGGCACAGTAGACTACATCACAGTAGTCGAAGATGGGGAGGATCATCTTCTGGACAAGTTCTCACCCAGCCAGAAGAGGGAGGCAGTTCCAGTTCCTGTATAGAGCACCTAGCTTGGGATGCAGCTTTTTTAGGATGGCGTCCACATGACTAGAGATGGTGAGGTGTTGGTCAAGCCAAGCCCCCAGACACCTGAATGAGGAGGAGTCCTCAAGGACCGTCCCACCAAGGGTATGGAAAGTGGGTAGGGAGTTGAGCCTAGAGAGTCTCTGCCTGGTGCTGAAGGTCATTGAGACAGTCTTCTTGGCATTGAGGAATAGCTGATGTGAGCAAAACCAGTGCTGAATGTTGTTGAAGTCGTACTGAAGTCTGTTTGCTACATCGATGGGAGATTGGCCAGAGGTGTAAAGGACCATGTCATAGAAACATAGAAACATAGACTTTGACAGCAGATAAGGCCCACTTGGTCCACTTAGTCTGCCTATTTCCCTACCTATTGGATAAGCTGCAGGTTCTAGTTAACCAACAGCCTACTTCCTCCTACCCCTCACTGTAATTGCCTTATGTCTGTCCTATGCATTTTTTAATTCCCCCACTGTTTTTGACCCCATGACCTTCTCAGGAAGGTGGTTCCATGTGTCCACCACCCTCTCTGTGAAAAAATACTTCCTCACATTGCCCCTGAGCCATCCCCCCCTCTATCTTCAAATTGTACTCCCTTGTTCTTGCACATCTCTTTTTCTGAAAGATGCTCCTGTCTTGGACTTTGCTGATTCCCTTGAGGTACTTGAAAGTTTCTATCATGTCCCCCCCCTTCCTCCTTTCCTCAAGGGTATACATATTAAGCACTTTTAGTCTCTCTTCATATGGCTTCTGTTGCAGTCCTGGCACCATTTTAGTTGCCCTCCTCTGGACTGCCTCCATCTTTTCTATGTCCCTGTAGAGACGGGGTCTCCAGAACTGTACACAGTACTCCAGATGGGGTCTCACCAACTGCCTGTACAAAGGGATAACAACTTCCTGTTTTCTACTGGTGATGCTCTCCCTATACATCCTAGTATCCCCCAAGCCCTCCTTATTGCCTTCTCACATTGCTTTCCTACCTTAAGATCATCTAATATGACTACCCCACCCTTTCTATTTTTGTTGTTGTTAGTACCCCCCCCCATTGTGTACTCTTCCCCTGGGTTTTTGTTTCCCAGGTGCATTCCTTTTCACTTTTTTGCTTTGAATCTAAGCTGCCATATTTTTGACCATTCCTCCAACCTTGCCAAGTCCCTTCTCATCCTTTCCACCCCCTTGTGTATCAACCCTGTTGCAGATCTTTGTGTCGTCTGCAAAGAGGCATACTTTTCCTTCCAGCCCCTCTGCAATGTCTCCTATAAAGACATTAAAGAGGACCGGTCTAAGTACTAAAACCTGTGGTACCCCACTAGTAACCCCCCTTTCTTCAGAGTGTACTCCGTTTACTATTACCCTCTGTGTCCTGTTGTCCAGCCAGTTTGTTACCCAGGCTACCACCCTGTGATCCACTCCAAGGCTGGCTAACTTGTTTATTAATCTTTTGTGTGGGACTGTGTCAAATGCCTTGCTAAAGTCTAGGTAGGCTACATCCACAGCCCCTTCCTGGTCTACTACTTTGGTCACCCAAAGAAATCTATTAGATTCATCTGACGTGACCTTCCCACTGTGAATCCATGCTGCCTTGGGTCCTGTACCCCGCTGGCCTCTAGGCACTCAACAATTCTTTCTTTCAGAGGTGATTCCACTATTTTCCCTACCACTGAGGTCAAGCTATCAGGTTTTGTAGTTTCTTGCCCCTGCCTTGCTCCTACTTTTGTGAAGAGGAATCACATCTGCCCTCCTCCAGTCCTCAGGTACCACACCATCCTCCCATGATTTGTTAAAAAGGGTAGTCAGTGGTGTCACTAGGTCACTCCTTAGTTCTTTTAGAATTCTGGGGTGAATCCCATCAGGCTCCATTGCTTTGTCCACCTTGAGTTTTAGGAGTTCTTTCAGGACCCTTTCGTCTGTGAATGGACTGGTATCAACCCACCTGTTCAGAGTGCTTCTATTGTTTGGTTTAGGTACCTCCCCCTCTTCTTCTTTTGTGAATACTGATCAAAAGTATTGGTTCAGCATCTCTGCCTTTTCACTGTCACCCCTCTGCCAACCTCCCCTCCCCTTTATTAAGCCTCACTATCTCTCCCTTGGTCTTCCTTCGCTCCCTGATGTACCTATGAAAGGTTTTATCCCCCTTCTTAACTGAGTTGGATATCTTTTCCTCAGTTTGGGCCTTCACTATTCTGACTGCCTTCCCCGCTTCCTTCTGCTTTAACTGATACAGTTCTCTGTCCTGCTTCTTCTGTGATTCCTTGTACTTCCTGAATGCTAACCTTTTCTCCCTAACCTACCCTGCCACCTCCTTTGAGAACCATAGTGTTTTTTTACTCCATTTTGTTTTGTTTATTTGCTTCACACAAAGGCTTGTTGCCTCTGTGATGGCAGTTTTGATTTTTCCCCATTGTTCTTCCACCCTCCTTCCTTCCCATTTGCTAGTGCATTCCTTAAGCATTCACCCATTTTGGCAAAGTCAGCTCCCCTAAAGTCCAGTACCTTTGCCTTTGTATGGCTTGACTATACTGCTGTGTTAATTGTGAACTACACTGTTTGGTGGTCGCTAGTTCCCAGATGGCTACCACTTTTAAATCTGTGATCCTCTCTCTGTCTCCATTTGAGAGTACCAGGTTATCTGCATACATGTGAATAAAGGGAGTCATGCAGACAGACAGCAAGTCATTGAAGAAGATGGAGAAGAGTAAGGGACCCAACACTGACCCCTGCGGCACCCCAGTGTCGATGGGATGGGGAGAATATGGAATCCACTATTCTAACTGACAGGGTCCAACCTACAAGGTAGGCCTGGAACCAGTTAGTGGCAGAGGTAGATAAGCATGAAGTAGAAGGGAGTGGGAGACAGTATCAAAAGCCTAGGCTAGTTCAACAAAGATAGCAGATGTGATAGGACCACTGTCCATCCCAGTGAGGATGGAGTCAGTGAGTCTAATCAGACAGGTGGTAGTGGAGTGTTTTTTATGAAAGCCAGATTGGAAAGGAGTAAAAAGGTTAGAGTAGGAGAGGAAAGCAGAGAGTTGGGTAAGGACAAAGTGTTCTTGCAGTTTAGCGAGGGTAGGAAGTAGGGATACGGGGCAGTAGTTTCCAGGGGAGGATGGGTCACCCCCTTTAGGGAGGGGGATAACAACAGCATGTTTCCAGACTGAGGGGATGGCTTCCAGTATAAAAGAGAGGTTGAGTAAATTCATCAGAGGGGCAGAGATAGCACTATCAGAAAGATAAAGCAGCTTGGGGTCCAGCCCGTCAGGCGAGCTGCCTTTAGATGGGTTTAGTGTGAGCAGGGCCTCCAGGGTATTGGAGGGGTTTATTCTAGTGAATGAGAAGCAATGGGGCTGTGGATTGGAGGGAGGTGAGTTAGGGGAATCAGACAGAGAGGCGGTAAGGAGGATATGAGAGCAGAAGCACAGGAGGTGAAATAAGAATTAAATTCAGAGGCCACACTCATGTGGTCGGTAGTGAGAGTGTTTATTGTGAGGAGGGGCGAAGGAAGAGTAGAGGGTGGGGGGGAGAGTGAGTGAATGACTTTCCAAAACTTGGAAGGGCTATTTATATTTGATTGGAATGTTGAGGTGAAGTATTTGACTTTAGCCAAGCGCATGGCTTCAGTACATTTGTTGCAAAGCTGGCGATAGTTGTCATAATCTTTGGGGAGCTTGGAGATTTTGTGTTGTTTCCAAGCATGGTCCCTTGCTCTTTGGCAAGCTATGAGCTCAGGTGTAATCCAAGGGAGGTGGTTCCCGCAGACTCTAGCTTTGCATAGAGGGGCGTCCCGTTTCCAAACTTCTAGAAATTTATTTTTGAAGCAGTCTGAGGCTTTGTTGATTGTGTTTGCTGAGGGTATACAGGACCAATTTGTACTCAATAGGTCAAATAGGAGTGGCCCTAGGTGCAAGTAAAACATTGAAGAGGACTGTTCCCGGAACTGAACCCTGGGGTACCCCACTGGTCACCTCCTTTTCTTCTGACTGGGTTCCATTTATCACTACCCTCTACTTTCTGTCCCTCAGCCAATTACTAACCCAGTTTACCACCTTGTGGCCCAACCCCAGCTTACCCAGCTGGTTGATCAACCTTCTATGTGGAATGGTATCGAAGGCTTTGCTGAAATCTAGGTAGGCAATATCTACTGCTCACCCTTGGTCCACCACCTTTGTCACCCAGTCAAAGAAATCGATTAGATTTGTTTGACAGGACTTTTCTGCTGTGAATCCATGTTGCCTAGGATCCTGTGCTCCTATGGATTCCAGGTGTTCCACAATCCCTTCTTTAGAGAGTGTCTCCATGATCTTACCCACTACTTATGTCAGACTGACTGGCCTGTAATGTATAATTTTGTATTATATTGACTTGTATTATTTTAAATTACACTGCACTGCATTGTATTGTATGACACTGTAATGCACTGCATTGCACTGCATTGTATTGTACGACACTAGTGCACTGCATTGCACTGTATGGTGTTGCATTGCATTGTATTTTATTGTATTCTATTGCATTTTAATATATGGATAAGCAAAATAATATGTCCAAAAGCATACAAAAAAATCCCAATAATAGCAGCACTGTAAAAGCCATAATACTATTGATGCAGACTGAGAATAGTATCGCTCAGAGCCCGTAATACTATTGTTTGGAGCTCTGAATGATACTATTATCACACAAACTTAACAGTGCAAGTGCAGGACTCCCCAAATCATTCACTGGTTGCTATGCACCCAGGCTATGCTACCAAATGTCAATCAAGCATCATGATTGACTCAGTGGCTTATGATTGGCCACTTTCTGTCTATGGGCAGGCAGAACACTTTCAAAAACATGGCGGCCATCTCTTACTTAGTGAGAGTGTATTGTGTCCTCAATATTTCCCTGTTTTTTCTTTTAAAGGTACTAAACAAAGGACTTAGCTGGTTGACCCTGCAGTCTCCAAACAATCTAAGGGTAGGACTGACCACCAAACTAAAAATTCAAATTACCTTTTGTAGAGTCAGTGGCTCAGCAGGTTGCACACTCACCTCTGAGGCTGGAAGATCAGAAGTCTGGGGGTTATGTCCCCATGCCAGGCACTTGGGTTAAAATTCCAATAATGACACTGTAGTGCAGCATGGGGTGGGGCGGTGATGCACTCCTGAGGTGCCATCTTTCAGAAGAGACGTTAAACCAAAGTCCCATCTGCCTGTTCTGGTGGTTGTTCAGGTGGATGTTAAAGATCCCATGGCACTTCTTGAAAAGACATGGGGAATATTTTTTTATTATAACTTCAGAACAATTCATAACAGCAATAGTAAATCATGCAAAATAGCGAAAATACAAGTCAAACAATGAAAAGAATTGGAAATTAAATAGTATAGACATACTTTTAGTAGTTTCCTTCTAAAAAAAAGAAAACCATACTTTAAATCTAAATTATATATTAATGCATACTTGTTTTCACCAAAAAAAAATGTAAAATGTGTTTTTTCTTTTAAATTACAGCATATACCCCCAACATAAAAACTCAGACAGTATTTCTATCATACTCTGAGTAAAGTGAATTAAACTAAGCAGCTCAAATGATTGTATCAAAACATGTTAATAGTCACATAGAGATGAATAAATGGAGCTGAAGCAGGGAAACAGAAGCAACAAAATAAGTATTACCTCATACAATCAGAGTTGAAACTGTTAATCATAGAATAAACAAATCTGTTATCCCAAAATAGCTGAAAATGAATACTGTTACATCTTACCCTTGCTCTAACAAATATATTACATTCAGTCAATAATATTCAACATTTATGAGTGAAACCACTAGGCATCTAATACAGTGCTATACATACCCCCCCATTCCTTTCTTATAAAAATGGAGAAATCTTACTCCCCCTTCTTTTGCCAAAGGGAAGCAACGAAGCCAAGAAAAAAAAAACTACCAAGTGATCCAATTTTATACCACCCAAGTATCCAAACATGCCTCCCTATCCAGAAGGACAATCAAAGGAACAAATTCCATCTATTTACATCAAAAATAGCTAATATAAATTAAACGGTATTGCCTCTATACTGAAATTAACATAATTCATCAAATAATCCCTCCCCCCCCAAAGCATAGAAAAAGTGTTTCTTGCACATTGTCAAAATCCAATTTATAATACACACTACCCACCTTATCATGGTGAACGAAGAATATTACCTGTGCATCCAGCAAGGCAACAAAAGGTATTCACTTATATCCATGCAATGAACTCCCACCATGTACGGAAAACCTGTGAAAGCACATTACATTGATCTTGAGCTCTTATCTTGCACATATTAGATTCAATCAATTCAAATAACTGTACTTCTGAAATAAATTGTTGTTGTAGAGAGAATCGACATCATGCATTCCAGATATAATATTTAAAACAAATCAAAAACAACCATAATGTAGTCTTTCTTATGCTTAGTCCATTGGTGCGGGAGTATCCCTAACAATAAAATATAGGGAGTTAAGTTAAAAAAGGGTGAGCTTGGCCATTTAGTTTTCAAAATCCTCCAAAATTGCTGAATATAAGGACACTCGAAATACAAATAGGAAATCATTTCAACTTGTGAGAAACATGTCTGTCTGGGACAAAATCTCTCATTACTGGGTATATGTTTTAAGTTTCCCTTCAAATTAAGCTTGTAATGAAGAAATAGCCAATTCACATCTCACATATGTATCTGAGTACAAGGGGAAGTAATCATGTTAGAGATTCTGAGGATGTCTGGTCAGAAAAATGTGGTTGTTCTATAAAAAAATGTGTTCATAATATAAGAATAAAGAAGTTTTCTGGGTAAAGTAGTAACCTGAAATTTCATGAGTGCCCATAGCTTAATTTTACTAAAACACAGTCTATAAGAGGCAGGTAAACCTGCTATAAATTTTTGTTTAGGGATACTAGCATCTAACTGCCATCCTATCAGAAAATGTTCTGAACGGTCCAGAATTCAAGGGGCACAAATTTTACTCCTTTGTTGCAATAGGGGCCACACATTATAGGCCACAAACATTGAAAAGAAATGGGGGATGGGGTTTACCATATTAAGGCCACCTTTGGAAACAGGTCTGTACAAAATACCCCTTTTAATGGGGTTAAGCCTGCTGCCCCAGACACGTAAAAAAACAACTATAAACATTTATTTCCAAGGATTGAGGAAGTGAAAAAAAACACATTAAGGTGTAAAAATAAGGACAATAAAAAAGTTTTAATCATAAATATTCATTTTCGTTTAGCCATCTTTCATCTATTCCAAAATGCAACTTTCAACTGTGCCTGTGTCAAAAGTGTTTCCAGTTACACATGGCTAAGTCCCCTACACCAAAGAACAAGCCAAGAATTTTATTTGGTTATGTCATTACTGGGATACCAATTATTTCATGAAGGTCTGAATAAGAATCTCCAATCAGGATACATTTACTTTTCTGAAAATTAATACCAGACTCCACTACTGTTGCATAAGCCTGTAATTCCATATTTGCCTGAAAACAAGAAGGTGCATCTGCCATGATCAAAACCAAATCATCGGCATAGGCTAAAGTCCACAATTCAGGCCCAGTACTAGAAAAGGACAAACCTGTTCAAAGTGGGGATCCATTCAATCTATACAAAAGTGGATCTCTTGAGAGAATATATATAGGACTGGGCTAAGAGGGCACCCCTGCCGAACACCTCTGTTCACAAAAATCTCTTTACCTATCCATCCATTAACTAATGGAATTGTTATAGCCTTGTCATAACATGCTTGTAATACTCTTGTAAATGTTTCGGGAAAACCATAAGCTGTTAAACAAGCCCAAAGATATTTGCAGGGGACCCTGACAAATGCCTTTGCTTGATCTAGCGATAGCAGGAAACCTGTAAGCTCTCCCTCCTGACCCCTTTCTAGCACATCTCTAAGTAAAATCAGATTGGCCAATATCGATCTCCCTGGCACTGCACATGTTTGTGATGGGTGTACAATATCCAATATAGCTGCAGCTAATCTTATACTAAGTAATTTAGCAAAAATCTTAAAATCAGCATTCAGCAGCGTAATTGGTCTCCAATTTGATAGAATCTCCCTATCTCCTGATTTGTACATTAATACCAAAAGGCCTTTCTTCATATAGATGCAGACCAGCTTAGACTGATGGAACATTACAGACTCTATCAGTCATCAATCTCCCATAAGAAGGCAGAATTTCTGTCCAGAGAGATTGCTTCTGCACAGAACTGACCAGCTCAGCTGTTCCGAACTGTGGACAGACTGTGCAATCCAGCCTGTCTACGTGTTCATAAAGCCTTGTCGCAAGTGGAGTGCACCGAGTTTGCTCACTTCTTTGCTGATAAGGTTGCCAACATCAGGTCAGAGATTCGCTTATCGAGCTCTTTGGGGGTTACTGGTGGTTGGAGCGAGGCCACGGCGCCACTGTTTTGTTGGGCTGATTTTGACCGACCGGCGATTGAGGATATCATGTGGCTTCTCCAGAATATGCATCCAACTTGCTGTAGCTTAGACCCAGGCCCTACTCACCTTTTAAAAGGGTGCATAGATATGATCGGCCCGGTCCTAGTGGATTTAATCTGGTGTTCATTGGAATCAGGGGAGTTTCCCAGCTCCCTAAAGGAGGCTGAGGTTACCCGCCCCTCAAGAAACCATCAGTTGGCCCAGATTCTCCTGCAGAATACAGACCTATCTCTAACTTTCCCTTTATAGGGAAGGTTATTGAGAAAGTTGTCACACAACAGTTGGAGAATCATCTTACCATCCATGCTATCTACGATCCTCTCCAGTCTGGTTTCTGTAAGAGACACAGTACTGAGACTGCTCTGGTTTGGGTATTCAATAATCTCCTGATGGCTAGAGACCAGAAGTGCCATTCCATCTTGGTCCTTCTGGATCTCTCTTCAGCTTTGACACCATGGACCATGGGGTACTTCTTGATCACCTGCGGTTCATTTGTGGCCTGTCGGTTAGGACTGGTTTCACTCCTTCCTCACTGGCAGATTGCAGAGGGTAGTATCAGGGCTTTTTTCCTGTGATGCCTACTCCCTGCCTTGTGGGGTCCCGCAGGGTTCAGTGATGTCCCCCATGTTGTTTGCAGTTTATATGCTTCCATTGGGAGACATTATGAGATGGTATGGACTGAGTTTTCACTGCTATGCAGATGATACACCATTGTACCTGTCTTTTGTGCCTGACCAGGATAGTGCACTCTCAGTTTTTTCTAACTGTCTCGCTGAAATCCAAGATTGGATGAATTCCATTTGGCTGAAATTGAATCCTGGCAAGATGGAGGTGTTAATCGTGGACCCAGGTCACCGGATAGAGGGGTTGGTTGCTGGGAGGCCATCCAGACTTTGGCTTGGGGGCTCCCAGCTCCTGACCTCTGAACAGGGGCAGGATCTGGGGGTGATATTTGATGATGGGCTGACACTTCATTCTCAGGTGTTGGCTGTGGTCAAATCCTCTTTAATCATCTGAGGAACATCACCCGGATTAAGCACCTTGTTCCATCCAATGACCTTCCAACTTTGGTCCACGCTTTTGTGACCTCACGTCTTGACTACTGTAACTCCCTTTACCTAGGGCTTCCAGGGGTTGATATCTGCTGCCTGCAGCTAGTGCAGAATACTGCAGCCAGGTTATTGTCTGGGTCAAGTTGATCCAGTCATATCTCACATGTGCTGCGTATTCTGCACTGGCTGCCTGTTCAGTGGCGGATCACCTTTAAAGTTGGCCTACTGACTTTACAGCCCTACACGGTCTGGGTCCGAGTTATCTACAAACACTTCTGAGTCCCTACTGCCCCCTCAGACCGCTCTGCTCAACCAACAAGGGATTGCTAGAGATTCCCAGGATGCATTTGAAGACCTCGGGGGCTCAGACTTTTGCATTTGCTGCTCCCTCCCTGTGGAATTCTTCACCTCATCGGGTACAAGAGTGCCGGACAGTGTAGAGCTTCAAAACATCGTTAAAAACATATTTATTTGAATGTGCTTTTCCTGATTTTTAGTTGTTATAAGTGTATATTTTAATTATTTTAACTGTCTTATTTATTTGTGGATGTCTGTCTTACAAATTGTACAGCGCTTTGATAATTTTGATATTGCGCTTTATAAATAAATGTATTATTATTATTATAACTTGGGACAATAATAAAGTGTTACAAATGTCTAATAATTCATCCAATAGCACATTCGCTATTAGTTTATGTGAGTCATATGGAATTCCATCAAGTCCGGTTGCAGAACTTAATTTTAACTGGGCTAAAACAGACAGAAACTCTTGTTTAGTAATAGGGAAAGTAAATGTTTGACCGAGCACTTCAGAGAGTTGAGGTAGGTTACTCTGGGCCAGCCAGTGTTGTATCTCTTCTTCTGGAGTGGGGAAGGGAGGAGATTGTAAAAAAAAGTGTCTACATAATTATTAACTTCAGTCATAATATCTGATTTATTTGTTACATATGAACCACCCTGTACTAGAATACAGTCAATATCTTTAACATATTGCTGTTTTTGACAAAATTCAAATGCATTAACAAAGGCAGATTTTCCCTGCATACCGAAATGCTGTTCCGCCTCTAAGGATTTTAATCTATTATATTGTAAGTGGGCTAATTTAACTTTTAATGATTGGATTTCTGCTGAATAGTCCCCTAAGGTTTCTTCTTACAGGGATAATAATTCTTGTAACTGTGGCCTATAAAAGCAATATTGTTCAGTTTTAAATTTACCATTAATTTGACCCATTTTTTAAAAAAAAGTCCTGGATGTCATTTTTCGTAGTCTCCCACCACTCCAAAGGGGAATCATATAAAAATATACTGACTTCCTAGCCTCTAGGACTGATTGAAAACCCTGTTGTATTAGTGTATTATTTAAGAGATTAAGGTTCATTCTCCAGTAACCCAGACCTCTCCCTATTCGAGCAAAATCAGAGATGGTAACACTCAGTTAAGCATGGTCTGATGATATTACTGGTATAACCAAAGCCTGCTGGGCCCCAAAATTAGGTGACAGAAATACATAATCAATTCTTGTAGACAATTTTCCCCTAAAATAAGTCTTTGGAGGTACTTTTCCACCAATGGCAAATGCATCCATTAGGGAGGCTTGTTTAAGTAAATTATTTAAACAAGAGGCATCACAAAAGGTTTTGGTAGTTTTTAAACCCCTATCGGAGAGATATCTGCTACAATTAAAATCCCCAGCTAGGATAATTTTTCTATTGGTAAATAAAAAGAGTTGTATTTTATTGAATAATGTGATTCTGGATGCCTTAGTTTGGGGGAGCATATACATTAATTAGCCTTAGATTTACCCCTGCCACGTCTATATCAAGCAATAAAGCCCTACTAGGTTCTATATCCACTAAATGAATTAATTTAGCAGCAGGGTTAGACACTGAGATCCCTACCCCTGAACAACTATCTATTCCTGGTGACCAATATATCTGACCCCACAATCAGGCAGTGCTAGCGGTTTCTAAATCTTGTACCATGTGCAACCCTAGTATCTTGGAAAAATATAAAATCAAACATATGGTCAGTAAAATGAACAAAAGTCAGAGTTCTCTTCCATTCTGTCTTAATGCTGTTGACATTCAGTGATGCCAATGAGAAGTCATACAGGGGAGATTTCATAAATATCATACAGGGGAGATTTCATAAATATCTCATACAGGGGAGATTTTATAAATATCATACAGGGGAGATTTCATAAATATCTCATACAGGGGAGATTTCATAAATATGATCAGTCAGGTGGAGGTTGACCTGGATGTATTTTAAGCCATGCTCTAGTCCCCATTTGTTTTTTCTTTACCTTAACTGTAGGGGCATCTTGTGCAGATTCACCCTCAGATCCCTTTTCAGGTTGAGAGTAGGGTATTGATGCCAAATCAGATTCGGATTCAGCCTCTGCCTCTCCTTCCTGGAATGCTGAGTACCTATTTTGCACAGGAATGGCCATGGGGGGGGGAATGATGCTTGTTGTGTTGATGTCTTATTCCTTAACCCCACTCTTTTTTATGGCATTTGAAAGGTACCTACTTGGAGGGGTGGCATTGTTGAAGCCTCTAATGGTGGGGTTTCCTGTGCCTGCCTTTGTGGCAAAGGAACTATACTACCAGTGTCTAAGGTAGATGCAGCAGCTCTGGGTGGAGATGCATTATCAGGGGATGCATTAGCCGTTACCACAGTTGTGGGAGAAGCTGAAGGCCTTTGGGAAGTAGTCCTGCTAGAGTCTCTTGAACCTGCTGATCTGCTGGCTGTGTTAACATAAAAACCCTGAATGGCAAAGTCTGAGTCTGTAGTATTATGCGCAGCCCAAGGACAGTCCATGATGGAATGCCCTTCCTCGCATAAACAGCACTTAGGCAGAATATGACAGTGAAATGCTGAATGACCTGTTTCCTCACATTGTGCACATTTAGAAACATCACACGTGCGAATCAGATGTCAGGCCGAGCCACATTTATAGCAATGATGTGGCTGGCCCAGGTAAAAGATAAAACCCCTATCTCTTCCCCCCCCCCCCAAAAAAAACAGTTAGGTAGGTGTCGTATGCCTTTGTCAGTCAGCTGCAAATTGATTTTAAATCTCCACCCTCCATTCCAGAACCCCTCATCATCAATAATGGGTTCTGGGTTCCCCTGAAGTGTGCACCTTTTCTCCAGCCAATAAATATGTTGGTCACATTCACACCCTTGTTACGAAACAAGACTGTGATAACTTTAAAAGTTTGTCGGGAACAGACCAGGGTCGCTGGAGGGCCGGCCGGGGGAGAAGGATAGAGCATCCTACGGACTGCTCTCCTTCTCCGGGGGGAAGGTGGGGAAGTGCCCGGCACATGAGGGACCCCTGGCAGAGGCCGGGAGTTGCACAGCTACCGGCGCTGAAGTGTGTATAGAAGGTGGGGTGGACGCTGGATGTCATTGCACGGCCCCGCCTCCCCAGAAAAGCAGAAAAGCAGGACAGCTGCCAGCCACCCTCCATTAAGCCCACTATAGCTTCGATTAGCCCCTCAGGCCAGGGCCCTCCGACCTATCTGACGTCTGCGGTGTGCAGGGAGAGTGCTGCAGCCCCACCATGGGGGAAGCCATGGGGCTTTGAAGGGGGCCTTGTGGCCGATATAAGAGGTGGATGTCCATAGCTCCATGACCGGGCTGAAAGTACCAGGCAGCTAATGGCTCAGGGAGAAAAAGAATATAGAATTAAAAAAAAAAAACTTTAAAAGTTTGTTTCTTGAGGGGAATCACTTGAAAGTCTTGCCATAGTGGATTTGTCTTTAATTTGGCATATTTGATCCAAAATCTATCCAGGAAATCTTGTGATCTAAAGGTGAGATCGAAAGAATTCTCCCCTGGTGTGTGGATCAAGGCATATACTTGCACAGGAAAAAAAAACATAGATTGTTTTAACAAGACTTTCCCCACATAAAATCTGTCCAGTAATTCATCAGTCTTCCCCAAATAATGTAGCCTCACAGCATTTCTACACTTTGCCAGCTCAATCGGCTTCTGAAATAAGCTAGCATAAGTTGGAGCAGAGTTTTGTGAAGAGGGGTGTAAGTCAGAGGCCTCCTGCTCCCCTTCCCCCAAGTGCTCTAGTGGTCTTATTTCCATATACACCTGAGTCTCTGTATGTGCATCATCTAATACAACATTAAACATATCAACTGGAGAATAACTCACCAAACCTGACTGAGGGACTGTCTTACAGTTTTTCTGTGCAACGGGCTGTATATCTGGTAGAAGAGCATCTGTATGTTCCATATCAGCAGACACCCCCTGCTACAGGGCCTGTACTTCAGACTTCACCTGGGATCGGGACCTTTGGGTCAGGGACCCAACTCCCGTTTTGCAGCTGCTGCCAGCCTGCTTGTTCTAGTGCTTGCTCCTGGGACCAATTAACGCTGTGGACTAGATTGTCCGCCGGTTTTTGGTATACCAAACTGTAAGGTGAAATCAGGGGTACTTCCGGAGGAGTTCCCAATCCTGAAGATGCAAACACTTTTGTGGGGATAGGGGTAGCAATGTCTGGAGAGTTACTCACCCCCCTGTTTCTGTTTTTTTCCCTTCTTCTGCCATGAAGCTTACATCCTGTTGTTCCAATGCAGCCAATTCTGCTTGCAGTTGACAAGGTCTCTCTACAATATGCTCTGCTGTTTCTGATAAGCACTGGTCTGTAGAAAATCCATGTGGTCACACCTCATCTTGAGTATGAGATGCTTGCTCGATAATACCCTGAGGATCCATTGACAAAGTCGGGTTTCCTGTGAATTCAGAGGCATTATGCTGGCCACCACTCCGGTGCATCCCAGCAGCCTCAGATGCAGCCACCGCTGCCACAGCTTGCGAACCTCCTCCTTCAGTCTCCATGTTAACACTGGAAACCTCCACTGTTGGGACAGGAAGCAGAGCCCCCTGCTGCCCGAGTAGGGGAATTTCCCCAGTGTCCTGGCCAGATTTCCCCCATTCACTAAAAATACCACCAACAGCTTAACGTGGTTCAGTTTCAGTTGGTTACCATATGTATCCCCCCTCCCCCCGGTCATCCCTGAAAAAGGGACTTTTAGTCTCAGTGGGCCTACCAGGTCATCAAAATTTAATAAAATAAATACATTTTATTACATGGCATGCTTACAGGGTGTGTGGGGGGGGGGGAACGAGACAGACTGGCGGTCGGCCAGGACCGAGACAATCCTTCAATGCTGTGATTGGCCACACGACATCACAAAATGATGAAAAAAAATTAAAACTGGATCCATATATTAAAAAAAATAACAAATAGGTTAGCGTGCATCACAAGGGGGTAATTCCATCTCGAGATTCTGGGGACATGGGAACCTATCAAGCTTCACTCTCGAGGTTCCCGTGTCCCCAGAACCTCTCAATGAAACTATTCCCTTGAAATGCACACTAACCTATTATTCTATTTGTTTTGCATTGTATTGTATGGCACTGTATTGTATTTTATTGTATTGTATGGCATTGTATTGTATTGTATGGCATTGTATGGTATTGTATGGCATTGAATGGTGTTGTATTGTATGGCATTGTATGGCATTGTAGGGCATGGTATTGTATGGCATTGTACGGTATGGCATGGTGTGGTATTATATTGTATTGTATAGCATTTTATACAATGGCAAGAAAGAATCCTGGTTTCTGATTGGTCAGTTGGCTATCACAGCAGGGATGTTATCCTGGCATAACATCCCTGCTGATTGTTTGGATGATTTCGATCCTCATCATCCCCTCCATGATCATCTCCTCTTTCTCTTAAGAAACAAAAATATGTTTACACACTAACAAAAACATTCTTTAAAATTATTTTTTATTATAAAACAACAACCATTGTATAATAGGAATAATGCCCTCCAGGGTGGGAGTTATGCTGGGATAACATCCTTCTCGGGTGTTGGCGCCCTCGGCCGGTGGCCTCGGGCCCAACCACCCGAGTGGGATGCTATCCCAGCATAACTCCAACCCTGTCAGGCATTATTCCTTTAATAATGCATTGTATTTTATTGCATTTTATTGTATTGTACTGTATTCTGCTGTATTGTCATAATTTGTATGTGCATGTTCTTGGATGTCTTTTAAAATGAGAATTGCTAAATTGCTTATCCTAATGCAAAGATAACCTGAATTGAACTGTATGTCCATTGTAAACATTGACTGCATGTAGAGTTGGTATGAGGGAAAATGAAGGCAGTCTACAGAGGGACTTAAATGTACTGAGGAAGTGGAACAGTGGGAAATGGAATTCTATGGTAATAAGTCTAAGGTCCTTCACTTAGGTCCAAAGGATTATCTATCTATTTATTTATTTGTTCGTTTATTGTAAAAGTTTCAACAGGAAAGACACACTGAGCTGGTAACAGCTCATTTCCAGATGCATCCTGGGGGAAGGGGTTGGGGAACATCATAAAAAGCATTTACAATAAATATAAAGAGAATACAGCAATACTATTTAAATGAAGCAATATTACAAATTTTAAATACAAATCGGAATGACATATGCATAGGTTAGGTGAGGACAAATAGCCAGGGGAAAGCTAGTGAGGGGGCGATGGAAGAGAGTCAAGGACAATTGCAGAAGGGGGAAAAAGTCATGCAGAAGAGACCTTAAGGAGAAAGCTGAAGAGGCAGAGCAAATAGATAAAGGAAGGGAAGCCACAGTTTAGAAAAGCAATAAGAGAAAGCAGATTGACCAGCAGTAGATTTCCTAGAAGGAATAGCAAGGGAATGAGAAACAGTATTAAGTAAAGGATAGCAGGAAGCTGAGGGAGAGAATAAGAGGGAAGGAAGGAAGGAAGGTAGGAAGTAAGGGAACCAAACCAGAACTTAAATATAACAGAGGCACAGTGGGAAAGGTTCCTGGCATCAAGAGGTGGGAGAGAACAAGCAGAGTAAAGTGAACAGTGGTGAGTACGTGGGGAACAATCTAAAACATTTTTTTTTTACCAGGAGAGACACACTAAGCTGAAGCTTGTTTACAGGTGTGACCTAGGAGCACAAGGAAGTTAAGTGACTTGCTCAGGGTCACACAGTATGAAAGTGGGGGCTGTGGGATTCAAACCCAGATCTCCAGGTTTGCAGCTCAGAGCCTTAAACCTCTGCACTATACTGCCTCAAATTGACAAAAAGAGTTGTAAAAAGGGTCAAGCCTGGCAAGGGTGGAATTGGGAGCATCACTGTAGACTATATCACCATACTCAAAAATAGGGAGGATAATTTTTAAAGCAATCTCATGGCGTATAGGAAGCGGGATGCTTGATTTGTTTCCATAATGTGCACCAAGCTTGGGGAGAAGCTTTTGGTGAATGGCATTAATATGAACAAAAAAATCAAGATGATGGACAAGTCAGGCACCAAACTACTTAAAAGAGGAGACATTCTCAATAATAGCACCATCAAGGGTGTGAAAGAAGGGAGAAAGGCAAGTCTAGAAAGCTTCTGACACGTACCAAAAGTCATGAAAATAGTTTTTTTGACATTGAAGGATAGTTGGTTAGCTATAAACCAGCGCTGAACATTGTCAAAGTCCAGCTGAAGCAGTGGAGTAAGATCGTGAGAAGAGGAGCCAGATGCAAAAACAACTATCATCAGCATACATATGAACAGACACAGTGGAACAGACAGAGGGAAGATGATTCAAGAATATGGAAAAAAAGAATAGGGCCCAGTACAGACCCTTGAGGGACACCTGAGTAGATAGGGAGTGGTGATGAGGTGGAGCAGCCTATCTGGACAGATTGTGATCTAACCCCCCCCCCAGGTAAGAACTAAACCAGTTGACAGCAGAGTCAGAAAGGCCCATTGCTTTTAGTTTAACAAGAAGGAGGGGATGTGGCACTGTGCCAAAAGCTTTAGCAAGATCAACAAAAACTGCAGATGTGATCAGACCCCGATCCATACCAGTAAGGATGGAGTCAGTGAGCCAGAGGAGGGAAGTGGAGGTGGAGTGTTTTTTCCTAAAACCAGACTGAAAGGGAGTGAAGAAGGATGAGTTGTCAAGAAAGGTAGAAAGCTGCGATAGAACAGGGTGTTCCTGTAACTTAGCTATTGTAGGAAGGAGAGAGATGGTACGATAATTACCTGAAGAAAAACAATCACCATTTTTAGGAATAGGAATGACTGTAGCCTGTTTCCAAGCATCACGAACAGTTGCAGAGGGAAAAGAAAGGTTGAAGAGTAGGGTACTTGGCAGTGCAGTGGCTGGGGCAGAGAGAAGTAGAAGCTTGGGATCAAGGCCATCAGGGCCATCACTTGTATGAGGATTAAGAGCAAGCAATGTCTTAAGTGTAGCCATGGCAGTGGTAGCAGACAAGGAAAAAGAGAGAGATTAGCAGGAGAAGAAGGTAGGGGGAGGGAAGGAGGGGGGAGGAGGAGGAGAAGGAAGAAGTGATGAGAGAGGGCACAAGTAGTAAAGTAGGGGTTAAAGGTAGGGGCAACAACAGAGGGTCAGAGATGAGGGAGTCGTTAATCCTGAGAACAGGAGGGGAAGACTGGTTTTGTGGAGGGAGAACAAGGAGTGGATAACCTTCCAGAATTTAGAGGGATTATTAATATTGTTTTGGAGTGTGGATTAAAAATACTCCAATTTTTCAAATCTTATGATTTTTGTTCAGGCCTTACAAAGTCAACGATAGTTTCCCAAAGCAGCCAGAGAGCCTGTGATCTTAAAGGAATGCCAGGCAAGATCTTTAGTATGTAGGCATTGTCATGAACCCACTCCTGAGGGGTAAGGTCCACAAATCTCACAATCCCCATCCCAAGTGCAATCTGTAATGGGGGAACAGGGCTACCCTTTTTGGGTCTTTGTAAACTGCTTGCCGAGGTCACGACTGCACCTCTGCCAAGAGAACCTAGGGTGTCTGTCTAACTCTGGATAAGTGTACAATACCAATCTTCAGTCTTGTAGCCAAATATGAACCCCTCCTTGGCTAATACACAAGGGGGAAGACCCAGGCATCACACTCGCTTTGGGGGTAGCAGCATAAAACCTGATTTTGTCTTCTCTCTACAGAACATGCAACAGCCTGGTTCAAAATCCCTGCAGACACTGGTATTTTCCTTATATTTCCAGATCCCTTACAAACCCCTTTTTTCAATTTGGTTGCTGATGGCAACAACCCTTTAGCAATAACAGTTCGTCACAGATTATTAATACTGTCCCACAGTTCACATGCAATTATAGAAATCTCACTCAGGCAGATTTTCTTTAGAAAAAACAAATGTTTTGCTAAAATACTTAAATAATAATCATACATTTACAACCAAAAAAACACTAATTTGGTCACAGAATACAGAAAGAAATGGGAAAATATACATGAAAATGCACTATGACTGATAGCTAAAGTCTACCTGAAATGCGTAGAAACTTGTAGTCCAGAACAATAAATGAAAGTTCAGTTTTGCTGGTCTTGGCAGCAGTTTTGTTTCCTTGTGTGTCAGGTGAAGTCCAAATAAAAGTGTGTGCAGCCACTGAGTCTCAGCTGTTTGGCTTCTTTTGTGTCAGGTGGAGTCCAAATAAAATGTGTGTTCAAATGCCCTGAACTGAGGCTTTAAATACCTTCTGTAACTTGCAGTGTCATCAATTATCCCAATTCTAAAAAAAAACTGGTCTGTTTCCCCAAAGCAACTACTCTGTTTGGCCAGGATATGTCATGGTTCTGCTGTTTCCCAAAATCCCAAGAATATCACGATTCTGAGACATATAATTAGCATGGATATGACATTCAGAAAGCCTTTTGAAGTCCCCTGTAGACAGCTGACACCCATAAGATAAAATTCACAATGTCCTGTCAGAATGGTCATTTGCTGCTCAAATCCTGGCTAAAACATCCTGGGCTTTTGAAATGGCTTCCTTCAATTAGTTCCAAGGAAGATCCTGTAAGGTTCATGATTATACAAGCTGATTTTATTATCTCCATTTCCCTTGGTTAGTTAACTTAGGAGAATGCCCTTTGATCAGCTATCTCCAAGCCTTTGACAATAACTTGTCAGTTTCCTGGCAAGCAAGCTGGCCTTCAGGTCAATGGAAGGTCAAACCCCTTTTAACAGACATCCAGTCTCTCTCTCTCTCTCTCTCTCTCCCCTAGGTGCCTTTGTATTAACACTGGCATTTCTTGTGGAATGTACACATACACAGAATTACATCAAAAATATATACAACCAAGTTATATCTACAAATAAGGACTGGCAGGTGGGTAGCTCACCACAGACATTACAAAATCTCCACTGTAACCCAGCGAAGGTGACAGCCCTAGACTCTGTTTTTTTCTCAGAGGAGCATAACAAACCCAAACAGCCAGGAATTTCGATTGAAAGTAGTCCAGAGCTAGATTTATATTATCGGTGGTAGAGAGCCGGGACCAATCAGTTGACCCTAAGACAGCAAGGAGAGAGTACAAGTCTAAAGACCTAAAGGATCTGAGATGAATACATTTGGGGGTGGCCTTAGGATGATGTATTTTGCGCACACGATAAACCATATGGTGGTCACTGAGGGCATCAGCAAGGATTCTAGCATCCATGGTATGATAGGAAGGAGAAGAGAGAACCCATGCATGGATGCAGATACTGTTTAAATAAAAAATAAATAGCTGAAACAGACCACCTAAAAGACTTGGGGGGGGTCATCACTGATGGAAAACAGAATCTGTCACAGCAATAGGCAGTGGCAAAAGGTAAGGCACATCGAATGCTGGGCTCCAATGAAAGGGCCATAGCCTGACTTAAAAGTGAAATGATTCTGCTCCTTTCTAGGGCAATGGTAAGGCCACACTTGGAATACTGAGTGCAGCTCTGGTCACTGCAGTATGAAATAGATATTGCAGCAATTGAGAGGTTGCAGCAGACAGCAACTACAACAATTCGGGGAATGGAGAGCTTAAGCTGTAGGAAACATCTAAACAGGCTAGTTATATTTTCCTTGAAAAAAGGATAAGAGGAGATATGATTTCAGTTTTTAATACCTGATCTACAAAGGTCACCCAGGTCATGGAGCTCAACATCCACCTAGTGCCCCACAAGTGATGGCATTCATGACCTCGCCCACCACTACGTGCATGGAAAGAAGCACTTAGGGGCCAGGTGCATTTCTGGGGGCACAGCAAAGTCAGCCCATGCTGAAGTAAATTGCCTGCTCAGCAAGGAGCAGAGGATTGTAGTATATGGCAGCTCTCCAAGGACTGCAATACCCATAACCATAATAGTACACTCTTTAAAGAAAATTATAAAAAATAATCTGTTGGTCCATAGACCTCCATGTCACCTCAGTGGGCTGGGGGATACATTTAACATGTTCAAATGAGCTCTAGGAATGTCCTGAGAGAGCCAAGGGGATTTATGCAGAGGCTGATTGGTTGTTACTATACTATTGGGCTCCTCCCTCTCAAAATACCACTGCCCTTTGCACCCTGTCCTCAGCACAGGAAAGTGACCATGAGTAGCATGGAAGCACATTTATGCTGCCTGTGCTTGCTCCAGCCCAGTCACCCACATAGACTCACAGACAAGGCAATCAGGTGCAAAAGAGGTGCGTAACCACTTCTATAAATGCCACTGAACATTCCACATGTGCAGATCGGGAACTCTGTGGCTCTTCTTGGCCCTCCACATGTGCAAAAGGGCCAGGAGATCATTGTGGATTGATCCCCTTTTCAGCTTGTTCTAGGCATTAGAACAAGATGGTATACTCTATGCTAAAGGAGGGGTAAAATTTAGAGTAATGTGAGGCAGCATCCCCCAAGAGACTGATAAACCTATGGAACAAACATTTAAAGGAAGCAATACAAGAGAGGAGTGTTGAATTGTTTCAGCTCAAGTTGTATCAGTTCTTCACAGAGAATTACATTACAGGGTACAGATTTTAATTCATGAAGGAGGGTAGGGTTCCCTCAAGTTTCCCAATTTGTTACGTAATGTTAAATGCTGCACATAATGGACCCCTGGTCTTTTTCATCTAGCATCCTATGTTCTTATGCTCTGATAAGGTAGTGCTGGAACCATATTGTAAGAATACACTTAAACTATGAGATGGTAGCACAGGCATTAATAGGATGCAATAAACATTATGGTAAGCCAAAGCAATCATTAATTAAAAAAGTACAGTATTCTGTTCTCAAGTTGATATTTTATGTATGGATTCTGTATCTCAACTGGGAAAGTTAATTGCTCCTTGTGTGTGTGGCTGATCATAAGAGAATGCTGTCTTAACATATTTATTTTTCAGAGCTGGCAAGGTGGGGGCTGCGGTGCTAATAACAATGACAGTCTTGTAGAGTTGTTATGCATCATCTCAGTGAGGTTACTGCTAGGGATAAGTGAGTCTCCTGAGGTTCAAGTTCAGACTTTTTTAAATTCAAACTGAACATGACCTGGAAGAGATTATCTTTTCCAATCATGATTTTATTATGTAAGAAACATTTTGTAAAAGCTTTGCTGAACAATAAAATGAAATTGAATTGAATGAAATATAATAACTGGCTCTCGTTTTTTCCCTAAGGAAACCTGTGATGTTATTTGCCATTATAAAGAAGTGTTTATAATGGCAAACACGCACTGGGTACCCCCTCCTCTGGGCATGCACCAGCCGCCGCTGTCCCCTCTCTCATGGCTGATGCCAGGGCTTACCGCCAGATGCTTCACCACCACTCTGACTCAGCAGTAAGTCATTTTAAAATAACAATAGAATCTCCTGACAAAAAATACTTAAACTGGTCTAAAAAAAATCAAAAAGGGAAACTTCTTTTCTCTGAAGCAGCACATCCGACTGTGGACCCCGAGAAACCCAACTGGACCACAGCTAAACCGAGACAGCATATTTTATGTAATTGCTGAGGTGAAAAAATGATACCCAGACATTATAAAAAATAAAATAAGGGGTGGTGTGTTTAAACTCGAAGTTTACACACACCCTCAGTGTTAAATGCTTTCACAAATCCCTCGAGCCTTGCTCTCAGGGTTTATGTAGCATCTAACACCTCAGGTGTGCATAAAGTTCTCATTATATACACTACCCCATGCTTTATTCTATATGTAATGATTAACACATGAGAAACAGGGAATTATAGTATGGTAGCATCCCAATTTTGGGGTTATTGCTTCACTGGTTGAGGGAACTAAACACCAGGAAGGATGTTGCTAACAACTATAATTCCCTGTCTTAAATGTGTTATTCCACTTATAAAATTATTTTAAATAATACATAATATTTAAGTTTAATTTGAAAGCTGGCCCTATGGCATGGATAAAAAGATTTTAAATAATACATAGTGCTTACATTTAATTTGAAAACTGGCCCATTGGCACAGTGTTAGCAGTACCACTTACAGCACTGGTGACCCATGTTCAGGATTGAGCATGGGCTGGCAGGGGAGGATGGGCTGAGCTTCCCAAGGACTGTTCTACTTCCGCAGGGAGAGGGGTACACTGCTCCTACTGATTGCCTGCCACCTGGTGGAGAGCATGTGGGAGCATAGCTGGGAGCACAGAACAGGGGGTAGCCACCAGACATATAGAATGGATACATGCTTGGGTCATTGCACACCGGCACCCCTAGGGAGAAAAACAAGAGGAGGGAGGAAAATGCCCAGTCTGACCATGCCAGCACCCACCAGACTCTCGCATAACTGACAGGGAAGGCCACCCACCACAATGTGATCTAGGGTATATGGTAAGTCAATACAAAGGTCAGTGATGGGGCTTGGGTAGGGGGTGCCATAGCCAGAACAAGGGAGGGAAAAAGCTTGTTTGAAAAAAGGTCTGGTTTGAAAGATTGCTTAGGGCTTGCATGGTACTGTGGCTTTCAGAGCCTGTTTACATGAGAGTATAAGAGCAGCTTATCTCTTCCTTTTTGATCACAAAGAGGAAACAAAATGGCCAAACCCTGTGACTGTAAGTTTTGTTGCTCTTTTAAAATTGTATTTCATACAAGTAGTGCAACAGTTTCTGGGTATTTTGGTGGTTTTTGGGGAAAAACATGGGTGATGCAGTTTTGCTGAATTTACTGCTTTTTAAAAATTTAATTTCTGCAAATTTCACAATAGTTTATGTGTATTTTGATGGCTCAGTATAGTGAAACATTGTTGTAAAGAAGTGTCTTGAGATGGGTTAAAGGGTTCCTGAGAGATATCTGGTAACTTTTCATTTGGTTACTTTTTTTACTGCTTTCTCTATATGTCACAAGTCATTGTGCAATAAGAAGGTAGTGAGAAAGCACTCTTTACCAGAGGTGGGTGGTGGGCTGCTTAGTAACTTTGCAGTTGTTCCTCTTTTTATCTTATGTGTGTAGCTGTTTTGGCTTTACTGTTTTTTTCCGAAATGGTATGTTGTGGAGCTGGTCACCTGAATGGTTGTCATGTGGTTATGATTCATGTAAATATTCCTTTTTTGAGCAGTAATGGTTATATGGTGACCTTTCATGGTTATATTGATCTGTAGTGGTTATATAGTGATGTTTAATGGTTATATAGTAACCTTTATCACATTGCATGGATGGAGTCATTTTAGCAGGGAGTTATTAACATAATAAAGAGGTTCCATGTGACAGGGGTAGTGAAAAGAGAATTGGTAGCCATGTTAAGTACCAAGAGACAGGACAAAACCACATATACAGTAAGTTGTTGCTGGTACATTCTATTGGACTAGAAAAAAAGGAAAAAGCTAGTCCTTTGCACCATCCAGGCAACCACAACCTGCACCAGCTGCCTTTTAAGTGGGATCAATTTCAAGGCCTTAATATTTCTGTATAAAGCCCTAAATGAATTGGAACCCCCTCTACAACTCTTTAAAACCAAAACCATGCAATTGTTAGCTGCCCCCCTCGTCCTGTGTTTAGGGGATCTTTTTCAAGGATATCTCCCTCCATTGAGCCACACCATGCAACTGTAAGCCATCAGCATCAGGACCACCTGGAAGACTTTGTTAGCTGGGGCCTCCCACATTGGCATGCGTCGTCACTGCCCATATAACATGGGTGGCCCTATCGTGACTCAGTTCTTTCTCTCACAATGAAGTACCCATTGGTCCACCACTGCTGAAGAACACTGCCAAATTTTGCAAGTATCGCTAATGCTTCTACTTCTCTGTTTCTTACTTTAATACTTAATTGTTTATGCCACCGTCAAAAGATATGGAGCTGTTGTTCCATTATTTTGCTGCAGTAAAACTAAGATCTACAAAGAGGACGAGCTCTCCATGTGCATTCACTGCTTGAGCCAAGCTCACTATACGAAGGCCTGCAGCATTTGCGAGGACTTTAACCAAGCCACTCCAAGACATCACAAAAAGGCCTTGGAACTTTAAAAATGAAGACAATGGAGGAGAAACAGCATGCATCACAGGCAGCTTCACCATTGCCTTCCACTCCATCTCTCCCCACCCCGCCGCTGACCAGCCATTTTCCATGGTTGACAGTGTCTACTGCTAACTCTACAAAGAAGAAGACCAAGTCTGCTAAATTAGTGGATAAGTACACCATGCAGACAAGGAGAAGAGGCACAGGGAAAAGGATGCCTCTCTGAAAAGATCCCAGTCTCTTCTTAAGAGATGTAAGTCCAAGGACAAGGAAAGGACCCAGCCCAAGGCTTTAGTTCTGCTGCCCCATGACCATCTCTCACTCACCAAAGTTGGGGTCTGGCATAGGCTGTAGTCCCTGTTTGGGAGATTTGCAGCAAATTCCATTATCAGGCACTGTCACATCTATGGTTCAGCCACTGACAACCCCAGTGGGGCCCATCAACATGCAGATGCTTTGTCAAACAATGTCTGAGCTTTTTCAAAAGCTTCTGCCTTGAACTCAGTCACTGACACTGACCCCATCGATGTTGTCTAAGTTGCTGCTGTTAACCTCATTGACAACACAGGAGTTCCATCTGCTATCTGCAGTGCCGGGCAAGGACTGTCCACCATCGATGGTAAGTCCATTGGCGGTCCCACCTTTACAATCTCCTCTGGCCATCAACCTGCTACCAATGACCATCGACACCAAGGATAAGGTTGAATACAATCCATAGTATATGGAAGAGGAGTATGAAGAGCTGCAGGAAAATTTGAACCTCCCCCCAGATATGGTGGGCTCCAGTTCTACTTTGTCTTCCTGTATTAAGGAGAGCATGTAGAACACTCCTCTGTCCCCTCCTGAGGATGCCTCTTTTCAGGCTTTCCTCAGTCAGGTTCAGTCACAGCTGGGATTTGTGGTGGAGGAAGAGAATTCCTCTAAGAGAAATCTTTACGAGTTCTTAGAGGTGTCTGCCACCCCTATGGTACCTATCCCTTCAATCTATTCAGCTCTGGAGGATGCCACTCTAGCTGCTTGGCACAGGCCTTGTGCTCTGCCTGTGGTACTGAGGAAGATGGATAAACAATATCCTGCACCTTCTGGTAAACTATATTATTCCTCTGAGCCAGAGCTGGATTTAGTGGTTATTATGGCTACCCATGACAGGTCTAAGCCTTCAAAACATAGGAGCTCACTTCCTTCTGTTAAGAAATCCAGGAGGCTTGACATCATTAGAAAAAAGACATTTGCTTTAGCATCCCTTGTGCACTGTGTTATCAGTTACCAGGCTTATATAATTAAATATTAAAATTGCCTGTGGAAATCTGACTGCAGTGGCTGACAAGCTGCTGGATGGCCCTGATAAACTAATGGTCCAGTAGACTGTTGCCAGTGACCTGGAGACTGGTATGCACCTGCTACAGTCTGCTTAAGATGCCTTGGATAAAAATGATCATGCAACTGCTTCTAGCATTTGCCTGCATCACCACTCCTGGTTGTGTGTTACTGGTTTTGCCTCTAATGTCCAACAATCAGTCTTTAATACTTCCTTTAGCAGAAAGCAGCTTTTCGGCACCGTTGTTGCATCTACCCTGCAGGACCATCAGACATCAAAAATTACCCTGCTGTCTCTGCACACACTGACTCCTAAACCCTGGGGTAGAAGCCAGGGTTCCTTTCAATTTCTCCTATGCCCACCCTAGTAGGGGTTACTCTAGGGTCCCAGCTATGGCTCCCAGCATCCACAGGCCTCCCATCAGAGCAAATTGCCTCCCGGTGCCCATGCCAGGCTAAACAAAGGTGCTGGTATCAGCAGCACTCCCACCATCCCTGCCACCTTCTGACCTAAGGGGGTACTCCAGCTCCTGCAATATGTGGAGTCCTGGTGAGGGGGGCTACATCTCCCTCTTTCTACCAAAACAGAGAGAGATAATTATCAATGCTTGGGTGCTGGAGGTGATTCAGTGAGGACATGGACTAGAACTTCTCTCTGCCCCTCTGGTGCACTCTCCTTTACCAAACCCTTACCCTCCAGGACATCTTGCCCTCCTGCTAGAAGAGATTCAAACCCTCCTCAGTAAAAGGCCATAGAGCCCATGCCAGTTGCTGAAATTAACCTGGGCTGTTATTCTCACGACTTCCTGGTAATAAAATGGACCAGGGATTTATGGCTCATCCTAGACCTCTGAGACTATTCAAACAGTTGGGAATTCTAATGAATGAGCCAAAGTCAATTCTCACTCCATGCCAACATCTCCGGTACATAGGAGCAGTTCTGGACATGGAACTGGGTCAGGCTTTCCTTCACTTGGACCATGCTGCAGTTCTGGTTGCCCAGGCTCCGCTGGTCTCTTTCAGTGACTGTGTCTCAGACAGATGTCTCTTATGACTGACAGGCCTCATGGCTGCTGCCATTCTTACAGTCCCACTGGTGCACTAGCATATAAGGATTCTGCAATGGTTCCTCTGTGCCCAGTAGGCTCAGCATTCCATTGATCTGGTGTGTCTCATAGAAGTGAGCCGTCCACTCCATTGTTCCCTGCACTGGTGGTTGGACCACTCCAACTGAGACAGAATCCCCCTTTCTCCATCTGTCTCCTCTTCTGGTGATGACAATGGATGCCTTGGGTTCAGGTTGGAGTGCCCATCTGGGCACCTTCCCGATTCAGGGACAATGGTACCATTGGATACAGCTCTGCACAGCAACACTCTATAGATGATGGCTGTTCTGTTTGACCTATAGGCCTTTGCCAACATCCTTCTGGGTCATTAGCTGTTGATCCATACAGAAAACATTTTGGTGATATACTATATCAACCATCAAGGCAGGGTCCACTCGTATTCTCTCTGCAGACAGGAAATGAGGGTCTGATACTGAGCCATGAAACACGAAATGTTCATGTTGACTGACTTCCTGCCTAGATGCCTCAACACACTTTTGGATTGTCTCAGCCAGTCCCGTGTGCTCTACCATGAATGTGAGTTAGTGGACTCTATCAGGAAAGACCTCTTCCTAAAGTGGGGTCAACCAAACATAGACCTTTTTGCATCTCCATACAATGTAAAACTGCCACGTTTCTGCATGCTCATTCCAGGACCTAGACTTCTTTGGCAAGATGCATTGTCCCCCTCTTGGAAATGGATATTTATGTGTGCCTTTCCACCTGTTCCCACAGAGGGCTCTGGTCAAGTTGAGAGCTGACTCGACCACCCTGATTCTGGTGGACCCATACTGGCCTAGACAAATCTGGCTCCCTCTGCTTCAGCAATTGGCAGTGGAACCCTTTATCTCACTCCCTCTACTAGTGGGACTACTGTCACAAGAGTAGGGTGCTCTGGTGCATCCACATCTTTGATCCCTGCACCTCCACGCCTGGCTCCTGAGGATGTAGAGGTCTCCAGCTTTGTGGTTTATCTGGTGGTTGCAGCTGTTCTACTGGCAGCTCAGAAGCCATCTACTCAGTACACCTACTCATAAAATGGAAACATTTTACAATATGGTGTGCTGCCCATTGGCTGGACCCCTTTGCATGTCCAGTCATTTTGTTAATGGACTACCTCCTGTCCCTTAGAGACTCAGTCCTCCAGTATTCATCCATAAAGGTTCACTTAGCCATGGTTTTGGCTTTTCATGCTCTCACTGATGGCAAAACAGTGGCCCAGCTTGAGGTTTCTCACAGGTTCCTCAGCTGTATTCTAATTCTGCACCCCCAGTCCACAATCCGGTTCCAATGTGGGACTTTAATTTAGTTCTGGAGACTCTTGCTGTGCCTCCCTTTGAGCCTGATGCTACTTGTGAGCTGCACTTCCTCTCTTGGAAGACACTGTTCCTACTGGCTATGACGTCTGCTCAACGCATTTCAGAATTGCAGGCTCTGGTTGCAGATAAGAAAAAGTTTCTCACTGTAGTGAAATTGTGTTTTCTTTAAAATTTGGCTGTAAGGCCTATATCCTCTGGGATAAC
The DNA here is from genome assembly GCA_016271365.2 of Neoceratodus forsteri. Classification (NCBI taxonomy): domain Eukaryota; kingdom Metazoa; phylum Chordata; order Ceratodontiformes; family Ceratodontidae; genus Neoceratodus; species Neoceratodus forsteri. The sequence goes on from CM028129.1 coordinate 1,412,009,462, forward strand.
CCATGCCTCAGGGCATTTGCTCTGGGGTTCTTTTGTAGTTTTTTTTCTTCTCTGTTTTGGGGTCCCCATGGCCCAAACAAAAACATCCCCCTTAAGGGGTGACTGGCTCTCTCACCCTGGGCTAAGACACAGATATGGCACACTGATGAGTCAAAATGAAGATGAAATATGTGTATGTATCTGCTGTTCTTAGCCTTTGCTGATTGCACTGTGAGGCCTTCCGGCACCATGCAATTCTGCTCAACATTGAGCAAGTCCAAATTCTCTCATGGGGATTTGCATATGTTTCCCATGATGCTTTGCATTTGTTGGGATATGTGCAATTGTGTTTTCTTTAAAATTTGGCTGTAAGGCCAATATCCTCACAGATATGGCACACTGATGACTCCAAATGAGGACGAAACACGTGTATCTGTCTGTTGTTCTTAGCCTTTGCTGATTGCACTTTGAGGCCTTCTGGCACCATGTAATTCTGCTTAAAGCTGAGCCAGTCCAAATTCTCTCATGAGAATTTGCATATGTTTCCCATGATGCTTTGCACTACTGGAGTATGTGCTATTGTGTTTTCTTTAAAATTTGGCTGTAAGGCCAATGTCCTCCGGGATAACCCATGCCTCAGGGCATTTGCTCTGGGGTTCTTTTGCAGTAGTAATATTGTTTCTTCCAAGGTATTCTTCAGTATGTTTGACAAGTGCAATATGCCAGCTGATTCCATCTGCCCTGGAGGAGGAGTTTATGCTAATGGCTATTGGCATCAACCAATCAGAGAACAGAGAGAGGGAGAGCTGCCTGAGCTAGAGCGCAAGGTCAGTCAGATTCATTTTGAAGCTAAGGTGCAAAAGGACTCAAAAATATTTATCAGAACCATCAAAAAATAAAAACAAGAACAATGTATAACAACCATAAACACACCCATAACTATAAAAGCTCTAATTACAAAGCTCAACAGTGAAATCTGGCCCAAAGTATAGACTATAGAACTATTCAGTCAGGTTATGTTGCGGAGGATGGGTGGGAGGTCAAGCATACTGAATAATACCTAGGAAGAAACAATATTACTACGGTGAGTAATTTTTTTCTTCTCACCCCAGGAATTCTTAGTATGCTTGACAAATGCAGACTACAAAGCAGTACAGCTAGGAGGCGGGTACAGAACCTACTTTGGAAAGAGATTCTGCAGGACTGCTGTGCCAAATTTGGCATCTGATCTGGACTGTACATCCAAAGAGTAGTGTTTTATGAAAGTGTGTACAGTCCTCCATGTACAGTGAAGCTCGCCAGGATGGAACCCAATTCTGCAGCATTTTGCAGCACTCTGCAGCATGCTGCAGCAGAGTTACTGTGGAAAACAATGTAATTTCAATTTCAATTAGTCCCTTTTGTCATGCAGGAAACTGTGACGTTTACTTCATCTTGGCAGTGTCACATATTCCTGCAGGACAAAAGGGATTAATTCCCATTTACATTGCTTACTGCAGTAACTCTGCTGCAGCATACTGCAGAATGCCTTAGAAGTGGGTTTCATCCTGGCGAGTTTCACTGTAGCTGCTTTGCAGATATCCAGCAAGGATATGTCCTTTGCAGCTGCCACCGAGGCTGCTGTGCTCCTAGTGGAGTGGGCCCTGAGGCCTTCAGGAGGCTACTTGCCAGCTTTACTGTAGCAGAACTGAATGCAAGAGACTATCCAATGAGAGATAGTTCATTTAGAGGCAGGCCTGCCTTTCCCTACCTCACCATAGGTAAGGAAAAGCTGAGTATGCGAAGTCCTGAGCTGCTTAGTGTGCTCCAGATAGTATGTCAGTGCCCTTTTCAGATCCAGACTATGGAGCTTTCATGCACCAGGAGTGGATTTGTCTGTAAAGAAGACAGGAAGTGTTATGGACTGGTTCAGGTGGAACTCTGACACCACCGTAGGGAGGAATTTCCAATTTGTCCTCAAAACTACCTTATCCTTGTGAGAGATAATGTAGTTAGGTTCAGCGCCAAGGGCTTACAGCTCTGAAATTCTTCTGGCTGAGGTGACTGACACCAAAAAGACAGTTTTCCAAATAATATACTTTAGCTCAGCAGAGGCCAGAGGCTCAAAAGGAGGCTCCATGAGCTTCACTATGCAGAGGTTCAAGTCCCATGGAGGGATAGATTCCCTCAGAGGGGGTTAAAAGTGTGGCAGGCTCTTGAAAGATTTCTTGAAGATTGGATGGGAAATTAAAGACTTTTCCTTCTGGGCTGAGATATAGGCAGACATAGCTGCCAAATGAATTTTCAAAGATGAGGCACATAGGCCCGAGGCCTGTAAGCGTACCAAAAAGTCAAGCACTGAAGAAAGGGAAGCTTTCAGTGGGTGAATATGCCCTCCATTGTACCACATGGAAAATCTTTTTCCATTTTGAGGCATAGGTATTTTTAGTGCTAGACTTCTTAGCCACATGAAGAATCCTTAGGGCCTGCTCTGAGTATACTGAGAGTCTGAGTACTCTAGCTCTTCAAGTACCAGTCTCTGAGGCAAAGAGGTAGAGGTAGAGTCTGGAGACTGAGGCTCAGTGGTAGTTGAACTGGGTGCCTGGTTGATAGGGCCAGGAGTAGAGAATACGTCTCCCTCTGTCTTAGCATCCTGAGTATACATCAGTCCATTGTCCCAATAAATATTGCATTTTCCCATCACCTCCTTGTGCTCTATCAGAGTCTGCCCAAGCCCTCAGCTTCTCTAGACTAGGGTCACATTTCTGAGCAGCTGCACACTTCTTACACATTACCAAGGCATGGGACAGGTCCCCTTCAGTGTCTAAACTAGGGTCCCTAGCTCTAGTGTTAGAGCACTCAGGATCACTGCCATCCTTAACCCTCTGACAATGGGTTACCTTCCCTTCCTCGGAGCAACTCTCCATAGCTGTTTGGTTAACTGCTACCGGGGTAATTTCAACCCCCCTTTCATTAGTCTCCATATCTGGAGACACAGGCTGGGGAACCAGCCTCCCAGTGGTTTCCACAGTGCCTTCTATGGGGTCCAGGGCACCATAATTTTCCTTTGCCACTTGGCTGCGGGTAACTGCACACACCATCCCCTGTTTGAGATTGTTACCAATGATTGCATCAACAGCTAATGTTTCGGCTACAGCAACCTTTTGTACAGTCCACCCTGTCTCACCCCAATCTAGGAGGACACTAGCAAGTGGCTAGGTTTTCTCCTCCCCAGTGAAACTTCATATAGTTACAAATTGATTGGGTATAAGCTGACCAGGCTCTACCAGATCCCCTTTTACCAACGTCAGGGATGCCCCTGTGTCTCTTAACCCTTGTGTCTGTACACCATTCACAGTGACTGGGTGCATGTGTTCCCTCATATTTACAGGCAGGCTTTCAGGGACACACAAACAATCCACTTCTTTCTTAGCACCACTTTGCGTACTGCTTGTCCTTTTGGGACACTGTCTGGCAATATGCCCAGTTTCTTTGCAAACCCAACATTCGTTTCTTTTCTCAGGTAAATCTTTTCGTTGAAACCTGGGACTAACTGGTTTCAGGGGAGGCAATGAGGGTTTTAGCTGCCCTGAAGGTGTGCTTTTCCCTTTCTGCACTGCCACTCCCGCCCCATTTGCTCTCAGAGCAGGTCTGCTCCTGGCATAGTGGTCCGAGAGTTCAGCAGCCTCTTGCACTGTTTTTGGATTTCGGTCCTCCAGCCAGGTTTTCAGCTCTGCTGAGCATGCCCCAAAAAACTGCTCTAACAATACAGTATTTTCAGTTTTATCTACAGAGTTTGCTTCAATTTCTTCCCACCAACGTTTTAAAAACTGACGTTGTTTCATGGCTAGCTCCTCGTAGCTCATGTCAGGGCTTCTCCTGAGCGTACAGAATTTAGGTCTGTATGCTTCTAAAGTTAAAGCAAACTTTTTTAAAAGTGCAGCTTTAAGTTTGCTGTAATCATTACTGTCCTCATTGTCCATTGGCCCAATGCATCCCAAGCTTTCCCAGTAAGTAGCGGGGATAGCTGGAAGCTCTAGGACACTCTAGAAATATTTGCCTGAGTACAAACTTTTATAATGGCATTTAAAAAGGCACCCATATCCTCACCCTCTTTAAATCTGGCTATCAATTTGAAATTTAATTTGTAACCTAGTCCTGTACTTCCAGTTAAACCCAAGCCACTTACCTGCTCTGGTGCTGGAGGTTGGAGTAGTAGCTTCTCCAGTTCATGTTGCCTCTGGCACCCACACTCTTCACAGTCTGCTTCTCATTGTTCATGCTCCCTCTTCTCCTCTGTGGCTCACTGCTCTCGCCTCTCCTCTCCTCTCCCTGGAACTCCAGCTCCATTCTCCTCAACTCCATCTGTAGCCTGATTGCTTCTGGCTCCAGAATGCTGGTGACCTTCCCCTGCTGCTGTGGCCCTTGGCTTGCACTGTCCCTGCTGCCCTCCTCACTGGATCCAGACACTGCACTGGACTCTGGCCCATGCCCAAGGTTCATTCCTTTTCAGTCACAGACTGTGACTTGAGGCTCTGGGCATCTGCTGCCATCAGAGCATCCCTGAGGTTCTGCTTGTTGGCTTTCCCCTCATACTGGACTCCTCTGTCCTGGCACAACTGCCTCAAGTAGTCTGCAGTGTACCCGCTGTAGTTGGAAGCCATCTTCTTCCCTAACTATGGCTATACTAACTTGCACTTTAGAAAAAAAATAAACAGGAAGGAACTTGACTGTAAGCAAAATGATATAGTTCTGTTTCTTTTTTAAAAATCACACCTTATTTTGCATGTGAGCTGTACAGTATTACTGTACAGTACACTGAACTGTTAAAGCTTGTGTTACCAATACATTAAATCACACCACTGCCAACCAAATCTGTCACAAATATACTCTGCAGGTCAGGCCCTCTGCTGCCACAGTGCCAACCTCTGAGTGCAATAGTGTGAACAGGTAACAGACAGGGTAACCCTCCTGTCTGCTTTGGGTCCGAATCACCTTTAGCCTCGAGTTCTGAGGGGATTCAAACTGTGAACCTTATGCTAGCATACCCAATGTACAGGCTCAGATATGTACCCTATTCGGGACTGCAGTACAATCTTTTGCCAGAGGCACCCAGCCAGGCTTCCAAAATGAACCCTTTTAAAACTCTATATGAGACCCAGGTATTCTTACCTTTTTCCAGCTTAGTAACACCATGCAAGCCCTTACATCTGTCAGACTTAATATCGGTTCAGCAATGACATGCAAAAATGACTGAGAAGACACAGGCAGTATCTTAAAGAAAATGTTGTTTACTAAAAATATGATGAAAAAAACAGGTAAAATAAAATACAGAACAAATAGCATGAGCTCACAGTCACAAAAGAAAATAGGACAATTACTGAAGAAAACTCCTACCACAGTACTTAAGATCTTTGCTATCTAAGTATTACCTTTTTAAGTGTGTTTAAGTTAGAGAGAACTTTCTGTCTCAGAGCCCAAGATGATATAACCTATTCCCCAGATACAATGTTTCAATTCAGGGGGCATCTCCCTTCCCCTTCTGTGACGTCAGTTAGACCCTCCCTTGGAGTTAATTCATTACAAAATTATCTGCAAGGATGTATTTTAAATAATGTGAACATCAGCAAAAACCATTTCCCACATGTGACATCCTTTGATCAAGCATCAATCTTTGATGTCCCTCTGCTGATTTCCTGTTGCTAGTGTCATCTCAGGTTTTATGACTTATGACAAAGTTCTGTGACCAAATTGGCCTTTTTCTGCAGGAACCATAAAAGTTTACAAGGCTTATATCCTGGCAGCTGGTCTGAAAGTTCTAATTAAAACAAAAACAGGAAACCTTTAATCAGGTTTCTCTGGCCTGTTTAATGACATCCTCACTGACACTTTGAAAGTTAAAGGCCAAGTCTCACCCACTGCTAACTGGGGTAGGGGAAGACAATTTCATACACAGACCATTTATTTATTTTACAGATATCATACAGTAATCATAAGCAAGGGGGGAGCATCACAATAGGACTGGCCTTATAGGAGAGGGACAAAGGCTTTTATTGCCAGATAAACAGCTCTGAGTTCAAGGAGGTTTATGTGGCAAGTGGACTCCTTGAGGGACAATGCTCTGCTTATTGACTGGTCTGCCAGATGTTCTCCCAGCCTAGGAGGGAGGCATCTGTAGTAAGTATTCTGGATGGTTCCCTTTGCTGAAAGGGAACCCCTTCTCTGAGATTCTGTATGTCCTTCCACCAGTATAGGGCATGGAGCAAAGTCCTTGAGACTGGAATAAGTTTTGACATAGAGTTCTTTTTCTGAGTCCATTGTGCCCTTAGGTGATACTAAATGTCCCTCATTTGAAATCTGGTGTCTAGTACCACAGCTATGGTAGAAGCCATATGGCCTAGAAGCCTCAGGAAGTGTCTGGCTGGGCTTGGCTAACCGAGGATGAAAGAGTTTGCCAGGTTCTGCAGATTGAGTGCCCTGTCGAGGGGAAGCAGGGCCCTTTCCTTTTGTTTGTACAGTTCTGTCCCAATGAATTTAGTAGCTGAACTGGTTGAAAGTGGAATTTCTGAGAACTGATTAGGAACCCTAAGGATTCTAGGATAGTCTGAGTTAATCTGAGAGAGTCTCTCACTTCCTGCTGAGACTTGCCCACTATTAACCAATCATCCCATTAAGGGAAGAGACACCTGTTGTCTTCTGAGATGGGCTGCCACTACTGCCAAACACTTTGTGAGGACCCTGGGCACTGAAGAAAGGCCAAAGGGGATTGCTGCAAACTGGTAGTAGCCTGAAGACAATATGAACCTGAGAAATTTCCTGTGAGACTGCCTGACTGGAATGTGGAAATAGGTGTTCTTCAAGTCTAGGGAAGCTAGCCAGTCTCCTTTTTGCAGAGATGGAATCACCACAGCCAGGGTGACCATCTTGAATTTGGGATTGACAAGGTATTTGTTTAGGTACCTGAGGTCTAAAATGGGTCACCAATCCCGAGGTGTTTTTCTGAGTTAGGAAGTATCTGGAGTAGAAACCCTTTCTCCACAGCTTTTGCAGACAGAAGAGCTTTACTTCTAACTCCAACAGAAGCTTTTCTGTAGGAGTTACAGATTTTAGTGATTTCTGACTCTGTGAAAAGGGGAACTTTTTGTACTGCCTCAGTTCACTACTTCGAGTACCCGCTTGTCTGTGGTAATGAAGTGCCAGTGGGGGAGGTAGTGGGACAGCCTTCCTCCCACTGGGGAAGGGGAGGTGATCTGTCTTTTGTTGTCAGAAGATTTGTTTGGACTGAGTACTAGAGGAAGGAAAGGAGCCAGCTCGTCTCTGGCCTCTCCTACCCCTTCCCCTGAAGTAACCACTCACTTGAGAGTAGCCCATGGGCATTGGCATAGGGTAGAAGGCCCTGGGGTAGTAGCCTCTGCCTCTAGTCCCTCTGTTCTGAGGCCTCTGGGAAGTGGAGGCTTTTTTCTTTACAGCATTACTCTGGTAGACGATTTTATATTCTTCCACCTTTTTCATATAAGCTTCAGTTTTGTCCCCAAATAATGAATTATTCTCACAGGGGAAATGCATAGCTTTATTCTGGGTATCCTGTGAGAGATTAGTTGCCCTTAGCCAGGCATGATGTCTTAGGGAGATTGTCTGGGCCATGGTTCTGAAGGCAGTGTCATTCATATCCACTGCTATGTGAAACTGGCACTTTTTAGCTTCCAGGGCCTTTTTTAAAACTTTCTGTGAGGTCCTGAGCTATTCTGTCTGGGATCAGCTGGCTAATAGCTAGCACTGAGTTCCAGAGAGCTTTTTGATACTGGGCTGCATAGGCCATGTAAGTAGATAGGCATAGCAGCAGAGGCTGTTGTGTAAGATTTTTTCCCCATAAAATCAAGCCTCTTTTTCAGGAGGCTGTGAAGAAAGGGGTGCTTTAGGCTTGCCACAAGCAGTAGTCTGCACAACCCCTTCATGATCAGGGTGAGTATACAGGAACTCTGCATTACATCTTTCAAGCTGATATTTTTTCTCAATTTTCTTGTCCACTGCCGAGCTGGAAGTGAGGTATTCAAGTACTTTAAAAGTTGCCCTGCAAAGTGATTTATGTATGGGCAACAGCAGCTTCCTGGAAGGAGGGAGACCTATCATATCTAAAAAGTCTTCTTCCACCTCCTGGTGAGTGGTTTCTTGTATAGTGAGATCAAGAGTGTCCACTATACGCTGGATGAAAGTAAAATGAGAGGAAAAACTACATGCCCGTTAGTGGGATCACCAAACTCTGGGTGAGAAGGAGCCTTTGGATCTAAGGTCATCACCCAATCCATCATCATCATCATCATCACCCTCATAATAAAAACCCTGGGTATTTATTTATTTGCTTTTGTTAACCGGGTAAGCACACTAGATAGCCAAGTGCCTATTTTCAGGTGCGACCCGGGAGATTACAAGGTACATTACAATGTACATACATGAACAACAGGCAAATACAAATGGAGGATTACATTACATAGAATTAGCACAACAGGGACTTTACAAGCATCAGATTTCATCAGGCAAATAGTGAAGAGTTAATGACCAGAGTTTGAAGTGTGAGGGGTAGTAGGGTCAGGAGGGGCATTAAAAATATTGCCCATAGCTTGCACCATTTGATATAAATGCCAAACTTTCGCCAACTCTTCATCAGATGACATGGATTTTTGTGTCACTAGTGTCTCCCTTTGCTTCTCAGCGGGAGGGACAGTGATATGTTTTTCTTTTTGTTTTTTAGCGGGCACTTCATCAGTGACCTGTTCATTATGCCTCTTTTTGGCCTGGTCAGAATTATTTTTGTCTATTTGTTCTGTAGAAAGTCTTCATCAGACTTTTCCTTAGTTTTATGAGAGGCAGATCCCTCTTTAGAATTTTTATTACAGGGGAAGCAGACTGAGTGGCCATAATCTCCGACCTTTTGGCTGTATTTTTTACTGTTTTACCAGAAGGATTAGTGCTAAATTCACAGTTATGGTCAGAAAGCAAACAGTTACACTTAACACAGCTTTTTGAAGTAATAGGACCAGATTTCCATTTGGGTCTGTCTGACATGTCAATTTGTCAATAGACTTTAGAAACATTATCCCCAAATGGGAAAAAATGAAAAGAACTGTCAGTTCCCAAGTGCCTTGGAACCACGGAAAACTGTTCTGTGAGGTGCTAAAAATAAAGAGTTTATTGTAAAATCACAGTTCCAAAATGAAATGGGGAACTGTGATATAAACTAAAAGCAGCAGAACGTTTATTTTAAATTTTACCTCAGAAAGAGCGGGAGGTGGCAAAATCTTGGTTCCTGGGAACCACAAATTAAAAAAATGCAAACTCTGAATTTTGTTAACAAAAAACCACTAAAGGAGCACAAAGAAGTAAAATACCTACTTGAACACTGAAATGAACTTCTTCAAACAAAGTGTGAAGAGAGAATTCCAGGGCAGTGTTGTCAAGTCAGCAGAGAAATAAATCTGACTGACCTCTCACTCTAGCTCAGGCAGCACTCCCTCTTTCTGCTCTCTGATTGACTGATGCCAATAGACATTAACATAAACTCCTCCTCCAGGGCAGCTGGACCCAGATGGCATACTGCACTTGTCAAGCATACTGAGAAAATTCCTGTGGTGAGAACTCCTTTTCTTATTTTCCACAAAGATCAGGTTACCTTGCATACCAATCCTCATTTTCTACCAAAGGTAATTTCTGAGTGAAAATTAATTCACACTATTGACCTTCCAGTTTATTTCTTGACTCCCACGGATAGTGGAGAACACTGACTGCATATGCTTGACATTTGTCAAATGTTGCCAAAGCAAGGCCTTTCCAAATGGTTGGCTTGCTGCATTTATTTCTGTTACTATAAGCATGGTAAGCAGCTTTCTGGGCCTGTCTGTGCTCACTCCACCCATGGGGTGGCTGCTTCTGTAACTTGTTTCCACAGCGTGTCTGCTGCTAACATATGTGCTGTTGCCACTTTTTTTTTTTATTTATATTTGTTAAGTCTAGGATTACAAATACCTTTGAGCTGAGGCTCTTTTACAAAGGTTCCACATCAATTACAGTACAACACAATACAACAAGGAGAAACTTGGAATGCTGTTCGTACATTAACTAAACATAACAGTCTGGACATTGTCTTTTGTGGGCATGCCAGACTTGGTCTTACTCTCCAGCAAGGCCTCCTTATTCAGGGTCCATAGATCCTTCCTCACTTGGTTCTTTGGTTCTGCTTGGGAATCATTCAATGATGTGGCTCAGTGGAGGGGCATATCCTCAAAGAAGATTGAATTGTTACTTACTGTGCCGGCCCGCCGGCACAGCAGGTTGGATCTCCGCTTGCGACACCTGTGACCCGGGTTCGGGAATGGATCCAGGTCATTGGATGGCCGGCCGCGGGGAGAAGGATTGAGCATCCTCAGAATTGCTCTCCTTCTCCGGGGGGAGGGTGGAATGCTCCCGGGACAAGAGCAACACCTGGCGGAGGCCGGGTCCATCACATGGTACCAGCGCCAGTTTCAGTTCTGGGGCGGGCGGATTCTGGTCATCATTGCACATCCCCACCCCAGCCTATGGGGGGAAAAAACATGCTGCCTATTTGTCTTTGTGAAGCCCTGCCCTGGGCTTTGATTAGCCTCCTAGCTGGGCTTTCCTGACTAGTGCCAGTTTCACGGTACTGGTTGTTGTGGCCACAGTGCCATTACCCCACCCTCTGGGGGGCAAGCCAGGGGGTGACTGGGAGAGCCTCTGGCAATCTGGGAGGTGGAAACTGCAGGGGCGCCGTGACCAGGGCAGAGGTGCCTACAGCTTGTGCAGCACATAAAGTGCAATAAACAGAATTGTCATTTACTGTAACAGTAGATCTTCAAGAGAGTTTCCTTCATTGAGCTACAGCTCTCCCCACCTCCTCCCCCCCTTTTTGGGTGACAGGTGTTTAACCTGCCTATTGTCACATGCTGGTTCTCCTTTTGTGCCTGAATCTGGCATATTTACTCAGGTTTCCATATCTTCTCCTGTGTGCCTGATTTAGTCCTGCTTGCTTCAGTCCCTGCCAGTCCAATAATCCTCTGAGCTTGTCTCTGGCAGGGAAACTGAGGCATGATGGGGCTGCAGCAATGATGCACATTGACATGTGCGGCCCCAGCTAGCAACATTTTCCATGTGGTCCTGATGCCAATGGTATGCAGTTCTATGATGTGGCTCAATGGAGGAGATTCTGTCAAAGATCTCCTGTTTTGGTAAGGAAGTATTCTTTCAATGGCATACTCATCCTGGGCAAGAGACACTGCAGACTAATCTCTCACACCTTACTCTATCACCACAGGCTTGAAAGGGGGAGGAGACTGCTCACAGAATGCTGTGCTGTGCCTGATCTCCATTTTAATAGGTTCTTTCCTCCACATAATTCTGTCTTTTCTTCTCCATTGCTGCTGGCCTCCATACGCTGGGTCACTCCTAGGCCAAGGCTATGGGCCTTGTTGTGGACAAAAGGGAACAGGGAGAAAGGGTGAACAAAAGGAAAAAGGGGAAGCGACAAGCAAAGAGCTAACAAAATCTGGAAGGCCATGTGTGCTACTGCTAGAAGTCTGGGTAAAAAGTTCCCAGATCTACAGGCCATCATTGTGGAGGCTGACCTGGTTATTGTGGCCATTACCAAGTCATGGTGCACTGACAACCATGATTGGGACATGGCCATACCAGGTTGTACATTATTCAGAAAGGACAGAGTGGGAGGGAAAGGATTGGGTGTGGTGCTTTATTTAAAGGAAAGCGTAACAGCAACTGGAATAAAGAAAACTGGGGGGAAGGGGGGCAGAGGTGTTGTGGGTCACCCTTGAGTCAGGAAAGGAGGCCATTATTCAGGCAGATGTGATCTACATTCATCCAGCACAGGAGGAGGGGTCAGATAAAGAAATGCTAGAAGCAATCAGCAAAATGGCTGAAAAGGGGAGGTGTTGCTAGTGGGAGAATTCAGTCTGCCGGATGTAGATTAAAGCCTCCCAGCTGCAGTTTCAGCTAGATGAAGGGACATCCTTAACTCCCTGTAGGGGTCATTCCACAAGCAAATAGTCAGCGAACCCACTCATGATGGACAGTACTTGACCTAGTGTTTACAAATAGGGACAGTATTGCAGACATCAAGGTGGGAAGCCATCTGGGGGCCAGTGATAATCATACAATACAGTTCAACAAAAGAACAGCTGCAGAATCAAACCACACAGTGATGAGAGTCTTGGACTTCAGAAGGGCAGATTTTATAAAGATGGGTGAATGCCTCAGGAATGACCTGGAAGGGGGAGATGACCTGGGGAGGTGGTGGAACAGTAGACCAAACTAAAAGAGGACATAGTGAAGGCAACAAACCTCTGCATCAAGCAAGTAAGCAAAAGGAAGAGGAGACCAGTATGGTTCTCAAAAGAGGTGGCAGAAAAGGTAAAGGCTAAAAGAGATGCATTCAGAAGGTATGAGGAGACCCAAGAGAGGAGGATAAGAAAGTGTACCTCAGAAAACAGAAGCAGGCAGGGAAAGCAGTAAGGAGTGCAAATGTGCTAGTTGAAGAAAGAATAACTTCGGCAGTATCAAAAGGGAACAAGACATTTTTTAGGTATGTTAGTGAAAAAAGGAAGACAAAGGGAGGAACTGTAAGGCTGAAGGGGGAGGGGTCTGTATGGAGGCGGACCACAAAAAGGCAGACATCTTGAACAAATATTTCTGCTCAGTGTTCATAGTGGAAGGGGAAGGGGAGTAGGAGTAGTAATGATTTTCATTCATTCAAAGAAATGAACATGGTAAAATTCCCATTGAGCCGGAAGCTTATCTACAAGAGATACCATATGTACAATCATCCTGGTAACATACATGGAAATAGTTACAAAACAGAAATGCACACATAATTTAAAATTTAAAATACATTATGCATTGAGGTGCAGTACAACATTAAAGTGACACAAGGGACAACAAAGAGTGAAATACCCAAGGAGGTTTATCCTGAGTCAATTGCTGCGCAGCACTTTCTAAGACAGGCTGCTTGTGAGAAAAAACATGATTTGATTTTTTGCCAATTGATTTTAGTACCTTGTGGTTTCAGGTGATTAGGTAGATTCTTCCACACCTTCTTAATTACCTCAGACCACAAGGTACTAAAATCAAGGGGGCGGACTGTGAAAAAAGACCAGGCACTTAGATGAGAGGGACATGAACACTAGTCCTTTTTCTGAAGACAGAATATGAAAAGCACTCACTAATATGAAGGAGGATAAGGCTACGAGGCCAGATGGGGTGCATCTAAGGGTGCTGAGGGAGCACAGGGAGGTACTAGCTGTACCTCTGACAGAACTGTTTAACAGATTACTGGAGACCAGAGAAGTCCCGGAGGACTGGAGAAGGGCAGGTGTAGTCCCACTTCACAAAAATGATAGCAGGGAAGAGGCAAACAATTGTGATGGGTAAGTTAATGGAAACTCTGCTAAAGGAAAGGACTATGGAATATTTTGAATTTGTTACAGGATCTGAGGCAGCATGGATTAACAGGGGGAAGGTCATGCCAAACAAATATGATAGATTTCTTTGACTGGATGACCAACAAGTTGGATCAGGGAGGGACGGTGGACATGGCCTACCTGGATTTCAGCAAAGCTTTCAACACTGTTCCATATAACAGACTGGTAAGCAAGTTGTGCAGCTTGAGGGTGGGAAATAAGGTGGTAACCTGGGTATGAAACTGACTGGATGATAGGAGGCAGAGGGTAGTGGTAAATGCAGTTTGCTCCGAGGAAGGAAGGGTGACCCTCAGGGTACCCAAGGGTTCAGTGCTGGGACTGGTCCTCTTAGCATCTATAAGTGACACAGCAGAGGAGCTGGAAGGGAAAGTCTATCTCTTTGCAGATGACATCAAGATCTGCAACAGAGTGGACACTCCGGGGGCAGGGGGGTGGAAAGGATAGGCAGAAATCTGAAAAAACTGGAGAAGTGGTCAGGAGTATGGCAGCTGGGTTTTAATGCTAAAAAGTGCAAAATAATGCACTTGGGCCATAGAGACCTGGGGCAGAGTATAAAATGGGTGGAGTTATACTGACAACAACCAAACAGGAAAGAAACCTGGGGTAATCATATCAGATGACATGAAGGTAGCCAGGCAGTGTGACAAGGCAGTTGGAAGGGCTAGTGGCATGCTGGAATGCATAGGAAGGAGTATCACCAGCAGAAGGTGGGAGGTGGTGTTGCCCCATATAGATCGCTGGTAAGACCCCACCTTGAGTACTATGTCCAGTCTCAGGAAAGATGTGGACAGAGTGGAGGCAGTCCAGAAGAGGGCTACCAATATTTGTGTAGGGTCTTCAGAAAAATTTCACAAAAAAGCTGCTCCTAGAAAAACAGACAGGACATAGGTTCAGTAAGGCAAACAACAAGAGAAAATAGAACCCGCTCTATGTCCAGAGGGAAAACAAACTGAGACCTAACTCTTGGGTTATTGTTTCAGTTAAAAAAACTTTTATAGCACAAAATCTTGAAATCTTCCTTGAAAAAGCCCCCGAAGGGGTGCAAAACGATCATTGGACATTCTCAGTACACCCTGGGAGATGTAAGTGTGTATTTTTAACAAGATTTTGTACTAAAAATGTTTTTTAACTGAAAGAATAACCCAAGAGTTCGGTCTCAGTTTTTGTTTTCCTCCGGACATGGAGCGGGTTCTATTTTCTCCTGTTCTTCAGAAAAATCCCTACAAAGAGAGGCTAAGGGAGCTCAATATGTACACCCTGGAGGAGACGAATGGAAAGGGGGGATATGATAGACACCTTTAAATACCTCATGGGGGCTAATAATGCACAGAAGGGGGTATTTTTCAGAGCAAAAGGTGGCCTAGATCAAGGAACATGCTATGAAACTGAAGGGAGGTAGATTCAGGAGAGATGAGAGGAAGTACTTCTTCACAAAAAAAGTGGCAGATTCCTGGAACAGTCTTCCAGCAGAGGTAGTGGGGGCAGAAACAGTGGTGGGGTTCAAAAATACCTGGGATAGCCACAAGGCAATTGTAGGGGTAAGGAAGAAGGGGGGGAGACAGTGCCATAGATCAAGTAGGGTCTGCAGCAAAAATAAAGGTAGAAGAATAATGGGCAGACTGGGTGGGCCAAGCGGTTGTTATCTGCCTTCAGGTTTTATGTTTCTGTTTACCCTGAGGAAATAATGGCAGCAAAGCTATCACCTCCACCCCAGACCAAAAGGCTGCAATACTAAGAACATACAAACATATGAAATTGCCAGCAGAAACAGGCCACCTGGTCTATCGAGTCTGCTTGATTGTGCAGCTAGCACCTCATCTCGCAGCCACCCTTCCCACCCCATCTTCCCAGTATCCCTTCACCTTCCCCTGTCCCAACACCTCTTGAAACTGCCCATCATCATACAAGACACTACGTCGTCTGGTAAGATGTTCCATTTGTCCACCACTCTTTCAGTGAAAAAATGTCTCCTCATCTCCCTCCTGAATCTTCACCCCTCCAATCTCAGTCCATGCCTTCTCATGTCCCTCCCCCTTCTCATCTGGAAAATCCCTTCTGTGTTGGTCTTGTTTATCCCCTTCAGATACTTAAAGGTCTCAATCATATCCCCCCATCCCTCCTCTCCTTCAGCAAATACATATTCATCTCTCCCAGCCTGTCCTAGTAGGGCTTGCTCTGTAATCCCTGGATCATCTTTGTGGCTCTTCACTGCACCCTCTCCAACAATCTGATGTCCTTCTTCAGGAATGGGTGCCAGTATTGCATGCATGTAGTACTCCAGGTGGGGCCTGACCAATGACCTATTCAGAGGCAGGATAACCTCCCCCCTCCTGGAGGAGATCCCTCTTGCAATACACCCCAGCATTTTGTTGGCTTTTGCTGCCACTTTCCTGCACTGAGCAGAGTTGTTCATGCTTCTTGTAATTCCTCCCATGGTTCCTGGCTTCAAAGTGCAGAACCTTGCACTTATTGGCATTGAACTGCCATGTTTCTGCCCACTCCTGTAGCTTAGTCAGGCCCTCCTGCAACTCTTTCCACCCCTCTACATCATCAACAACAGCTCCAATCTTGGTATTGTCTGTGAACAGACTGATCCTGTTCTGTATCCCATGCGAGATATCTGCAATAAAAATCCCAAACAGCACTGGTCTCAGTACCGATCCCTGTAGTACCCTGCTCACCACCATTCTCGGTGACAAGCGGTCCCCCACCACCACCCTTTGCTGCCTTCCCTTTAGCCAGTTTGTGATCTTTTTAACCGTTTTTGGTCCTGCCCGCATATATTCCAGTTTTCCCCTTCCTTCCTATGCGGCACTGAATCAAAGGCCTGGTTGAAGTCTAAATACAGGACATCCACTGCATGGCCCTTGTCTAGTTCCCACGTCACCCAGTCGTAGTACTCTCCAAGCTTTGTCTGGCAGAATCTGCCCACTACAGACCCATGCCGTTGACCATCCTGGAGACCATTTTCCTCCAAGAAGCTCATTAGCCTCTCTTTTAGGATGATCTCCATGAGCTTTCCCACAATCGATGTGAGGCTCACTGGCCTATAGTTTTCTAGTTCATCCTTTGGGCCACTTTTGTGGATGGACACCACATGGGACAGTCTCCATTCCTGTGGTACACATCCCGTGTCCAGAGAGGTATTGAACAGGTCAGCCAGTGGCCCCACCACTGCTGTCTTCTCTCTTCTTCCCCTCCTCCCAGCTTAGTAAAACAAAAGATTTCCCCTCCCCATCCCCTACCTACCTAATGGTAGCAATTTTCTCTCTCCTCCCCTTAATGGTAGTACTGCTCTCTCTCTTCCCCCTCCTCCCCACCCTGGACCTAATGGCAACAAGATTCTCTTTCCTCTCCCTTACATGATCCTACTCTCCCCATTAACAGCTATGCCTGATCCCAGTTTTTAAACTCCAGTGTAGTCCACCCCGTCTATCATAGCCCCACCACCTACCCCAGGAAGGAAATGGATAATATTTGCAATACTTCACAGAATCACAGAGTATCACAGAATGATGACACACTAAGGCTGGCCATCAGACTAGGGAACTGTAAGAGATGGAGCCATCGGTTACATAGAATCAAAGTTTGAATAGTCCTCTTAAGTAAGTCCCATCCTCAAATAATTATTTGTTTGCTTTGACTACTATATTAAAAGGTAAAGATGTGTAGGCTTCATAAAAAACAATAACTTTGAAGCTGCATTGGTACTTTTTAGGTAAACCGGCTTGTCTCTCAGCAACATTTTTTAGTTGAGATGCAGTGGGCTTAAAACCTGTCTTGCTCATGCATCCCTCATCCACTCTTCCATTTTTTACCAATACAGTATTGTCCTGAAGCAACATATAAACATTAAACTATTTGTAACCCCCCTGTGGGGCTTACTTTATTTGCCCTGTGTCTCCTAATTGCCTCTTGGTGCTGGTGGTGTCCCCTGTTGTTTCCCCCAATTGTGCACCGCCATTGGCCCGAGCCCAAATGTGCCCCTGGGACTTCCAGGCAGCCCCTGCATTTATTTTTGCCCATAGTGAGCTTTAGAAAAATAGCAGAGCAGCTGCCTTTTCCCCCATATGCGTCAAGGCTGGGTGGACGGCTCACGCATGCACAGAAGCGTACTCTGTTTTCCAACCACAATTGCGGTCAAATGAATGGCCTCTCAGTGGTCCAGGCCCCACTAACAGGCCAAGTGGGGACTGGTGACCAGAACAAGGCCCTTGAGAGCCCTCGGTGCATTTTGTATAAAGAGCACCAATCGCACTGTGTTTTTGGCTTATAAATACTAATAAGGACAATATTCATATTCATGAGCAAGTCTGTCTAGCACCTGGGAACTCTAAATGTTACTGTTAGCAACAGGTGCAGGATTGCAAATAAATTTGAAATATAGTGAGCACTTATCAGGACACAAGGGGGTTTACTGAACTGTGAGGCTAATGCAGATAAAAAGGATTTCTCCTGGCTGCACCAGAACTTTGAATGTGGAATACTGTTTGGACTGTTTGGGGCCCGTAACTAGTTGCAGCCATATTTGCAGCCTTTGACCTATAAGTAGCCAATCAGAAAGCCCAGATATATCTCAGAGACTTTTGGGACAGTGCCAAAGCTTTATGGGAGAAAAGCAGGGACTAAATTAAGGCACCCAAACAAGGAGCTATCAGACGTCGAGGAGGCCTAATGAATATTCATTTCTGAAACAGACAAATGAACCAGCCAATCAGGAGCTGCCAGAGAGTTCCCAAAACTCCAGAGACTTTTCAGTTCGGTGCGAGCCCCTCCACAGGAAGGGGGGCTCTGCCCCCTTGCAAGGAGAATGTGCCTGAGTCAGTTTAGCATAAGCCCCTCCACAGGGAGGGGGGGCTCAGGCCCCTTTCCAGAGAGAATAGGCCTAGTTAGTTCAGTGGGAGCCCCTTTGCAGGGGAAGGGGGGACTCTGCCCCCTTGAGAGTGAAATGCAGCTGCAAGGAAATTGGAGACGCTGGCCTGGGGGTTGCCAGATATTGTCCCTCTGTAGCAAATAAAATAGTCCTCACCAATCTGACCCCAAAACAACCCCACCCACCCCACCTCACCTCCCACTCAGCACCCACCACCACACACACACACACACACACACACACACACACACTCACTTACCTGAACATGTCCCATGGTATAGAGCTACTCTCAAACTGAAGACATGTCTTGCTGCTGCAACTGGTGACTGGGATAAGAAAAAATTGGGTAGGTGCAGTTTAACATATTTCAATGAGGTTTGAACTTTGACTCATAACTTTGCCATTTTTACCTCAGATTTTCAACATGGCCTTCATGGGACCACACCTCATGACCAGTGTTGGTGGAATTATGCAAATCTGGCCTGAAAAGCAATTTCACAGTTACTTTGTGAAATCACCTTCTGGTCGGGATTTGAAAATTTTCACCACAATAGTTCATGAGGTGGGGTCATAAGAAGACTGTGTTGAAAATTTTAGATCACAATATGTAAAGCTGGCTATGTATGAGCGTGCATTTACATTTTTCAATGCTCATTCATAACTCTGGTAATTTTAAAAATGTTGACCCCATATTTTCAGCATAGTCATTTTTTAAACCACCTTATGAACGTGACAGCTGTCATTTTCCAAATCCTGGCCAAAATGTGTTTTCCCACTTGTGCTGCAGAATGACGTTTTAGCAGGGATTTGAACATTTTCACCTATGGGGATCATGAGGTGGGAGTAAAAATAAGGCTGTGCTGAAAATTTGGTGTATAAATATGATAAGATAACCACGTTATGACTGAACGTTGCAATATTTCAATGTTCACTCATAACTTTGCTAATTTTCAATATTTTGACTCCAAACTTTCAACAAAGCCATTTTTTCACACCACTTCACAAACATGACAGGTGTCATTTTTTAAATCCTGGACGAGATGTGTTTTCATACTTCTGGTATGAAATTACATTTTGGTCAATATACTATAAATGCCACATGTCATGTTTATAAGGGGAGTCATAAAACAACTATCTTGAAAATTTGGGGTCAAAAATTACGAAAATGTATAATTCTTAAGAAACATTGTGTGTAATGCCAGTCTTCACCCCAGCAGGTAAGCTTTGTGATACCCTTCCAGTGGGCTGAGTTTGGGGACGAGCTCAGTGGCCCAGCTGGATGGAGTCAGGGTGGGGGGATGGTGCTGTTATGTGACACCCCCCCAGCCAGGGAAAGAAAGCTGCAGGGTTGACCGCACGGGTAAGGTACCATATAGTGAAGACAACTGTCCTCTTGGCATAGGGCCCTGCACTTCTGCATCCGTTTGTGACAGAGGGCCCTGTGCATTGACTGACAGATGGACTCTTTGCCTGGTGCATCTGTGTCTGTGGCCACATGGAAGCACAGGGACCAGAGTACCCTGTGCTTCCACAGCCCACCAGACAGCTACATGAATTCTTGACATCTCAGGGTTTTAAATAATTGATTAGCAGTTTTTTTCTTGGGACAATGCTAACTGTACAGAAAAGTATTTACATAGGTTTTCAAGAAGTGTTATGTTTGTTAAACACAGTGAGGCAAGTGCTATGCATTTTCAGAATGTTTTAGCACTTTTATGAGCAAAATGCTAATCAATTTTTGGAGTTAAATAAAACCCTGCATCTTTTGCTGCACTTCTGTAGGTGGATGGAGTCTTCCCTTGGCACAGGGCCCAAAGGAACCTGCGTGAATGAGGGTATGATTCTACTATCTCAAAAAGAAAGGACATTCTTTGCATAAAATTTCATTAATGCACCAGTTAGGATTCAACTTAATGCCGCAAAAATAGGCAAACGTGGTGTTAGGGTTTCCAGCCCTAACTCCCTACCCCCCCATGGAAATGTGGTGTTAGGGTTTCCAATCCTGACTCCCCAACCCCAACCCCCAAACAACAAATGGAAAAGACTTTAGGGTTTTTGGTCTCTGGAATCTTGGTGAATCAGTGGTGGGGTCTTACTTGAGGTTGTCAATCCTATTGTTCAACCCGTTCCCTGAACAAACAATGTCAGGTGTGATTTTTCTTCTTCATGTAGGGCCCCCTCAGGGCCCTGCGTGAAGAAAGCTACAACAAACTGTGTTGGCAACATGTGGCGAGACATACTTCTCTATTTTTGAAGAGTGTCTCAATAAGAGGCACTGTTTTTTTATCTGTACCTTGTGCTTCAGACAGGAGGCTATGGGTTGGGGGGAGAGGTGAGCATTAGGGTTGACATCCCCAAGGAAGACCCCACCACTGATTCACCAAGACTCCAGAGACCCAAAATCCTAATATTTTTTTCCTTTTGCTGCTTGGGGAGTGAGAGTGAGGAGTTAGCGCTGCATCTCCCTAGTTTTGTAGCATTACCTTGAACCCAAATTGATGCATTAATGAAGTTTTTTGCAAAGAATATTATATATAGTTATAGATATATAGATACATATTTTAGAAGATACCTACTCTTTAATGGAAGAACAAAAAATCACAAGGTGGTACATAAACATGTGGGCAGAAAACAAAACAAAAAGGTACACATTGAAAATAGAACTCCCAGGTCATGCTTAAAATAGTCAAATGTTTGTCTAGTGCACCATACCTTGTTAATGAAAACTAAATAAATAAACACTGCAAATAATTATACCGTTTCTGAAGAAAATCTATGGTTGAAACATGGACTCTAACTCTATTTTCAGCATGCATTTAATATGACCTTTTTGTTTCATACTCTTTAATGGACCTAATTAGTAAGTTATTATAGCATATAGACATATAATAACTAGGGAGTGTTACCTCCCATACGGAAACCTGGTTATAATTCACCATTATAATCAGCTGGTTATAACAGCGGACACACACCAGGTTTTCCTCACTCCACGCATGCGCACATTTCCTACCTTGCACACTCCATTCATTCATCAACGCTAAATGGACTTGGAGTAAGTGTTTTCATAAGCTTCTTCATAAATGTAGTTGCTGTTCAGTTACTTTTTATTTAGTTTTGGGTCAATCATACAAAAACAAATAAAAGGGAAGTGCATTCCAGCCTGACAGCGGAGCCGGAATCACTTTTTTCCATAATTTCTGGGTAGCGTTTTCAAGATGAGAAAAAACTACCCAGAAATTATACAAGCAAGACATGGGGTAGTATGTAAAACTCTAATTTTACACATACCCTCAGTGTGGGATGCTTGTATAAACCCATCGAGATTTGCTCTTGGAGTTTATGTAGCATCCAACATTTCAGATGTGTATAACATTCTCATTTATACACACTACCCCATGTATTATTTTATATGTAATAACTGCAGTTACCAAAATGCGTTCTAACTGTTTAATTAGTTTGACCACTCAGATGAATTTTTAATTGGAAACATGGTTTTAAAACTTTAGAACAGCCCATGTTTGAGGACTCTGAAATTACAATATCTCAAAGTCAATCATTCCTCCCAAGTTATTGTGCAAGAGAGATGAGTGCCACTTTTGCATGGAAACTGTAGCCATCCTGTATTGTAGAAACATACAAGCATAGAAAACTGCCTTCAGAAGAAGGCCTTATGGTCTGTTTAGTCTCCCAAGAGTTGATACATTGTATGCCCTCTAGGGGATCATGTCCATTCTCCCTACCATCCTGATTTATCATGTTCCCTTGACCAGCCTTTTATGTCTTTCCCACTCACTCTTAAAGACCTCTACTGTTATAGAACTAACCAATGAATCAAGCAACTCATTCCACTCTCCCTCCACCCACTCTGTAAAGTAATATTTCCTAATGTCCCTCTGAAATTGACCCACCACCAGTTTCATGCTATTACTCCTAGGATTAGTGTTGCTGCTGGTTCTGAACAGTTCATGTGAGTTATTTAAGCAATAAGCCATGAGGGGGTATGGATTATCAGGGGATTTACCATGGCTGGAGTGGTTTGCCCGGGACGATGGGTAAATCTGATTCAACAGTGGTAAATCTGTAACTTCTTCCTCCAGTGGCTTGCGATTATACCAAGGTTCATTTTTTACTATGATAAATGCAACTTTTAAAGAGGTTTCTTGGTTTTTTTTTAATTTTTATTGTATTTATTCCTATGCTGCAGATGATTAAGATTAGGATTTGGATTGTACACTTATCAACAGCCGTTGATTAGCAGAGGATTTACATGGGTGGTAAACTGCCAGTCTGATGATTTCATTGGCTGTTCACTTATGTCCATGGTATAATTGTTTATACCCTGCATGTATTTAACTGTTTCAGTCATGTAACTCCCTCTCCTATCTGGTTTCCATTGAGTACATGTCGAGGCACTCCAGCCTCTGCTTGTATGTCCTGCCCTGTTTCCCCCCTGAATCATCTTGGTCCCCCTCCTCAGCACTGACTCCAGCCTTTGAATGTCCTTTTAAAATGAGGGTTCCAAAACTGCACACTGTACTCTAGGTAAGGCAACACCAGGGTCCTGTACAGGGGCACTATGACCTTGATTTTCCTACTACTGAACCCACCTACCAATGGCACCTGTTTGTAGTTGATCTTCTGTTAGCTGGGCTGTTGTTTGAATTAGATATGGGGGAGCTTCCGGTGACATCGGGAAGCTAATGACAGCTTGATCTTCTACCTCCCCCTAACTCGCCTGATTCAATCAGTGAACATCTGCCTTATCGAATGATGAATTCACCAACAAAAGCCACCAGATCTAAAACCACCAAAATAAAGAACTTGGAGATGCCGGCACATAAGCTGAGGGAGTTATTACAACAAGAAAAATCCTAACTCAATATGACCGCGGCCAACACCACAGACAGCATGGCGGCCACACAACATTCTGAGTCTGACGATACAGATCTGATTGCTACAACTATACAGACTGCCAAAACTGTTAACAAAATAGATAAATCTCTCACCGAACTGTGTTCAGACATTAACAAAAATAGAGCACAGAACAGACCAATTGGAGCTTGGCTTCACAGCAGTCTCTGAACAAACGGACCGCCACGACCGCCTTCTCCTATACCTGATGACCCAGTACAGAGAATTTATCCACAGACTGGATGATCTAGTGGGTCAAAGCAGAAGGCAAAATCTTAGGATATACGGAATACCCGAGGGAGCAGAGGCTAAGGCCCCAAATGTGATAGCATTCCTGCAGGGTGTACTGAAGGAAGCCCTGCGACAGCCAGATGATTTCGACCTAAGTATGGATTGAGCACACAGATCCTTAGCCCCGAGGCCCACCAATGCAGGTGCTCGGCCTAGATCCTTTGTCCTCAATCTCACCTCTTATGCAGTCAAAAAGGAGCTGCTCACACAGGCCTGGAGGCAATGGGAAATCTTATATAAGCAACATAGAATTTCATGTGACAATGACTACACTACAGCAGTCCAGGAGAGTCGCAAAGTCCTTTGGCCCATTCTAAAACAGCTGAGGGCAAGAAATCTTAAAGCACAAATATTGTATCCAGCACGGCTTAGAGTGGAGACGGAAAGTGGGCCGCGCACCTTTCCAGACTTGCTAGCAGCTTCCACCTATCTCGAGGGTCTGGGAATCACTGTCCCTCCCAATGCCGAAAGAATGACTGAAGAGGGAGCTCCTTAAATCAGCATGGTCAGTGGCCCAGAAAGGACACACATGCACAGGATCAATGCAGGGGAGCTACAAAACCAATCTACGATCGGTTGTCACAGCGATGCTGAAGCCTTACTGCTCAGCGGTTCTCCTGGAAGGCCTGGCCAGTGGCATACAAGATGGCTCATCCATATCCCCTGAAACATTGGAGCAAGTGACTGAGTGGATGGACACATGAAGAGACATACAAGGGACTTTACTACCTTCTTTTAATGAACGCACCCTCCAGGCAGACCCTCTGACTCACCCTGCTAGATGATCTCTTGCAAAGTGTCTGAGACAGCATGCATGGGGGCCTGCTCCTTGCCCACCGGTTCACCACTGAAAATCATGTTCGCTCCTTGCAATGTTCTTCCTCAGTAAGTTGTTGTCATTTAAAATGTTAACTTTTGTTCCGGTTACTTGGACTGAGGGAGTGAGTTCTAAAATGCAGGAGGTTTCAGGTGAGTGGAAGGGGGAACTAGCATTCTGGCCCTAGAGAGATTCTCTTCACAAGGAATGATTCTAAGACTGTAATTATCGCCCCCATAGTGCGATTAAATGCACTTCAAGGTTTACATTCTCTGACTATCTTGCGATGCTGTACAGCTAAACACACAATCAAACTAATGTGTTGGAAAAGGCTATTATTCTACCTTATTTTCTGTATAGAAGTAACTAACTGGCTTATTTAAATGTGGAAGTGATTTTACCTGACAACTTGAGGCTGTCTCCCTTAATGATAAATAACCATGATGTATAACTATTGAAGGAGGAGGCCAAGTTTAGAAAATGTTTAAGTATAATAACTCATATTGCCATCCTGGTTGGGGAGCTGGGAAGGGAGGGGGCACAGCGGAGATAACATCAGTGGGGAATCTGTGACATCATAATTGCACTATTTCTCTTGAAGAAGATGCACAGCTCCCCCCATGGCTGACCCGGTCCCTTATGTCCCAGCTTGAATGCTTTGATCAACCACACTGCATCTGGCTTACAGGCCCAGATTTATAACCCTGTCACTTCCATAGGCAAGCAGCACAGCAATTCACGTAGAAGGCAAATGAGAATCAGCACTCTTAGTCTGGTCGGGCGGATGGAGGCATAGTAGCCATAAAGACTATGGCAGCCACCACCAAGTTGACCCATACACTGACGTCGGACTGGCCATTGGGGTGGAGCTTTCATGTAACCCCACCCAAAGGACCGTCTGACACCCCCCCAATAGGGAAAACGGTGTCACGGTAGTGACACAACACAGACAGTGAGCACCTCCCATCTGACCTAAGAAGAGCAGGGTGGGGCCACCTATGGTCGACCCTGACCAACCAAACACATCATCTGAATTAAAAAAGTTTAAACCAGCAACCACAGGCAAGGGCTGTTAATCAGTGTTAAATTTCCCCCTTGGGTTTGTTTGCCCCCTGACGAAGGCTAACACCGAAGCACTGGGGTCTGGGTCTGGGTTTGAGATCCCAGGTCAAATAAACTGCATTTTTGTTGAAACTGCTTTAGTAACTGCATCCTGAGCCTATGAGTGTTGTGTGTGTGTGGATTCTGGGTTTGTTTCCCCAAGGGATGTTTAAACATGTTTTTCAAAGGTTAATGTTTTATATTATGTTCATACTGACCTATTTACAACCACGAAAGAGTACATGTATTATCTGTGTTAGTAAACTTATTGATATGCATATCCTACATCAACAAGACAAAATGGGAAAAGAGCAGAGGTTTCTCCCCTTGGTATATAATCGTGGCTAGAATTAGTTCAAAAATGTTATCTTATAATACCAATGGGATAAATAGCCCGATTAAAAGGAAACAGATACTAAAGTTCATCAGAGACCAGAAGTGTGAGATCAGTCTTTTACAAGAAACACACCTCACCCCTAGGGAGGTGGCAAAACTACAGACTTGGGCCTATCCCCGACTATACCACACCTCACTAGAGAAAGGGAAAAAGAAGGGGGTGGCGATTCTCCTGTCTCCACGCTATCCTTAGAGGAGGAAGAGGTGGTAGCTGACCCCGTGGCCAGATTTATCATGGTGATGGGGAAAATACAGGACACGCTGATAACCCTGCTGAATGTCTATGCCCCACCTGGATCTCACATAAATTTCTACACAGATCTGGTCAAGAGGGTAATGGAAAATGCCAAGGGGATTTTGGTGATGGGAGGGGACTGGAACCTCACTCCGAACAGAAAGCTAAATGCAACTTCCCAGATCCCCACCTCAAGAAATCAAATGGACAGTCTCTTCAATAAATTAATAACAGACATGGGTCTGGTGGACATTTGGAGGGAGAAATACCCACAGGCTATGGATTACACCTGTTTCTCCCCTAGGTTTAAGACTTACTCACGGATTGACATGTTTATAAGCTACTCCAAGGATTTGGCCTCCTTCGGACACATGTGGGTAGTGAACTTCATGCTGCCAAAAAAGAGACTACACTGGAGACTTAATACCTCCCTGTTAAGAGGCAAAGAAACCTTATCAGCACTTAAAGCAATAATTGCACAAACGATAGAACTTAACTCAAACCCTGGTATTTCCCCGCAAATAGTTTGGGATACAGTGAAGACGATGTTGAGTCGCAAACTAATCTCAATAGCGTTGTTCAAACAAAGGGAGAGGAAAAAACAGTTAGAGTAACTAGCTACACAGTTAAGAGATTTAGAGGCACAATAAAAACACAGGTGGAATAAACAAGTGGAAGTGGATATCAGAGAGGTGAGAGCTGGAATACAAAAATTCAACAGAGATGGAAAGAGCCTTAAGTTATCTGAAGCAATCCTTCTTTGAAGGTGGGCCCTGGGCTAAAAAATTTCTGGCTTACTGCCTGCGGCAACAAGCGGCTAAAGCCACCTCACCAAAATTAGGCATCCTCAAACAGGGAACATAATATATAAAGGGGACCAAAAAGCAGAGGCATTCGTCAGTTATTACAGGAATTTATACCACCCACAGACAGAAACTTCACTCCTGGAAAAGCAACGGTTTCTCCAGGAATTGAAACTCCCCACCCTAACACCATATCAAGGACAGGCCCTGACAACACCTATTAGGCAATCAGAACTGACCACAGCTATTCAGAATGTAAAGACAGGGAAATGCCCAGGCCCGGATGGGTTTGTTGGGGAAATTTATAAAGCCCTCGCCAAAGAACTTTCTCCACACCTCATTAGTGCCTACAATGAGATTTAAACCATTTCGGTGGGAGGGTAACTGGTTCCTCCATCCTGGAACTATGCGACCATCACGGTGATCCAAAAGGTGGGAAAGGATCCCACAGACTGTGGCTCATACTGTCCTATTTCGCTTCTGAATGTGGACTATAAACTGTATATTTCCATCATAGCGGCCCATCTATATAAATTGGTCGCTCTGCCCATTTCTCCAAACCAAACAGGATTTGTGGTAGTCCGACAGGCTCCCGATAATGTCAGGTGCACCATCAATATTATTGAAAAAGTCACTCAGGACCAAACCCCAACCTGTGTGATGAGCCTCGACACAGAAAGAGCATTCGATAAAGGCTCCTGTCCCTTCCTATTCTTAGTTCTCAAACAATTTGGCTTTCCTCAAATATTTGTAGATGTCCTCAGGGCCCTATATGCAGCTCCCCAGGCGTATGTCAGAGTTCATGGTGGGGTTTCCAACAGTTTTCCAGTCGGCAGGGGCACTCGACAGGGCTGCCCTCTGTCCCCCCTTTTGTTTGCCTTGTACATTGAGCCCCTGGCCTGTGTCATAAGGGAACACTCAGACATCACCGGAGTAAGGACTGGGGACACAGAGCGTAAGATTTCACTTTATGCAGATGATGTGCTTTTGTACCTCACCAGTCTGGATAGATCGATTCCCTATGTTTGGTCCTTGTTAGAAAAATTCATCTCACTTGCTGGCTATTCACTTAATTAATCCAAAACTGAGTTTCTCAAACTTCACAATAATCCCTAACCTGAAATTATAGTGCTCTTGCCCCTTAACTGGAATAGATCTAAGATAAAATATTTCAGAATACAGATCCCTAAACACTTGGGGAAGTTGTTTGCCACCAACTTTAAACCCCTCACCTCCCAGCTCCATCAAGACATGGCCAAATGGGCATTACTAAATTTACCCTTATATTCCAGAATATAATCTATCACCATGAACATCCCTGAGTCCATGAACATCCTTCCTAGGTTCTTATATCTGTTCCAGTGTATATCCCTCACTATAACAACAAAAGTTTCACATATGGAAGAAAATGATAAATTAATATATATGGGCCCCTGGTAAACCTAGACTCAAACTCCAAATCATGCAGTAGGATAAACTCAAGGGAGGGTAGAGCAATCCCCAACCTAGAAGACTACTACCTTGTGGCACAACTGCGCTATGCCTTATTTTGGAGCATGGTGGGCGATGAGTCACACTGGAAAACCATAGAGATAAATTCCACAGAGGGTGCACCACTGAGAGCCAGAATGGCAGACCCTTCTCTGCAAAGAGATAATAGGGACTTACCGCTCCTGAACACATGGAACACCCTGGCAATGGTTCATAGAGTGTGGTCTAAGTATAAACTAGAGAGTGCCATATGGCCCTTGCAGTGGTTTGCGTGGAGTGGGACCTTCCTCCCAGCCCAGATGGACCATGTATCTAGACAGTGGTCAAGACTTTGTCTCTGCTGACTTGGTCAACTGATGGATGGGGACACGGTACAGGAGTTCCAAATGATCAGAAACACATATCACCTAAGAAATACTGACCATTACCTCTTCTTACAGCTGAGAACATACATAAATTCACTTAGGAGAGAAGACAACACACCTACACAGGCTAATCACCTTCTCATGACAATTCAAGCAATCACACACCGAGAGCTTGAGAGGGGACATATCTCAGCCTTGTATTAAGCCATTAGACATATTTATGATGCCTGTACACAACAGATAAAATGGAAATGGGAGGGTGAAGCAGGCATTCAGCTTAACAAGGAAGAGTGGGACAGGGTCTTTCACTCAGCCAACAGAACTACACACTTGCCTTTATGGCAAGAGTTTGCATGGAAAATAAGAACAGGGTACTTTTACACACCAGTTATACAGCATAAGTGGGGGAGCATCAGCGAGTTACAGGAGGCACTGCAGAGAACTACTGGCTCATCATACTCACAATTTTTGGCTCTGCCCGGTGCTACAGCTATTTTGGTGACAGATGACCCAGACAATGAATGGCCTGTACTCATGTACCACGCCCCTGACACTGGTGAATTTATTACTGGGTCTGCCCCAGAGGTCAGAGGAACAGATGGAATATACCTAAGGAACCTTCTCCTGGCAACAGTATATAAGGCCATTACCAGAAACTGACTGGCTAGGGAACCACTGACTTATCAACAATGGCTGTCCATAGTTCAAGAAATACAAGAAATGGAGGAACTGACATATAAAGTAACTCTAAGGACACATGTTTTTACACGCAGGTGGACAAGATGGCTCTTATCATCAAAGATGGTTCCCTGAGTCACATCCTGTGGGGGCAGGTCCAACCCAGAATAGTTAAAACAGAGTGCACATGATTAAAGCCCCTAAGTATCAGAAGATAGGGGCACCAGAAAATGATCGTAGACAGGGGCTGGACAAGCGTAGAAAGACAAAGGTAGGGATAGTGAGGCTGAATAGAATGAACGGTGGGTGGGAAGAGGGGGACAGTGAAAAAGCAGGGATACTGAATGAATATTTCTGCTCAGTATTCACAGAAGAGGAGGGGGAAGTGCCTAATCCAATTAACAGAAACACTCTTGATAGGGGGGTCGATCCCAGTCCTTTCACAGCAGAAAGGGTTCTGCAAGAACTCCTATAACTGAAGGTGGACAAAGCAATGGGGCCTGATGGAATTCACCCCAGAATTCTAAAAGAATTAAGGGGGAACTAGTGAAACCACTGACTACTCTTTTTTAATAAATCATGGGAGGATGGTGTGGTACCCGAGGACTGGAGGAAGGCGGATGTGATTCCCCTTCACAAAAGTGGGACCAAGACAGAGGTAGAAACTACAGACCTGTCAGTCTGACCTCTGTGGTAGGGAAAGTGATGGAGTCACTTCTGAAGGAAGAATAGTTGAGTACCTAGAGGCCAGTGGGGCACAGGACCCAAGGCAGCATGGGTTCCTGCAGGGAAGGTCATGTCAGGCAGATCTAATAGATTTCTTTGACTGGGTGACCAAAGTAGTAGACCAGGGAGGGGCTGTGGACATGGCCTACCTAGACTTTAGCAAGGCATTTGACACAGTCCCACACAAAAGATTAATAGTCAAATTAACCAGCCTGGGAGTGGGTCCCAGGGTGGTAGCCTGGGTAAACCATTGGCTGGACAACAGGACACAGAAGGTAATTGTAAATGGAGTCCACTCTGAAGAAAGAGGGGTTACTAGTGGGGTACCGCAGGGTTCAGTATTGGGTCCAGTCCTTTTTAATGTCTTTATAAGTGACATTGCAGAGGGACTGGAAGGAAAAGTATGCCTCTTTACAGATGACACAAAGATCTGCAACAGGGTTGATACACAAGGAGGCGTGGAAAGGATGAGAAGGGACTTGGCAAGGTTGGAGGAATGGTCAGAAGTATGGCAGCTAGGATTCAATGCAAAGAAGTGCAAAATAATGCACCTGGGAAACAAGAACCCAGGGGAAGAATACACAATGGAGGGGAGGTAGTAACAACAACAAAAAAGGAAAGAGACCTGGGGGGTAATCATATCAGATGACCTTAAGGTTAGCAAGCAATGTGAGAAGGCAGTAGGGAGGGTTAGGGGTATACAGGGATGCATAGGGAGAGGCATCAACAGCAGAAAACAGGAAGTTGTTATCCCTCTGTACAGACAGTTGGTGAGACCCCATCTGGAGTACAGTGTCCAGTTCTGGAGACCCCATCTCCACAAGGACATAGACAGGATAGAGGCAGTCAGAGGAGGGCAACTAAAATGGTGCAGGGTCTGCAAGAGAAGCTGTGAGGAGAGACTAAAGGAGCTTAATATGTATACCCTTGAGGAAGAAAGAGAGAGGGGACATGAGAAAACTTTTAAGTACCTCAGTGGAATCAACAAAGTCCAAGAGGTAGCATCTTTCAGAAAAAGGCAGTGCAAGAACAAGGGGACACAATTTAAAGATAGAAGGAGGATGGTTCAGGGGCAATGTGAGGAAGTATTATTTCACAGAGAGGGTAGTGGATGCATGGAACAGCCTTCCTGAGGAGGTTGTGGGGTCTAAAACTGTGGGAGAATTCAAGAATGCATGCGACAGACATAAGGCAATTCTTGTCGGGGGAAGGAAGAAATAGGCTGTTGGTTAACAAGGATCTGCGGCCCATCCTGTAGGTAGGGAAATGGGCAGACTAGATGGGCCAAGTGGTCCTTATCTGCCGTCAAAGTCTATGTTTCTATGGGATGGGGGGAATGAGAGAGCGGTTGACCCTGGTTTGAATAATTGCCTAGGAATTTACAGATGTAATTTGTTAGGGACTTGCAATTATACAATGGCAAGTTTAAATCCTGACTTCTGATTGGCTACCTAGCAGGATTTACAATGAGTAAATCCTGATAGTACCCCACAGGAAAAAGTGCCAGCTCAACGCTGGCCTCATCCCCACGTGGTGTCAGTACAAGCACCCCACTGGCACCTTTCAAACCCTCACTATGTGAAGCAGTGAATTCAAATGACCTCCTCGCCAACCCAACTAGCAACTGCAGAACACTATAAAAATTCTGCCCCGAAGCTACCTACAAAACAACTGCTCTGTTTTATTTAAAAAATGAATGTGTTCCTCCTTGTCCCCTGTATTTACAACTCGTCACCCTCCATTTCCAGGACAGCCAAACATCCAAACCAGTACAGCGCTCATAAGACGATTCACAATGAGACCCGCGACTGTTGCTACACAGCAAGTTACAAATACAGGAAAACGTCGTTACCTGCCATCTCCTGTAACTCTCGCTCACTCCAGTTTCCTTTATGATCAGTGCTCCTCCTGTAAAAATCATGCTCTCCGCCGTCTCTTATAGTACCACACTAGCTCCATTCAAAGAAAAAAGAAATATTTTCCTCACAGCACCATGCACAGAACTCATTGTTTGATGCATTCAGCACCGACATTATCATCACACACTACACAACGATGGCACTATAAACAACCGGTTCTTACCATTGTACTCTCTAAAAAAAACACGACTCCCACGCTGCCTCAGCAAAGCAGCAAACATGGCAAAGTGCAGCATTTGGACCTCAGAACAGCTACCAACTAAGAATTATTTTGTATCGCAGATGAATAAATTCACTAAAAATAACTTACAATAAAGAACATTTTATTTTTTCCCCTCACAAAAAAAAAATCAGGATCATTGCATAATTGCAATATACCCCTCAACGGTGTGGGTGATGCCAGGAGTTACCCACTTCTGGTGTGTTGCTGGTTACTCGGTTGCGCCTTGTGACCGAAAAACACACCAGGCTTGGGCAAATTC
Organism: Neoceratodus forsteri; assembly: GCA_016271365.2. NCBI lineage: Eukaryota > Metazoa > Chordata > Ceratodontiformes > Ceratodontidae > Neoceratodus > Neoceratodus forsteri. Next base: position 1,412,042,007 of record CM028129.1, read on the forward strand.
TGGCATCACCCACACCCTCTCATGGTATATTGCTTAATTATACCTGTGAATGGATTGTATGGAAATTGTAAAACCTGTTGTTATTAGATGAACGACATATGCATACAATAAGGAATTGTATTATGAATATGGTACCCGAATGTTTTAATAAACTTAAATAAAAAAAAAAAAAGAACTAGATATGGGGGCCGGGGGGTTGTAAGTCACAGCGGTGATGAGGTTGTGGGTTACATTGTTGAAGGAAGCTGCATGCACTAAAGGAATGTGTTGTAACCCCCTTCCCCCACCAATGTCTAGGGTTTTTCCAGATGGTAAATACAAGGTAAGGGGGTATTTGCAGCCAGACAACACAGTCCAGAAATTAAAACTCATTACCTGGGTCCCAATGAGTTGTCTCCCAGGGCAAGTGGGGGATGCAAGCAATTCATACTTTCGGGGTGCAGCAGCTGCAGGGACAAACATTTATTTAGTCAAATCACAAGGAGCTTCAAGTGAATACATTATCAACTCAGAAGTAAAAGTGCAATGAAATGATTTAATGTGCAAAATTGATCAGTTCTCTCCATGGAGCATGGGGTACAAAAAAATCAACAGTACGTAACTTTTCTGGGCACAGAGCCTGACAACAGTCTGCAGTAACCTTTTGTTCAAAAGCTTCTGTCTGCAGTGCTTTCCCTTTGAGCTGTGGGGGCTCCACGCATCCTAGCAGCAGCACTTTTAAGTGGGCTAAAACAGGCCACACCAGAGTCCCCTCTGACTTCACTCCTGCACAAGCTTACTTGGGCTTCCCGTCTTCCGGTTCACCCACACACTTATGAGCAACCCAAAAACAGCTAGGAGGACTTAGCTGAAGCTGCATACTGACGGTCCCAGTCCCCTACGTTGGAGGTTCAAAACTGGAGCTCTCCCAAAATTGAATGTTCCACTAGCAAGCAGAGACCCACATAGAAACAGCCAAGTCCCTTCTTACCAATCCCAGGACATAATGGCCACAGCAGGACTCTATGATTCTGGAAACACAGAGCATTTTCCCTTCACCAGCTGCATAAGTTTCCTGAATGTCTCCCCAACCAGACTGCAATGCCACGCAGAAAGGAAGACAGGCTGCCACAACTGCATTCCCCACTACCACACTGCCCCAATGGCTTGGTCACACCAAGGACTCCACTTGCTCTAGCCCACAGATGAGGATGCCTGGACCCCCTTGTACCACCCAACCTCAGTGTCAGAGATCACAAGATGGGCACCAGTTTAACTCCCCATGTTCCAGCTCCCACAAAATGTTGCAGGGGGATACCTTTCTTCTTCTTCTCTAAACTCCAGACTGTCTCCCAAACAGCTACCTTTACCACCGTTCTTCAGGGGTGGTGGTCCGGGGTGGCCAGCTGCCCACCACAGCCCGGAACCTTGGCCTTCATGGCCAAAACACAACAGGCCACACTCCTTTCTCTTCCACTACCTGAACTGCCCTATTTGGTGCCAAAAACCCTCCCTTTTAAACCCTCTGGCCTGAGCCCCCTCCCCCCCCCGCCAGTAGGAACGGCCCAGCTCCAGACTTGCCAGCAACACAGTTTAACTAGTAAGCTCCCAAAGGTGGCTTACACTTCACACACACATAAAACATTAGCCCGTGGTGAGTGCCTACCAGCTGCCCCTTGATCTCCCAAAGAGAGACATGCGCAATCCACCCCCGAAGGCTGGGCAAGACTGCAAGCAATCAGCATACACTGCCGCAACAAGTGGGGACCCATACTTCCACTAACCCAGGGCACTACCATTACTCAACATACACACTCTCTCACGGGGCCACAGGTGACCCTCCCACCAGTTCCCATGGACTGATTGCCAGGTACTGCAATGGTGGCATCCCATCCCCACTATCACACTCCCCAGCCTTAAAGAGCACTGCTGCCAGGCAAGGCTAATGCATACCGTCACATCCACCCACTAATATTGCTGAAGTACTAAATTTAATTAAACAAATAACCAGCACACCTAAATTGGAGGGTGGAACACATTCATTTCAGCATTACGAACTAATATTGCCAGCTCTAAACACTCTGGCTTACTTCTCATCTTATAACAGTTTTCATGTCACCCACTTACCCCCACAGTCACAGCTCACACTCACACAGGGCACTACTGCAACCACACAAAAACACACTCTCCCACCAGCCTTGCATACCACGCACATGCATTAAGGCTCACTAACAGTCCCAGAGGGGCATATTCCAGTCCTGCCTCCCCCTAATTTATCTACTTTTTTTTCAACAAGTGAAAACACATTTAAACTAAAGATACTGGGGAGTCAATCCCTTAGAACTTGTAAACATTTAAAACAGGGAACAACAACAAAAGGGGTTGATCTCACCCAGCATCTAGCAGTGGGTCCATATGTTCAGTCCTGCCATCTCCACCTGTTGCCAAAATGACTGCATCGGGTGGGGGTTGGGGGAACAGTCCAGTACAGTCTAGACATAAGCTCTTCACAGTGGCATTCTCTAAGGGGCATGGAGCCTCACTACTTCTGCAGTTCCGAGACATAATACAGCTTTGGGACTGGTTTTGTGATTTCTTCACCAAAGGAGTCTTCTCAGATGATATAATACTTTGTTCACTGTCCCTCTCATTCTTGGACCATGCAAAGGTCTTGAAAAGTGTCAAACCCGTCCACACCATGGAGGTGCACATCTGCTTGGCCTTCCAGATGGCTTCCTGCTGGTGTCCTCCCATGTCCAGGGCACTCCCTCTGCTCTGCTGCTTCACTTTATCTAACACTTCCTGGAATATCCAGCCCTCTCTTCTTTCTTCTATGATATCCCAGATGCATTCTCTTAAGTAGGGATATGGCTCCCCTGGGCATTCCTTCTTATCCACATCCTCACCCAGCGTTTGGCCTGCGACCGTTCAGGAGTGCTCCTCACATTGGTCTGGGGTGCAGTCCCCCTTAACAACCAACTCTCCGAGGTGCACTGGGAGTAGCGGGGTCACATGGTCAGGGATGTCCATGTCTTTTCTCCTTTTCTGGCAGGCCTGATGCAACCTGGGGACAGTATCCGGATACTTCAGGCTAGGGAAGCAATATGGCCTTGGTATATCGTACCCACAGAGCAGGTCGTCAAATGTAAAGGACTGGGGGTGGACACTGGGAACAGGGAATACAGCATCCATTCCCTCCATTTCTTCCACAATACTGCTGGAATCTCCATCCGAGAGAACCTCTTCCACCTCCACATCAGGCTTTTTGGCTTTCCCAATACCAGGGAAAGGTCCAGAGGTGGACTTCTTGGTCCCTACTGCCGTGGGGAGTGTCAAATAGACAGGTGGCCCACTACACTTAGGCTTCCCTGCCATCCCATGGCCTCTCCCTCTGCCACAGAGAGGGGCAGGTACCAGAGGGGGACAAGGGCTGGGCAGACAGCTAGTGCCCTTCCCCCAGAAATCACCTCACTTGCAGCAGTTTCCACCTCCTCCCAATCTTCCAGGCTCAATGTATCAGTGCTCACCAATGCTGAGGTGGTGGTCCAACTCCACACAGGCTGGTAGGAAGGTGCTGGCTGAGCTGGAGGAGGTGCTCCACCACTGGCATAAGTCAAGCATACATGCAAACCGTTCACGTGGCTCCCTGTACAGTGGCAAGCTACACACTTCTCCTACATGCTGCCCTGTTGCACTACCTCCCACAGCTATGACAGGAGCAATGCAGGAACGGTCGCCTCCTTGATCCCTTCAGGTTTAGCCCCTGCCATTTTCTCTCTTTATATAGCTGTTCAACCGTTAAGCTTGTTTTTTCTTAGTTAGTCCAAAGCTTTTCAGTCTACCTCAGACTGTGGTGCAGTTAACAATATCTCTTCCCACAAGATGACGTTCCTGCTCCTTGTCCTGTGGTCTCTGCACCAGTCCTGCCAGCCTCCAACCAATGGAATAATGTCCCCAAAGTTCTGCACACATTAGCTGCATGCTAAGCAGTTCAGGCAGGTGGAACGGCGCCTTTCTGGAGGCACAGAAATTAATAAGCCAAAAAAGGACGCTGACAGCAAAGCCTTGAGGATCTCCCAGGCTGCAGTACCCCAAAATTTCAGTCCAGGTAAGATTCTTGCACCCCAATAGTTCTGCAATATCTGGGATGAGCCCCCACATTGTAAGCCCCCTTCCCGGTGTCTAGGGATTTTCCAGATGGTAAATACAGGGGAGAGGGGCACTTGCAGCCAGAAAACACAGTCCAGAAATGAAAACTTGTTACCTGAGTCCCGATGAGTGGTCTTGGGGGGGAGTGCAGGCAGTTCATACTTACCGGGTGCAGCAGCTGCAGGGGCAAACACTTATTTAGTCAAATCACAAGGCGCTTCAAGTGAATACATTATCAGCTCAGAAGTAAAAGGGCAATGAAATTATTTAATGTGCAAAATTTATTCATTCTCTTCATGGAGCATGGGGAATAAAAAATCAACAGTGGGTAACTTTTCTGGGCACAGAGCCTGACAACAGTCTGCAGTAACTTTGTTCAAAATCTTCTGTCTGCAGTGCTTTCCCTTCGAGCTGTGGGTGCTCTATGCATCCTGGCAGCAGCAGCACTTTCAAGTGGTCCGAAATAGGCCACACCAGACTCCACTCCAACTTCACTCCTGCACAAACTTACTTGCGTTTCACATCTTGCAGTTCACCCACACACTTACAGGCACCCCAAAAACAGCTAGGAGGACTTAGCTGAAGCTGCATACTGATTGTCTCAATCCCTTACTTTGGAGGTTTGAAACTGAAGCCTTCCCCAAATTGGATATTCCACTAACAAGCAGCGACCTACACAGAAACAGCCAAATCCATTCCTACCGATGCCAGTGCAAAGCTCTGAGCATCCCAGGCATCATAGGTGCAGCAGGGCCCTGGCAATCCCAGAAACACAGAGTACTTTCCCCGTATCAGCTGCATAAGTTTCCTGAATGCCTCCCCAGCGAGACTGCAGTGCCACACAGAAAAAGAGACAGGCTGCAGCCACTGCCTTCCCTGAAGTGCTGACTGGCACTACGCACTGCCCTAATGGCCTGGCCACACCAAGGACTCCACTTGCTCTTGCCCACAGATAAGGATGCCTGGTCCCCCCTTGTGCCACCACATCTCAGTGCCAGAGATCACAAGGTGGGCACTGATTTAACCCCCTGGGCTCCAGCTCCCACAAAATGGTACATTGGGTACCTTTCTTCCCCTTCAAACTCCAGATGGTCTCCCAAACCACTACCCTTACCACTGTTCCCCAAGGGCGGTGGGCCCGGGTGGCAAGCTGCTCACCCTGGCCCCGAACCTCGGCCCTCACAGCTAAAACACAACAGGCTGCACCCCGCTCTCTTCCTCTACCCGGACTTCCCTGTTTTGGTGCCAAAAATCTCCCTTTTAAACTCTCTGGCCTGAGGCCCCCTTCCCCTCTGCCAGCAGGCAAGGCCCCAGCTCCAGACTTACCAGCAACACAATTTAACTAGTAAGTTCCCAAAGGAGGCTTGCACTGTCTTCCTTGGATTTAAGTTGTAATAAAAATAATAATAATATTTTTATTTATAAGGCGCCTTTCCAATTCCAAGGCGCCTAACAATCTAAAAGTAGTTCATATAAAGTCCAATAACAAACAATATAACCACAGATCATCAACAATCAAATAAAACTTCAGTTATCCAAAAACGCTTTTTGCCACAGAAAGGTTTTTAAGCCCTTCTTAAATTCCTCCACAGCTGTGCACTCCTATAATCAACAGGGTAGAGAATTCCAAAGGGTGGGAGCTGCAAAAGCAAAAGTTCTTGACCCAGAAGATTTCAAATTCATCCTTGGAATCTCTAACAAACCCTCATCGGCCGAGCGGAGTGATCGACCAGGGCAGTAAGGAACCAGGAGCTCCTTCAGATAGTCCAGGCCCTGTCCATGTAGGGCTTTAAAAGTCAGTAATCCGACTTTAAAGATGATCCGCCACCATATTGGCAGCCAGTGCAGTTCGCGCAACACCAGGGTAATATGGCAGGACCGACTAGAACCTGTCAAAAGCCGGGCCGCTGCATTCTGCACCAGCTGCAGGCGTCGGATTTCAACCCCCGAAAGTCCTAGGTATAGTTGTAGTGGTAGATCTGTGTACTACATCACCAGTGTCTGATATTTTGGTCTTGTTTTCGTTTAATGTTTTATCTGGTTGGGGGGGATGGGCGCAGTTCATACATTTTGCTGAGGTTGTAGATTTGGTTAGTATGCTGAGTAAGCAGAAAAAAGCTATTCAGTTTTATGTCTGTAATTTGGGTACCTGTTGTACTTGTTACTAAGTGGAAAGTCCCAAAATATAATTGATTTGCAATTTTCTCTACAAAAAAAAAAACTTCAAAAGAAAATATTTCCAAGACAGCAGGCTTTGTTTGTCTCTACCCCTTTGTATAAAGGTTCTCAGGGTGACCTTTACTTCCTTCGTTTGTACCATTACATTGTGTGTATGTCATTGCTGTTTTCCCCAGAGGTCCTGTACCCCTTGTGATGTGCTTCAACCCCTGCTGGAAGAGACAGACTGTAGACTTCCCTCCAGCTAGTTTCTGTCAAAATGCTCTTTACCCTGGGGCTGTCCATGTCATGCAACAGAAGGGACCACGTATTATGGCGTTCCCTGCCTGGGGGTGATCACGTCCCCTGACACTTACCCAGATTGTGACCACTTTTTGCAGCGTGGCTGCAGCGGGTGAATGCAAGCTCTGATTCTGACATGTGGCAAAGCAAGGATGTTATAAATTTCAGAAGCTACTTTGAAATAGCATTATGGTTCATAGAAAGTCCTGACCAACTGTATTGGGAACCCAAACAAACAGAAGAGAGAAAGAAATAAGTAAGTGCCTTAGCTGGGATTTAAACCCAGGTCACCCAGAATTCCATTCCAGTTGCACTACCAGCAGCACCACCAAGACAACTGGAAACCTAGGACTCCCAGAAGCACCTTACACTTTCTCTATTGCACAACCCGGTGCTGCACAAATAATTACATTTTCTTAAACAAGGGTGTGGTGTGCACATATATGGAACTTAAACAAACAGAAGAAAGAAAGAAATAAGTGCTTAGCTGGGATTTGAAACCAGGCCACCCAGAATTCCCATTCCAGTTGCGCTACCAGCTGCGCCACCAAGGCAACTGGAAACCTGGGACACTCAAAAACACCTTATTCTTTAGAGAAAGAGTCAGGGGCTGCTGGGAATCCCAGGTTTCTAGTTCCTTATGTGTGTACACCGCACCCTTGTGTATGAAAACATAACTGTATTTGCCCTAGGCAACAGGGCAAGTTGTTAAAATTATTGCACTAGCCCACAGAAGCCTGCATTAGTCCGCAGTCTCATCCACCTGGTGATTTCTCAAGAGAGTCAACATTTTCAGACAAAGGCCAAGACAAATACAAAAATAGATTCTGCCTAGGGAATTCAAATAAGTAGCGTAATTTTAATAACATAGAACCTGCCTCTCTTAGAATAACTGTGCCACTCCCAGAAGTAAAGAGCCATTACTTCATCATGATCCTGCCACACTAGCCAGCACTGAAAGGTATGGGGGTAAGTGCACTAGCATGGGGAAATTTGCAGTATGCCCTGAACTAGTACATAAACGTTTAAATTGCCCCCTGACATTTGCAATTAAGGTTTAGAAGGTCATTTTATCTGGGCTCTCAGAACCCTAACAGGGCCATACTCTCCTTAGGCACACTAGTGGAATTTCATTCCCTGTGATTACCTTTGTCAGTAGTGTAACAGGGGGTCCTGTTATGAATAATAAAACCAATCGCTAAAAGATGCAATAATCCCCCCCCCCGTTCTTTTTCACTCTGTTCTGTCCTCTACTATATTTCTATCGCTCTCCTATATTTCTTGTCAGGGTGGCCAACCTGGCAATCCTTTATTTCTTTACTTTACTGTCTCTTTATGCCCTGACTTTATTTATTTGCATCTGAATAAATACATTTAAAAAGCTGTGCCCAGCAAACGTCAGTGGCTACTGGGAGAAATAGTATACCCCTTTGTAAAGATTTATTCTATTATCCCCTTTCCCTGCTCTCTATGTTGAGATATCTATCTATCCATCTATCCATCTATCCATCTATCCATCCATCCATTTATTTATTTATTTATTTATGTTTTTGGTAACCAGGTAGGTGCACTGATCCAGGGGACCATTTTCAGTCATGACCCAAGCCACAATGTGGCAACATGATACATAGTAGTATACACAATATACACATTTGATTAAACTGTACAAAACAATATATACATTTGATTATACTGTACAAACACCAAATGGATGCTGAGACATCCATTGTTTACATATGTATACACGCATGGCAAAAATAAGGTAACGTGAGAAATACAGGCGGTAGTGCAAAAGGAAAGGTAGTTTTGCATTATACAATTTGACAAGGAGCAGTTTAAGCCTAACTGACAGAGTAACATCTAGTCTAAGTGCCACGCCAGTTGACCTGAGAGAGCTGGTGGCAAGCACGGCATGACATCCAGACAGTGTACCTGGCTCAGAACAGAGGGGTAACAACCAGCTGAGTAAGTGTAGATGAGGAAAAGATGCACTGAGCCCTGCCGGTCAGTAGCAAGGGATTTATCGAGGGTGCAGTGCGATGTATTATGGGACGTCACCATGTGGGATTCAGCTCTAGGGAGGAAAGGGGCAGGGTTGGGGAAAGAGTGGAGGATGGACATGCTGTCCTAGTCAATGGTAGAAAAATTAAGGCGGCTTTTGGGTTACTGCACTGCCCAGTAAGCATTTACAGGAGGATGCTTCCAGTAGCCAGGCCTTCAGGTTTGATTTCAAAGACTCATGGGACGGTGATGTACGGACGGGTGCCGGAAAACTGTTCCAGAGGGAGGGGACAGAGACAGAGAAAGCTTTACTGCCCATGACTGTGGAGACACAGGGAACCTCAAGGGTTTGAAAGGAGATATGATTTAAATATAATAAAATAATAGGCTCAAAAGAGCAGGACCAACAAGTTCATGAAATAGTGCTATGTGCTTTGAAGCAAGCAAGCAAGTGGTTGCGGCGGCGAAATGTGTGCACTATCGCACAGTCGGACGCTTACACGGACCTCATACATTCGTGCAGGAAGTAAGTCCCAATTTCAGAGCCACTGCAGAGAGAAATTGCAACCGCTTGTTGCAGTTCAGAAGAGAAGCTGCTATGTGGCCAAAAAGGGAAAGCTGGAGCAGGCAACTGTTTACAGTTGCCAAGGTGTTATATCTCGGCCCCATAGTGCTGTTCCGGTAGCCGCTCCTCGGAGACTTTTCAAAAGTGCTGAAAATGAGTCAAGGACACTGAGGTCATAAAATATAAAGTCCTGTGTCCCAGTAAAATGTCAAAGGGAGCTGTGTCACTTAAAATAGAGCCCTCTAATAGGTAGAAGGCTGGGTAGCGAAAAAAGTTACCGGCTGCAATTTCAGCTGCTAGGTAAAGTAAGCTGGAAGTGTACACCTGGTGGAAATTGTAAGAAAAGGTTTTGTGCAGCACAATCAAACGATAGGGTTGCAGGAAAGTACTGTAGAACACTTATAACATTGTTGTATGAAATAAATACACTTGTATTCAAAGATTTAAGTATTTTGAATCAAATGAAATTCTAGAACCTTGCAGGAAAACAGATAGGGAGCGCGCCCCTCATCTGTTTTTCCCTGCTAAGGTTATAGATTCATTTGCTAGACTTAATCAGTGTTTTCTTTTCATTATTGAAATTGTGTTGCATTAAAGTTCTCTGTACCTGAATACCCATGTTAGTTTGAAGAGGTCCTACTATAGGGCAGGCAACCCATAAAACGGCAGGTTATATGGACTCAAGAAAGAGTGATTACATGAGGGGGAGGGGCTAAGCTAATGCTGTGACATGATAGTCTAATAATTAAGCCTGTAGCTTTGTTCTAGGGCATTATTTTGAAATAGGTACTTATTTAGGTGACCCCTAAAAATGCCAGCATGTTGCTAGATGGTTCAAAAAAAAAAATATATATATATATATATATGTGTGTATTTTAGTATGATTGTAATTGCCATTGTTTGTCTTAATTAGGGTGTCACATGACTCATGAGGTCACTCAGTAGCATTATAAAAGGTTCCTCTAGGAGAACAAGAGCAGATAGGTGGTCAGTAGGTTTCTGACCAAGGCAGAGAAGGATCTAAGGAAGTAAGTGTGCAGATTTCACACTACTTGTGAGAAAGGAGAGAACTCAGGAATTCTTTTTTCTTTTTTTTTTTATCCTAACACTTTTCACTTCTCTTGACAGAGCTGACCCCATAATCTCCGGCCAACGCCTGCACCCCCTGATCCGGTCATGCCCGTGGGCCACACTCAAACCCACAGAACCAGGGATGTGCCACATCGCGCCGTACCCTGGACAGGTGCCTCTCTCTGGTCCAGGAGTGCAGGGCACGGCCATGAGCCGCCAAGATCGCCCCCTGCTATTTTTCCTCCATTAACTTCCCCTTCAGAGAGCAGACGTGCAATGACGACAGGGCACAACGTGCCAACATCTGCCGCGCTCTGCCCCATACTGTCACCACTCTAGTAGTGCCCCCGATCATCACCAGGGGCCACTACAGAGCGATGAAGACCCTGGATCTCTCCCCAGGATAGGACAGCAGTCCACCAGATGCTCGATCCTATCCCTTCCCTGCCAACCCCTGATGGCCCGGGCTTGTGTCTGAACCTGGGTTACCAGCATGACGCAAGGTGTGGCGTCCAGCGCGTCAACCCTCAGCACCACCGGGCTGGCTAGAACTCAGGAATTCTTTATGTTATATTTAATAGAAGAACTATATACTGATATTTAAAAAGATGTGAAAGAATAACACCATTTATTTTTCTTTTCTGTATATATTGAATTTTCTTTTATTTTTATTTTGTCTACAATAAAATGATAAACGCAGACATACGCATTTTTTATGCATCGTTTAAGGTTGTGTGATCTGTTTATTGGAACCGACACTACTACAAGTAGTTATTGTTTCCAATATTTACTTGTTTCAACATTTGTTAAACACCCCTCCAATCTCCCTCATTAATAAGGATGTTCCTCCTGTTACCACTTTGGATCCCTCTGTCACACATGGAAATGGTGGACTTCACAGAGATTTTAAGCAGAAATACACAGTAATATTTTATACTTTATTAACAGCAAACTGTATTAAACCAAGGAACTAGGTTTCAGAATTATGAGCTTTAATCTCCATGTTTGTGATGAGCCCCACATTTTAAGGGACAGTGTTACAGATATGAGTGGCAAAGTTTTAGAGGTATGCTTTGTTTGCCCTCCCACCCCATCCCCCAAAAAAGAGGCAAGGAGATAGCAGAGTATTATTAGAAACATGCTGCTTTGCCTGGCCTGGTGAATATTTCAGTGCCCCAGTAGGCTGTCTTCTAAATTGTGATGCTCAGGTGGTGCTTTTGACTATCCTAGTGAGATCAGATGGGTAGTCAGTCTAGCTGACTCCTGATCGGAGATTCAATCCAACCCCATTTGGGTTTTGTATCCAAGGTCAGATAGTGGGATCCAAGATCAGATGTCTGCCTCAAATCCCTTGGATCCTGGATAGTCACACTGAATAAACGGTATCTGATTGGATGCTAGGTAAAAGGATCCAGTAGTTGGATACCTTAGAGTGCAGGGGCTGGATTGTCACAGAGCTGCTCCCAGGCATATTTTCAAAGGGGCTAAAATCGTAATGTGCCTGAGTACAAATTTCATTGGATGGGTGCCGAGGGCTGTAGAATAAGTTTGCACCTTCTATGGTGGTGGGTGCAGGAGGCCAGAAACTAAAAGTCAGTTGGACCATTTTGTAACAGACAAGCTTGACTTATTCTCCCAATAGCAGGTGCAGCCAAAGTTGGATGCATTCTGCCATAAATGTATGCAGTCAGCCAAACTAGAACTCACTACATCCAGACAGCTGGTGGATGCAGCAGAAGCTACCAAATACAACCATATCCCATACATGCATCCACATCCCAGCCTTTGATAATCCCACTCCAGGTATAGAAACACAGAATTTGTCAGCAGAAAAGGACCAGTAGACCAATCTAGTCTGCACTATTTGTCCTGCCTATTACTACTCCCTGGACCCTATTAGGTCACCAATGTCCCTCCCTCCCTTTTCTCTACTTATTTTACCTATGTGTCTATCCCACACATGCTTGAAGCTCCCACTGTCTTAGCCCACAGACACACACACCTCCTCTGGTAAGCTGTTCCAGGTGCCCACCATCTTTTCTGAGAAAAAGTATTTCCTTACATCCCTCTTAAACTCCACTGCCACCTCAAGCTTCACTGGATGTCCTTGTGTTCTGGTCCTCCTCCTCCTCTGAAAGAGACTCCCATCCTGCACCTTTTTAACCCTTTGAGGTACTTATAGGTCTTAATCATGTCAACACTCACTCTCCTCTCCTCTAAGAATACATGATGAGCTCCCATAGCCTCTCCTTGTATGGTTTCTTGTGCAGGCCCTGCACCGTTTTAGTAGCCCTCCTCTGAACCACTTCCACCCTCTCAATGTCCTTGCAGAGGTGCAGCCTCCAGAACTGGACAGAGTACACTAGGTGGGGTGTCATTAGTGAGTGACGCATTGACAACACCACCTCCCTTCTCCTGGTAGAAATTCCCCTTCCTATAATAATAATAATAATAATAATAACTTTATTTGTATGGCACCTTTCCAATTCCAAGGTGCCTTACAGCTTTAACATCAATTAAAACAAACATTGAAATCCACAGTCTTAAATATAAATAAGAATCATATTCAAAAATCAGTTCAAGTTCCCAGGAACGCCATTTGCCAAAGAAAGGTTTTTAGTCCTCTCTTAAATTCCTCCATGGAGGTGCACTCCCGTAACCAACAGGGTAGAGAATTCCAAAGGGTGGGCGCAGCATAAGAGAAAGCTCTTAGAGCCTGATGATTTAAGGTACACCCTTGGAATCTCTAGCAACCCCTCATCGGCCGAGTGGAGTGATCAGCCAGGGGAGTAAGGAATCAGAAGTTCTTTCAGATAGGCCGGACCCTGACCGTGACGGGCTTTAAAAGTCAGTAAACTGACTTTAAAGGTGATCCGCCACTGTACAGGCAGTCAGTGCAGTTCAAGCAGCACTGGGGTAATAAAACAGGACCTACTAGAGCCTGTCAAAACTCAGGCCACTGCATTCTGCACTAGCTGCAAGCGGCAAATTTCAACCCCTGAAAGCCCAACGTAAAGAGAGTTGCAATAGTCCAAGCGCGAGGACACAAAGACATGGACCAATGTTGGAAGGTCATCAGACGGAACCAAATGCTTAACTCTGGCAATGTTCCTAAAATGGTGAAAGGAAGTCTTGATGACAGCAGACACCTGTGATTGCAGTGTCAGTCTGTCATCAAAGATCACCCCCAGGCTACGCACCCATTCAGAGGTCGGTAAAGAAATGCTGCCGCCAAGAAAAGTTCCTGAAGGCGTACCAACACCCGACCCCTCTATCTGTCGACCCGGGTCCACAACCAATACCTCTGTTTTTTATGAGTTCAACTTCAGCCAGCTAAAATCCAGCTATTCCTGGATTTCTTTCAGACAGTTGTTACAGACCGAGAGAGCTCCATCCTGGTCGGGTGCAAAAGACAGGTATAGCTGAGTATCATCTGCATAACAGTGAAACCTCAGCCCATACCTTCTTACAATGTCTCCGAGGGGTAGCATATACACCACAAATAGCATGGATGATAGCACAGAACCCTGAGGCACCCCACACAACAAAGCCATTGGGTCCGAGGAAAAAATCCCGGACACAGCTCTTTGTGATCTCACTGTGAGGAATGAGGTGAACCATCTAAGGACAGTTACCGATATTCCACATATATGCCTCAGGCGTGCTAACAATACCGTGTGATCCACGGTGTCAAAAGCTGAAGAGAGATCTAGAAGAACCAAGATGGAATGTCTCTTCTGATCTCTCGCCCCCCCAGCATCCCACTAGCCTTGCCTATTGCCTTGTCACACTGCCCTGCCACCTTGAGATCATCACATATGAGTACCCCAAGGTCCCTCTGTTGCCTGGTAACTGTAAGTACCCCCCTTCCCTCATCTTATACACAGCTCCCAGGTTTCTCTGTCCCAGGGGCATGATTTTGCACTTTTGGGGATTGAAACCCAGCTGCCACACCTTAAACCACACCTCTAGTTTCTCCAGATCCCTTTGTATTCTTCACCCCTTCCTGGGTGTCCACCCTGTTGCAGATTTGTGTGTCATCCGCAAAGAGACACACCTTCCCCTCTAGTTCCTCAGCAATGTCACTTATGGAGACATTCAACAGGACAGATCCTAGTACTAAACCAACTGTAACTCCACTAGTCCTTCTCCTGTCACCCAAGTGACTGCCATTTGCAACCACCCTCTGCCTTCTTTCCTTCAACAAGTTCGATACCCAGTTTACCACCTTCTCCCCAGGCCCCAGGTTGCTAAGTTTCTTTATTAGCTTCCTGTGCAGCACAGTGTCAGAGGATTTACTGAAGTCCAGATAAGCCACATCCACTGCCATCCCTTGATCCACCTCCCTAGTCTCCCAGTCAAAGAAATCTATGAGATTTGTTTAACATAACCTCCTCCCTGTGAAACTGTGCTGCCAGTGGTCCTGTGCCCATTTGCCTCCAGATACTCCACCAGCCTCTCCTTCAGCAGGGTCTCTATTAACTTCCCCACCACTGATGTGAGACTGACTGGCCTGTAATTACTAACCTCCTCCCGGCTGCTGATCTTGTGCAGAGGGACCAAAATGGCCCGCCTCCAGTCCTCTGGAACCACCCCCTTCTCCAGTGAGGAGCTGAATAGTGTTGCCAGAGGGGTGATTGGTACTGTGCTCAGTTTTTTAGAACTCTTGGATGAATCCCATCTGCCTCCATCACCTTATTTTCCTTTAGGGCTTCCAGTCCCCTTCAGACTCTGTCCTCCTAAAATGGACTTGTGTCTACTCCTTCACTTCAGTATACATTTTTGTAAAAACAATGGGCTGGGTTTTTAAAATGCTGTACCCAGGCATGTCTACAAGAGGCACATGTGTCCTGCAGCACCCACTGCATCCATTGCATGTCTGGAAGCAGTGGGTGTAAGTTTCAGAACTAAGTCCAGTTTTAGCAATCAGAGGTAGTTTATGTCAGTATACATTAACAAGCATTTGTCAATGCTGAATGTTTGCTTGCTGGCATTGGCATTGGTAGTGTAGGAGTTAGAGAGATGCATAATAGGAATGGCACTGAAGTATTGAACTGAAACCAACACCACCACTACCCTGCAGAGACTGCCAAGCATTGGGGTGTGCCTTTGGGTCGTCAGGTATAACGGCCACGCCATTTCACCACACACTACCCTGTAGACACCGACAAGTGTCACGGTGTGCCTTGGGGTCTTTGGGCCTTATTTATTTATTTATTTAAGGGTTTTACTAGGAAGGCATACTGGGTGGAGAACCACTTGATTCCAGATGCGTCCTGGAGGAAAAGGGAAGGGGAGCATGAGAACATACACTTAGACATAGATCAAGTACTACAGATTACAAAGCACCCTTAAAGAGGGCAACATAGGATGGTAAATATGCGCTAGACAAGAGAACTCCAGGAATAGCAGTTACATAACAAGCATGTAGGGGTAACATAATACATTTACAGCAGGAAAAATAATTACGTGTTAAGCATCTTGGGATTACAAGTTATATCAAAAATTGTTACAGAGCGATGCAGAAAGGCAGTGCGGTCACCTAATTTTCAGACTACAGTCGATCGTACAAGCCTAGGTGAATGATTAAATGAGCACTAAGCAGCAGTACTACTTAGCAGGCATCTGTGGCAGTGAAGAGCAGGAGCATCTGGACCGCTGGTGGTGCCGGTGCATGCACATGTGGAGGAGAAGTGTGATTTTAGGAGGTGGTTGAGATGCTGCATGTTTGTGGTGAGCCTAATGTCTGCCAGCAATGCGTTCCAAAGTTTGGGCATGCAGTGTTTGAACGCCACCTGGCCATTAGAAGAGCCCATTAGTGGGACAAAAAGGAGCCAGGAGTCATTGCTCCTGAGGATGTACGCTGGCGGCAGAAGGCTTGAGAGGGTGGCTTCGAGGTAAGGGGGAAGGGATTGAGTCCAGAATTTAGCTGTGAGCCTGGCACAGTGTGCCTGTCTATGGTCCTGGAGAGAGGACAGATCCAGGGATCTATAGAGGTCGCAGTGATGAGTCAAGGGAGGGCAGTCCAGAGCAAAATGACAGAAGGAGTGGAAGAGTGTGTTGAGGCTAGCCAAGGAGGCCTTAGGAGCAGTACCGTAGACCACATCACCATAGTCAAGTAAGGGGAGGATCATCTTTTGAACAATTTCCTTCCAGGTAGACAGAGGGATACTGGCCTTGTTGTGATATAGTGCTCCTAGTTTTAGGTGCAGTCTCTTGTGTATCAAGTCAATGTGGGTGGAGAAGTCGAGGTGCTGGTCGAGCCATACCCCTAGATATCTGAAGGAGGTGCGTGCCTCCAAAGGGGTCCCATCAATGGTGAGGAAGTTGGGGGGGATGGAAGTCGGGAAAGCCTTTATCTCGAGCCGAAGGTTAGGGAGACGGTTTTCTTGGCATTAAGGAAAAGCTGGTTGGCGTGAAACCAGTGCTGAATTGCATTAAAGTCCTGCTGCAGTATGGAGGCCTTATGCTCACTCCATTCTATAAGGAAATACAGTGAGATGGGTGCGGTATAGGAGTATGGGGTGAACTTTGGGGCCAAAGAGCCCAAGGCACACCTTGATGCCTGTCACTGGCTGCAGGGTGGGGGGTGGAATGGTATGAGCATTACAGGCGACAATCCCAAGTCACAGCCCTGATGCCTGCCAGTCTCTACAGGGTGGGGCATTATGGCCGGAAACCCTAATGCCCCAGGCATTCATAGGTATTTTCACTCCAATTTTTCAACATGGGTTTTTTGTGTCCCCCACCTCATGAACAGTGGCAATATCAGTTTGTTGGCCGAAAGCTGATTTTGCACAATGACTACGCCATTTGGCACCACAGGTGTGAAAACACATTTCGAACAGGATGTGAAAAATGACAGCTGTACTGTTCATGAGGAGGTGTAAAAATGGCAATGTTGAAAATCTGGAGTGAAAATAAAAAAAACTGGTGAAGTCACGAGCATGCGTAGAAACTGTGCAACGCACACCCATAATGTAATTAGTTTGGGGATTGTTTACAGCAGATTGTCAAACACAGGCATTTTGGGACCTCCGCTCATGAACAGTGTCACTGTGATTTTCGTAATCTGTCCCGAACACTGATTTCCCACAGCGACCATGCATTTCTGCGCCGGAAGTGCAAAAACACATTTCATCCAGGGTGTAAAAAAACATGACAGCTGTACTGTTCATAAGAAGGTATGGAAAAATGCTGCTGTAGAAAATCTGGACTGAAAATATTACAAATTTGTGAACTTACTAGGGTGCGTGGAAACTGCACAATGCACGCTCGTAACATAGTCATTTTATGGACTTTTGTCACCAAATTTCAACATAGCGATTTTAACACCTCTGCTCATAAACAGTGTCACTGTGATTTTCTTAATCTGTCCCGAACATTGATTTCGCACTCTGACCATGCCATTGTGTGCTACATGTGCGAAAACACACTTTGGGTGAGATGTGAAAAATGACAGCTGTACTGCTCATAAGGAGGTGTGGTAAAATGACAATGTTGAAAATCTGGAGTGAAAATATAAAAAATTTGCGAAGTCATGAGCTTGCATAGGAACTGCGCAATGCACGCTCGTAAAACAGTCATTTTTAGGAATTTTTCACCAAATTTTCAACATAGGGTTTTGGGGGGCCTACCTCATGAACTGTTCCACTGTCATTTCATTACTCAGTCGCGAAAGGTGGTTCTGTGCAGTGACCACAAAATCACCTTTCGAGGCCGAATAACAAAATGACAGTGACTGAGTTCATGAGGTGGGGCCCCAAGAACCCCATGTTGAAAATTTGGTGAACAATTCCCCCAAATGGCCGAGATATGTACCAAAGTTGAAAAAAAAACATTTATGCCATTATACAGCTTACCGGCATTTCTTCAGTTCGCAGTCGGCTTTGAAGAGTGCAGACGTGTTCCTGGTCCACTGAAGATCATCGTGGTGGGCTCTGGAGATAAGTATGGGGTGGGGTGGGTGTGCAGAGGGTGGCACGGGTTAGGGAGGGGGGCAAGACAGTCAACGAGGGAACTTTTTTTTTTTTTTTTACAGGTGTCTTTTTTCTTTGATTTTAGAAGACGAGGCGGGACTTTTTGTCACACTGGGGTGGGCTCCCAGGTGTGGCAGCTGGAAGTTTATTTTTTGGGGGGATAGTGGAGCCAATGGGGGATTGGGCACCCCGTAGGCCATACAGACGTTTTCAATGCTGGGGTGGGCTCCCAGTGTGGCAACTGGAAGTCATTTCTTTGTTTTGCTGGGGGGGGTTCAGTGGAGCCGATGGGGGATTAAGCACCCCCGTTGCCATATGGACTTTTTCCATGCAGGGTGGGCTCCCAGCGTGGCACCTGGAAATCTGTTTTGGGGGGGCAGTGGAGCCGACGAGGGATTGAGCACCCCCGTCAGCCATACAGTGTGCGGGTGGGGGGAGTGCATGAGCACACTGGGGTGGGCTCCCAGCATGCTACATAGGTGTTCAGGGTGAGGGGGAAGAACTGTCTATGACAGTTCAGATGCAGTGTGATGTGTAGGCAATTTGCATACTGCCAATGGCAGTATGCAATTGCCTACACGTTACCACCGCTGATTGCAGCGGTTTTTCACTTTCAGCTGTACGCCACTGCATCTGAACTGCTGTCATAGACAGCTCCAGCATTTATTGGTGTGGTGAGACAGTGCCTGCAAAAGGGAGCAGGGCATTGGAAGCTGAGTGGCACACCTACGAAAATTCATATGGTGGCACTATGTTTCTTGCACATGCATACAAGCAAATATAAAAATGGTGTAGCCGGCTTTAGTTCTTGGTGTCTTGCATCCACAGATGAATACACACTTATATGTTGAAGAACCTGTGTCTGTCCACTGAATATTCAGCCTGGGGTACATTAGGGCCAGCATACTATTTTTGAAAATATACCCAGGCATAGGGAAGGTGTAGTACTGGAACGGGGGGAGGAATTGTGGTTTACTGTATATAGTAAAACAAAATGGTTATATTAAATGCACGCTGAAAATAGAAAATAGAGTTAAAAATCTACGTTTCGACCTTAGGTCTTCTTCAGAAAATATCTAAAAGAAAAAAACAAGTTACTGTATATAGTGCTTCTCGTACACACTGTATCCCAAAATGCTTCACAATTCATGAGCTCTTGGCAGCAGCCATTTGGCATGCACAGAGAGCTTAAGTGAGATTAAGACAGAATAAAGAATGCTCAGACAGTTTAAGTGAAGAAAAAATAACAAAAGAGAGCAAGCTAAACACAGCAGAGTTTAGTGACTTGCTCATCTCATCGTTACATTTATTTTATTTACTTATTTATTTATTTATTTGTTTATGCATCCATTCATTCATTCATTCATTCATTTGCTTATATATTTTGATATTGGTGACTGTGAAAGGCAAATTGAGTCAAGGTTAATTTCCAGGTGTGACCCAGAGGAACGGGACATGGGAGAATACCTCATATACAGTAGGTGAAAACAAAACAGTATGAATATAATTTAAATTGTCTCTCCCTAGGTATGCAGTACATTTTTCCCAAATTAGCCATGGATTTTTATGTTGGCACGCTTGCGCAGCCAACATCGTGGGACAGTGCAGCTTTGGAGGCGGGGTCGCTGTTGGGCGAATGTAGGGCATGCACCAGTAGGTGCGTCCTACATTCCCCAATCAGCCTGCATGCCAGTGCCACACCATGCATACATAATGTGGTAAGCACATCTAAGAAAAGGTCTGCTGCAATCCGAGCAAAGCTCGTCATACGCAGTGGTCCTTTTCTTGCCATGCTCGCCACCATTATGTGCATGGTCGGTGAGTGGGCGGCAGCCTAACCTCTGCCGACTTCGGGGGTGCCCAATCCCCCTGTCAGTTAACCCTCCCACTTTCTTTGTGTGCCAACAGGGGAGCATAAACCCCCCCCAATTGTTGAATGCTGAGGGGGTGCCCAGTCCCCCTCGGCTAGCGCCCCCCCACTTTCTTTGTGTACCGACGAGGGTGCCCAATCCCTGTCTGCATTACTTTCTCCTCCTCCCCGTGTTGTGTGCCAACGAGGGTGCCCAATCCCCCATCGGCTACTGACACCCCCCCTAAACAGTTAGGTGGCATGCTGGGAGCCCACCCCAGCATGCCAAATCCTAAAAACAAAAACTGTCTCCGCAATGTTTTTTTCTTTTTTCCCCTGTAAAATGAAAATGGTCCCTCATAGTCTCGATGCCCCTCCCCACCCGCACCACCCACTGCACATCCTGCCTCCTCTCACCCCATACTTACCTGTGGAGTCCGCCGACGATCTTCTGTGGACGGGAACACGTCTGCACTCTTCAGAGCCGACTGCGAATTGAAGAAATGCCAGTAAGCTGTATAATGGAATGAATAGGGGTTTTCAACTTTAATGCATATCTCGGGCATTTTTGCGAATTTTGGCCCAAAATTTTCAGCATGGGGTTTTTGGAACCCCTTCTCATGAATTCTTGTACTGTCATGGCGTTATTCGGTCCCAAAAGGTGATTTCACAGTCACTGCGCGGAATCACCTTTCAGGACCGAAGTAACGAAATGACAGTGCCACTGTTCATGAGAGGGGCTCTCAAAAGCCTATGTTGCAAGTTTGGAGGACAAATCCAAAAATGACTGTTTTATGATGCGTAGCAACTGTGCAATGCGTTCGTCAGATTAGCGCGATTCGCACTATTTTTCATGCCAGATTCTCAGCATTGGCATTTTACCACACCTTCTTGTGAACCGTACAGCTGTCATTTTTCACATCCTGCCCGAAATGTGTTTTCACACTTCTGGCACAGAATAGCGTGGTCACTGTGCGAAATCAGTGTTTGGGACACATTACAAAAATGACAGTAACACTGTTCATGAGCAGAGGTCCTAAAATGCCTGTGTTGAAAATCTGGTGACAATATTCCATAAAATGACTGTTTTTCGAGCGTGCGTAGCAACTGCGCAATGCATGCTCATATGTTAGCGCATTTGCAATATTTTCATGTCACATTCTCAACATTGGCATTTTACGACACCTTCTTGTGAACCGTACAGCTGTCATTTTTCACATCCTTGCCTTAATGTGTTTTCGCACTTCCAGTGCAGAATAGTGCTGTTGCTGTGCGAAATCACCGTTCAGGACACATTATGAAAATGACAGTGACACTGTTCATGAGCAGAGGTCCTAAATTGCCTGTGTTGAAAATTTGGTGACAATACTCCATAAAATGACTGTGTCATGAGCGTGCATTGCACAGTTTGCATGCACGCTCGTAAGTTCTCAAACTTATATTTTCACTCCACATTTTCAACAGTGCCATTGATCTACACCTCCTAATGAACAGTACAGCTGTCATTTTTCACATCCTGACCAAAATCTGTTTTCGCAGTTCCAGCGCACAATATCGCGGTCACTGTGGAAAGCCCGTGTTTGAGACACATTATGAAAATGGCAGTGATACTGTTCATTAGCAGATGTTCTAAAATGCCTATGTTGAAAATTTAGGGACGAAAGTCAATAAAATGAGTGTTTTACTAGTGCGTGTTGCGCAGTTTGCACACTCATGACTTTGTGAATTTGTAATATTTTCACTCCAGCTGTTCATCATTGCCATTTTCCCATACCTCCTTATGAACAGTACAGCTGGCTGAAATGTGTTTTCGCATTTCCAGTGCAGAGTTGCATGGTCACTGTGCAAAATCACTTTTCGGGACACTTTCAGGAAATGACGGTGACACTATTCATCAGCAGAGGTCCTAAAATGCCTATGTTGAAAATTTGGTGGCGAAAGTCCAGACAATGACTGTGTTGCAAGCGTGCATTGCACAGTTTCCACGCACCCTTGTAACTTTGTCAATCTGCAATATTTTCATGCCACATTTTCACTACTGGCATTTGTGCACACCTCATTATCAACAGTCCAGCTGCCATCTTCCACAGCCTGCCCAAAACGCGTTTCCGCAGCTCTGCCGCACAGTGGCGTACTCGCTGTTCAAAATCACCTTTTGGGGCACATTAATAAACTGACAGCACTATGTCTCTCCACCTCTGCCACTACCAATGCCAGCGGGACGACATTCAGCATTGACAAATGCTTGTTTTTTTACTTCACTGTCTACTTTTTAAGACATCTCCATCTTTTCCATTAAAACAGATTATGATGTCCCTAACACAGTGACTGTGAGATCAAGTACATTAGACAACTGGATTTTTTTGAAACACAATGAAATAAATTCTAGGTTAAGTAATAAAGTGGAACAATATCAAAACCCCTGAACATAGTAAAAACATGAATATACTCCTTAGGAAGTTTTCTTTCAACTGTTTATGATTTTTGAACGCTAGGAAAAGTAGACAAGTTGGGGTTACATAGGATAAAAAGATGTTCTGTAACAATAACATTACAATAATACATAATTACCAAAAATTGCTTCTATGCTAAAGCCATTATTTAGGTCAGAAACTACTTCATTTTTAAATGGCATCTTGTTAAATGTCCAGTCTACATCATTGTTTAGAGGTAGAATATTTTTATGTTGACCTTTTTGTTGCCCTGTATTTCCAGTATATTGTAGGGTTGGCCTAGTGTCTCAGTACAACATTATGTTTGTTTTCCTCTGTATCTCAACCATCTTGTCTACAGCTCAGTTAGTGAGCAGTGTGAATCACAAGCAATACATACCACACACCACACATTTTATAGATCTCTCTCCATAGTTACCAAGTTACATTTATAGGAAATACTCAAAAAATGACAACTCTTTTTCATAATATGCTGTTTTTGGAATGACCAATTGTAAAAACTGCAGTATTTTAAAACAGAAAATGACATGGGATGTTAGATGTTAGAATATTCATGTTTGATAGTTTGTAAATTGGACAGCATAAAATGAAGCAAATATAAGGAATTTATGTTCAACGCTATCATTTTTGCATTAGCATGGTAGGAAAACCCCAATCTTTCATAATGCCCAACATGCACACAGTGTTTTTCCTCTCTTCTTGCAGCTATCCCTTCGGTGGAGCAATGCAAGACCCCTGCAGAGTTAGTGTACTGATTTGAAAACTTAGGCTACCAGGTACCTACTATGAACTTAGCCTACCTCAGGGAACTGCCACAATTAAATTTTAAACCAAGCCTTAACTTTTTTGTGTGTATTATTTGTATTGAAAGAATTTCAGCACAAATACATAACAAGATAACAAGATACACAACGTTGCCTGATACAAACAGGCTGTATGAGCCTTATGCAGATTTTAGGCAACTCAGCATTCCAGTTGATTCTGGTACATTATCCAAACATATATTAGATAACTTTGTGTAGCAAAACATACAAATCAATTTAACGTGCTTGTTACTTGAGCTATCAGAGTAGTCATTTGCAATTATTTATTTATTTTTATTTATTAGCTTTTGGTGACCGGGTAAGTGCATTAGGCAAGAACCCTGCCTATTTTCAAACACAACCTGGATTAAATTATTACAAGATGAAGGTAACATATATTAGTATACAACAGAATAGAGCAACCCATTTTCAGGATTATCCACCAGTGTACCCTCCCCCGTTTTTCAAACTCACCACAATGAGATTTTAAACAGAGCTTTAACATTATTATATTCTCACAGTTTTAAAGTATACACTTTTCTCTTGGTGTTCCCTGACACTGCGAATGTACCCCCTCAGCCCACCCCCCTCTCTGGAGCCCCTGATATGGAAGGCAAACTGTGGAGGCATCAAAGTGGGGTTGACTCTGGGGGACTGGGGGTCAAAAGGCCAGAACGAGGTATATCCATTGGACCAGGATATGTCCCTGACAAGACGAACCAGCCAGGAGAAAAAGCTCAGTGGAAAAAAAAATAAAACTTACCCCCCTCCCTGGTGTCACCTTATAATGCAAGCAGCAAAATGGAGGTGGAGGCACTATCGCTGTCCTCTCCCACGACCTGTCAAGGGAAATGGTAAGTGTTGCATACTATGTCTGGTATAGGGGCTCATTTAGATAGGACATATAACTACATATAACTGCATTTTTGACCATTGTAACGACTCCCTCCTGCCAGAAGAGGGAGAGACTTTGTTTACTGGATAGCCAGATCAAAGAGCGTGCTGATTGGTGGAGTCTGTGGCTGCCAGTGAATGGAGCTGGGGGGGCAGTGGTTGGGTTCTG
Source organism: Neoceratodus forsteri (assembly GCA_016271365.2). Lineage (NCBI taxonomy): Eukaryota > Metazoa > Chordata > Ceratodontiformes > Ceratodontidae > Neoceratodus > Neoceratodus forsteri. The sequence goes on from CM028129.1 coordinate 1,412,066,379, forward strand.
GCAGATGTATGTCAGAATGACATAGTGATAGGTGGGTACAGGTATGTCTCCAGGGCCCCTGCCTTAGGTCACTTGCACATCATCTGAGAAGGTAGAGATCCCTCACTAGAAGCAGGTGTATTTGGATCCAGTGTATGTGAGAACATCAGAGTTCAGTGTCTGGTCAGCCGGCAGCCTCCAAGGACAGAAACCAGGACAGCGGTGAAGACTCTGGAGATTTTGGAGTCTGAGGCCATTTAGTGTAGATCACCATTAATTGTGCGGGAGTGTAAGGGTTCACCAGGAGGGAGGAAGGGAGTATCCTAAGGGGCTTCCCCATGAGGGAAGTTGCTGGCAACCTTGTAGAGCACACTGACCACATGTGGTGTTAACCTTTGTGGAGGTGATTTCAGTCCCATCTCTGTGATGAGAGAAAAGATGCTGCTAGCCATTCTGAAGGTGATGAGAGCTCTGGTGCCAGGTGTTCAGCTGCTGATATAGGTAGGAAATAAGCCTACTTTTATGTCAAGGAATCCCGTGCCAAAATGTAAATCAGAGATGCTGCCTCTGGCAGAAAGCCTGGGGAAATGGCCAGCTGCTGCTAGAAGGCAGGCTGAGGTGGTGAGACTGCCATCTGGTATGGGAGAGGAGCCTAGAGATGGGGTGGTCCTTTGCCAGTGAGTTCTGAGTAGAAGTCCATATAGCAGTGCTGCCTCCTGCACGCCAGCTGATCTGACACCTTTGTGTTACTGTATGTGTGAAATGCATGCAACCCAAAGTGATTAGAAAGATGGGAAAGCTGGTAAATTCAGACAGCAGAGAAGGGAGGCTCTGATCTGTAGTATAATTTCTCCTGCTGGTGAGTTATAAGTTATAACTGGAGTCATGGGCTCCATGAGCATGTAAAAGGGTATAACTTTTTGCAAAAGGTACTTGGAGGTTTTGCCTTATGTCTGGGGTCAGAATTTAGCCAGCCTTAGTAGTGCTTTAGTACTTACTACAGACAACAAGAGCATGTAGAGGACCATGTTCCCTCAGTGCAACTGCAAATATGGTAGTAAACAAGAGAGCAGATCTGACTGTCATCAGAGGGTTAATTTCTACATCTATGGAACAGATTTAATAAAGATCACTACAGCGTAAGTACTGAAGGAAGTGTTGAAATGTACATATAGTATTTGGAATATTTGCAGTGACTATACAGGAGAGGCTCCCAGGTGAGCTGACATCATCAGTATATCCCTAAACATCTATGGTGCCCCGGGACAGTGCTCCACACCCTGGGTTTTTCCTGGCACTCAGGGAGAGTTAACATGGGCTTTCAGCCTTTGGCTGAGAGGAAGAGGTGGTCAGCACTTTTGTAGCTGAGGGGGCTTTCAGGACTGCCTGCCATCTAGTCTGAGAGCGGGGAACCCAGATTTGAAAGTGAGAGGTAAAGGGTGTGTACAAAACTAATAAGGAGAAAAAACTGCACAGTGAAGAGGAGACTGCCTCCTCCATAGTGCATGTATTTTTTCCCATTATTTGCCGACAATAAAGCCAAATTACCTATTTTAATGGGCCCCTACGTCCTTCATGTCCCTGGCAGTCTAGGGGGTGTAGGCTGGTCAAGTGTAGCCTGATGGTACTGTCTCTCTGAGTCATGGTTCTCAACTAACCTTGCCATGTGAATCACATAATGAAGCATATGCTCAGGAGTGAAGCATTCTCTCTTGCAAATATATCACAGAACCTGAGCAATCGACATTTCTATGCTAATAAGCCAGGTTCCTTTAATTATATTTTGCCTGGCAAACCCAAAAGAAATTGCCATATCCAGACACAGGACACATATGTGTTCTAATTATTTGCTATTCCCCATTATTTTCCCGCTATTTGTATCCTTCATAGCAGCCTATTTAGGACCTCCTTCCATTCTGAAGATCACTTCCATCCCACCTGAGGAGCCCCCCTGGGTACCCACAGCCCTCCTCTAAACTCCAGGTCCCCACACACCAGTCTATCTGTTCTTCCATTCGTGACTTCCTCCTTCTGCAACAAGGCCTGCTGAGGCCACACGTCCTTAAACCACTGAAGGACCATTACTACTGTATGCCCCACAAGAAATGGGGTTAGAAATTTGGATGGATGGGGAAGAAGAGCACTGGGCAAGATTTGTTTGAGTGTGTGGGAGTACGTGGGAGGAACTTCATCTTCCGGCATCAGCTAGCTACAAATTGTGTTTTCAGTTTCCCCCTCCTAGGGGGTGAACCCTGTGCCATGGTCAGTAGGGGGAGCTGCAAGACAATCCCATCCTCCAACCATGCAGCTGCACTTCCTGACTTTTTGGTTTATGATGCTCCTGCCTTCCTTGTCAGGCATCAGATGACCAGGGGTGTGTTGGGGTCAGGTGACACCCACTGGGGTTTGATGCTCCTGGTTGCATGACTCCCTCCTCCTGGGTCACCAGGGGATAGTCATGCACTGGTAGAAAGTCCCCCATGCTCACAGAGTCTGTAGGTATCCAAACTGAAAGCTTACACTGCTTCTGCTTCCCTGTGTGCAGCACGCCATGCTCTGAGCTCAAACCAGGGTCATCTACATGAAAGTACGAAGCAGTATGTACCACAGGGGCAATCATAGGCCTTATCCCATTTTAAAGAGCAACTCTGCATTACAGCATGTGCTTTCATAAGTATGATGTTTCAGCTATACAAGAATTCCTTTTCTGTTATTGTCCATGTCTCCTTCCAGGGTCTAACACAACTTGGTAGCTTGTCTATGAAGTGTGTATAAAAAACATTTAACTGCCCCCAACTGATCTCCTAGTGTATTTTCTAAAATATTTAGTCAAACGAAAAAACAGGAGAAAGTAAGAAAACTAGATTAAAAATACTAAAGTTAAGCATAATTGTAAATATCACTGTTTAGCCTTTTATTGTGATAGTGACTTGCTCTTCAAATACAGTTTTGCCGTTAACTTCCATCTCTGCTGATTCCCATTTTGGCATACAGATGAACGTGCAGTGCATTAGATACTCTGCTGAGTCATTAGGGATTTTCAAATGGAATTTGAAAACATTTATGTTTAGATTTTTACAGGATTGTTATTTATGCTATTCCTTGCACTGTACTCTGTGTGCTTCAAAACTTGTGAAAAGCACCTAAAAATGTATAAATCAATAAAAATAAATGCAATACCTGTACAATCAATCAATCAATCAAAATCTTTATTTAACCAGGCGAACACCATTGAGCAATGTTCATTTTCAAGATGGACCTGCACAGGATATGTGATAATTATACATGATAACTGTACAAAATAGTGTTTGTAACAATATCAAATAAGTAGAGAACAAACTAGTAGCAAATGCAATGTAAAAGATGACTTAACAAAGGCAAAGCCCAAGCAACAATATATACAGATGTAAAAGGGGTTTCCTTACAAAAAATAAACCTGAAGAATAGCAGAGAGGATGAAAGAAGGCATTCATGGATTAGGTGTGAGAGTGGAAGGAAGATACCGGTATTGGGTCGGGGGAGAGGAGTGAGGAATAGCCAAAAACACCACAAAATACTGGGGGCTGATGCCGTAGCCAAATGGAGCAAGTACAGACGCCAAGTTAGGGGTAGAAGGGTAGTCATTTGAACACAAAAAGGTACATGTGCAGAGGTAGTAGGGGGAGTCATTTGAGCACAAAAAGGTTCACATGCAGGGTGTGGTCACTGTTACCCGGCAGGGGCAATAGAGAATATAAGGTTACTAGAATAAGACTGGAGAAGTGAAGGGGCAGAATTTTAGAAGGGCAGTGAATTGAGGATTCTAATATCAGGGAGTGGGACAGTAACTAAGGAGGGCTCAGATATCCAATATCAGGGAATGAGACAGTAACTAGGCGGTCTCTAGTATCTGGGAATAGGGTAGGATCAGGGGAAGCAATTACAGGACTCTTCAAAGAGATGGTAGTAAAGCATTTTGAAAGCTGCTAAATTGATGGGGTAAACCAATTTCAGTGTTTTTTGCAACTTGTTCCAGTTCAGGGGTAACATAACAAGCAAGCATGAGGGATACATAGAGTCACGTGGGGAGATATTTCCAGCATACTGGCAAACATCCACTCAATCAAAGACAGGCTCTAATGCAATTGTCTGTGTCTGTATGTATGTTACTAGTGCTTAAAGCAGCAGTACTAGTTAACAAAAATTTAAACAATTTGGTTGACAGTTAGAGCAAACCAAAACATTAATATATCCGGTTTTCATTCTAATTTATTTCATTCCTGAGGAAAGGTAGAGGATTTTGAAGTTCCTGAAAGTTAATGGTCCTTTGCCAGGTTCACCATCACAGATGTAAGTAGATCAGGGTGGTGTTGTGCTGTTGGCCATCAAAAACATGTGCTGATGCCAGCCCTGTGGCGCTGAGGGTTAAGGCACTAGTCGCCTTGCCTCGCGCTACCCCGGTGACCCGGGTTCGGGAACGAGCCCGGGCCACCAGGGGTCAGCAGGGGCGGGAAGGGATGGAACATCCAGAGGACAGTTCTCCTTTCCTGGGGAGGGGCTGTAGGGTAATGTGTTACTCTCGCACGCCCTCTGGTGACAGCCAGAGGAAGCCACAATGCGCCGCAGCCATAAGACAAGGGTGGAGCTTGGTGGATGCTGGACGTCATTGCACATCTAAGCTCCACCTTGGGGGTTGGGGGCTGGAGTGGGAGAAAAACTCCAAGAAAAAATCCCTGGCTTACCGAGGAGGTGACGAGGACCCCAGGGACCTCCATCACATCCCCAGTTCTGGGCAGGCCACTCCGGGAATCCAGGCCCGACTTCACGAGAGGACTGGACCCTCTAATTTCAGATAGACACCACCATGGGAGGGTGGGCCCTGCCCTGGGGGGGGTGATCCAGGGTGCTGGGAAGGTCCTTGAGTGAAGGGAGATTCAGAGGTGGCCTGCCACAGAGGGGGAGTAGAAGGGATAGCGTCGAGAGGGTTCCTCCAAGAGATGCCTCAGTGGTCTGGAGCATAAATACAGTTAAAAAAAAAGAAACATGTGCTGACAACACCCTTACATATCTATATTATAAATAATGTGTGTGATCTCTGGGGAGAAGATTTTTGAAAGTTGCTGGGACTGCCATTTTTACTGTAGAGTCATGCAAATTACAAAAGTTGTAATTAAACATGGTCTTAGAAGTAGCTCACTAAATTTAAAATACCCGATTGAAGAATCTAAGATTCTCAGAAATACATTTCTGCTAAAACGGTAGGGTGACATTTTTACCAGTTAACTAGTACTGCTGCTTTAATGGATGCTGTGTATTTGTATCACAAGTTCCTACACTTTTACAATTTAGTTCATTACTATGTAACAAAAAAAGGGATATTTCATGCATGAAAGGTACTATAAAATCAGAGTCTTGTCCAGTCCATTGTTTTCTGTTAGAAAATGGGTTTGATATTTCCTTGTCTCTGATTGACTGAGCCTCTCACCAAGGTGGCATTTATGTGGCAAAAGAGACCAGGAAATAAGTCCCAGTGCCAAATGCCCCATTACCAGCCGATATCACTACGTAAACTTAGACTTCAGTTTTAAACAGCTGTTATTTTTTTTCTGTCTCTTAGTGAGAGCTGCCACCCCCCGCCATGATGCTGCCCCTCCAGACTGTAACACTTTCTGTATGATTCAGCACAACACAAGCTTTTCTCACCCACCCAACTAAAAAACATGTTTCCTTTCTGAAACACCATCTACCAATTCAACCCATCCCCATCCTCCAGCCACCCACCTGCATACCCTACTGTCTCGAGCTGGCAGCATATCTCCACCTGCAGTAGCTGAAAGTAAGAAACTACTGCAGGTCTCCTGATTCAGCACAGTGCTGTCATGCTAGTGTCCCATGCAGCTGTTTTTTGCAGCACTAATGTCCTATTCTGCCCTTTCCTGCTTGTTGTTTTCTGTTGTCGGAAAATGAAGCTTCCACATTTAAAAAGAAAGGTAATGTAGTGAGTCTCTTATCCTAAATGGAGGTAAATGGAGCCTGGAGGTAACAGAGCTGGGGGAGGGATAAAATGGAGTTTAATATGAAATGCAAAGGAGCTTTCTGACCTCCCACCTAGCATACAAGGACTGAAGGCCCATGTGTAAACACAGAAGGTACAGATATAGCATTTATATTCATGGGTCCATTTCTATTCCAAGACAGAGAATCCTTTCTACAGAGCTGGTAGTTGAGGTTGCACGATGTTGCATAGGATCATCATGACAAGCAGTGCTTGGAACTGTCAAGCAGGGCTGAAAAATGCTGGGTACATCAAAAGGGGACAAACAGTACAGCAGGGGTAGTAAAATAAATGGGGGGGATTGAAGACAACTGGAGATTGAAGACAACTGCTACCACTGGGATAACTGGGAAAAAAAAAAACAATTGTCAAATACTACAGTGCTCTCTTCTGGCAGGTGTACCAGTACAGGGACTACTTCACAAAAAAAAGAATGACATGAATTTCATGTTTATTTTTTATTTTTATTTAATGTTTTAAATCCTATATAAAAATGCCACATGTAATCCATTTTCTAAGCACATAATACTCTCCAGGGTAGGTGGTATGGCCTATATCAGGCCTTCCAGGGGCCATAAGGACTTAAACACCTGTGGTGTCAGGCTTCATTGCACCCCTGGGAGGTCCAGTACAGTCCAATACCACTCACCCTGTCAGGTATTATTGCTTGTTTAAATCAGAACATCCATATACAAAGAAAGGTGTCAATATTGCTGCTAAGGGAAATATATTTCAAATAAGCTATTGGCCAAATTTGTAACTCTTTGAGGGCCAAAAATATAACACATTTAGTTCTCCCTCCTTTTATAGCTGCAGGTGTCCATTTTCTAAATAACTAGCACTGAAAATTACACCACAGGTAGTTAATATAGATGTAAAGTACAATACTGCCAGTATTTCCAAACAGAGATTTCATGCTACCAATGACAAAAGAAGTTTAAGCTGCACACTAACGGCTAAATAAAGAAGAGCCAAAGATGATTTCTCTTGTTTAAGCTATTTCACAATTTAAAAACTTCACAGCAGAATGCTGCACCAGGTTGGGGTGCTTCCAGACAAACAAACGACAGATTTCCAAAAGTCCAGCACTCACCACCACAATAAACACTCTGCTCACTGATTCCAGGTGCAATATTTTATTCAAGGTGCTACAACAAAATCAGCACTCCTTGACTAGTTTCAGAACAAATGTCCTTCCTCAATAGACATGTCATAACAGCGACTGGGGAATGGCAAACGGTGAAGAGGGCGCAAATCCCCCAGCGTGACGACTTTGAACAAAGTCTTTTCACACTCCCCTTGTGGGGGGCTTTACCTCCACACCCCATTTTCTTTATTATACTAACTCCGGGGGGGGCATACCTTAGGGATGTGGTGAACCGCCAGTCGCCCAAAAGTGTCGGTGCTGAGGTTCCGTCGCCCTCTTCCCAGATCACCATTCCTCAGTCACCGTTTTAACGTGCTACCCTAAATAGCTCATTTCCAGATGTATTCTGGGGGGAAAGGTCTGATCAGGGCATACTATGGCAGTCTGCCATTCCAGAATGAAATCTACAGCAGCCCCACTTTTCCTCACGGTATGACTTTTTTAGTTCCCTGACCCTCCCAGATGCAATCACTAAATTGTTAAGTGGCTGGCAGTTTTATTTATTTGTAATTCAGAAAACACCTTTGGGCTCAAGTGCCCTTTTTCAAAGGTTCTACATCAGTAAAGGACAAAGAACAAACTGGAACACAGCAGACATTCACCAGCTCAAGGGGAGCCTGGTCAAGTACAAGCAGCGGAAATTATGGTGAGAGTTATAGCTGCAGAAAATGACAGGAGTGTTACCATCATACTGTATGACCAGCTCATCACTGGGTTGTACCCTTTAGGGATCAGCTCCAAATTCACATCCCCAGGGACTGGGCAAAAATAAATAAGATTTGCCTGATGCCGACCAGGTGGGTCTTGTTTTCTTTTTTATGTTGTTATGTTTGTTAATCTGTGTTGCTTTTTTGTTACCTCTTTTAGTATTGTATACATGCATAGCCTCTTTTATAACCTCACGTGTACTGTAGAGTACACAGGCACTTTTGACTCTCATAAATGGCTGTTCACACACCCTCTTTCAGTGCCTTGAATGTGCTGTACACACTGTATACCTCACCTTACACCCACATGCACGCATGCACACACACACACACACATGCATACATACTTTCTCTTTCACAACCACAGTATACATACACCCTTTGTCACTTGCACTCATATACATACTATTTCATTTGTACACTCACTGACACACAAACACACACACACCCTTTCTCACTACTCACTAGGAAGCATGCACCCTCTTTTTGTTGCACACAGTTACTCCCACTGCTTAATATGCCCTAATCATGACCCTCCCAATGCTCCTCGGGTGGCATTTATTAATTTATGTACTGGTATAGGGACTGCATACTGCAACAGTTCTAGAAACAGAAAATTGCTGGCAGATGAAGACATTATGGTCTCTGTCAAGTCTGCCCTAAAGGTACACATTATCTAGGGACTCATGTACAGAAAGTTGATGATCCTATGGGTCTCGAGAGAAAGTACTGGAGCACACACTGACAATAAGAGCATGTGTTTGGTAGACTGAAAATTGCCAGCTGAAGAAGGTCTTATGGTCCCTATCCAATCTGCCCAATGAGATGGTGTACACCATCTAGGGAATCATGTTTAGAAAGGGATTTGGTGATTCTAGGGGTCTCAAGAAAGTAATGGAACACACACTGACGGTAAGAGCATGTACTGTATTTGGTATACTGAAAATTGTCAGCAGAATCTATCCAGTCTGTTCTATGAGATGGTGCACACCATCTAGGGAATCATGCTTAGAAAGGAAGCTGGTGATCCTTAGTGTCTCAGGAGAAAGCACTTGTGCTTTCACTGGCAGGAAAAGCATGCATTTGGCATATCTTTAAAAGTTAATTATTTGTTAATGCTTGGTAGCCACCCTCTGCTGCAGCTCACTGGTTACACCTCCTGCCCCACTGTTTACTGCCAGTAGTTACACCCTGCCCCAGAGCTCATTACCTGCCCCACTAGTTAACCCCAGTACTCTCTGCCCCATCCCAGTACACTTTCTGCTGCTTCTGTAAAGTTATTACAAATCTCATCCTTTAAAAAAGTTTATTCTGTAAAGTAGATGTGATCATGGGAGGTGGGCAGTAGGCAGGTGCTGGACTTGGCTGACAGAATGAGTTTTCAAAGAAGGCTTCTGTTTCTTATGATTTGAAAAATGACACCTGTCATGTTCACACATTGGGGTGAAAAATGGCTCTGTTAAAATGTGGGGCCAAAATCTGCATAAATTACAAAGTTATGAGTAAACATTGAAAGTATTCAACGTTACTTGATCACTTCATAGTTTTTTGGCATTTTGACCCCACATTTTCATCATATTCTTTTCATAATGATATGCACTAAGGTTTGTAACTATGTAGCATTTGTTATTGTCATGTGCCTGTACTTTATTATGTATAAAGAAATGTAACTGCATTGTGCTCATTATTTCTCCTGTACTCCCCCTTCCCAGGTTGCACCTGGAAATGAGCCTTGGCTCAGTGTGCCTTTCCCAATCACCAATTTTCAAATAAATGAAAAAGTATGACCCCACCTTATGATCAAGACAGGTGTAATTATTAAAATCCCATCCAAAACATGAGTTCAACAGCAAGAACACATTTTGAGGGTCATTCCAAAAATGTCCCCTACCTGGTTCATGAGGTGGGGTAAAGAAAACGTAATTTTAAAAATATGGGGTGACAATATTGAAAAATTAAAAAGTTACGAATAAAAGTTGGAACTGCACTTGTTTTCAGTTTGCGGGTCATGTTGGAAGCAGCAGAATGTTCAAGAGGAAGCACTGGACCCAGTGCAAAGGTAAGTGAGGGTGTGGGAGGTGTGCAGTGGTGGGTGCTGAAAGGGGGAGCTGGGTGGGGTTGGGGGCACAGAATTTATTTATTTATTTATTGAAATGTTTCACCCGGAGAGCACACTGAACAACATGTTGCTCATTTCACGGTGCGACCTGGGGAGAGGGGGTTACATGAGGATAAGAATACAGAGATTATAGAATTAATGGATGGAAGAACAGTTACAAATTATGTAGGAGCAGGTAGACAAAATAATGCAACTGTAAGGGTGTGATACAGACAGTTACAGCTTGTGAAAAATACAACAATAGGAGTCCACGGAGTACAGTACAATATAACAGGCGAAACAATAATGCGACAGAACAGACTTTAGTGCGATGATGTACCAGGAGCAGGCTCAAGGTAGTACACAAGTGCTGAATGAGGAGAAGGAGGGGAGTAGCTAATAAGCGCTGAGGAGGCAAAGAGGAAGGGCAAGAGGTAGGGGAGGAGAGGGGAAGTGAAGGGGGAAGGTTTCCAATACCAGTTACCCCTTCAGGATGATGAGGAAACCCTGCAAGGGGAGCTGGATGCTGGTGGGGTGGAGGCAGACAAACCCTGGTTCCCCTTCAGGATGCTGAGAACTCATCAAGGGACCTTTTGTTTACAGGTTTAAAAAAAATGACTACAAAGGCCAGTTTCCTTCATTTCAGTTACCGACTCTAGGGATTGGGCACCCAAGTGTCAGTTTGTTGTTTAGCAGCACTGGGGTTGGTCGCCCTGGTTTCACATCCTGTTTGGGGAGAGGAGTGAGAAATGATAATTTTTTTAAATGTGGATTGGGCGGGAGGGAAGATGCGAGGGGGCGCCATTGTTTGGTGGCACCAGGGGAGGGTACCCCAGTGTCGCATCCTATTTGGGGGGGGCGGAAGGAGGGATACTGGTTATTGTACATTTTACACACACTTGGAACAACAGGCTCACAGAGGGAGGGAGGGAGGGAGGAAGGGAGGGAATGGATGGTGTTGCTAAATGGTGACATCTTGCTTTATATTGATCTGATAAAAGACTCAAATGTTTCTAAGTTAGGCAGACGTGGAGATCTTAACTGCGGTATACATTTCCAAAAACCATAAACCATGAATGCTTTGAGCAGCAGTGATGTTCACATTGTGGGATGGCACATTTTTGAGGATGGAGGATAGTGAGCATTGTGCATTCATAAGTCCTGACGTGTGTTGGGGAGGGTGGAGTGTGTTTTTTTTACTAGCTGCCAGTGCTCCTTATGAGCCTCAATATGCATTCATGAGCCAGTCACTGACAGTTCATCAGGCTCTTGGGCATGGATCTGTGAACTCATAACAGCAGCATCCAATCAAGGCTTTGCAAAGTATAAGGGATAGCATAAATAAGCAATTTCCAGCACCATCACTCACTCATTGAAAGATGTAAAAGCAATCAGGCACTGTCTCCCAATGCATTGCTATGGTAAAGCTCTTCTATACTTCCTGACTTTGACCCCAATATTAACTGATCTACTATACTGAATAGCCCTGTGCTGTTTCAGTTTTCAGAGGGTCTTCCTGATAGGACTGATACAGCTAATAAGCAATTTTTCTGCTGTAAGCTCCATCAGCCATCCTGTCAGCCCAGCTAACAGAAACTTCTGCTGCATACAGCTGAAACATGTAAAAGCAGGAGTAACCCAAACCAAGCAGATAAAACTCTTAAGCCATGACTGCAAGTGGCAGAATAAATTCACATAATGTCAATCTTAGGAAATCATGTTCTTTTTTTTTTTACTTTCTGTTTTTTCTCCCCACACTTTGCTGGCTCTCTTTCTGCCAGTGGACCCCCAATCCTATCTGCCACCATCTCTGGGATTTATCTCTGGTCTGGCTCAATTCCACAAAGCTTTCCACCAGTGGTGAGGCTGGCAGGTGTACCCCACTTCCCCAGAAGCCACGTTAGGTCCGAGCCTGCCTTGAGTCCAGTAGGCAGTGTGGGGTCTGCAGAGGGCCGTCCCTGTCATCCTGCTGCAGCCAGTGTTTTTTTCTCCTTTTCTCCTCCCCCGGATGCTCCATGGAGGCAGTCAGTATGATGCTGCAGGCAGCTCATGCTAATGTCTTCTACAGGGAGTGTCCCCCATCCCTTAGCTGCTTCTCTCATACCACCACTTATGGTCACCTCAGTAGTAGTGTTGCAGTGGAGCTTGCTACCCACCCACCCTGGAGGAAGATAGCATCCTCCTCCTCCTGCCCTGGATGGCCCCAAATGCTCCGGGCTCATTTCTATCCCCAGGCCACTGTTGTCAAGAGCAGTAGCACTACCACTGTGCCAACAGAGCCAGCCTATGTTCTTTGTTCTTGGCTCCTTGGTGGGAAAAGCTCAGCTTCCTTGTGTAAGCCACCTCACCAGTCATGGGGGGTGAAGGTTAGATGGCATCATTCTGTTGTCAGCAAGGGGGAAATGGAACAGCAAAGAGTTCCATCTTTATACAAAACACTTGTTGGTCCAATAAAAGGTATCAAACCTTCCAGCAAGGGAAACAAACACCCACCCACTTATTTGACCTCCTGAATTTGAAGTGACCTCCCAGGAGCACAGGGCTTCTTCAGGTTGATGCAGGGCTGAAAATCAAGGGGCTCGGCAAACAACATTTCATGTATGAAGTTGTATTGCCTATATCTGTGAGAGGGATGCAACATGACAGCTTAGTAATTGAAGCAATTGTTTTGTTTTTATCTCCTATACAAGTTCTGACAAAGTTGAGAAGAATAGGGTTGCAACCATTAGCATCTCTATCAAGTTTGACACTTGTCAGTTTTAGCTTTTTCTGTCATTTATGGTGTTTGTAATTTTCTCGCCTCCCCGGTGCATGTGCCTTTAAACGGACACTGCCAGCTTTTCTCTGTCATTTTTTACTCCATTATCTCAAAAGTGCCTGCACTCTCAGCTGCCTTCTTATTAGCTGTATGATGTACATAACTGCAAAGGAAGTCTGAAAATTACCTGTTTTTCTCCTTATCAGCAGCCACCTGATGTTCACACGCACTCACATACGTAAATGGTGCTGGTGCCAAAAGGCTTGTCCATGGATGAGTTTTTTTCAATTTGGAGCCCCATGAGACAAACACTGACCTTTGTAATACAACATGACTAGAACATACTATTCTACTTCTTTTTTCGAAAAGAGGGATGTATCAAGGGTAAACCCACGTTTAAAAGTCAAGCCATGACGCAGGGCATGCACGTCAGTCTGCACATGTCCGGTGTTATGGCTTAACATTTAAATGCAGATTTATGCTTGATACATCTCTCGTTTCAAAAAAAGAAGTACATTAGTAAATTCTGGTGACATTCTATTACAAAGATCAGTGTTAGTATCAAATCTGCCAACACACATCTCTTCACAGATGATACGGTACTATACATTAGCAGACCTACTCCTGAAACAGCATGTATGAATCTACAACCAGAAGTCAATCAGCTGCAATTACAACTATAGAACCAGAAACTTCTCTTGAATGCAAAAAAACTAAGGCAATGCTTTTTTTCACCCTTTTTACATGCAATTAACCCTGCCACCCAAGGAACTATACCTCAGATCACTACACTTCTAGGCAAACCACTGGAATACATAACCAAGTTCAAATACCTGAGGGTTTGGATTGACCACAGACTTTCCTTTAATGACCATATCGAAGAACTGATAAAAAAGCTTAGACAGAGGCTTGGCCTCTTTTACAGGATCAAACACCTACTTAAATGGGATGCCAAGAAGAGACTGGTCCAAACCACTTTCCTCTCATTACTGGACTATGCAGAGTTCCTTTACAGCCAAGGCCCTGCCTCTGTGCTAGTCAAACTCAACACGCTCTACTATAGAGCTATAAGGTTCATTTCTGGTCTTCCGTACTCCACACATCACTGCTCCCTCTACACTGCAATGGGATGTACATCCCCCAATTATAGAAGACAGAGAAACGCTGCCTTCTGGACCTTCAGAGCTATCACTAAGAAGCTGCCTCAATATATTTTGGATTGTCTTCCACTAAGCATGGTAGGCAAGTATGACTTGAGCAGCGCCTCCTATATCTCCTTTACTGTACCCAAGGTAAAAATTGCACTTTTGTAGGAAATCTTTAAGCTACGCGCTACCCCTGCTCTGGAACAAACTGCAAAACCATTGAAATTGGTCCAACCTATCAAATTACTAGCATTCAAAACACTTTATGCTCATTCTTTTAAGGAATCCTGAAACTGTTTCCCCTGATTCTTGCCTTATCTCCAGATAAGAGTCTCCTATATCGTGTCCCCCCGGTCCCTTGTTAACATTCTGTTCCCATGTTCTTCCTCCTCCTCCACCTGCAATTTTGGAGCCCTGTATTTACTCTCTGTCTGCTGCCATCTAACCAGATAACAGAGTCTCCCACATTGTGTCCCCATGGCTACTGCTAACATTCCGTACTCTTATACATCCTCCCCCACCATCTGCAATTTTGGAGCCCCGTATTTACTCTCTCTGTCTGTTGCCATCTGTCTTAGCAAACAGTGGCCTTCCTTCAGGCACCTCTGCCTCTTCAAATGCTTCCACTCTCTTCCACCCCTTCCCCCCACTGGGAATAACCTTCTACTTTCACACCTTGCTAAGTTCTTCTCACTTATGCCTACTGGCAAACTCCATGTATATTTTGCATATATTGATTTCTAGATATTTGACATTCTTATTCATTCTGTTTATTGTACATTGCTTATTGCTCATTGTCACACATTATAATATGTATCCTGGTTCTGTTATAACCCTTTTGTGTGTGTAACCCCATACCATGTATTGATTATGTATATTGTCCAGGTCCATCTCAAAAATGAGTTTGCTCAATGGTGTTCACCTGGTTAAATAAAGATTATGATTGATTGATTGTCTCACGTGGCTCCAAACTGAGAAAACTTGACCATGGACAATCCTACCAGCACTTAGGTGTCATTTACATATGTGAGTATGCATAAGTGCCAATAAGAAGACAGCAGGAAGTGCAGGTACTTTGTGATAACTGGATAAAAAACAGCAGAGAAAAGCTGACAGTGTCCCTTTAACCTGTATTCTTATAAATAGAGTGGCACTAGGGGGCGAGATTATTCTCTTGACAAAGCGCTTGGCGTGAAATGTCAGGACATTTGTGGAGGGGTCGTGCTGCTGTGTGTTGCTATACATATTACAATAAATATGTTCTCAGCATTTTAAACTGGCTTTGTATGTGAGTTTTTGTCTTTCCTATGCTTAGTTCACTTAACTGATGCACTGATACCCTGCCTTTTCTGTTTTTTTTTTATATTTCTCCAGAAATTATTGATTGTTCATACGGTAAGTGAAGTCCAACCATAGTAGTTTACTGAACTTAAGTTCATGAACATATTATAAGTACACCAATGTAATATATGATGCAGTGGAGTTTTGGATGTTCAAGTCCTAAGTTATCTGAAGTGCACTTACTCAGGGGGGGAAAAGTCCAAGTTACATGGAGGGGATGTTGTCACAGCAGGTTCACAATGCTTATTTGGGGAGGTCTGTAGGTGACACAGGGGTATACGTACATTTCCTTTGAGATTAAAGTCAGGCTTCACATTAAAGATAGGGTTCACTCACCACCCTTACAGGATTTTCTCACATCCTGGGACACTCTGTCTCACATCAAATGCATGGAGGATTACACAACTAGAGGCATTAGTTTCATTCTTTTAACCCATTCAGGTCTTTTGCTCCTTAGACAATGTAGTGTCTAGTGCACCAAACATCTGGGGGCTCTGGGGCATTTATCATCACTGATAGTTACCCGGAGAATTCCAACTTGTTCACCCCTGATCCAGTACTTACAAGGGCCCATGGAATCTGCACATTAATTCCCTGCCAAGCATTGCCTTACTGTTCCTCCACAGAGGTACAGACAGTTAGCCCTTACAAATTTAAATGAGTTACAAAAGATACAAGCACCCACCCAGGGTCTGGGACACTTAGGCCTTTCCATACTCCACTATCCACTATGCTGGTCCCACATGGCAGCAGAGTGTTAAGTAATGGCTGATCTTGGTACAGTAATAAGTTTTGAACCACGATGATACTGAGATATGGTCATGGGTCAATGACTGCTTCAGCCAGTCAGCTTCCAGGTTTTCTACTACCCATTTTATATTTAATAATAAATTAATAAATGGTGGGCTGTCAATCACTGAGCATGTACAGTATATAGTAGGCACTCATTGAGTGCTCAGTCAGTGGCTGGACATGGTGGTGAGCAGTGGGCTGTGCCAGTTGCTGGCTCAGTTTCAGGATGGGGAGCAGGGTGGTGGGGTACTGCCTGTTGGGGTGTGGGGGTGGTGGTCCACTAGACCACCAGGGATATGTTAATTTTTCATAATGGGTGATCAGGCTTGGGGGGTTCACTTGATCACCAGGGATGATTTAATTTACATAACAAATGAACAGGACTTGGGGGATCTGCTAGATCACCAAGGATGATTTAATTTTACATAACAGGGGATTGGGACTTTGGGGGGGGGCTGCTAGATCACCAGGGATGATTTAAATGTTCAAAACATGGGATTGGGGCTGGGGGGCACCAGAGAAGTTTTTCTATTACATAATGGGGTATCTGGGCTTGGGGGGTCCACTAGACCACAAGGGATGTGTTAATTTTTCATAATGGGGGAATCAGGGCTTGGGGGGGTCTGCTACATCACCAGGGCATGATTTCATTTAACATTTTAATTTATGGCTAGATCTGGGCTGGGGGGTCCACTAGATGACCAATGAATGATTTTATTTAACATTTTAATTTACAGCCAGATCAGTGCTATGTGGAGGGTGGTGCCGCTAGCCACCAGGGGCATGCTAGAGTGGTGCACAGCCACCCCACACTTACAGCAAACCCTCTGGAAGTGCCATCTGTTTGGCACACCACCAGGATTGCTGGCCACAAGCTGAGGGACTTTGAGGTTGGGACCCTGCCCGACAAAGAATCAGATGCAGAGTTCCTAGCACACTGGGCTTTAATGCAAGCTACCTTTTGCTGCAGCTTGTGTCAATCTAAGGGCCCTTTGAGAATCAAGCCCAGAGTCTCTTGTACCATAAGAGATACTCGGCAGAGGCCCTATTAAATTATATTAGAGAACAACAGTGCTTCAGGTGGGAAGGCATTTTTGTGTAAGTAACTTTAAGGAGATTTTGTTTAGCACATGTCTGTGGTTATTTGGTTTTTGTAATTACAGTATTGTCTTCCAAAGCTTTTGCAGGCTGCCTGCAAAAACAAGAATGGTATGAGATTACTGAACATTAAAGAATTTTGCAATTGTTGTGACATGATTGTAGTACTTTGCAAATGGGCTAGGGTTATGAAAACTGTAGAATTGTTATTTTATGGTTCTGAATGTGAACCAAAAGTATGAAAAAGTTAGAAAAGTTTTTAAAATTTTTATAAAATATCAGGCAAACTATAAATCAATGTTAGCTGCATTGATATACTTTTAAACTACATTGATACACTTTTAAACTGTAGCTATACACTTTACAACTGCAGTGATATAATTTAAAACTGTATTGGTTTAATGTTAAAATATTAACACAGGAAAACTGGATAGGATTTATCTATGGTGGCATGACTCCAAGCTTTCATTTAAAAATAAATTGTTTCTAACGGTAGCAGTTCAAAGCTTAATCTTTTTCAATAAAATTATCTTTAGAAAAGGCTAACTTTGGAACAGGTAGGGCTTGAAATGTAATGGAAAATGAAAATCCAGTACAACCAACCAGCGGAGTAAAAGAGAAAAGATCTTTTGAGGGAGAAGCCAAATCCAATCAAGCCTAGTAACAATAACAAACAGAATGGACAAACTGTTGGCTCACTCACCAATTCTCTTAGAAATGCAAATGTATTAGTATGTAAGTGAATACATTGCACCAGATTCATTAAATGCCACTAGCGTTCAGGGTTTCTGGTTACTGTCTAAAGTTAATAAAAGCAGTCCTTAATTAGCTATTATTCTAATAAAGAACTTATTAATAACAGATTGAAATACTGGTGAAAATGCCAAAACCAGCACTTATATTGGCTTCACAGAAATAACAATTTTCAGTAATGTAACCTCAGTTCAAACACTATATCCACTACTGAGCAAAAAAAAAAAATAATTAAAATCAGTATCTGTGGTCACATGAAATTAAATGATGGAACTTGAACAGAATGAAAAATAAGAATCACTTGATATTCTGTGTTATAGAAATGCATCACATTTAAATTTAAATTCTGCAAAATATATTAAAAATATTAGATTGCCACTTGCTCTTTATCAGGAGAGAGTTATTGACAAAACATGTTCCTGCCTAATGTCACCATAGCATTATACCTGCCACCTCCAGATATACAGATCCACAATGTGTATCTCGTTACACTTTTTATTGATGTCATTGTGCATGTCACTGTGGGGGCTTGCAATACCACACCCAGTTTTTGTTGACTGCCAAAGTATTTAATGCAGGCCAGTACTTGTGTTTACTGCCTTTAGCAGCAGGACACCTAGGTGCCATGCAGTGGTACCGTACAACTGTGGTAAGTATATAATTTATTCTAGCAGAACAGTTTTAGCTAGCTCAGCAAGCAAATACTTTGAAATATATATCCTTGTTTGTAGGTCAAGCACAGCACAAACTGGATGGAAGGCATATCTTGCCAGGAAAGTGAGCATTTTTTTCAGTATAAATACCTATTAAAATCAAGTACCATTGCATTCAGTTCTGTGAGGC
Source organism: Neoceratodus forsteri (assembly GCA_016271365.2). Classification (NCBI taxonomy): domain Eukaryota; kingdom Metazoa; phylum Chordata; order Ceratodontiformes; family Ceratodontidae; genus Neoceratodus; species Neoceratodus forsteri. Next base: position 1,412,085,074 of record CM028129.1, read on the forward strand.
TACAGAGATTTGTCAAGTACACCTGTACAGCTCGAGCAAATGCAGTCAAAGTCAGCTTTGAAAAATTTAACAGGTTAAAAAGCACTGTCTGAATATTTCAACCAATCTTAGTACTTGTGCATATGACATAGATAAGTCAAGTAGTGACAGTGAAACATATTGGAAGGCTTCCCACTCTTTAGGCTGTTTCAATTTTAATATCAGCAGTCCAAGAATACTTTAGACTGAAATGACAAGACTGGTCAAAACAGCATCACCTATGAATTAGCTTTTATGTGATGAGATGAGACTTTTTAAATCTGGAAATCAGCCCAGATAGAGATCAGGTTTGATTAAATACAATTTCTTCAACATTACTTGCATGCATTTTTTAATTTCACCAGATAAGCCCAGTGCTTTTAAATAAACGCTTTATAAGTAGTTTGTATATAGTCTTTGAATTTATATGATGCCATTAAAATTTTAAAATGATGCCTTTAAAATTATTTTGTTTATACTTAAGTCCAACACCAGGAGAGCCTCATAAAGCACAACCTCTCATTTTAATAGGCTCCTTGGTGTGGTGGGTGGGTGGGATGTCAGAGGAGCAGTATGTCCTGGTGCCAACAACCTTGGTTTGGGAGCTTTCTCAGGGCATCAGAGGGTCAGCCGGGTAGGCAGGATCGAATATTTGTAGGACTGCTTTCCTCCTCTGGGGGAGGGCAGTCACGAAGCCCAGTGCATACCTGGACCCTGGCAGAGGCTAGGGGATAAGGCAGTTCAAGACCACTAGCATAGTGGGTGGAGCAACATACATCAACCACATCATGTGGTAGCATGGGACATGCCTCATGACATCATCGCATGTCATCTCCCCCAAGGGGAGAACACCAAGAAAATCCTGGACAGCAGGATGACTCTGGTCACCCACAGGTCTCAAACCCAACAACTTGCAGTATAATTAAATGGAATGTTACCTATAACAAAATCAATTATTTTGCACTAGCCACAAACCACCTTACCCATCACTACACTTTGCACACTGGCCTGTGTTGGCTGTGTACTCCTGCCAGTAGCTCTCTAATCTTTGGCTGTTTCATCATGATCACACTTTTCCATCTCCTTGTCATAGAAACATAGAAGTTGATGGCAGATAAGGACCGCAAGGCCCATCCAGTCTGCCCATTTCTTTTTTCTACCTTATGAATGTGCCATCGGACTTTGCTCTGTCAATGGCCTATCTATTCATACTCATCTGTCAGAACTACTTCTAACTCCTAAATGCTCTTGCTCCCTGCGGTTATCTGACAAGTCCTTGTTGCTTGTAACTACTGTACGTGCAATATGCACATGGGTGCATTAGCATTCTCTCATCTTACTCCCAAATTATGGAGCTCCCTTCCACAGGGAATAAAATGCTCTACTGCCCATCAATGCTTTAGAACTGAATTATAAAAAAAACAATTGTAATTTATAAATCTCTGTACCTGCTCCCATTGTTGTTATTAATTGTTTTGAACTATTCTGTATTTGCATGTACTGTTTATGCTACACAAACTCTTGAGTCGTTCTTGAAATAGGCATACACATGGTTAACAAAACTAAATAAAGTGTTCCAAATTGATGACCCCCCCCAACCCATTACTTCAAGAATTCCACAGGGCTCCATCCTGGATCCTCTCTTGTTCTCCATCTTCCTAAATGATCTCCCCCCAGTCTGTGTCTCCTTGTCTATTCATATGCATATAGATGATACCATGCATTTTGCCTCAGAAGCCTCAAAGTTCAAATGATTTATTTGTTCAGCCATAGGCTATTACAAAGATAATGCAAAATAAAAGTTTAAAAAACATCTGATTCAATTATTTCCACATTTCCTTTATTTTGATACATCTAATATATTATTCCATGTAATATGAATGTATTTTGTATCGAATAATATATATATATATATATCAGTTACAAAAAACTTTGTTGATACTCCAGTTAGGGTCAAAGTGACAAAAGTTGGGAAATGAGGCGTTAGGGTTTCCCTAACACCCCACCTTCCCAAACCAGGCAGCAGAGCATGTGTGGGGTGTCCCTTTGGCTTCTCAAGCCTAACACTCACCACATTCTCATAAAGTTTACATATCTGACCTTTTTACAGATGGAATGGGGTCAGTGTTAGGCTTGAGAAGCCCAAGGCACAAACCACACCTGCTCTCCTGCCTGGTTTTGGAGGGTGGGGTGTTAGGAAAACTCTAATGCCTCATTTCCCAACTTTTGTCACTTTGACCCTAACTGGAGCATTAACAAAGTTTTTTTTCAACTTATTTCCTTACTTTTTGAAATAGTATAATAGTATCCTTATTTTACTGTGGGAGCTCCCATCCCTCCATAGATGTGTATATGTATGTAGCCTCCAGGCCCTGCACTTCCATTTATAGGACAACAGAGACCAAATTGTCAGCATAGCCATCTTATTACCCCACCTCATGTACCCAGTAAAGAACATTTTAGAATCCCCACCAAAATGTAATTCTGTGCAACTGCAACGCCATTCCATACCACAGGTGCCAAAATACATTTTGGCCGGGATTTGAAAAATTACAGCTGTGACTTACTGTTCATGAGGTGGGGTAATTAGAAGGCAATGTTGAAAATCTGGGATAAAAAAATATTTAACATTTGCAAAGTTATGAGCAAGCATAGTGAAATTACAATGAATGATCATAACTTTGGTGGTTGTTTTTTCAAATTTTGACCCACATTTTTAACATAGTGTTCTTATGACCCCACCTCATAAACCCCGTAGGTGAAAATTTTGAAATCTGTGCCTAAATGCCATTTCGTGCCACAGGTGCGAAAACATGTTTTGGACAGTATGTAGAAAAATTACAACTGTACTGTTCATGAGGTGGTATGAAAAAATGGCTATGTTGAAAATTTGGAGTCAAAATATTGAAAATTACCAAAGTCATGCACGTACGTAGAAAAATTTCAACAAACGGGTATAACTCAGCTATTTTTAGATTTTTTCACCACATTACATGAGTTTTTGGGACCCCATCATGAACACTGGTGGTGAAATTTTGTTATTCAGTCCCAAAAGGTGATTTCATGCAGTGACTGTCAAAATTACCTTCCAGGCCTGATTAACTAAAATGACAGTGCCAGTGTTTATGAGGTGGGATCCCAAAAGGCTATGTTGAAAATTTGGTGAAAAATCAAAAAATGGCAAAGTTATGAACATAACTTCAAAATGCCATTGAAATACATTATACTGCACTTACCTTGATTCCTCAGTTCATGGTTCAGCTTTGAAGAGCGCAGATGTGTCTTGGTCCATAGGAGATGACAGCTCGACCTCCGGTGGTAAGTATAGGGTAGGGAGTGGGGGTGGTGGGTGCTCAGTGGGAGGTTGGGATGGGGAGGGTGATGGCGGGATGATGAGGGACCATTTTCTTTATTCGGTTAAAAAAGATTTCAGGGAACTGGTTTCTTTTACAGGATTTCATTATTAAAATATTTCAGGACACTGGAAGTTGGCTCCCCAGTGTCCCACACTGCTGGGAGTGGGCTCTAAATGCTGACACTGTGATTGGGCACCCTGATGTCGGCCAATAAATAAAACAATGGGCTGCCTGGGGGCATCTTACCTCAGGGGTGAGCATCCCAGTGTCAGATTCTAAATAAATTAATGAACAAGGGACTAGGGGATGATGATCAGAGGGTAAGGGGTGCCACTAGACACCAGGGAAACATCATGGATAATGGTCGGAGGGTGGGGTGCCACTAGACACCAGGGAAATTAGTTTTATGATGGGCACGGCAATCAGAGGTTGGAGAGTGCCACTAGACACCAGGGAAATGAAGGGCAGGGGTACTGGAGGGTGTGGGAGCCACTAGACACCAGGGAAAAACAGTAGAGTACTGGGGAGGGCAATGGAAGAGATAAGCAATGATTCTTGAGTGACGAAAAAGTATCCTTCTTCGTGACTCCTGATACAAAAAAGGATTCTTTTTTTGTATCATGCAGTCACAAAAAAGGATTTATTATATTAAAGAAACACATTTCAAGGGCATATTTCTAACTTTGAAGTGCAGATTATACCTAACGGGGTCTAGATGAGCCAGCTAGGTGTGGTGGTCTCTCTCCAGGATGTCATTTTTGTGGCTTTTGGAAAAAAATTTAAGAAAAAACAGAAACAAGATGGCGGCTTTCGAAAAAGGAATTTTCTCTCATGAAATAGGATATTGTTCTCACAAAAAAGAAAATAATCTCCCAAGATTGAATCTTTTTTGCAAGATCAATACCATTGTCAAACTTTTTACCTCTATCCTGAAAAATGAACTTCCCATAGGAAATAATGGGAACTTAAAAACTGAATAACTTTTGCAGCAGAATAATATTTTTGCACTAAACACTAGCAGTTCTGTTACCCAAGTTCTTTCTACCATAAATAAATCAAACCAAAATTCCACACCATCTGGGTGCAAGGTGATGAGGAAAAAAGTGCAAAAAGTGGTGACTCTTAACTTTCCTACCCTATCTGTATCTCAGAATCTGCACATCCAACCTGAACAAAACTTGCCACATCAAGAGAACTATCCCACAGGACAAAGCATACCAACTTGTATGCAAATCTGTTGAACAGTTGCAAAGTTATTAAAGTGCAAAATTTGAGGTTTAACTTTAAACAGGTTACTCAACTCGAGCTATAGGGGCACAACTGTGCCCAGATATATATATCTGTGTGTGTATATATATATATATATATATATATATATATATATATATATATATATATATGCAATATATTACTCTAGACAATATATATAGAATAATGCATGAGGAAGTGTGGTTTATGAGATTTTATCACACCTGAGGGTGTGTGATGCCCATAAACCCTGAGGGTGAAGCCCAAGGGGTTTATATGGGCAACACATACACCTTGGGTGCATAAAATCTCCATTAAAACTCACTTCTTCATGTTTTATTTTTTATATTTTATTGGTCATCCCCATTAACGTGAATGAAGTGCATCCCCTCATAGTTTATGAAGTGAAGTCAGTAAAGGTGGTTGCATGGGGACATGTTGGCAAACCCAGAACTCGGTCCATGTTACAAGCTGGCCACAGAAGTAAAAATTATGAGGTTTTTATTTAAAATAGGGACTGAGATTCATGAATCTTCTTGGAGCACCAAATATCAGGCCAGGTAAGCTGGCATATATGTCGGGGAGAGTGGAGCAGTTTGAAAGTCATAACCTGCTCTTAGTTTTAAAAATTGCTTTCTGAGATATTGTAAAGCAGTTGAGAAGTTTGTGCTTCATGCCAACAGTGTCAAAAAACAGTGCTACTGGATGTGCGGTACGAGGACAGCTTCTCCAGCAGCTTTCTAAGGTGCTGCTTTGGTTTTTGTGTGCCCGTGATTTACGGAGCTGTTGGGCACTCACTGGCAGTGGTTTATAACCACTAACCAGTAAATATACATACATATAACAGGTACTTTGTAAAGTGATCAAGTGCAAATTGAGGGGATAGATTCCATATAATAGAATTGATCCATATCCATTAGCCAATGCTTACCACTGGAAATCATACTCAGGAAGCATGCAAATCCACTGTGAGGATTCAGGCATGGCTACCTACACTCTCTAAAACACACAGATTATGGGTAATCTCTAATCAAAACTACAAAGTGCTCATTGGATGATCTTAAAATAAATCAGAGCCACTCCTCTATAAAAGGGTAATTTGTTTAGTCATGATGTCTCTGATTTTTATATAGCCTCTAAAGAAGGCAACCATAGCCAATAGCATATCTCTGTCACCTGATGACAATAAGATTCCCAACAATTCTGATCTTTCAGCGTTATCAAAGTTAACGTACCTTGCAAGGTACTTATTTCTGGCGTCTGTATTCCATGAGCAATCAAATAATGCATAGTATAAATCCTCCTATTTGCCAAAATTGCATGAGCATTTAAGATCCAGGCTGCTTATTGCATCCCTTTTCTATTCAATCCAAACTACTGTGTTTTGGATAGAACATTTTCCATTCAGAAAATGGTAAATAATTGTCTCACTTCTGGTGTATCTAATAAGAGTAGATATGGTTCTATCTCAGGATATTTGCAAATGCAGGATGCCATGCTGCACACCTGGATTTCTTTATATATGCATTTTCATGGCAATGTTTTCCTCTTTCATCTTTTGCATAAAAACTCTTCTGAAACCATAGTTAATAACTATTTTCTCAAGGAAACATTCTCATAACTTTTGATATCCCAAGTCTTCTAATATTTTGATTATTGCCATTAGCCACAGTGAGTTAAATCCCTTGTTCAAGTAACTTATTTTTTTCTGAAGTACGCTGTAGTGGTAATCTGTGTTTAGACATTGCAGTTAACTTTAACCAGTAAGAAAACATCTGTAATTTTGTTGTAGAATTCAAACCTGTTTTTCCCACTTCTGTTCCAGTATAATCATTTGGTATATAATAAAGAACTTGAAGTACAGCATTTGTTTAAAATAACTCATTATTAGATGCTGTAACTCCATAGGGAAATTACACACCCAGCTCTCACTAGCATATAGTAATTGCGTATTTAACTCTACATCCCCAACCAACACAGTTTTGACTTCTTGACCACTGTATTTTCTATTGTCTTTTTAATCTTAGTAGCCCATTTGTGTTACATTTACTTTATCAATTGTTTTTCTAATTTTGCATGAGAAGATAACTACCACATAGCAGTATTCTTTAACTTGTTTGAAAGTTGTGTTGTAAAGTTTCCATTTTTGTTTAGTTGATGTTCCACCAAAGGTCATGACTCTAATCTTATTTACATTAATGATTAGGAACAATTCATGACTTTTTTTCTCAAAATTTGGTAATTTCTTGGTTAATTGATTTCTCGAGATTAACAGGAGGACAAAATCATCTGAAAACACCAATCATGTACATTGATTGTCCAAAATTGTTGATGAAATGGAATTCTCTATTTTCAAAACTTACTAGTATTTTGTTTATGTAGAGATGCTGCTTCACACCTTCCATTATATTAACAGCCTCAATTTGGTGCCCCTCCACTGTGTATCTTACTGTTCCCTGTTTTTCTTTATGCAGATTCATATGAATTTTAAGTAGCCATTCACCAACACCTAGAGTTTACATCTATTAGAAAAGGTAGATTTTAGGTCTCTGAAAACTGTGAATAGTTTGGCTTTTTTAAATTACACAAATTTTTCTATTATATGATAAAGAGTATAAATGTTACCATAAGTTGAGAATTGTTTTCTGAACCCGGACTAATACTTGCAAATTATATCTTGAGTACTAATTGTTCCACTCTGTTGTATATTATTATACTGAATATTTTAGCTATAATGTTGGTAAAACCGATAGGCCCAAAACTACTCAGATCATTTTTCAATTATTTAAAAAGTGAGTTAACACTATTATCCAAATGTTTTGAAAGCATTTAGAGATTTCAGGTGCTATCTTATCGAGACCAGAAGCCTTTCACCTTTCATAATTTTAAATTCTTTATAGCCTTGCTAGCTTCACTTTCCAAAAAGCAGACTGCTCCCAAATTGCCCATATCAGTAGTTGTATCATCAATATCTAATGTTACAGAATTGTCTTTAATAAATATTTTTTTAAATGTTTCAACCAATCATTAGCTTCAATCAATGCTGTCATATTATCTTGATATTTTAATGTCCCTTTTTCTACTAGGTGCCAGAGTAGCTTCAATAATGTTTCATTATTGTTTGTGGCATTTGGTCCCAAAGCTGATTCTGATGCAAGGGTTTTCCATTTTCATCAAAACATATTATTTTCTCTCCTGGTTAGGGGATCTGGTATTATCCTTGACTGGGAACTTTCCTTTCTTTCTAACCTTTTAGCACCCCATTTTTACAGACTGTATTGAACCAACCCATATCTATGTTGTCCACTTTTATTTTTGCTTGCATAATCTGGTCTGAAGATCTCTAAAAAAATTTTACAAGATATTATTTACATTTTTGGGCTGTCCTCATCCATACCTTTTTGTAAGAATGACAGACACATGATTGTAAAGACTTCCTCTTTCTCATTACTTAGCTTAGCATTCCATTTTATTCTCTTACAGTTATACACTGCCAGTGGTTGCTTTCCAGAATTGTTTTCACTTGCTATATACGACTTTGAGGGAATACTCTATTTACTTGTAAGGATAATGCAAAGTGATCACTGTCTGGTCCTGTAGATACTTCCATATCTAGTATAAAGGGTAGAGTCTTACATGTGCAGAGAGAATAGTCGCTATTACTAAATCCCTTGCCTAACATAGTGCTTCTTTGCAATGGTGAACCCCACTATAACAAATTTCCTCTTATAGTATACACCAGTGATGGCTCCCATTGTTTCCCAAGTAATCATGTTAACACCTCACTATAGTGAACACCTAGCTAAAGTCAACATATCAGCTGGCTCCAGAGGTTTTCACTATATATGCATATAATCACCAACTCTATCAGTATTAGTATGCCCATTAACAATAAATAAACTATTGGATTCAATTAATTGGATAAATCTTTCACCATGCATATTGTTAACTGTATCCTTACTTTTTCATTCAAGTATGTCCAATCCCATGTCAAAATTGTTATCTGTATATATATTTATAGGGGACACATCTCAATTTAAAGTGAACTGCAATATATGAAGCAATATTAGGAAACCACACCATGGTATTTCTCATTGCCTGATCTAGTTTCTGCCATATTTTTGGCTTATAATATTTGATTGATCTTGCTGGAATATATTTTTTTTATTTCATTTATTTAAACATTTGGTAACCGGGAAAGGCACGTCGAGCTGAGGCTCGATTCCAGTGGGGGGGGGAGGAGCAGTGGAAATACAAACAATAAATGCAGAGAATTAGTTAACAGAACAATAGCAGCTAATTACAATCAATTTAATACAGCAGTGAGAGCAAGAAACATGACGTGATGAATATCTAGAGGTGAACAATACAATAGTAAGTGCTCTACATAAAGAATCTTTAATAAGTGCTAGGGAGGGTTGTAGGAAGGTAAAGTTAGTAGAGACAGTGGATTTATAAAATATGCATTTTAAGTTTCCTGCTGGTATCACAACTTTAGTAAGTTGCCATTGACTGCTAAAGTCACATAAATTTCTAATTTGGGGACAATTTTTACCAATATTGGAAATGCTCTCACTCATTGTTCCCGTTTTGTTTTCTGTACTGCATTTGCAGCCACTGATAAATATCCATTCATTTCAATATTGCTGTGTGACTAAATCTCCTGCATCAGTAATAGTTCATAATTCTCTATGAATTTTATCCCTTCTGAGTCAACTATTTTTGCATTTATTCCTGCTATATTCCAACTTAGCATACTTAGATTATTTTATGCATATCATATTTATGGGGTTCCTCCATTAAGGTAGGTTGCAGTCACACTGGTGCCTCTGAATGTCATTAGGAACATTTGTTTCTCACTGGGATATGCATACTGTAGCTGCCACATTTTCAGTTTAAGCACTTATTATGTTGTTGTTCATCTGAAACTGATTCTGTGTCTCTCCTGCAGTGCCTTCACTCTGATTATTATACACATCTTTTCCAACAACCAGAATTTCCAGTCAGTTTAGATTGTTAACCTTTATCATGATCTCACATAGAAACATAGAAACACAGAAACATAGAAGTTGTCGGCAGATGGGAACCGTACAATCCATCAAGTCTGCCCTTGACTTTCTACCCCCCTACTTAGCTGTCTGCTTGTGTATCCCACAGTGTCTGTCCCATGCCCACTTGAATTCTCCCACTGTCTTGGCTCCCACCCCCTCCAGCAGGCTATTCCATGATTCCACAACGCACTCTATGAAGAAGAATTTCCTCATATTGCTTCTGACTTTTCCTCCCTTAAGTCGAAGGTTGTGCCCTCTAGTCCTGCTGTAGTCCTTTACCTGAAAGAGGCTCTGCATGTACACCCTGTTGTTGCCTTTAAGGTATTTGAATGTTTCTATCATGCCCCCACAATTCCTGCATTGTTCTAGACAGTATAATTTGAGGTCATCCAGTCTTGCCTCATACAGTTTCTGATGCAAGCCCTGCACCATCTTTGTTGCTCTTTTCTGTACCATTTCCAGCCTATCTATGTCCTTCCTGAGGTGTGGCCTCCAGAATTGGACACAGTTCTCCAGGTGAGGCCTGACCAGGGACTGATACAGGGGCATGATTACTTCATGCCTTCTACTCATGATGTCCCTCCCTATGCATCCCAGGATACCACTAGCCTTTAGTGCTGCCTTTTCACATTGTCTACTGACCTTGAGGTCATCTGATATGATTTCCCCTAGGTCTTACTCCTGCCTTGTAGCCACCAGCTGCTCCCCTCCCATTGAATACAATTTTCCTGGGTTACGCCTCCCCAAGTGCATGACCTTGCATTTTTTGGCATTGAATTTCAATTGCCAGGTCTTGGACCACTCTTCCAGTTTTTGGTGATCAGTTTCCATGCTTTGCTGTCCCTCTGCTGTGTCTACCCTGTTGCCAATTTTGGTGTCATCTGCAAACAGGCATACCTTTCCTTCCAGTTCATCCGCAACGTCGCTGATGAATATGTTGAATATCCTCTCTCAAGAGGATCCAGTCTCTCAGACATACTTCAGCTCCTCCATCATCATTGACACCTGCATGCTTATGGACAGATATTACACCGTTAAACCCCAACTGGATTTTTAGAACATGCTGCAGCGAAAAAAAAAAAAAAAACATACAGAATGGAGACATGTTTTATTATTCTCAAAATGTGGCTTGTGGAAGCCAAACAATGATATCAAAAGTTTTCCAGATAATTAGCCATGTTTTGTTCTTGTTGAGAATTACTATTAGTTTCTACAATAATGCTACAAATTTGGCTCATCAGCTCAGTAATTGATGAGTGATTTCTTGGAGCACCTTAAAATGATTAATGTTCTTAAAGCATGCCACAATGTCAATGAACAAGTCCAGGTTCTCCAGTATTACTGCCTTAACCATAATAACTAAGCAAAGGTAATTGTTTTCACCAATAAATACCAGTATACAGGAAGTTGCTGATTCACATTATCTCTAGTGACAATATATACATTTTCTTTCACCCCTTCCAGACCAAGTTCACAAGTCAGTAGACAGAGCATTAGATTAAACAGATTTTCATCATTTTCATAATATTTACTGTAGATACCTCACAGTCTAATTACCACTTAATCCCCTAACAACTTGATAAACTAATTTTTTGTCTGTGTACTTATATTGTTAGTTATTTTCTTTTCTTTTATTGGAATCACTTTTGTTGAGATCCTATTAGCTTTCTTTATTGTACTTCTACATATCTGGGCTACTTGGTCATTTTCTCCTTCTTTTTGAGAGTGATGTGACTACATGTGGTTTTATTAATTCAGATCCAATGTTATTACCTATATTCATATCTTCAGCTGGAACAGAATTGTTTTCTTGATTCACCAATTCTATCTTTCTACCCCTTTTCTCTTTTATTTCCTTTTTCTTCTTTACATAGAAACAGACTTTGACAGCAGATAAGGACCTCTTGGCCCACCCAGTCTGCCCATTTCCCACCTATTGGATAAGCTGCAGATCCTAGTTAACCAACAGCCTACTTCCTCCTACCCCCCACTAGAATAGTATTATGTCTGTCCCATGCATTTTTGAATTCCCCCACTGTTTTTGACCCCACAACCTCTTCAGGAAGGTCTTTCCATGTGTCCCCCACACTTTCCACGAAAAAATACTTCCTTACATTGCCCCTGAGCCATCCCCCCCTCTATCTTCAAATTGTGCCCCCTTGTTCTTGCATATGTCTTTTTCCAAAATATGCTACCCTCTTGTACTTTGTTGATTCCCTTGAGGTACTTGAACATTTCTATCATGTCCCTCCTTGCCCTCCTTTTCTTGAGGGTGTACATATTATGCTCCTTCAGTCTCTCTTCATATGGTTTCTGTTGCAGACCCTGCACCATTTTAGTTGCCCTCCTCTGGACTGCTTCCATCCTGTCTATGTCCTTGCAGAGATGGGGTCTCCAGAACTGCATGCAGTACTCCAGATTTGTTTTTGTTTGTTTGTTTGTTTGTTTTCATGTGTTTTTTATATTTTGATACAGATAGATGATAATTTTGCTACTTCATTATTCCCCCATTTGCACCAGTTCCAGCTTTAGATCATTAAAAATGCCTTTGTCTACTATTTGCACTTGCGCCTGTTCTTTTTACTCCAATATTGAATTTTTCCCATTGATTGTTCCATTGATGTGGAATGTTCATTTTGTTACCTACATACTGTAGTTGGCTTCCCTTCATTTCAGTTCTTGCTGAATTCTTTACTATATCTTTCCTTAAAAGTTCCATACTATCCTTTAAAAAAAGCAACTGTTCAGTAATGAATACATTATTGTTGGTTCATCAGCATTTGAAATATATAGTCAGTTAAATATGTACTGTATTTTGGCCCTGGATAATCAACATTGGCATTGATTTCATATTTTATCAAACACTCTTTTTGTTGCTCACCTCTTTCAAACTTATCAAAAATTTTGTCGTCTTGGGGGCACCTTCTCTATTATACTACAGTATAACCTCACTTGTCCAAATGTGCTAGGGGACAATATAGTTGTTTGGATAAATGGCATTTCAGGTGAGTGAGAGCACTTTACAATAAAGTCCATTAACCTGGGAGACACAATATAGTTTTGGGTAACAGAGTTTTGGTTAACTGAGGTTTGAATATTTGGGGTTTTACTGTATTACTATTGTGCCTCCTCTCTCCTACCTGTCTCGATAATAGACCTTGAGGCTGATCAGTAGTCTCTAAAGTTGATGTTGATGTTTTCATACTTTTGATGTCATTCAGAACATCTTTTAAATCTTCTAACAATGTGTCTTGCTTAGACTTCCCTACATTCAGTCTGATTTCTGTTGGGAAGTTATTTTTAAATATTTCTGTAATTTCACCCTCATTGATTTGACATGACAATTAGAAAATAAATAGTTATCAAAGGTTGTTATAGTTTTCTACTTGTTTCACCATCATATGCCTCGTCTCCAATACAAGGCAGAGTTTTAGGTAATCATTGATATCTCGATTGTCAACAAAAAGAAGCCCCTGGCTTAGCTAGTTTACCTAAAAAAGATAAAATAAGGCAAAATCACATCAGAATCAGTCAGCTCATACTGTAATAAAATCCACCACCAAAGTGTAGCACTAAGCACACTGTAACAGAATGATTACGGAAGCCTCTACTCCTGAACTGTAAGCTTGCTGCAGCATGAATTCAATCCTGTTCAATTGTGGCACTCAAACTCACTCCCACTTAACACAAAGCAAACCATCAGCAATACCTTTGACTCTAAGCTGAGAGACTCTCTAGGCTCCTCAGACTCATGACTTCACAACACTTAATCATTTACTCCCCGACCTGAAGTTCCTCACTTCAGATACTTGGGATGTGGCTGGATCATTCTTCTAAAGTGCCATTCTAAATATATTTATACGGTCAACTATTAAATTTACATGGTCTCTCAAAACTAACATATCTAGTTCCCAGCTTTCAGCAGACATATATGCAGATGTAAGTGATCTAACATTGATCAAAGAAAGTTTATCACTCTTGGGTAAATTTTGAGAAACATAATATTTAGAGCTCATTCAGTTTAGTTTTTTATGCATTTTCTGTGTTTCTTTTACTCCTCATGATTAGGTACATTTACATGGAGACAGGATCCTTGTCCCCTGCAGTTTATCTACTCCTGCTGTTTAATCCTTTTGCTGAAGGTAGAATCCTTTATTTGTGACATCACAAGCATTATTCTGTACCTAAACATGCAACTCTGTGCTGCAGTGTTTTCCCACTGTTACTTAATCCACCCCAGATGCACCTGGAAATGAGTCAAATGCAACATATTGAGCATAATGCTAAATGAATAATTTTACACAACAACAAACAATGATGTCACAAACAGAGGAGGAGGATTAAAAGTCTTTATTTTTATACAGGAAAGGTAATACAATAACACCATTAGGATTCAATCCCATTTTCAAGGTGCTCATGTACATTTTATATTTACAATAAATAGAGACATTTAAAATTTTTAACAAGATCATATGTTTCCATACAATTTAGTCATTGCAATGCTCCGCAGCAACAGTATGCTCCAACTGGGGCAGGGAGCACCACAGAGAGCCGAAGAGGCCTCAGGTACACCCTCCTCAAGCAGAAACACTCCACAGCACAGCACGCTCCGACTGGGGCAGGGAGCACCACAGAGAGCTGAAGAGGTAAAGAGTACCTCCTTCTCCCAGCTTGTTTTTGTAGGGGTGTATTTATTTACTGTCCCCACACTGCAACTGATAGATTCTGCAGCGCTTGTGGATCGTACCTCTCAGTGGGGATTTTGGCTGATTCTCAGGGTTACTTTAAGGGTCTCAATCTAGCCCAGCTTTCAGGACTTTTCAGCGTGTGTAGTGCCATATTTGTGCTTACCCAGTGAATTCCTTTCTGGGTCAGCGTTGTAGTGAATGCTTACTATCACTGTTATTCTGCCAGAGTAGCATTCCAGTTACTGTTACAGCATACTGTGTATTGGGGCTAGTTCAGGGGATATTCTATTGCATCAATGTTGAATTAGGACTGTATTCCTTAATTGCCAGGCCTGGGTTACTGGCATTCCATTGCCATTGTTGAGCAGGATTCTTGTGCATGCGCACTGGGGACCCTGTCCTGATATCCTGGAAAAGTCTTGATGCATGCACAGTAAGGTCCACAGGGCCTCCTAAGCCTCCCGCTGCATACTAATTCTTTTCTTTTGTTCCCTTCCTTATAAGCGTTAAGTACACCCCCCCAAAGCAGAAACAGTCCGTAGCACAGCATGCTCCAACTGGGGCAGGGAGCACCACAGAGAGCTGAAGAGGTAAAGAGTACCTCCTTCTCCCAGCTGGTTTTCATAAGGGTGTTAGCCCGTCGACACTTTGCATCGACTGCCCCACCCACCCCAGCACCCTCCCACCCAAGCCCGACCTCAATTTGTCGTATCCTGTCACAGTCTGAAACTAAGTCCTCACTTTCCCATTTGCAGCTTATACTCTTTGCCCACTAGGGGGATTTTCCTCCAACTGTCCCAAAGCTGGTCTACATCTCCTTACACTCTACTACCCTTGGACTCCCAGCTTCCTCTACATCTCAGCTGCTCAGTTCCCTGCCTGGAAAACCTCACTGCACCTCCCCCACCACCATACCCTGCTCAGTACTTACCCTCCCCACCCTATTCCCCAGATGACCACACCCTCATAGCCACTCCTTAACCTACTCCCCCTGTGACCAGTAGGAGTCACTATTTCCACCCCTTTTCACCCCAACCTAGCACTCCCCAGCCTTCTCGGCAACCATAGACACTCCCCCACTAGGCGCTAACTCAGCCCCTCTTTTGGGGTATTCAAACCTGGTACCCTCTGCACCAAAGTCAGCAGCCCTACTGCTACCCCACTGTGGCAGCCACCATCACTGTAAGTCCACCAGCACTCTTATTGTTTGCTATAAGCATAAAAGATGGGTTCCTACACTCCATTACTATGTCTGCTCTCCCTCACCCTTTTGGCACAAACTTCTCACCAACCGGTACACCTGTCCACCACACCAGGCACCCCACCCCAGTCTACCCTACAGAGACTTGGCCCCCCACCCTAGACACATCTCTGACCCCCAGCACCCTCACCTTGCCAGCACCCTCACTCCCTCCACCCTCCCAGGACCAACCTGGACCCAGCTCTTCCCAGCCATTCCTTCCCTTTGTGCTTTATCCATCCCATGCACCCGCATTGTAAAATCCCCTGCTGGATCTTGACCCAACAGTTTCCATTGCCACCAGCCACTAACCAAGATAATTGCACTGCTATTACTTCTATCTGGAAATGTACACCTGAACCCAGGACCTTTGACTCCCAGTCCTCCCAAACCCTGTACTACAACCGGCCTCTGTTTTGCATCCTTAAACATTTGCAGTCTCCTAAAGAAATCTGCCGCCCTTCAGTGGTGGGTCATTCAACATCAACCTGACATACTTGCATTGGTAGAGACTTGGCTCTCCAAATCCACCCCTGACTCCACTGTCGCCCTCCCTGAATATACCTTCTACAGGGAAGACCATGTAGGCAAACGCAGCGGTGGCTGCGCACTACTCGTACGGGACTCCCTCATAGGTCAGGCACTCCCAGTTCTCAAACTTGACTATGGAGCCCAAGCCCTCACCTTAAAAACCATGCCTGACTCCTCCAGAGGCCCTCTCCTCCTCACAGTCTCCTATGTACCCCGAAGAATCAAAACCAAGTGGTCCAGTCCCTCATTGACTACCTCACATCCTTCCCCCACAAAGTGAAGCAAGTCATCCTAGGTGATCTCAATGTTAACTGGCTTGCCTCCACTGCCTCTCACATTAGGGACTCCTTTGCTGCCCTGGATATGGCCCAGTTGGTCACCCAGCCCACCAGATTCAACCGCTTTACTGGCACCAGCACCCTCCTGGATGTTGTTATACCTAACCGCCCCCACAAAATCAAGGATGTCACTGTCCTCCCCAACTCTCTTAGTGACCATTCCCCAGTCCTTAGTCTCTGGTCATCCTCCACCCTGAAGCCAGTGTCCCAGGCCACTCTGCACCAGCGCTTATGCCCAGGCGGCCTCAGAAAATTAAAACAATACCTAACCCAGCTCAACTGGTCCCCTATCCAATGCACTTCTGACATTGACTCAGTGCTAGACCACTTCACTAATGCCTTCTGTAAGGCCTGTGACGTCTTCACCCCCCACACCAGGACCCGCTCCAAGAAACAATGCCGCATGGATCACCCCACCTCTCCTCCAGAGACTTAAAAACAGAAATAACCTCTGGCACATTGCTGTAGAATCTGGAAAGGCATCTAATAGATAAGCCTACAATACAGAATGCAATAAGTGCACTTGGGCCATTAGGCGGGCCAAGGCAGAGCACTACCAGACCGCTCTCACTTCCACTTGGGGTTCAGCCCGGACCTTCTGGGATAATATGAAAGAATTAAATGGAAAATCCCACTCCCCCCACCATCCCAGCTCTCCATCGATGGCACCCCCAACTCAGACCCACTCACTACTGCCAACTGCCTTAACACCGCCTTCACCGACATAAGCTCAGTCCATCCCAGCAACTTCTTTAACCCTGTCCCCACCTCTCCCCCACCAGCCCTGCTTCACCTAACATTTCACCTGTGCACCCTATCCTCCCAAGAAGCCAGGCCACACCTCCTAAAAGCCCTGATCAGCAACAACCCCAGCAGTGACCCCCTCGACTCCAGGATCCTCCTTATGGTATTGGATGAAGTCCTAGCCCCCCTGACTGTCCTTCTAAACCAGTCTCTATGCCTAGGTCAGTTTCCAAGTGCTTGGAAAACAGCCAAAATCACACCCGTACATAAGAGTGGTGACCAGTCCACTCCCAATAACTACCGGCCGATCTCCATCCTCCCCCCACTCTCTAAAGCCCTTGAAAAAGTGGTATCTATTCAGCTCACTGAATACCTAACCAAGTACGGCATAATGTGTCCTGAACAGCATGGTTTTCACCCAGGTCACAGCACAACCATGGCTCTCCTGGAATTCTCCCAACACCTGCACTCTGCCCTCGACTCTGGCAGCCTTACAGGAGCAGTGTTCATTGACCTTTCCAAGGCCTTCAACACTGTCTGTCACCCCTCCTACTTGACTCTCTCCACCAACTTGGCTTTACCAATGGTCCTATATCTTGGTTCACTAGCTACCTCTCTGCTAGATCCCAATGCATTAAGATCAGTGGCTCCCTCTCCAGCACACTTCCCGTTTGCTCTGGGTTCCCCCAGGGCTCCATCCTGGGTCCAGTCCTGTTTAGTCTCTACCTCAACACCCTCCCTAGCTCCTGTACCAGTAAAATGCTCCTCTATGCCGACGATGCAGTCCTCATGGCCTCACATCCCAATCCCACCTCCCTTCAATTATCCCTTCAGCAAGCTTACACCCAAGCTGAAAGGTGGTTCGGTGACCGCAGACTGGTCATTAACCTGAAGAAAACCAAATCAATGCTCTTCTCCCACCACCAAAATGAAGCTAAAAACACTCCCCTGTTGATTATCCCCAGCACTATGCACCCACTAGAGCAAGTAACCACATACAAATATCTAGGCATCACATTTGATTCTGCCCTCTCCTTCCACACCCACATCAATGCCCTGTCAGCCACCTGGATTGGCCTGCTATACTGACACAGGGACTGCCTGCCTCCAGTTGTCCTCAGGCTGGTCATCACCTCCTCGTGGACTATGGCTTGCCCATCTATGCTACTGCCAACAACATTGCCCTCACTAAAATCCATCTCTCCATCAATAAGGCCTGCAGGCTCCTGACTGGTGCCCCCAGTTGCACTCACACCTGCCTACTCTATTCTACCACCAATCTGCTCAACTTTGAGGAGTGACTGCTCTACCAGACCTGCCTACTCACTAAGAAATCCCTGCTCAGACTCTCTCCCCCTCTGGGGGTCTCCACCTCCCAACAGCAGTCGTCCTCGTCTGTAACCACCCGCTGCTCTGTTAAGGCCATCTTCCTGGTACCCAGAACCAAAACCTCTCTTGCCCAGAGATCCTTCCTCCACTGAGCCCCCACCTGTTTCAACTCACTGCCTAGCTGCATCTTCAACTTGCCCAAAATCAGCCCCTTCAAAACAGCCCTTCGGAACCACATCTTTAATACTCGCTGTTGCAGGTGCAACTAACCCCCTGTTGTGACTTGCGGTACCCGCCTGCCTTGCCCCTTGCACAACAGTGTCCACTGGACTGCATACCCCTCTCCCCAGACCCACTCCTTCCCCACTAGGTCCGAACAGGGATATAACCCTTTGTCCTCTCTGCAGACCCTCTATATTCTGTTTTGTAACTTCAATTTGAAACATTATGTAACCTAAGTAACATGCAAACCACAACTTATGTAACCTAAGTGTACTCAATGTTAAATGTTCCTCTCTGCACCTGTAATGTTATCCACTGTTGCAACCCACACTGTTGTTAAGTGTCATGGTGTCTGCCCTCCCTGCGATGAGGTGCCTTTGTAAATGAGTCTCTGACTCAAAGGTTGTAAACCCGGCTTGTAATAAATAAATAAATAAATTGCAGTCACATCATACTGCTAATTCCTGTCTTAGGACAGTATTTAACATTTTAACGTTTTTTTGTAGCTTGGTCAACGCTTGAAATAACTCTATTCCATACTTGTGCAGCTATGAAAGAGAAAGATGTCTCACCATGTTTATTTTTTAGGCTTGGTGCCTTAAGAAAACCCTTATTTGACCTTCTCAAGCATATTTAGACTCTGATTTTACCAACTTATGAGGCATACTTAATGGTTTGGCTAAATCTACTACTTTATAAACCAGATTTGTCCAAGCTACAAATGCTCTATTTTCAATTGTAAGCCATGCTAGTTTGTCATATAAAATGCAAGGATGTGTTCTTAAGTCTGCTCCCAATATGAACTGGGCTAATCGATGATATACTATTTCTATCTTTCTAAGAGTAGTTGAATTTGCAAGTCCATATATGTGTATTCCCTAGTCCATAATCAGAGGTAAAAGCTGATTAAACATTTTTGTTCTCATACCCAAATTTATACAATAACCAGTTCTTCTCATGGCTCCCAATTTTACGCTTAATTTATTTACTAATTTGGTTATGTGGTAGCCAAATTTCAATTTATCTATCCAAAATCCAAGATATTTATACTGTGTAGCCTGAGTAAAGCATTCCCCTTTTCCAGTTTTTATTTTTATCTCTTGCTCTTTAGTCTTCCCTTTTTTTTCTTGTAACTGGACCAAAAATCATAACCTGGGATTTTTTGCTATTTAGTATCACATTTGAATCTTCAAACCACTTCTGTACTTGGAGTAAATCCTTCTGTAAGTTTTGTTGAACTTAAGTCAAATTTATACAAGGTGATACTATCACAGTATCATCTGCGTACATTCATACCTGTGTTGTTTCTAATATATTTGGTAAGGTATTTGTATAGATTAGAAACAACAGTGGTCCCAATATTGAACCTTGGGGAACCCCTCTGTCTAACTTTTTTTGATTTGAAAACTCACTTCCCACTTGTATATGCTGCTTTCTTCCCTCAAGATAGGACCTGAACCACCCCAAACTTCATCAGATACTCTTGCCTCCAGCCACTGTTTAGCAATATCCAATGGTCCACCATGTCAAATGCCTTTGATAAGTCCATGGACACCGTGCCCACCAACATGCCATCCTCCAGTGATGAACTTATCAGATCTATGGGGTCTGTGAGCATGATGCCCATGGTGTGGCTCTTCCTGAAAGCTGATTGGTACCATGTCAGCAAGGAGTACTTTTCCAGATGGTCATATAATTGACTATGGACCTGGTGCTCCAAGATTTTTGAGACAACTGGCATAAGGGCTATTGGTCAGTAGTTTGTGGGCTGATTTAGATTTCCACTTTTATATATTAGGACCACTTTAGCCCAGTTCCAAGGTTCTGAAAATGAGCCTTCTTGTAAACTCCAATTTAGTAACCTTGTTAGAACAGGAGCAATAATATCAACCGCATCTTTAATAAACTTAATTTCAATTCCATCAACGCCATATGCTTTATTTCAGTTTAGTTTATTTATTTATTTTCTTGCACCAAAGAACTTTAAATCTAAAATGGGGATTTTCAAAGTTTCTAAGTGTGCATCCACGTTTTTCTGGTCTACCATTTCCTGATCCAATGGAGTCATTTATAAAATGGGCAAGTCAGGTAAATGTACAAAGTATTTGTTTACAATAGTTGCAGATGATCTAATATCCTGGAGAATTATTTTTTCCATTTGTATTAGGGAATTTTTTGTAGCTGGTTTAGTTAGTGATTTTATTAAGGTTCAATAGTTTTCAGTTCCAGCAGTTTCATCAGTCTTTTTATTATAATAATGCATTTTTGCCCTTCTTATTGCTGTTTTTAATGTATTTCTACTTTGCTTGTAATTTTCCCAATCTTCAGGCCTCAAACTTTTAATTGTGATTTTTCACAAACTATTTTTTACCCTAATTTTGCTTTTTAATTTTTCTGTTATCCAGGGGATATGATTACATTTTGGTAAGATTTTAACCATTGGTGCCACTTCATTACAGACAGACCAAAAAACGTCATTAAACTCCTGTATGACCATATCAAGAGAAGGTATTAAAAATATTCTATGCCATGTAATCAGAGATAATTACACTCTCTTCTTTGTTTTGGCTTCTTTATATCTGAGATTTGGACACCGCAGTGTAGGGTATTGTCATCCCACTGATCCCCTAAAACAGGTTGGTTTACATTTACATAATCCACTATTAGACCTGGAGACACAAAAATCAAGTCCAGAATACTACCTTTACTTGTTAATGAGGTTTTTCTAGTAGTACTCATTATCTGTTTTATACTCAGTTGTTTAAAGCTATTTTCAAGAGCTTGTCCACTCAGATTTCCCCAGGCCACATTGAAATCACCAACCAACATTAATTGGGAACCCATTGAATGTTTCATTACCAGTTGTGACAATTTATCAAAATCACTTGTGGGTATTCTATTTATTTATTGAGATCTTGGATTAACACCTTTGAGCAGAAAGCTCTTTCATAGGTTCCATGTCAAGTATGACACAAACAAGAATACAGATATGTTCCACAGATATAGATACAGCAAGAAACAATTGAATACTGTCTCCAGGCATAAATTCTAGCAATAGTTACACAATCTAAGCATATACAGGGTGCAGAGTCAAAACAAAGGCTAATGTTTCACTAGGTAACGGTAACATAACATGAGGACGCTTGCTTAAAAAGGGGAACTGTACAACTAACAACATGGGCAGATAATTGGATTGTGCCTTAGTCAAAGAAAGAAGGAAGGTCTTGTACCAGTAGAGAGGGACAGGGGAGGGAGGAGGAAAGTGCGGGGAGGGAGAAGGCAAGCAGAGGTGGGGGGTAGGATGGGGATAGATAGGAGGGAAAGGGAAGAATAGCTATGTAGTCAAAGTGGAATAAAGGGGTTGGAGGGTGAGAGGGAAGGAGGGGTGGAGGAGAGTAGGGAGGAAGAGGTGGTGTAGGTAGAGGGGTGATGATGAAGATGTTATTAAGGTGGTCGGGAGGAAAGAGGTGTGGAGTGATGGAGGAGCAAAAAAGGGAAGAGAAGGTGGAGGGAGGTAGGAGTGAAAATAAATAATTTAGGCAGGGATAGAAAACCCATGAAAGTGTTAACTTGACCGGGGGCCTAAGAAATGGACAAGAAGAGTAACATTTTACTAATGAATAGAGATCACAGAGATTGCAAATGGTAGGAGCAAGGTAAAGGCAAATTAGTGGTAGCAGTCACAGGTGCCAGTGCGATTAGATGCCGATGGAGTTTTTTCTTAAAGGAGCCCAGCAAAGTAGCATTGGTTATGTCAGAAGGCAGGGAGCTGTACCACTGCGGAGCTCTGTATGCAAATGAACGCTGTCCAAAGGCGGTGCAGCATCATGGGATTCTGAAAGCCTGTTTGCCAGAGCTTCTGGTACTGCATGGGTTATGTGCAGGGGACAGAAGGGCCATTATGCCAGGGGGTAGCAGTCCCAAGGTGACTTTTTGCAAGTAGGCATGACTGGTATTTGAGCCTGCTGTCAAATTGTAACCAGCTAACCTGGGCATAAACATCACAAATGTGTGTCAAGCGTTTGGCACCAGTAAGAAGGTGGCATGCTTTATTTAAGGTTATTTTGATACATTGGAGGGCAGTGTATGTAACTGCACTGTAAATGACAATACCATAGTCCATGAGAAAGATCACAGAACTGTGGATAGCTGTGTGCCGTGCGTCTGGAGTGAGATTATGTTTGTTTCTGTATAGAACTCTTAAACGCTAGTTAATAGTTTTGGCTGTTTGGTCGATTTGCTGGGTAAAAGACAGGGTAGAGTCAGTAGTTATACCCAGGTACTTGAAATGGTGAACCAGTTCAAGAGGGGAGCCGGTGTCATTAATGATGGTAAGTGAGAAGGTTTTGTGTCTGCTTTGGGAGGTCAAAAACAACATTGTCTTAGTCTTATTATAATTAAGGATGAGCTTATTATCCCAAAACCACTTCTCTACAGATGTAAAGGATTGCTGAAGTTGGTCCTGGAGAAGGTGAGGGTCCATGTTGCTGGTAAGAAGTACAATGTCATCAGTGTATAGAAGTATATGGTTGCAGCAAGCTCCTGGTAGTGAATTGAGGAAGATGCTAAAAAGCAATGGACCCAAGATAGATCCCTGCAAGACTCCAGAGTGTACAAGCCTATCGGACAGGGCATTATCAATTTTTACCTGCTGTGTTCAGCTGTTTAAGTAGCTGGAGAACCAGCTTGTAGTATCAGAGGAAAGATCAATGGAGGAGAGTTGTCTGATGAGCAGATCATGTTTGACAGTGTCAAAGGCCATAATAAGGTCTATGAAAGTTGCCCCTACCAAGAGCCCTTGTTCCAGAGAGTTGTTGATAAAGTCTGTAAATTCCAGGAGCACAGTGATGGTACTATGCTCACACCTGAACCCATGCTGTTGGGGACACTGGAGTTGGTAGTTATCCAGATACTCTATGAGCTGGTCAGCCACGATGCACTCCAGGGCCTTAGAGACCGGGGGTAGAATAAGGATCAGGCGGTAATTTCCCGGCAGTGCTTGGTCACCACTCTTGTGCACGGGGTGACCACTGCTGATTTCCAAAGTTATGGAAACTGTGACTGAGAGAGTGACAGTTCAGTAGAGTTCTAGGGGGTGAATAGATAATACCAGGTTTGAAAATTGGAAGAATACCATCACACATTCCATTTTACCTACTAATCCAGAACAGCACATTTTGATGGGTCCCATATCCCATTTTGCATACACACCCTCACCACGCTTGAGTTCCCTATCAAACCTATGTGTTTCATGCCCATCTATTTCAGTTTCTTCCATTGCCACTAACTTGTTTAATCAAGTTTCAGTTAGTAATATACTATCATGGTTTTCCTTTTCAACCCATGTTCTGAAGACATCAGTTTTATTTTTGAGGCTCCTAGCATTATCGTAAACCATTTTGTATGTTTGATTATTTCCAGGTCCCAGATTTAATTCAGTGTCCTCACTCAGCCCATGTTGGACAACTCTGAAATGAAACTTTACTTGAGTTATTTTGGCTCCCATTAGTTTATATTTTCCTTTTTAACTAATTCTTTCTTATTTTAAAACCAGATTCCACCCTTACATCCCTCCAGTTCTGTTTTTGACCCAAATTACTTAGGCTCACTGATAATGAGGACAGCCTTCCTATGGACACAGTTGTTGTATTTAGTAGGAATTAGGCAAAGGATTAAGCAGCTGGTGCAGATGAACTCTAGGGGACAGGAATTCTGTTATTATGGAGATTCACCTATAAAGAAGAAATAAGGGAAGAAAACTGCAGTCACTATAAAAAGATAAAGTGCTGAGAGGTGTCAGGCTGTCCTAGGCAAAAACCGGCCCACACAGAAAATGAGATGTAGCATCTCAACTATGCTATCTTGTATAAATAAATTATTTGTAAAACCCTTTGGGATGCAGGGTACATAAATGTAAATTTTATACTATTTTTCAGTTCAGATACCACCAGTAGTAATCAAAGTACCAGTGGCACTGAAATGTGCCAAGGACCATGTCACTACACAGACCATTCTATAGCCAAGCCACACACGCACACACACAAAACCTTGCCACAGTAAAACAACCCAACTTCATCAAATATCTGAAAAGCCATGGTCAGATTCCCATAATGAACCATCCCCCCAGCTGCTAACAGATTCTCTTCACCACAAAGTGACTCTAATATGAATGAGAAATCTTTGTTGTTCATACTGTCTGAGTGCTGATACATTTGAGCTCCTGTTTTTAATGCTGTAGTGAGTGAATGAGTGAGTAGTGAGTGCGAGAAAGAGGTGAAGTAATTTAAACGCTGATAAGGAGATGAATAATATGTACTGTATGATGCATAAATGATAGATGAAGGCAGATACTTTCCCATTTGTGTGGTTGCTGTCAACATGCATACTGTACATTCAAAAGCTCCAAACACAGTGCAAAGCATCATGGGTATGTAAATATGTGTGTGTTTGGGGGACTGACTAGAAAACCATTCAATTGGTTTTGTATTCTAATTGATATGTCACTATTCAGGCCTCACCATAGCATATTCACAAATACTAAACATAGTAATCTTTAAAATCTGCATGAAAGAGTATGCATGACAACAATAGGCAAAAGCTATCACTTGTAGCTTAATAAAGGCTTAGTAGTGTTTAAATATTGAACAAAATCACTTTAAGTTTGGTTTGTACTAGTGAGAACTGAGAACCAGCCCCTAGCTGACTGAGTACTACAGTGTGCACACAAAAAAAATGATTCAGGATGACAGCAAGTAATTTATTAACCCTTAGGCTGCCGGAAGATTTAGAACGCATAGGTTTTTAGGGCAAGATATCTTGTCGGCGGCAGCCTAAGGGTTAAATGGCAATTGTTTAATATTCGCACTGTAGAACATACTGCAACAGGCATGTCATTTGTTTAAACTTTCAAAAAAGATGGAGGCGGAGTAGCACAAAGAAAGTAGTATTTTGTTTGAAAACATGCAATTTCTTGACAATTGTGAGTATAGCTGCCTTCAATATAAACACAGAGATTTTATGCTTATTTAAATAGAAAGCTCAGCCTTTGAAACTGAAACCCTTAACTTTTATTGTGCTGTTGTTTCTCAGGTGGTTTCTGCAAAAATAAAGTTACTTGAGTCATCTTATGTTCAGCTACGGTTTGCCACATTGTTTTCAGAATAAACCACAGTTTACAGTGGCAGGTTATATTATGAGATGATGTCACTGAGTGCAGACGTTGGTGGCATCTTAGAAGGCATCATAATTGCAAGGGCTGCATTTCATAACAGTCCCAGAGAATACAGTGATAAACTGAATCTGTTGAATGACTTTTAGTCATCTTCCTACTAAACCTTAGAAACATCCTGGATCTGGGGCAAGAACCCAGGACACTGGCATTGCAACTGGTTCCCCAGTCGCTGTACTATAAGGCCAGTAACTTGATAAGTAATGGGGCAGCACAGCATCAAGCTCGGTACATGCCTGCAATGTCTAATTCATGCTACTGTGCCTTGGTTTAATTTTTTTTCTCTTTATTTCAGAATTTTTGGCAGGGCAAGCCACACTGAACTGAAGCTTGTTGCCAATTGCAACAGGGAAGCACAGGGAGGCTAAATGACTTGTTTAGGGCCACACAGTTTGCAAGTGGTAGAAGTGAGATTCAAAACCAGGTCTGCTGAGTCTCCAGGTCCACAACTTAGTGTTCTTTTTTTTTAAAACTGTTTATTTACAAGTTTTTGATGACACAGATTTATTTACATTCAAGTACGCTCATTTGTTCCCCTGTTTTAGACAGTGATTGTAGATAATCAGAGATATCATTCTCAGTAAACATCTATGCATTATTTCTCTCTTATATCGCTGTTGTAAATTTAAAACTGAGGTACCTGGGTCCAAGACAGAGTGTGTTCCCATGACACCAGTTGCTTATGGATCCCCCTCCCTTCTTATTTTCTTTTATATTTATCTATTTTAATGGGGAGTTATTCTAAGGAGTTAGGGAAGGGAAGGTTAGTGGGCTGGCATATTTTTTCCCCTGTAGGGCTCAGAGCTATTCCTCTATATTGATTTGAATCTCCCCCATCTACGGGACAAATTCTGGACGATGGTCAGCTATGTATAAGAGCCATGGCGTCTACTTGGTTGTTATAGCTATCATATTGTTGCCCAGTTTTGCTGTCATGCTTTCTAGTTTGTATATCTCATAGATTGTTGACTCCCAGTCTTGTACTCTTGGTGGGCTAGGTTTGAGCCAGAGCCTAGTAATGGATTTTTTTAGCAGCTCCCAGCAGTATTGCTATGAGATAATATTACATACTTACATACTATTTGCCAGCAGATTAGGCTTTACAGTCTATCGAGTCTGCTCGAACCTTAGATCCTTAGTTGGGTGCCGAGACCCTCCCATCCCTTGTGCTCCAGAAACCCGTATCATCCATCCCCACCCCCCTGGGACAGGCTATCATCTGATACATCCACTTTCTGTGTCTGTCCCACCCTCTCTTGAAGCCCTCCACTGTGGATCTCTGAACCAGCTCACCAGGCAGTGCATTCCAAGGGTCCACCACCCTCTCAGTGAAAAACCTCCTCCTCTTTTCCCCCCTCACCCTTCCACCTTCCAACTTCAAACCATGCCCTCTGGTGATACCTCCCTGCTTTAGCCTAAAGATCCCCTCCATGTTTACCCTATTTATTCCCTTGAAGACCTCAATCATGTCCCCCCTGTCTCTCATCTCCTCCTCCAATGAAAACAGGCAGAACTCCTTAAGTCTGTCCTCATACGTCAAATCCCCTAGCCCTCGTATCATCTTTGTTGCCCTCCTCTGTACCCTCTCCAGGAGCTGTATGTCCCTCTTCAAGTGTGGTCTCCAGTACTGTACACAGTACTCAAGGTGTGGTCTAACCAGTCCATTGTACAGCGGCAGAATCACTTCCTTGCTCCTAGAGGTGATCCCCCTTATGATGCATCCCAACATCCTGTCTGCCTTGCTAGTCACTCTCCTGCACTGCTCAGAGTTATTCATGCATGCATCCACCATGACCCCTAGGTCTTTTTCCCCTATTGAGGCCTCCAGCGCCTCCCCTCCCAGGGTGTACCTGTGTTTAGGGTTTCCCCGACCAAGATGCAACACCTTGCACTTGGTGATATTGAAATTTAATTTCCATGTGTGAGCCCAGCTTTCCAGGGTGTCCAGGTCCCCTTGCAGGGCCAGCCTCCCCTCTTCTCCCTCAACTACTGCTCCCATCTTGGAGTCATCCGTGAAGAGACTCATTTCCCACCCTATACCCTCCCTGTTGTCCGATATGTATGCAATAAACAGGATCGGACCCAGGACCGAGCCCTGCGGTACCCCACTACCAACCTCTCTAGGGTTCGAGAGCTCCCCACAGACCACTACTCTCTGAGTGCGTCCAGCTAGCCAGTTTTCAATCCATCTGACCATCAAAGGGCCTACTCCTAACCCCATCAGTTTCTCCACCAGACCATTGTGGGGGACAGAGTCAAACGCCTTGCTGAAGTCCAAGAATAATACATCCACAGGCTTACCCCTGTCCAGTTCTGATGTTACCCATTCATAGAACTCCACAAGGTTGGTTTGACATGATCTACTTGGCACAAACCCATGTTGCCGACTATCCAGACCTCCCACCTCCTCCAAGTACACTCCCAATCGTTCCTTTAGTATATTGACTGAGACTTTTATATTGTTTAGGTAGGTGGAGTCGTAGGGCCATATCTGGGGTCAGTGCTCCTAAGGATGGGTGTAATTCAGTGAGAACACTTTCCACTTCCCCCCAAAATTCTGTTAATTTAGGGCAAGACCAAAATACGTGGGCATGGGTCACTGCTTCACAGCCACACTTCCTCCAGCATGAAGAGTCACCTGTGGTGGAATACTTGGCTGTTATTTGTGGGGTACAAAAAAAATCTAATTGCCACCTGCCAGGAGAACTCTCTCCACATATACGAGTTTGTAGTCTTGTGATGGCTGCGCCATATGTGTGACCATTCCTCCTGTGTCCAATCCAAGACCAGATTGGCCTCCCATGCTATCTGGACAGACTCCATGTCCGATGTAGGGACACTGGTCTGCACTTTATAAAAGCAAGATATTAAATGTGATGGGGAGGGATAATGTCTTAGCTGGGTAAGGAGTGTGAAAAGAGGTTGGATATGTTGGAGATTTACTATGAGCTCCAAATCAGCCTCCAGGTAGTGTTGGAGCGGTAACTAACAAAATAAATGTTTTTGTGGCAAGGAGAACTCAGCTTGGAGTTGGGAAAAGGTTTTAAAAATTCCCTTATCATAAAACTGGTCAGTCTGTGCCAGGCCTAACTTGCCCCAGTGTCTAAATTTTCTATCCAAGGTTGCCTGGATAAAGTCTGGGTTTAGATATGGAATCCCCATCCGTTTTGCAGTCTTCCGATATTCTGGGAGTTGGAGAAATTTGGTCCAGTACTTGATGATTCCCGCTGTAAACAACGAGCGGGCCTCCCCCTGTACTGCCCCTCCTGTGGTTGGCATATCGTAGTATGGTCTAGAGGGAGGGGTGAAAGATCTCTCTCCACTCCCAGCCACTGAAGATGGTTGTCCGGTGGTCTGAACCAGGTAGTTGTGTGCATCAACATTGCTGCTATTGAGTATTTTTCTAGGTTTGGAAGGGAGCGCCCCCCCCCCCTGCTCTTTAGGTATATGTAGTTTTCTCAGGGCTATTCAGGGGCATGCTCCTGTCCTTCATTGAGGGTGGGGATGGTATATTTTGGGTCAGATAATAAAGAAATCTGGGTAATAGGTTCATTTGGCTGGAGTGAATTCTGGAGATTAAGGGAATTGGGAGGTGTGCCATCTCTTGAGGTCTGCTTGGACGTGCGTGAAGAGAGTGCCATGATTAAGGTTATGTGCCTTAGATGGATCCGGGGGGATCTGAATGCCTAGGTATGTAATGTATGGGCGGTGCCATATAAATGGGTAGCGCCACCACAAGGTTTCTGTGAGATTTTGGTGGATTAACAGCACCTCTGTTTTGTCCTGGTTAATTTTATAACCAGAGACCTGTTCTGTTTGGACTAGACTAACATCTAGTGTCTGGAGAGAGATCTCTGGATTTGTTATATTTAAGAGTAGGTCATCCACATAGTATGCTAGTTTGTGTTGTTTCCTTGAGACTTGATAGCCTTGCATTTGTACATTTTGTCAGAAATGTTGAGCTATAGGCTCGACGTAAAGGGCAAATAGGTAGGGGGATAATGGGCATCCCTGTCTCATGCCCTGGGAAAGGGGAAGTCTCCTGGAGTGAGAGCCATTAATCTTAATCATTGCTTCAGGGTTATTCGACAAACCTCTTATATTATTAAATTTGGCAAGAGCCGAGTGTAAGAAGGACCAGGAAACTCGATCAAATGCTTTTTGGGCATCTAAGCTAAGGATCAAAACAGGGGAGGAGGTGACTTGTGCATGGTTTATAATATATAGGGTATGTTTGATATTATCAATGGTCTGTTGGGATTTTATAAAGCCTGATTGATCATGGTGGATTAGGGTGGGGAGGACATCATCAAGTCTATGGGCTAGAATACGTGTATATATTTTATAGCCTTGATTTAGAACTGATATGGGTCTATACGAGTCACATAGGTGAGAAGATTTTTGTGGTTTCAAAAATAGCAGAAATAACTGCCTGTCTGCATGATATGGGGTAGTCATCCATTTTATGAATTGCTTGTAGTACTTGTAGAATAGAGTCTTTAATTAATTCTGGGGTTCCTTTATAGAATTCCACTGAGCAGCCATCTGGGCCTGGGCTCTTGCCATTCTTTAAATTTTTGATAATATTATCAATTTCTGAAAAGTAATAGGGTGAATTAATTGTTCATTCTGAAGGGGGGCCAATGAGGGCAGGGCCAGATTAGACAAGAAAGCATTGATCTTCGAGGGGTTAGGAGCTATATTTTCTTTATAAAGGTCAGCATAAAAGGTCTGAAAACTATCTAGTATCTTTGACCTGCTATGGTTGATTTGACCCATTTTGGGGTCCTTGATTTTATTTATTGTTATTAGTTTGGTTTGTTTTACAGCTTAGTGTTAACCTCTAGGCTATACTGCCCTGTACAAAGACAGGAACCTAACTTGTAAACTGTGGTGGGGTAGTTTTTATAAGTGCGCATACAGTATGCACTGACAAAAAACCCACCCTACCAGAACGGAGAAGCACACTGTGTAGACACATAGAAGTGAAGTGAAGTGAAGTGAAGTGAAGTGAGAAGGAAGTGAAGGAAGAGGTCACAGAAAAAAGCGGATAGCATGTAAACAGGCAGTGACTGAAGCAGCAATTGTTCAATTGTAAAGCTATCTAAAGGGAAAATGGCTAAGTGGCCCATGTAAATGTAGCAGTAGCATATAAAAGGAGGGCATTTTCTAAATATAAGGGAAGTCAAAGGGAAGCAGACAGGGAGAAGTTTCTGGAAGCAACAAGAAAAAACCTCAAAGCTGGCCCAGTGGCACTGAGGGTTAAGGCACTTGACGCCACACCTCGCACCATGCCGGTGACCCAGGGTCGGGAACGAGCTCAGGTTGCCGGGGGTCATCAGGGGAGGAGAGAATCAAGCATCTGGAGGACAGCTCTCCTATCCTGGGGAGGGTGGGTACTGGACTCCTCCGCAGCAGTGAGTCCCAGTGGAGACTGAGAGTGCAACAGCAGGGGGGGGTCACACACACAGGGGTGAAGGTAATGATGGACATCCACGAGAGGGGTGGAGGATTGTGCTCAGCTCCCGCTGTACATCATTGCAGGTCCATGCTTCTGGGGTCATGATCATGCTCATGAACAAAGGAAACACTCCATCGCCTGAGTAGATGACAATGCTGGCCCCCACGCCCACCACTGGATCCCGCCCACCTAGTCCCTGGATATCCTCCGACCCTTAGACTGCCTGCAGCCTGCTAGATTGAAGGAGCAGCAGTGTAGTGGTGGTGGCCCTGCCCTGGGGGGGGAAGCCAGGGGGCAGAAAGGTTTCAGGTAGATCCTGGGGGTTTGGAGTACCGGGGAGGGACTAAGAATGGGGGGATTTCAGGTTGGGCAGGACAAGCCGGTCATCTGAAGGAGTCTCGGATGACGGTGACCAGAGGAAAAAAGAAGATTTAAAAAAAGAAAAATTCCCAGAAAGGTGTGAGAGGCTAAAGCAGAGATGAAGCTCCAGTTGGCAATGGAGGTGAAAAAAAAGGGGACAATGCATTCTTGCAGTACATCTGGGAGAAGCGTAAGGTCAAAGGTTGTATAGTGATACTTAAGAGCAAAGATGGGTGGGAAGAGGAGTAGGGCAAGGGGAAGGCAGAGATATTGAACAATTTTGTTCTGCATTTACTAAAGAGAAGGATGGGCCACTACCAAAATACAGGGTTAGGAAGGGAAGGAGCAAGCACCCGGGGGAGGGGAGGTTATCCAGATATCATAGAAAAAAGTGTTAGAAAAGCTAACAGAGTTGAAAGTAGATGGATCTATGGAACCCGATGGACTACACCCAAGGAAGCTACAAGAGGTACTAGGGTTATGACGGCCACTTGCAGACTTTTTGCAGACTTTTCAATTGCTTGCTAGCCACATGGGTGGTTCCTAGGGACTGGAGGACAGCAGGTGTGGTTCCACTGCAGAAAAGTGGAAAGAAGGTTGAGTCAGGAAACTAAATATCAGTCTGCTTAATGTCTGTAAAGGGAAAAATTATGGAGACTTTACTGAGGGAGGATCTGGTGGATTTCCTTGAAGGAAATGAGCTGCAGGACCCCAGATAGCAAGGGTTCTCAAGGTAAGATCTTGCAAGATGAATCTGGTCAAATTCTTCAACTGGGTAATGGCAGCAGCAGGTAAGGGGCATGCACTTGACTCAGTATACCTAGATTTCAGCA
The DNA here is from genome assembly GCA_016271365.2 of Neoceratodus forsteri. NCBI lineage: Eukaryota > Metazoa > Chordata > Ceratodontiformes > Ceratodontidae > Neoceratodus > Neoceratodus forsteri. Next base: position 1,412,117,721 of record CM028129.1, read on the forward strand.
AAGCCTTAAACTCAGTCCCCCCTTCCCCCCCCCACAGTAGGAAGGTCAAAAGATTAGGGACCTTGGGGTAGAATAAAAAAATAAACTCTGTGAAGAGTTGGTTAAGGGGTAGAACACAAAGGGTGATTGTTAATGGGGAGTTTTCAGAGGTAAGGAAAGTGAGATGCAGGGTACCTCACAGGTTGGTACGACGATCAGTCCTCTTCAGTACAGTATATTCATCTGTGTCATAGGTGATGGTATCAAGAATAAGATCTGCTTCTTTGCAGATGACACAACAATCTGTGCAAGGGAGGAAGGGAGAAGGAAGAAGGGAACTAAGGGAGGATCTGAGTAGGTTGGAGGGCAGGTCAAAGGTTAACTGAGCTCAATGCTAAGCAATAAAAAGTAATGCACAGTGGGAAAAGGAACACATGGGTGCAATACAAAATGGGGGAGTGGTGCTGGATAGCACTACAGTAGAAAATGATTTAGGAGTAATGATATCGGAAATCCTAAAAACACCTGCACACTGTCATGCAAACAGAATAATGGAATGCTTAGGGACAGGGACAAGAAATAAGTCAGAAGGTGTTCCTCCCACTTTACAGGTCACTGGTGCGACCGCACCTAGAGTACTGTGCTTGGTACTGGAGTCCACACCTGGAAAAAGAGTGCAACAAAGTGAAGGCAGTACAGCACAGGGCAAGTAAGATGTTGTGTGGGCTTGGGAAAACAACATAAGATGAGGAGAGGCTGCAGAACTTACACATGTGCACCGTTGAGAAGAGGAGAGAAAGGGGTGACATGACTGAGACATACAAGCACTGGCAGGGGATAAATAGGGTGGATATCAAAGAACTCTTCTACATGTGTTCCAATACCGGGATGAGAGTGAATTCACTAAAGCTGGCAGGGGGGCACCCATAAGCACTTCTTCATGGACAGGGTGGTGGAGAAGTGAAATAAGCTGCCAGAGAAGGTGGCACAGGCCTAATCAAACAGCAGCTTTAAGCAGAGGTGGGACTGGCATGGGGGTTTAGTTAAAAAAAGGGGGGACAGTAACAAAGAGGGGGAGTGCCACTAGGGCAAGGCAGAGTAGTTAGAAATGGTGGTCAGAGTGCATGGCCCAAGAGCCTTTTTCTGCCATCAACATTTATGTACCTATGTATGTATCTATGTAAGATACCAGCACACTAAGGCCCATTGTGCCTTCCTGGAACATGCAGGTTAGGTAGCTGGCTTTTGCACAGTACATCCTTTAGGTACCGTAGGCATGGATGGGCCTTGGCACAGTGCCAGCACCCCCCAATAATGGACCCAAATATTTCCAGTCCAACAGTACCTATTGCTGCTAACCCAACGCACCATGGAAGTATTTTCAGAGGTTGTCCCTTAAGTCATGATACAGTACATATCCAGCCATTAAAGGTCTTTCCCATAGCCAACTGGATCTGATCACCACCAAGTCTCTGCAGTGATGGAAACTGCCACACAACCTGCCCCATTATCTGAAGCCATGTCCATGGTATCATATATTAACATGCAGATTGAAAAAGGCAGGATGGTCTACTCGTTAAAATATCAGCTTTGGAACCTGGAGATCATAGGCTCAAACGCTGCTAAAGCTGGACACTCACTGTGTGACCTTGGGCAAGTCACTTAACCTCTCAGTGCTCTAGTCTACCCAGCTGCAGAAATAGGAAGAAGTAGGACCACACTGGAAACACAATGTTAACTCTCAGCTGGGCTATTCGTGGTAAATAAATTGCAAAAAAAATTAAAAACATAAAATTTATTTTAAAAAACTGAATTACTAGTATATCATTTGATGTATACAGCTTTTGATTACATTCAAGTTGTACATAATTATGACTGGCTTGTTTTATAAATCATGGGTGGACTTCTTTTACATAGAAACATTGATGTTATCAGCAGAAAAAGGTCCTGTGACCCATCAAGCTTCCCAACCCTACCTATTGATTATTGATTGGCAGGCAGCTACACCTCTGGTATCATTCTGTGACACCTTTGGGCTCACACAGTTAATTAATGAACCAACAAGAATAAATGCAAGGAATAGTAGTAACAGCACACTACTTGATATCATGCTAGTGAGTAAACCACATCTATCCACACACGCTGGAGTGCTCCTATGCGATATAAGTGATCACTGCCCCATCGCAGGGGTAAGATCCACCAGCATAACAACAAATCCTGCAAAATTCCTCATGAGGAGATCCAAGAAAAACATCAATATTGAAGGATATTTGCATGATCTAGCTTACTCTCCACACTGGCAAAGGTTTTATCTTGCACATTCTGTAGAAAAAGCTCAGCAGGTGCTAAATAGCATTATAATAAATGCCCTTAACACCCATGCCCCAATCTCTAGTATCCGAATAAAAAACAAATCCTGTCACTGGTTTTCAGCTGACCTCAAAGCTGCACTGCTGGAGAGAGACAGACTCTGGAAAGTGGCAAGAAAAACTAAGAATGCAAATGACTGGATGATTTTTAGGAAAGCCAGGAATAGATGTACCAGGAAAGTTAGGGATGCAAAGGCTGCCTTCTACCTGGCCAAGCTCGACTCCTCCTACCATAATCCTGCTAGGTTTTGGGGCACCATCAAGGGTATGATGGGACAAGATGCTAACAACCCCCTTCCAACTCAACTACACAATAGTTATGGCCCTATCACTGGCAAAATGGAAATCCTGGGCGCATTCAACAACCACTTCTACGCTGGCCTTGCCTTTGACACCTCCCCAGCTAACCTGCTGAGGGACCAATTAAGCTCCCACTACATTGGTGATCAAAGAGTTGACTCTTCCTTTAGCTTCAAACCTATACTGTTGAAACAAGTTGAGGATCTATTATGGCATCTGGATACCAAAAAAAGTGCAGGAGCAGACTCTCTGGACCCCTTCTTTCTAAAGATTGCGTGCCATGTACTTGCAGTCCCCCTAACACACCTCTTTAACCTTTCCCTAAACTCTGGCTCTATTCCCACACTGTGGAAGACAGCCCAAGTGGTCCCCCTTCTAAAATCAGGGGACCCTATGGATCTTAATAATTACAGGCCCATTTCCATTCTACCTGTGCTATCCAAGATGCTGGAGAAATTAGTGAGTAATCAGCTAAGGGAATATCTTGACAATGCTAACCTATTAAATCCAGCTCAATCTGGATTCAGGGCCAAACATAGCACTATCACTGCATTAGCCAAGGTCACAAATGACTGGCAAATCAAATTGGATAAAAAGAATAATGTCTGTGCAGTATTCCTGGACCTGAGCAAAGCATTGATACTGTGGACCATGAGCTGCTACTCTCATCCTGCACTCCCTTGGCCTAGATCCACCCTCTCTTAAGTGGTTCAGATGCTACCTCTCCGGTAGGTCACAGCAGCTAAAAGCTGAAGGTGACCTATCCCCATTAAGACCACTGTCAAGAGGAGTCCCCCAAGGCTCTATTCTGGGTCCTATACTTTTTGCCATTTATATAAATAACATTGATTTAACCCTTACCAAGTCCTCAGTACACCTCTTTGCTGATGACACTGTTCTGTATGTCAGCAACCCTTCGCCTACAGTTGCTCATGAAATCCTACAAACAGAATTCTCCTTGTTACAACATCAGCTACTCGAGAAAAGCTTCTGCTAAATGCAAAGAAAACTAAAGCAATGATGTTCACAACTCAAAACTCCACCAGCACATCCTCTTCAATCACTCTCCCCAGCTATGCACTGTACTTGAGAAAATCTGGAGTATGTTGAAAACTTCAAATACTAGGTGTGTGGATTGACAACAGACTCTGACTTCACTCATCATCTAAAGAACTGTTAAAAAGCTTCGCAAAGGCTTGGCCTCCTCTATAGATTAAAACCCTTCTTAACAGAGACTCAAAGATGAGGTTAGTCCAGGCCATCTTTCTATCAGTTATTGACTATGCAGACTTCCTTTATAGTCACTGCCCCATCTCCTACCTTCACAAGTTGGATACCTTATATCATAGAGCAATAAGGTTCATTACAGATCTGCCATATAATACCCACCATTGCTCTCTTTATGATGCAGTTGGATGGGTTTCTCTTCATATCAGGAGGAGCAGAGATGCAGCTCTATGGATTTACAGAGCTTTATCAAAAAAACTCCCAAACTATATCCTGGACTGCTTCAACCAGACCACTCCTAGCTCCTATGCCCTAAGAAGCAACAATATCATCCTGCTCAAATTGCCCAAAGTCAGCACCAGACTAGGGAGGGCAGCAATCAGCTATTCTCTAGCTATAGCATGGAACACCTACAAAATCCCTAAAACTGTCCATTATCATTCCATTTGCATCCTTTAAACAGCATTGTACCGCCTTCCTCACAGAGAAATGCAGTTGCTACCGCTAGAGCTAGATTAGTCATCCTACAAATCTGGCTTCCAATCATATATGGCATATTCCTTCCAGTCAGACACCCCCAGATTATGGCACCCAATAATACCTTCACCATCCTAGTATTCAATATGTTGTGTGTCTGTCATGGCCCCCATTGGGATATGTATGTACTGTACATACTGTAGATATTAGCTTAACCTTCCTTTGACCAAGTTTTAACATGTGAATTCACTGTACATCATTGTGTTATAAACATTATTTTTCTCTGTATGTATAACTGTCTTATAAAGCATATGATGTATTTGCTGTGTATCAACTATTGAACCTTGACCTTATCAGGTCCATCTTGTAAATGAGCCTTGCTCAATGATGTTCACCTGAATAAATAAAGATTTGATTGATTGATTGATTGATTGTGTGAGGGTCCTGATGGCCCGTCTCTCCCTCATTCCTCCCCCCCCTTTTGTCACTGTCTTTACCAGCCCCATATGCTTATCCCACGTGCAGTATGCTTAAAGTAATCTCCCCCCCCCCACCAATTTCACACAGACTACCTCCTTTGGTAGCCTATACTACCCCTTTACCATCCTTTCTATGACAGAATGCTTTTTGATGTACCTTCTTCAATCTCCTCCTGCTGGCAGCTTCATTCAGTTCCACCTGGTTCTGGTGTTCCCAAGCAATGTAAGCAACTCTTTACTATCTACTCTACTAATCCCATGGAAGGATTTCTATATCTTTATCATGCCCCCTTGCCTCCAGGATGTACTTGTGAGATACGATAACCTCTCCATGCAAATCTTATCCTGCTGACCCTGGATCATTCTGAGTACCCCCCTCTGCAGTGCTTCCACACTGTCCCTGTCTTTCTTTAAGTGCGGGTTACAGAATTGCCCTAAGTCACAATCACATTCTCTGCAATGACAGTGATGATAAACCATTAACATTCCTATTTTTTGTAATTGTCATTAACTTCCAAGTCAATCACAAATAAAAATAAAAATGTTTTCCTGCCTTCACCCTGGGGAAATTCAATGTGGGCTAGGTGATAAGACTAGTATTGTCCCTCTGGAAACAGTGCTAACCCACTTTGGTCCCCAGTGGTATATTCCACTTCCTTTTGCAGGATACATACTAAGGACCCACTCACCACTATAACATATTAATCGCATTATTCTAAAACTTTAATTGCTATGGAACAACAGTAGGCCTGTGGGTAGTGAGAGGCTCCTACCCAGAAACACCAGTGTTTAATGGCTAGCTTGTCACTTCATCTCGGCAGGCTTAAAAATAAAAACAGTATATTGCCATCATCCTATATGTACAGATATACAAGTGAGATCCCTCCAAACCAAATATATACTAACCTATTTAAATATATATTATCACATATGAATAAATAAAATAAAATTAATATGTACCAACCTTGGCCAGATGTTGACTTGTCTGATATATATACTCTTTTGATTTTTTATTATAAGATCCATATAACTCATTGACTCTTTGAAGCACAACCTACCCACTTTCTACATAGCACAATGACAGTTGGCTTAAAAGATTAAACTTAACCTTAAACATTAAGTTTATAGCCTAGAGGGCAGATCAAAAAGATGTGAATGAGCTTGTTTCATCTTACATTGATGTTATCAGCAGATTGTAAAACATTCTGATGTGCACTTATATGCTGATGACACCCTATTAATTGCTAGTGGAAAAAATTCCAAGACTATGGAAGCAAAATTACAGGCAGATTTTGGAGAACTATGTACATGGTTGACAAACTCAGGAGTGGTAGTAAATAGTAAAAAAAACAAATTTATGTTATTTAGTAAAGGTGGCAAAAAAATTGAAAAAAATTAACATGTAGTGGAAATAAAAACAACAAAAAATGAAGTTTTATCCCAAGTATCAGAATGCAAATATCTAGGTGTATGGGTAGATGAAAATCGAAGGTTTGATTATCACATAACTGATACAATTTCAAAAATAAACAAAAGATTGGGGGCGTCTAGACCTTCAAGTTTTTTGCATGAACAAACATATGAGGAAAACTATAGTAAATCAATTTCTTATTCCAGTCCTTGAATATGGGAACCATGTATATGGCTTTGCCACTAAAACTATGTTGATAAAAATTGATACCTTATACAATTGTTTGGCCGATTTATCCTTAGGAAGGATTTTCGTGTACATCACTGTGAACTTTATGAGGAACTTGGGTGACTTCCACAAGAAAGTAAAAGGAAATTAGCATGGGCTGCACATATTTATAGAGTTCTGAACCTAAAGCAACCAAGTTATCTTTATGATAAATTGGAAAGTAAATCATACCATCAGAATTTGCGAAGTATAAACCGGAGAGATTTTGTACGTCCCAAGTTTAAAAATAAATATAGCGATACGAGGTTTTCATTAATTACTATTGGATTGTGGAACTCTATGAAATCTGTAACTGATAAAATATATAAAGATATAAAATCCTTTATAACAGATATAAAATTACAATTTACTGTTCATTGTAAGTGCTATGGTTAGATAAATAGGGCTAAAAATTAGTACCTATTGGGTGCGAGTAGTTAGGATTTTGGGTTTGGTATAATATGATTCTGCCAGATGTAGGTTATATTGGGGGGTTACTTATGTATAGACTGTATTATACACTTTATGATTGCAGTACGTTAAGTATTGTTGAGTACTTGTTTTTGTATAGTAAATTGTTACACTACTTAAAATTGTATTTTGTACTTAAATGTATTGTTTTGTATAGTTGTTGATTGCTGAAACTCCTTTGTACAGGATCATCTTGTAAATAGGACTATGTCCTAATGATGTGTTATTCCATCTATTTCCTGTCTAAAAATAAACATTTTTACTACTAGATATGGGTTTGATTCCCACAACCAACACTTGCATACAGTGTGACCCTGAGCAAGTCACTTAAAACTCCCTGTGCTCTAGGATTGCCCCTGTAATTGGGCCTTTTGCCAAATGGGCCTTACCCAGTTACCAAAGAATAAAAATGTAAAAAAAAAGTAATGTTCTGCAAAGAACATACGCACAGTAAATTGCAAGCAAAATTATCAGGGTTTGTATTAGGGGGTCAGGATCAAATCTCTAGAAAAAGAAAGTGGCAAACCAATAGCAAATAACAAAGCAGTGCAAATAATAGTTTTCCCCCTTGGGTAATAGCAGGTTCTCTAAGCCAGTGGCCCCCTTCAACCTTTACTCACCACTGCCCAACTAAACCATGAGAGCTACTACCCCAACCCCTTGCTGGTACTAGTATACTTTTATAGAAACATAGAAGTTGACAGCAGATAAGGACCGCAAGAACCATCCAGTCTGCCCATTTCTTTTTCTACCTTATAAATGTGCCATTGGCCTTTGCTCTGTCAATGGCCTATCTAGTCATACTCATCTGTATTGCTCCTTTATGCCTGTCCCATGCCTGTTTGAAGCCCTGCACTGTATTCATATCCACCACTTCCTGAGGTAGGCCGTTCCATGCATCCACCACCCTTTCTGTGAAAAATAACTTCCTCACATTACCTCTTAATCGGCCTCCCTCTAATCTCATGCTGTGTCCTCTTGTCCTGCTATTTTTCTTATATTAAAACATGTTAGACTCTTTCACCTTGTTAATGCCCTTAATGTGTTCTAATGTTTTGATCATATCACCTCTCTCCCTCCTTTGTTCTAGGGCATACATATTGAGCTCAGTTAATCTGTCCTCATAAGTTTTCTGATGCAGTCCCTGCAACATTTTGGTTGCCCTTCTCTGGACTGCCTCATATCTATAGGTAGCTCTAGTGCTTCACTGGGTACCCAGCCAATGAAATATTGTAAGCCAATCAACAGTCACACTGCACAGGATAACTGAAGAATAAACAATACTTGAGCACACAGTTCTTAATTCTTTTTTTTTTTTATCTTTTTCCTTCCTGGTCACAATCCTAGGAGCCTCTCTCAGGCATCCAACCTGAATTCTGCCCTGCCTGAAGTCCACCCAACAGTACCTTCCTCTCCCCTGCCCCGCCTCGCAGCTGGCACCCCCAGCTTAACCCCTCCAGGGTGGGACCGCCCCTCCTATCTTAGGCACTCACACATAGACTCCAGCTGCAGACGTGGGCCCCAGGCAGAGGATCAGTGAAGGTCAGCTAGGTCGGACCCAGCAGTGGGTGTGGTGATTGGTGCCGTCACCTACCCCTAGGACTGGGTTTTTCCATTTTCCTGTGGTTCCTCCCTTCCCGTGTGTGGGCATGCCCCGACACTTCTGGCACATGGCAACCCTACCTGCATTGGCCATGCTAGTACGTGCTTGCCTGGCTTGCTACAGTACCCCTGGTCTCCACTGGGGGGTCTCAGGCTCGCTGGGCTGTCCCATCCCCTTGGTCCAGGGAGGAAAGCACCACAAGGGTGCTCAATCCTTAACCCTTCCCCTGCTGACCCCCGATGCCCGAGTCCGTTCCCAAACCCAGGTCACCGGCGTGGCACGAGGTGTGGCGTCCAGCGCCTCAACCCTCAGCTCCACTGGGCCGGCCTCATAGTTCTTACTTCTAAGGTCCACTGGTCTATTTGTAATCTTTCAAAGGGCCAAGTTAATGTTCAGAGACTATTTTCAAAATGTAAACTAACTAGTTATTTTTGCAGTTGCAAGGCCCTAGTTAGTTTACCAATGGTTCCCTGACCAGCGTGCTGCAGTTCTGTACAACACCTGCAGTGGCTCCCTCAGCTGTCTTCTGCCAGCCACTCTCTCCGGCACCCCTCACAGATCTACTAGTCTATATTTTTTTTTTTATTTGCATTCTTTTTCTCTGTCTCTCTCTCTCTCTGGGTGATTGAATGGATCTAGGCTAGCAAGCTCACCTCTTACAGTTGAGCCCCATAGCAACACCAGTACTGTAGGCAGTCACCTGGCTGTGGTGTTGTGTGGTGCCTTCCAGGCCCCTGTGGCTTTGTCACAGTTCTAGGCCTGCTAGGCCTGTCTCTGGGCAAAGCCTCTCTCACTCTCTCTGAAGGCTCAGCTGCAAGGCTGCTCACCTTTCTCACTGACGTCCTCAGCCACCATAGTAAGCTTCTTTCACAGATGTCCTGTATATTGTAGCATCCTCCTTCGTGGCTGTATAAGCACAGGTCTTCAAGCTAACTGTGCAGCTCCTGTCTCACTCTTACAGACAGTAGGTATCTCCCTTTCTCCCCTGTCATTGTCGCACTGAAATGGTGCTGAAAAATTCCTCAGTGACGAGCAAGCAAAACTGCCATCCCATCGACCAAGTCCTCCTATCAGTCAATAGGGAGGATCTGTCTGACTGCTACATGATGGCCGATTGGTCCTTCAAGGCCCTGGTGAATTAATGAGCTCCTTCTGTGGCCTATGAGCCCATCTGGCACTGGCAGAGGAGGGACGGCTCAGAGGTACTGTTAGAAAGTATTTTTTCACAGAGAGGGTTGTGGATGCATGGAACAGCCTTCCTGAGGAGGTTGTGGAGTCAGGAACAGTGGGAGAATTCAAAAATGCATGGGACAAGCAAAAGGCACTTCTAGTGGGGGGTAAGAGGAAGTAAGCTGTTGATTAACTAGAATCTGCAGCTTATCCATCAGGTAGGGAAATGGGCAGACTGGGTGGGCCAAGCGGTCCTTATCTGCCATCAAATTCTATGTTTCTATGTTTCTATGGCACAAGCTCTCTGTAGCCTGATTGGCTGGTTGGTGTCCTCTGCTGCCATACTGATAGACGATCAAAGGCACACAATATGGTGACAGCCATTGCCCTGGGGCACTCAGCTCACAAAGTTCTTCTTTAAGAGGACTTCTGTCCTCAACACATGAGCTTCCCCACTGTAGCAAGATTGAACAGGGTGCAGTCTGGTGTTCAGTAAGTCGGGGGGGGGGTCAATCGAGTAAAGTCCCTGTCAATCGAGTAAAGTCCCTGCATCCGTGCACGCAATAACACTTTTGTTGCTTGCAGCAGTGAAAGCTGTGTGGCAGTGAATCTGCAGAAATAGCAGGTACCAACTCCACCGAAGCTTTTGAGCCTACTTTCTTTGGCTCCCACTCCAGTCCCCTATCATAGTGCAAAATGTTGGGGTCTGCAAAATAAGTATGCTGTCAAAGACAGTGGGGGGCTTTAAGCATGCATGGGATAGGCACATGGGTATAATAAGTAAAGGAACAGGAGGAGGGAAGGACACCTGAGTCTGAATACTGTCCTGGGGATAGTAATAGGCAGGAAAATAGGGCAGACTAGATAAGCCTGCAGTGGGATGGTTATGCCCATCCACTCTGTAAGGAGTGCATCCTAACAGATGTTCATAGCCCTCCCCTGTGTCCATTTAGTGTACCACAATAATTTCTAACTTACTTGTGAATACATTTGAAAATTCAGACCTAATTTATTTTAAGGTTTCCAAGAAACTGACAGTCTCTACTAAAACAATTTCATTAAAAAGCTTCATTCCTTATAATTAATAGTCTGGAAAGCAGTGCTATTTTGTAATATCTTAAAGAGGATGTTAGCCTTCTAATCAGTTAATATGGGTCGGAGATAATAGTGCCCTTTTCTGTTAACAAATTCTATGTTTCTATGCAGCAGGCTGTTGCGGGGCTCAGTGAAGACAAAGATAAGCCCCAACACATTGAGGGACTTACATACATGTACTGAGATTATTTAATAAGGATTTCCTTTTGATATACATTGAGTTTTACTAGTGATATAGAGCATTCTAAAAGCATTAAATATGAGTAAGGGCACTATTGTCTCCAACCCATATTAACTGAGTAGAAGGCTAACTTCCTCTTTAAGGTATTACAAAATAGCATTGCTTTCCAGACTATTACTCACAAAACAATTATTAGGCTTTTTAATGAAATTGTTTTAGCAGAGATCCTCAATTGACTGGAGATCTTAAAATAAATTAGAACTAGATTTTCAAATGGATTTCTAAATAAGTTAGAAATTATTGTGGTAAGCTAAACGGACACAGGAGGAGGGCTGTGAACAACTGCTAGGATGTACCACTTACGGAGTGGAGGCACATGCCCATCCTGCTGCACAACTGGCAACGTGGATGGGATGGGCTAAAAATAGTGCCATGTGTAGTGTGAGAGAGAACACAAGACATCACAGGCAGAACTAAGACTACTGCAGGCAGGTAGGTGAGCAACACTGACTGGGAGAGGGAGACCATTAAAGGTTCTGAGGTTCGGAAAGATTCTGATAAGCTATGAGAAGTTCCGATAGTTATCTGAGCCATATCAGAACTTTCAGATTATTTTAGTTTTGTATTGAATTAATGTACAAAAATGGATTTTAACTTAATTTTTACTCAGAAACTGATAATACTGTAAACACATCTAGGGTTTGTACTAAGCAGTCTCACTGTTATATGTTCCCCTTCTGTAACACCACTGAGCATAATCACTTCACACAGACGTCACTCACTGGGACTATCACCACGTCACCCTAACCTTCTTTCTGTGTCTTATCATTGCCCTCAACCTACCTTTAGTATAAAGACCTGCTGGGGCTTTTAAAATAATGAGAACATTTTCAGAATTTGAAACATGGTTCTGATAAGGTTCTGTTGAAGAAAATGGCATAGATTCTGGGAAGTTCTGAACTTATCTGAACTAGTTCTCCAATCCCTAACATTAACTACTGAATGTCCACACAGGTGGACAAATAATGGGTAGTCAATCACCATCCATGCCCACTAGACCAGTAGGACATTCTGACTCTTCCCCTACTGCCCTTGCACGGGATCCAGTACTTGAGCAGACCAGAATGTATGCCCCACCATTGGGGAAGGGGGGACATACAGTGTGGGGTGAGTGAAGTGCAGAGCATGTACAGGAGGACCACCATAAGCAGTACAGGGTACTGGGATGGGAAGATTTAGAGGATTGCTGACCTGAAGAGGTAACAGAACAGGGCACCAGACAGGGGTACAGTGAAAAGATTAATTAAAGTTTAATAAATCAATAAATAATTTGAGAGCTGGATGGGCTGTACCAACCCCAGGCTACATCATCAGTTCAGCTTGGACAGCTGCTGCAACAAGCAATCAATCAGTGGCAGTGTCCAGCCACACTCACACAGTAACAGTAGCACCCAAATCCAAGTTTTAATAGGGGAAGGGGGCTATTAAAAAGGTTTAAACCTGTATTTTGTTGTGTGGAAAAACATGTTTGTATTAACTATATTGGTGGAGTTTTTGTGTTAACAATACTGGTGAACAAACAAAGTTTTGAAATTAGATTGAATTGTGTGAAAAAAACATAGGTTTGAGTCCAGAATAAATTACAGCAGCTGTATTTGTTAGTTGGCAAAAATGTCATATGATTTTTTTTATCAAAAAAAAGAAAACTATTTCCGACACATCTTCGTACCAATTTTTCTTTGCGTTTTATTTCATTCTGGAACTGAGATATGTGGGTTTGAAGTTTTTAAGAAGCTCCCATTCTCTAGCCACACCCACCATGAAAACATTAAACATCTTGGTAAGGTATGGTACTATTTGCTGTCAAAAATATGTGCTAAAACCCTTCTAATACATCCATAGTGTGAATCTAGTATGTATAGTGAACTTCAATGGAAAAGATTTTTAGAAAATGTAATTTGTTTATGCTCACCACCAAAGCCATCTCAAGCGCCCACCACTTCCCACCCAGACCTCATCACAGAAAAGGAGAAAGGTGAATCCATCGACAGAAAGTTGTTTGCTCAATCACCAAACTGCAGCACAGTTTACAAAACTGATTAAGCATTTGTTTGTAAGAGCTGTGGTGCTTTAAAATTAGAATAAAAAAAACTTGGCAGCACTTCCTTTTTTATTTCATTTTTTTTTTTATTCAGTTGGAAATAAAGAACATAAACAAGCTGTCTGTGATTACAAGAAACAGCAATGACATAAATATCCATACAGTTTCCATGACCTTCGGCACTAGGCAAACTCTCTAGGTTGATTGTCTTACCATCCTTCCGTACTCTTGATGGGCCCATGATCAAGGACGTTACATCCTTCAGATACAGTATCTTGGGCTCAGGCTAGACCATCACCTCAACTTTTCTGGGCATGTGGATGCCATCCACAAAAAACTGCACCCCAAACTTGGTGCTCTATTCAGACATTGTAGTTGTATCCTTTTACCTACTCGCCAGGAAATTGTACAGAAAATGATTCTCCCAATTTCCGACTATAGTGACATTGTCTATAGCGAAGCCCCAAAGTCCACCCTAACCAGACTGAATACTCTTTTCAACTCCTTCTGCCAGTTTGCACTTGACTGTCCGACCCTTACTCACCACTGTAACTTCTATACCTCCCTATTGTTCCCCTCTCTAGATGCCAGATACCTCGCTCACTGCTTCTCCTTTGTTGGGAAGTACTGGCTTGGCTCCCTTCTCTCGTACCTCTCCTCTGTCCTTTCCACACTCTCTCCTCCCGCCTACTCCCTCTGTAACTATGACTGCAGGACCCTTGCTCTCCCTGCTAGGTCTTCCACCTCTGGGCAGTCTGCTTTCTCTTACAGCTTCCCTAAACTTTGGAACTCCCTTCCTCTAGCCATTCAAAATGCCCCGTCCTTTCGTTTGCTAACCTCTCTTCTTCGTAGCTGTATGTCCCCCACATGCAACTGCACCTGGTACGCTGTCCTTCTATCCTCTTAGAGCTGCGTCTGCCCCTGCCGTTTTATCTACTTGTTAAACTTACACTCTCCTCCACTATTTCTTCTTACTCCTCATCTTTCTTCCCCATTGTTACTCCTGATCTCGTCTTCATGTTCTTACTTTCTCCCTTCTGTGTCTTCTCCAATTATTAAAATAAAGCTAATTCATATGAGTTGGCCTTATACACAAAATCCTACTGTATTCATCTGTTAACTCACTGTATGATGTTGTGTATTATTGTATCTTTGTTATGTATTTCAGTATATGTACTTCCTATTTTTCCCCCTCCCCCCAGGACGCATCTGGAAACAAGGTATTGTAGCTCAGTATGCCTTTTCTGGTGAATCTCTTTTAAATAAATAAACATTCAGAGCAGAGAAATGTAACAGTAGAATGCTTTGCTTATAATCAGTTTGATACACATACAGGGAGTTTTAACATTATAATTAAGGCTAATAGCCCTGACAAGTCCAGATATCATTCAGGATGAGCCACTTTGGCAAGACTGTGGATATGATGATAAAAACAATGTCTGTCTGAAAATGAAGTCCATAGCAACTAATGGCCAAAAATGTGGCCTTGTCCGACCAAGTATGAACGATAAGCAAACATTGTGTCAAGACTCTGTGAAATGGCAAGGTGCAGTACCGCACACAAAGCCACTCGCAAATGTTATTCATACAAATTAGAAAACTCAATTCTCCCTCATAGATACCGTTTAAACATTTATAGACCCTTACTCAAATGAACAATAAGGACAATAACCAGCGAAAAATTGAAAAAACATGTCACATCCCATAAGCAAAATGTAACAACTATTGCCCTCAAGGTAACATATCTAGTTATATGAAATTTCTAAACTACATGAAGTGTGTCATAGTGTGACAAGGTTTTTCCCTGCCACTGTCTTGGGATCCCATTTGGTTTCCTTAAGGCTACAATCTTTCTTGCTATTCTCCATTCTAATACGGCTATCCCTTTATTTCCTGTTTGGAGGCAGGCCTCCTCCAGACAAGCCTATGCTCTTTACTTCTAACTCTTCCTTTTATTTTCTCTTCCTTCTATGGGTCCATACATAGGGAGGTCAAGTTCCAGTGACCTCGAGCTCTCTGACAAAGGAGCCAACTTAGAGTAATGGTTATAAACTGGTTTTGTTGCCAGAAAGTGAGAAATGTGCAGAGTAACACACAGAAATAAAAATAACCCAAGTAAAGGAGGGTTGTGTAGTTCATTAGGCAGAGAAAGATTATGCCCTTAGAGGTTGAAAGAAAGAATAAAATTATATGCACAACAGCAAGTCCCTTCCCTGTTTGTTTTCTGTATCCTGTTGCTGTTGTGGAATAGGGAATTATGCAAAAATGATTGATAAAAGTATTGCTGTATTA
Source organism: Neoceratodus forsteri (assembly GCA_016271365.2). Taxonomy (NCBI): domain Eukaryota; kingdom Metazoa; phylum Chordata; order Ceratodontiformes; family Ceratodontidae; genus Neoceratodus; species Neoceratodus forsteri. The sequence continues at coordinate 1,412,133,143 of CM028129.1, forward strand.
TACACAAGTATATAAGAACCCATGTACAGCTCTGCACCTGTCCTAAGTAAAACACTGTTGTCATGTCATTTATTAGTAAGCATATGGGAACACAGGGAAACAGTACTGCAATCTGCATGTAAGAAGCAGCTTGTCTATGGATAGTTTATTTTTTCTTTATTTACCCCAATATGCAGAGTGAGTAAAAGAATGTGCCTTATTTTTTAGATAAAGCAACCCCCAGGTAAACATGAGTGTGCTGCCTGTTTTTGCCAAAACAATAAATATGGGATAAAACCTTTACTTTAAACCTTGAAATCAGACCTGCTTTAGTCCTGCTTTAAAGAGGAGTTAAGAAGCTGTTGGTCAAATAAAGAAGGTGAAAAACCACATACCCTGACTACTACTGTTAGCTACTGCCCAGAAAAGCAGACATAGAAAAAGTATGCCCGTACTCACCTGAAGCTGGAGACTGACTGAAGTCCTCACTATAGGCGAGCAGTGGCCTCTTGTGGACCCTTTTTATAATACAACAACTGTCACTTAAACTAGTTCCCCTTTACCTTAAGCTTATTTCTTTTGGCACAGTCCTTTTAGCCATATGAAAACTGTTTTAGTTTATAGGACTGCACCTCAGTACTTCTTTCTCTCTGATCAATAAAAAACTGTTCTAAATAAATGTTATAGCAAAGTGATGATGCTTAATCAGCTGACCATAAGAGGGAGGGTATCTAAGAAGTACCTGCACTGACAACTCGAGAGACAGGGTCAGTATTGTCTGACTGTGTGGAGGTAACAGACTAAGGGAGTCCTGTGCTACATGGAGAGTGGATTTACAAGTCTTTTCTTTTTCTTTTGTTTTGAATGTTTTCTTTAATATATCTTCTATATGGTGCAAAAGCTCGAACTGTTTATGACAAATAATAAACATCCCACTTGGTTAAAGTAGGTTGCCCCTGAAAATCTGTGTCTGTGTCCATCAGTATTTCCCACACCGTAACACATGGTAAAATACTGAAGTCTGGACTAGGGTGCAAGGTGTAGAAAGGGTGCACCTCCCCTTGGGACATCTAACCATGTGGTGTTACTTGCTGCACATCGTGCCACCTCTGGAAGCCCGGCGGTCCTATTGCCCTCATCAAATTATCAGAGAAGGTCATGTCAAGCAACTAAGTACCTATAGGCATAACAAAATGGCAGTAGAGGAGAACTGGCATCCAAAAAATTATTATAACGGTCCTACCTGGCCAAAAGAGAAAAATGAAGCTGGGTCACCCTTTAATCCCTGTATATGTTACATACACTCAGAACACAGTTTAACAATCAGTCATCAAACTGCAATGACGAAACAGTTGTTAACAATTGCAGTCACCTTCTGCATTGTAGCAGTACTTTGTAAAGTTTAGTGCTACTAAAAGTCTTTAATAACACACAGCAAAGTTCATAATTACTGCATCATCAGTCCTCTGTACTTGACTCCTGCTATGCTTCCCTGGGCTAGAAGGTCCTGCTTGATTTTATTCAATCACTTACATGCTTCTCTGGGGTCCTTAAAAGTGAAAGTTTTCCTCGAATAGGTAATTTTATTTTCACCAGGAGCTGTAAAGTATGAGCAACCCCCAGCACTCTGAGACCCTCACAGCTGGCATCAAATGCCCTGCAGTGCTTCTCTGGTGGTATAACTCAGGTCGGGGAGACAGTATACTCAGGAATCATCCTGTGAGGATAATGCCCCTTTTCCTTCACTTTCTGTAAGATCAAGTCTTGTTCATTGACATCCCACAGAACAAGCAACAGAGGTGAGGCAGCTCTCTGTTCGTAGGTCATTGCTAAGGGTTATCTGTTATGCTTGGGGAACTATGATACCTAGATCTCCAAAGAGGTTCTTTTTCAAATCAGATGATATTATCATCCTCTAACCCCACAGGGATGCCTGTAAGATGAGCATCTGCAACCCACAGTGGCTTGTCCGGGTGCTCTACAGTATATGGAGTCACATCAACTTATTATCTTTAATCACTCCAGAAACAGCCATAACACTTGTAGTAGAGCTCCTGGTAGCCTTGTTAACCTCTGTAGCCATTGTATCCACTCAGGTTTCCAAGGCTGTGACTTGACTTTTGAAAGCATCCGCACTGGTGGACAGGTGTTTGATAACATCCATGATGGCCTTTATGTGGAAGGTTCTGACTCCAAACTGGTTTCCGACTGGGGCCTGCCTCAAGCAGCTCCACCTGTGTCTCCCTCCCCTTTACCTTTACCCTACCTTACCTTAACCCTATTCATTACTGGACTGCTGTTGAGGTCATGGCATTACAGAATGTAACCAGACTTCATCAAAATAAGTAAAAAGTCCTTATAAAGATGATCGAGAGGGTCCCAAATTAGAATTTTTCATTTAAACAGATACGTTTAAGAAAACAGAGCGGTCTGAAATGGTGCACTCAAAGAGATACCTGTTTCTGTTGGCCATTTACTCTGTCCCCCACCCCCCATGGCAGCAGTCCTTGGCAGGATGATATTTCTGATGCCACAGCTTCCCCTGTGAAGGGTCAGGGTGCTTGCTCACCCAAGGCTCTGCTTTATGTCCAAGATCAGTAGTGGCTGTGGAAGCACCATAAAAAGAGTGGAGGGAAGGAAGGAAGAATGGGGAAATCTAAAGTGACATCTGTATGACAGTAACAGGCACTCTCAGGCCCCACAGTTCTTTAACCTCCATTGGTAGGATGGCAGGAGTAGATGATGATTGTTGGGCTTGAAGGTTGCTGGGGTAACACAGATCAGAAATTCATATGGAATGGTAACCGATGATAAAAAGTTTTAGAACAGTGAATAAACTTTATCAGATGAAAAAACTGTCACACACTGTGGGAGTTCATAAGAATGCTTTTTGCAATATCTGGATATTAAAGGTGGGAATGAAACCATCATGAGGATAATTATTTTGTTCCTTAAAGAAAGAACTTGTGAATGCACAATTGAGCTGGAAGAGACATGAGTACAGAAGAAGAGTTGCCATAAAAAATAATGGTATATTTTTCCTGTCTTGATTTTTTACAAATGTTAATTGATGGTCCAACTAAATTGTAGCTGCCCTTTGATCTTATAAGTTGAGCTCCTCAACAGATGCACTCCAATGACAATTAGGGTCTTCCTGTTTGTAAGGAATGTGAATTAAAAATAATGCTTTGATGTGTAAACTGCTAGTCTGTCTTGAATCCATATCCAGCCTTTATATCTATCATGCTATTTAGCTGTTTTCAGTCTGACCTGAAGAAGGGAGTATTATCTCTCAAAAGCTAGTCTCAGAAATAATTTTGTTAGTCCAATAAAAGGTATCACCCACAGCATTTTTTTTCTCTACATAAAACCTAATAAACCAGATCAAGGCAGAGTGCTTTTTTTTACATCTAGAATGAGCATGTAAGAAATATAAACTGATTTAAAATCAGTGTACCTAAATGAATTAAGAACAACATTGATAAAAAAATGTTAAAAGCACATTTATGTGATATAACATACACATACACATATACATGTATATCATTGAAGGACAGTCCACAAAAGTTCTGATTTGCTGATCGGATGATAGCCACATGAAAATATAAGCTGCTGAGTATGTCTTATTGTTAGTTTCAGTTATGTTCTGGACTCTGGGTGAGCATCCCAGAAGGATGTTATGTACATAAAATATTGACTGATTCTTGGTGGACTGGAACAGCTTTGCCAGTCCAGTAGCATCACTGCCACCAGGGAGAGTTAGACTTAGGACTGGAATCCATCAAGACTAAAAGCCTACTATTTAAAAAGCGGTGCAACCCCACTGCAAGCAAGTTTGCTTTCTTAAGGCTGTGATGTGGCACACAGTTGCCATATGCGTCCATGCTACTGTCTCACTTTGTGGATGGAAAATTTGCTTTTTGCTGTCACAACAGACATGTGGCTTGTGACTATTGTCATCCTAATGCACGTCATTTGTAATTACATAGTGCTTTTGTGAGTGTCAAACAGGTTGACGTTTTACATCAAAAATTATGCAAATTATAAATGAAAGGCAATTACAAATGTATCCGCTTTCCAGCCATAAAGTTGCATTTTCATGCATTAGCATTTGGAGAACATACTTCTAATAGCATCCCTTCCCAGTCTGTTTCCTGTGGTATCTACAAATCACTTCCTTTATGACGTGGGAAACAATATCCCTTTAACATTTTTCTGCTGTTGATTGTACAGTGCATATAGCAGCAATGACACACTGCAGACTACACGCCTATACCCTGACCCATGCATCTGTACACACCCCCACACTTGGATGTAACAGCCCACAACTTAGCATAGGTGAACTGCTGCCAAGGGAGAGGGATTAAGGTGTTGCAAAAGTTTGTGAAATGGGCAGGTGGATTCCTTTGCAGGAGTCAGCTGCTGTCAACTGTAGCAGAGGTAGTGGATATGCATGGTCCTGACCCTGCAGATATGTCCATGTTATGACACAACTGCTGTGCTCAGTGCTCCTGGTGGTCATGTGCCCCCTCTATGTGCCCCCCATGGAAACATCCAAAAGATGCATGAGCACACTGCCATGTGTTGTGTCACATCTTCATATGAACTACAAATCTGCCAGCAGGAAAGGCCACAAAGGTCTATCAAGTCTGCTTGAGTGCACAGCTCAGTCAATTACCTGGAGCTGCCCCCGTGCTTCCCTGGAGCCTTCCTCCATCCTAATCTTCTTCTTCTTCACCTGTCCCACCCCTTGAAACTGGCCACTGTCTTCGCTGCCACTACCTGCTCCGGCAACTCATGCCACCCCTTCACCGCCCTTTCAGTGAAAAAGTGCCTCCTCATCTCCTTCCTTCCTGAATCTATCCCCCATCAATTTCAGGCTGTGCCCCCTTGTTGTACCCTCTTTCCTTAACTTAAAGATGTTTTCAGCATCAACCCTGTTTATGCCCTTTAGGTACTTGAATGTATCAGTCATATGAATAGTGCTTTTTGCGGCAACCATCCAAGCTGATACTGTTAGTGAAGTTGCCAGTGGGTACGGACCAGTGCTTACTTCTTTAAATGCATTGTTTCTGGCAATAATGATTGTCAAATTGATTGACTAATTGATTTACAATGTTTCATCTGGAAAGGTGTGTTGAGATGAAGATCAGCATGTTTTCAGATGCATCTTGGGCGACAGGGTACAGGGGTGATAACATAGTACATGTATACAATGAGCATGTAGATGTAATGAAGTACTACAATACACAGATACATAATATAAAAGAAATGTGACATAGCATATTGCAAGCTGGCTTGACACAATAGTAGTGCTACTGCTCATGACACTGGAAACTTGGATTTGCCAGTGAGTCTGGGTCACCGCGTATTGGCCAGGGGAGAAGGACAGAGCATCCCACAGGATGCTCTCCTTTTCTGAGATGGGTGGCTATCCAACGCCACTCCATGAGCACTTCCTGGGTGACCACAGAGGAAGAAGTAGGACATGGCATGCCTAGCAAGAGGAAGGATGCTGTCAGGTGCTGTGCCCCAGCACACTTCTTTTTCCTTTTTTTTTTTTTCTCCAATTGTTTAACCAGGAGTAGCACACTAAGCTGAAAGCTTGTTTACAGGTGCGATCTGGGAACACAGGGAAGTTAAGTGACTTGCTCAGGGTCACACAGTATGCAAGTGAGGGCTGTGGGATTCAAACCCAGGTCTCCAGATTTGCAGCTCAGAGCCTTAAACCACTGCGCTATACTGCTTCCCAAAATGCATGTGTGCACTTGTTCACCCTAGTTGACAGCATCCAGTTGGCAGTGAAGGACCAGAAAAACATGCTGACCTGGCAGGATTGAGTCAGCAGCTTGTAGACCCCTCACCACTGACTCAGCTCCTTCCTCCTCCAAACTGTGGATTTCAAAGGGGTGGGCACATCCTGATAACCTTGCAATGGGGTTTAACCGTGAAGGATATAAGTAAGGGAAAAAGCTCAAGGGATGGTGGTTGATAGGGCTGGGCCCCCAGGCTGAAGGGGGCCAGATCACTGAAAAAGTGGGCATCAAAGGACATTTAGAAAAACAAAGACATGGCATAACACAAGAACTATGAAATGCTGTAAAGGCAGCCAGCACCAGTACAAAACTAGACACAGTAACATGTTGGTCTGGCTTGGCCCTAGCTGCATCTGAAGTGCATTAAGTGAGGTGGCAGAATGTATCTCCACAGGGAGGATATTTCACAGATTTGGACGGCAACCCTGCTTGGTCAATAACCTACTTGCTTTTATGGGTTATAAAGAACCAAGGGGTTTGACTTCTGTGGGCACAAGCAGAAATAGAAGTTTGAGATAGAAAGAAGAGAATGGACATAGAACGGTGACTTAAGTAGTTCAGAACTTAAAGAGAACAGTTGACCCATGCATTTTACAACACCCCACCTGTGACAAACAGCAGAAAATCCTGTACAGAGTACAGTGGTGGGTATGGAGAAGATAGTCAAGAGCAAAATGGCAAAATGAGTTAAAATGTGAGTCCACACTGGCATGTAAGGAATTTGAGGTAGCTCCTTAAACCATGTGTAAGTCTCTCAGCTTTGTTGGGCTTACCTTTGTGGTCCCGTTTCCTCTGCAGTACCATCGATCCAGTGTGTGCACCACCACCTGAAGTCACTCAGGTGGTGATATTGCAGCAGAACCTTGTGATCCCTCCCTCCCCAAAGAGGAGAGCCTCCTCTGGAACACTCAATCCTCCTCCTTCTGGACACTCAATCCTCCTCCTCTGGCTGGCCTTCCTCTGGGACACTCAATCCTCCTCCTCTGGGGCACTCAATCCTCCTCCTCCAGCTGGCCTTTCTCTAGGATACTCAAGCCTCCTTCTCCAGCTGACTCTCCTCTGGGACACTCATCCTCCTCCTGGACACTCAGTCCTCCTCCTCCTCCGGCTGACCTTCCTCTGGGACACTCAATCCTCCTCTTTCTCCAGCTGGCCCTCCTCTGGGACATTCAATCCTCCTCCTCCTCTGGCTGGCCCGCCTCCGAGACATTCAGTCCTCCTCCCCCCCTCCGGCTGGCCTTCCTCTGGGACACTCAGTCCTCCTTCAGCTGGCCCTTCTCTGGGACACTCAGTCCTCTTCCTCCAGCTGGCCCTTTTCTGGGACACTCAATCCTTCTCCTCCGGCTAGCCCTTCTTTGGGACACTCAGTCCTTCTCCTCCTCCTCTGGCTGGCCCTCCTCTGGAACACTCAATCCTCCTCCAGCTGGCCCTCCTCTGGGACACTCAGTCCTCCTCCTCCTCCTCCTCCTCCAGTTGTCCCTCCTCTGGGACACTTAGCCCTCCTCCTCTGGCTGGCCCTCCTCTGGGACACTCAATCCTCCACCTCCGGCTGGCCCTCCTCTAGGACACTCAATCCTCCACCTCCAGCTGGCCCTTCTCTGGGACACTCAATCCTCCTCTTCCTCCTCCAGCTGGCCCTCCTCTGGGACACTCAATCCTCCTCCTCTTCCAGCTGGTCCTCCAGTGACTCAAACTTGTTTTCAAACCTGAGCCATCATTGTTGCAAGCAGTAGCACTACCACTGTGCTGGCAGGTGGACCAGTTCTGCTGTTTTAACTCACAGTACCTATCAACCCTTAGACATCTCAAAGACAGGGGAAGGAAGCTTTATAAGATGGGGCAGAGCAATACACAGCTGCCATAACAAATTATAAAGAGTCATTGCATTGTTTTATTTTTCTTTAATTCATATTGCTTTTTAATTGTACCTTGAAAGGCATTGTTCTTGTACAGGCATTGCTACTGCCACTATATTTGTGATGGTTTTTTTGTAGTTTCATTCTCTCTTGAGCCCTCCTACTGGTTGCAACTGGAAACGAGCTCAGGCTTAGCGTGCCTATCCCAGTCACCCAATTCTAAAGAAATTAATTCATTAACTAATAATATATGGAAAACATTTTCCACTGAAATACCTTATCATGTGTTTCATTATGACTTGTAAATTTCATCAGCCAAGTATGGAGCACTGGCACACAAAATGTGGGGGAACCGAATGTGACCACAGCATTATATCAGAATGACAGAAGCTCATGGCTCTGTGGAGGTGAATGAATTCTCCTTGTGAATGTCTGCGCTTTACTGAGCTCAACAGAATACTGTTAATGTCTGTTTTAAAATCTCAACATGCAGTCTGGTAGGGATGGGAGAACCACAAACATTTCAATGCTTCTAAAAGGTTCTGATAAGCCAGAACTTTTAGAATTTTTTCAGTTTAAAATGCAAAACAGTTTTCATCATCATTGTTCACAACTTAGCTATTGTCAGTGAAGGGGAAAGGGATATAAAAACAACTAGAAGTGGCACCACACTATTTATCGTCTCCTTATGGGTCTTTCTGCCACCACCGCAATCAGACATCTTACTAGATAAATCACCACGTGCTGGAGCCAGGGAAGGGGTATCTTAAGCTCTAGAGTCAATGTTTTAAAAATTATCAGAACCTGAAAAAAACATTCTGATAAGGTTCTTTTAAAGAAAATGGCCTGGGTTCTGGGTAGTTTTGAACTGATCCAAACCAGTTCTCCCACCCTTACAATGTGATGCAGACCCTTTTTCAGGTGGGACAGAGGGCTTCTGAATAGTCGAAGGAGGAAATCCCTATACCAATTAGGGATGTGAGAGAAGAAATTGTTCCATTTGCCTGCTGTTATCTGTTACACAGACCTGAGCAGATCAAAGTGAAAACATTTTGCTGCCTTTGCAGAGTTTGGAATGAAGACACATACTTACAGGCTGTTTAAAGGGATATCCTGATTGTCTGTAATAGATGTTGGTATTGGTAGATTATATCTGTTAGTTTGCTTAGTGGTGATCCTCTTTGATTTTATTGTTACTATGCCTGGTCATGGTTCAGCCTTGTCATTTTGTTTTCCGGCTGTTGCCTTTTTTTGCCCTCCCATTCATGCCTCTTGCTCAACACTGTTTTGATTTGAGAAAAACAAATGTTGCTACAATGTCTGTGCAGTGTGCGGAACTGCGTCTGCATGAAAGAAAAGAGTTTTGTTGCACCAGCCCCCACTGTGAAAGTGCTGGACAGATAAGGGCTATGAATAGCTTGCTCACATTCACACCCAGGAGGCCAGGGTCAGTGAATCTAACTATCAGTGAAAGTCAACACAGGAAGCTGATTGCGATTGCTTTTAGTTCAGCTCCACTTGATTGTACCAACGAAGTGGGCCCTTAGGGGAGCGGGGGATTCAACCATGACATCGTCATGAGGTTAAGCTCCCCATGGGGGGAGGGAGAGATAGTCCACTCAGATCATATTTCCTGCTGGCCAAGAATAGGCTTTTGTCTATATGATTTAGGCTGTAATGGAACATTTTTGAACTTAAGAACAACTTGCCATAAAATGTAGGTCGAATGCCCACTCCCTTTTGCCAGTGTACATATATGAAAGCTAGGTCAATTTGATTTGTACCTTCGTGTTTTTGTAGTCTTCTTTTGTACTGTTTTTGTCCCTGTACCCTACCCTTTACGATTGGGACCTCTATAGCTGTAGTCATCCTCTGCAGGCCGGCAGGTGCAGAATGGCCTTTGCAACCGATGTTCATCCCACCTCGTGACTGGCTAGTAGGGGACATGCAAATGTCACGCCATCCATGCCATCCATACACAACTGGAAAACACTACACCTGCATGGCACTCTTGCACCCAGCTATCCCCTGAGGATTGCATGTGGGATTCTGGAAGCTCGAGACCGAACCCTGGTCTCTCAGGTGGCAGCTAGTGGAGCAGCTAAGTTTATATATCATTTTTTCACCCACGGTTTACCATTCTCTCTACCAGCTGGCCCCCTTTTTTCCTGGCCCTTCTAGCCCCATCACTCGCCTTCCCTAGGGCTTACTTTGCATCCCTCTCGGAGGGTCTCCCATGAATTTCCCTCTGTAGTGGGCACAGGGAGGGTGCTCTACCCCCAGGTCAATCCTGGAGATGGTGTCTAGTCAGTGGCATTGTCCCTGTGGAGGGTCAGGCTGTCACCCAGTTTGGATGGGGATTTTCATCTTGGTTTCTATCCATGGCCACCCAACATGCTGTGATGAACTGCACTGGCATGCAGAGGCTTGCATGTGCTTATCATCATCCAAGGGCAAGCCCTCCCCTACTGAGGTTATCCCGTTGTACTGCTACATATCATCCAGCAGGTGGCAGGCTGGTACCAGGATGCCATGTCCCCCTCTCAGAGGAAGGACAGCTGTCCTTGGGATGCCACATCCTCCCTCCCCTGGCTGTCCCCCAAGTGACTCAATTCTATTCTTGAACCCGGGTCACTGGTGTAGCAGGTGGTAGCATTACCACTGCACTACAGCACTACCATTCCAAACTCCTTACTTTATGTTTTTGAAATAATATCAATTACGACATTTAACAGGCATATTTGTTTAGTACTTCATAGAGGATTTGTTATTAGATCGCTGTAATGCACTGTACAATTCCTCTAGTCTGCCCCCTCTCTCACAGTGATAGTATGATGTGAACAGGAACTTGGAAGACCCCTCATATGTGATACTACATGATATTATGAAGTGTGAAACAGTATTGAGAGCAATCTGCTTACCCACTGCTTAGATAAGCTTGTTCTGGTAAATATATACAGTTAACACCAGAACATGCAGTTAAAGAATTATTGCCCAGTAAACTGCTGCACCAGAATAACTGTATGGAATTGGTTGTTTCAGGCAGGTATCCTTTCCCACTGCATTTTTGAGAGCCTGAGGATCATCACAGTTACCCCTGCGGAACATGTTAAAATTCTGAAGGGTTTATTGCACTTGCATGTCAAAAACTCTGGGCATGCCTTG